>CAKJTW010000136.1:0-1200000 GCA_917880005.1 Nanger dama
AAGGGTTTTCCAGCTGAAAAAAATTTTTTAATTTTTCTTTAAAAGTGTTGAGTTAAAAAAACTCAAGTTATAAAGAATGACTAATGGGGAAGGGAAAAAGATGGTGGAGGAACAGGATGGGGAGACCACTTTCTCCTTCACTACTTCATCAAAAGAACATTTCAACGCTGAGTAAATTCCACAAAACAACTTCTGAATGCTGGCAGAGGACATCAGGCATCCAGGAAAGCAGATCAGTGGCTTCAAAAACAGGTTGGAATAAACATAAAAGACGAAAAAGAGACTAAGGAGGTAGGGAGGAGCCCCGTCCCGGGAAGGGAATCCTGTCACTGGAAGAGACGCTTAAAAAGATAGGTTTCCAAACACCAGGCAACGTTCTCGCAGCCGAGTCTGTGGCGAGCCCTGGAAGCACAGAGGGCAACATAACATGGAAGGAAAAATAAATAAATAATTAAAACCAACAGATTACGAGCCCAACAGTAAATCCCCCAGTGGATAAGCAGTGCAAACGCATGCATCCGACACTAGCAAGTTGGGGTTGGGCAAGGAGGAGCAGGAAACACAAGCGGCAGTGCTTTCTAAGAATCCGGCCGCGGGAGATGCAGGCTGCAGGGCTTTTCTCAAGAATCGGGCGTAATGTGGCCAGAATCGGGTCCGCACATGGCCACAATGAACTAACTTGGGTAGCAAACCAGACTGTGGGATAGCTACCATGCGAAACGCTCAAACATAAGACACCAACAGGACTGCGCACAGAACAAAGGATGGATTGGAAATAGCCGGCTGCAGACCATCCCTCCGGTGACAGGCAGCCAGATCCATAAGGGCTGGAAGGGGGCAATCGCAGCCCAAGAGAGATATTACCTACCAAATTGCAAGCAGGTTTCTTTGCTAAGACTTCTGGGGGCTCTGGAAAGTCATCATCTGCCTGAAAAGGAGCCCCAGCGGTACTCCCAGAAAACTGAGCAGCACAGAGAGGCCAGAAATCACAGCAATTGCGCTCACCAAACTCCCTAGCTACTCGGACCTGGGAAGGGCACAGAGTGCAGGCCCAAACAAATCTGTGCCTCGGAGAGCTTCCTGAGCACTGAACCACAGTGGCTTAGACCGGGGAGGTGCATGAAGCCTAGGGCAGGCCTCAGACGGTTATCCAGTAGAGCAACATAGAGCCTGAGCAGTGTGCGCCGTGAGCAGGGGAAAGCCCAGCATAGAGTCCATCACCACCCTCCCTGTGTCAAGACGGAAATCAGACACGGAAGAGACCAGCTAACAGAGGAAGTGAAACAGAGGGAACTGCCTTGGTAGCAACCCCACACAGACCACAATGCCAGAGAAAGGACCAGATATACCTTTACTACTTTATGATCAATTTTTTTTGGGGGTTGATGTGGAAGCGTGACTTTTTCTTTTCTTTTTTTTAAGAATTTTTTAAATTTTATGTTTTTGAATTTTTTTTTCTTCTTTTCTTTTTTGTCTCTCTTTTTTAAACTTTCTTAAATTTTTAATGCCTCTATATCTCTATTTATTATTTTTATAATCTATTATTATTTTTCAAAAAAAAACCCCTATTTTTAAAGCAAACGCCATATACAGTCTTTTTGTGGTGGAGGTTGTTGTCTTTTAATAATTCTGGTGGCTTTTTTTTCCTCCTCCTTCTTCTTTTCTTTAATATTTTATTTTTGAAAATCCAATATCTACTCCAGATTTTTAATCTTTGCATTTTGGTAATTGTTGCCAATTTTGTACATTTAAAAACCTAATCTTCAGTACCCAATTTTACATGAGTGCGAGATTACTGGCTTGACCAATCTCTCCTTCTTTGGGCTCTCTTTTTTCTCCATCAGGTGGCTTCTGTCTCCTCCCTCCCCCTACGCTTCTCTACCCAACTCTATGAATCTCTGTGTGTTCCAGAAGGTGGAGAACACTCAGGGAAGTGGTGGTTACTGGCCGGATCTGTATCCCTCCTTTTCATCTCCCTCTTTTTTTATTATTATTATTAAATTTATTTATTTTTTTAATTACAATACTATATTTGTTTTGCCATACATTGACACGAATCAGCCATAGGTGAACACAATCTCCCAATGCCGAAGCCCCCTCCCACCTCCCACCCCCCCACCCCACATCCTCTACTTGAATCATCCTGTGCATCAGCCCCATGCATCCTGCATCCTACATTGAACATAGATTGGTGCATCATTTCTTACAAGAAAATATACACATTTCACTGCCATTCTCCCAAACCATCCCACCCTTTCCCTCTCCCTCAGAGTCCCTCTTTTATCCCTCTGGCCACCTCTGTCTACTTCTTCCCTCTCCTCTTCCTTGTATAACTCTGTGACAACCTCTGAGAAGTCCAGACTGTGGAGCACACACAAGAAAGTGGTTATGGGCTAGCTTGCTCTCTCCTCTTTTCATTCCACCTCATCCCATTCCAGTCAACTCTATCCCCTCCCTCTTCTCTCCTTCAAGTAACTCAGTGATCCTCTAGGGGTGACACCCAAGGTGGAGAAACCTATCATCTTTAACCTAGATGCTTTAACATCAGTGCTGTATAGATGGAGAAGTCATGAGGCTATTGTAAAAATAAATCTGAAAACCAGAATCAGGAGGCTTAAGTCCAAATCCTGAGATCATCAGAGAATTCCTGAATACAGGGAACACGATCAAATAGGAGCTCATCATTCGCCTTCATACCTGCACTGAAAGAGAGCACCACCCAAGGGCCAACAAGCTCCAGAGCAAGACATATCACGTAACTTCTCCAGCAACACAAGAACATGCTCCTAGGCTTCGATATACAGGCAGCTTATAATACTCCAAAACCACTGACTTCTCATATCCCATACAAGACACTTCACAGCACTCCAGAGAGAAGAAATCCAGCTCCACCCACCAGAACTCCAACACAAGCCTCCCTAATCAAGAAACCTTGACAAGCCACTGATACAACCCCACACACAGTGAGGAAGCTCAATAATAAAAAGAATTCCACAAATACCCAGAATATAGAAAGGACACCCCAAGTGCAGCAATATAACCAGGAAGAAGAGACAGAGGAATACCCAGCAGGGAAAGGAACAGGAGTCATGCCCAACAAACCAAACAAAAGAGGAAGAGATAGGGAATCTACCTGAGAAAGAATTCCAAATACTGATAGTGAAAATGATCCAAAATCTTGAAATCAAAATGGAATCACAGATAAATAGCCTGGGGTCAAGGATTGAGAAGATGCAAGAAAGGTTTAACAAGGATATGGAAGAAATAAAAAGAGTCAACATTTAATGAATAATGCAATAAATGAGATCAGAAACACTCTGGAGGCAACAAATAGTAGAATAACTGAGGCAGAAGATAGGATTAGTGAAATGGAAGATAGAATGGTAGAAATAAATGAATCAGTGAGGAAAAAAGAAAGATGAATTAAAAGAAATGAGGACAACCTCAGAGACCTCCAGGACAATATGAAACATTCCAACATTCGAATTACAGGAGTCCCAGAAGAAGACAAAAAGAAAGACCATGAGAAAATACTTGAGGAGATAATAGTTGAAAACTTCCCTACAATGGGGAAGGAAATAATCCCCCAAGTCCAGGAAACCCAGAGAGTGCCAAACAGGATAAACCCAAGGTGAAACACCCCAAGACATATTTTAATCAAATTAACAAAGACCAAACACAAAGAAAAAATATTAAAAGCAGCAAGGGAAAAACAACAAATAACACACAAAGGGATCCCCATAAGAATAACTGCAGATCTTTCAATAGAAACTCTTCAGGCCAGGAGGGAATGGCAAGACATACTTAAAGTGATGAAAGATAATAACCTTCAGCCAAGACTACTGTATCCAGCAAGGATCTCATTCAAATATGAAGGATAAATCAAAAGCTTTCCAGACAAGCAAAAGCTGAGAGAATTCAGCACCACCAAACCAGCTCTCCAACAAATGCTAAAGGATAGACTTTAGACAAGAAACACGAAAAGGATGTATAAACCCGAACCCAAAACAATAAAGTAAATGGCAACAGGAGCATACTTATCAATAATTACCTTAAATGTAAATGGGTTGAATGCCCCAACCAAAAGGCAAAGCCTGGCTGAATGTATACAAAAACAAGATCCCTATATATGCTGCTTACAAGAGACCCACCTCAAAACAACGGACACACACAGACTGAAAGTGAAGGGCTGGAAAAAGATATTCCATGCAAATAGAAACCAAAAGAAAGCAGGAGTAGCAATACTCATATCTGATAAAATAGACTTTAAAACAAAGGCTGTGAAAAGGGACAAAGAAGGCCACTACATAATGATTAAAGGATCAATCCAAGAAGAAGACATAACAATTATAAATATATATGCACCCAACATAGGAGCACCACAATATATAAGACAAATGCTAACAAGCATGAAAGGGGAAATTAATAATAACACAATAATAGTGGGAGACTTTAATACCCCACTCACACCTATGGACAGATCAACTAAACAGAAAATTAACAAAGAAATGCAAACTTTAAATGATACAATAGACCAGTTAGACCTAACTGATATCTATAGGACATTTCACCCCAAAACAATGAATTTCAACTTTTTCTCAAGTGCACATGGAAACTTTTCCAGGATAGATCACATCTTGGGCCATAAATCTAACCTTGATAAATTCAAAAAATCGAAATTATTCCAAGCATCTTTTCTGACCATAATGCACTAAGGTTAGATCTCAATTATAGGAGAAAAACTATTGAAAATTCCAAAATTTGGAGGCTGAACAACACCCTTCTGAATAATCAACAAATCACAGAAGAAATCAAAAAGAAATCAAAATATGCATTGAAACGAATGAAAATGAAAACACAACTACACAGAACCTGTGGGACACTATAAAAGAAGTACTAAGAGGAAAGTTCATAGCAATACAGGCATACTTCAAGAAACAAGAAAAAAGTCAAATAAATAACCTAACTCTACAACTAAAGCAACTAGAAAAGGAAGAAATAGAGAACCCCAGAGTGAGTAGAAGGAAAGAAATCCTAAAAATTAGGGCAGAAATAAATGCAAAAGAAACACAAGAGACCATAGCAAAGATCAACAAAGCAAAAAGCTGGTTCTTTGAAAGGATAAATAAAATTGACAAACCATTAGCCAGACTCATCAAGAAACAAAGAGAAAAAAATCAAATCAATAAAATTAGAAATGAAAACGGAGAGATCATGACAGACAACACAGAAATACAAAGGATCATAAGAGACTACTATCAGCAATTATATGCCAATAAAATGGACAACTTGGAAGAAATGACAAATTCTTAGAAAAGTACAACTTTCCAAAACTGAACCAGGAAGAAATAGAAAATCTTAACAGACCCATCACAAGCAAGGAAATTGAAACTGTAATCAGAAATCTTCCAGCAAACAAAAGCCCAGGTCCAGACGGCTTCACAGCTGAATTCTACCAAAAATTTTGAGAAGAGCTAACACCTATCTTACTGAAACTATTCCAGAAAATTGCAGAGGAAGGTAAACTTCCAAACTCATTCTATGAGGCCACCGTCACCCTAATACCAAAACCTGACAAAGACGCCACAAAAAAAGAAAACTACAGACCAATATCACTGATGAACATAGATGCAAAAACCCTTAACAAAATTCTAGCAATCAGAATCCAACAACACATTAAAAATATCATACACCATGACCAAGTGGGCTTTATCCCAGGGATGCAAGGATTCTTCAATATCCGCAAATCAATGTAATTCACCACATTAACAAATTGAAAAATAAAAATTATATGATTATCTCAATAGATGCAGAGAAGGTCTTTGACAAAATTCAACATCCATTTATGATAAAAACTCTCCAGAAAGCAGGAATAGAATGAACGTACCTCAACATAATAAAAGCTATATATGACAAAGCCATAGCAAACATTATCCTCAAAAAAATTGGTGAAAAATTGAAAGCATTTCCCCTGAAATCAGGAACAAGACAAGGGTGCCCAATTTCACCACTACTATTCAACATAGTTCTGGAAGTTTTGGCCATAGCAATCAGAGCAGAAAAAGAAATAAAAGGAATCCAGATTGGAAAAGAAGAAGTAAAACTCTCACGGTTTGCAGATGACATGATCCTCTACATAGAAAATCCTAAAGACTCGACCAGAAAACTACTAGAGCTAATCAATGAATATAGTAAGGCTGCAGGATATAAAATCAACACTCAGAAATCCCTTGCATTCCTATACACTAATAATTAGAAAGTAGAAAAAGAAATTAAGGAAACAATTCCATTCACCATTGCAACGAAAAGAATAAAATACCTAGGAATACACCTACCTAAAGAAACTAAAGACCTATATATCGAAAAACTATAAAACACTGATGAAAGAAATCAAAGAGGACACTAATAGTTGGAGAAATATACCATGCTCATGGGTCGGAAGAGTCAATATAGTGAAAATGAGTATACTACCTAAAGCAATCTACAGATTCAATGCAATTCCCATCAAGCTACCAGCAGTATTTTTCACAGAACTAGATCAAATAATCTCAAGATTTGTATGGAAATACAAAAAACCTCGAATAGCCAAAGCAATCTTGAGAAAGAAGAATGGAACTGGAGGAATCAACTTGCCTGACTTCAGGCTCTACTACAAAGCCAATGTCATTAAGACAGTATGGTACTGGCACAAAGACAGAAATATAGATCAATGGAACAAAATAGAAAGCCCTGAGATAAACCCACACACCTACGGACACTTTATCTTCGACAAAGGAGGCAAGAATATACAATGGAGTAAAGACAGTCTCTTTAACAGGTGGTGCTGGGAAAACTGGTCAACTACTTGTAAAAGAATGAAACTAGACCTCTTTCTAACACCATACACAGAAATAAACTCAAAATGGATTAAAGATCTAAATGTAAGACCAGAAACTATAAAACTCCTAGAGGAGAACATAGGCAAAACACTCTCCGACATAAATCACAGCAGGATCCTCTATGATCCACCTCCCAGTATACTGGAAATAAAAGCAAAAATAAACAAATGAGATCTAATTAAAATTAAAAGCTTCTGCACAACAAAGGAAACTATAAGCAAGGTGAAAAGACAGCCTTCTGAATGGGAGAAAACAATAGCAAATGAAACAACTGACAAACAACTAATCTCAAAGACATACAAGCAACTTATGCAGCTCAACTTCAGAAAAATAAGTGATCCAATAAAAAAATGGGCCAAAGACCTAAATAGGCATTTCTCCAAAAGACATATGGATGGCTAACAAACACATGAAAAGATGTTCAACATCACTCATTATCAGAGAAATGCAAATCAAGACCACAATGAGGTATCATTTCACACCAGTCAGAATGGCTGCGATCCAAAAGTCTACAAGCAATAAATGCTGGAGAGGATGTGGAGAAAAGGGAACCCTCTTACACTGCTGGTGGGAATGCAAACTAGTACAGCCACTATGGAAAACAGTGTGGAGATTCCTTTAAAAACTGCAAATAGAACTGCCTTATGACCCAGCAATCCCACTGCTGGGCATACACACCGAGGAAACCAGAACTGAAAGAGACACATGTACCCCAATGTTCATTGCAGCACTGTTTATAATAGCCAGGACATGGAAGCAACCTAGATGTCCATCAGCAGATGAATGGATAAGAAAGCTGTGGTACATATACACAATGGAGTACTACTCAGCCCTTAAAAAGAATAAATTTGACTCAGTTCTAATGAGGTGGATGAAATTGGAACCGATTATACAGAGTGAAGTAAGCCAGAAAGAAAAACACCAATACAGTATACTGACACATATATATGGAATTTAGAAGATAGTAATGATGACCCTATATGTGAGACAACAAAAGAGACACAGAGGTATAGAGTGGACTTTTGGACTCTGAGGGAGAGGGAAAGGGTGGGATGGTTTGGGAGAATGGCATTGAAACATGTATACTTTCTTGTAAGAAACGCAGCACCAGTCTATGTTTAATGCAGGATGCAAGATGCATGGGGCTGGTGCACAGGATGATTCAGGCAGATGATGTGGGGTGGGAGGTGGGAGGGGGCTTCGGCATTGGGAGATTGTGTTCACCTGTGGCTGATTCATGCCAATGTATGGCAAAACAAATACAGTATTGTAATTTTAAAAAATAAATAAATAAATTTTAAGAAATAAATAAATAAATAAATAAATGATACAATAGACCAGTTAGACCTAATTGATATCTATAGGACATTTCACCCCAAAACAATGAATTTCAACTTTTTCTCAAGTGCACACGGAACCTTTTCCAGGATAGATCACATTCTGGGTCATAAATCTAACCTTGATAAATTCAAAAAAATCGAAATTATTCCAAGCATCTTCTCTGACAATAATGCACTAAGGTTAGATCTCAATTACAGGAGAAAACTATTAAAAATTCCAACATTTGGAGGCTGAACAACACCCTTTTGAATAATCAACAAATCACAGAAGAAATCAAAAAAGAAATCAAAATATGCATCAAAACGAATGAAAATGAAAACACAACTACCGCAAACCTGTGGGACACTATAAAAGAAGTACTAAGATGAAAGTTCATAGCAATACAGGCATACCTCAAGAAACAAGAAAAAGTCAAAAAAATAACCTAACTCTACACCTAAAGCAACTAGAAAAGGAAGAAATAGAGAACCCCAGAGTTAGTAGGAAAGAAAGCCTAAAAATTAGGGCAGAAATAAATGCAAAAGAAATGAAAGAGACCATAGCAAAAATCAACAAAGCAAAAAGCTGGTTCTTTGAAAGGATAAATAAAATTGACAAACCATTAGCCAGACTCATCAAGAAACAAAGAGAAAAAAATCAAATCAATAAAATTAGAAATGAAAATGGAGAGATCATGACAGACAGCACAGAAATACAAAGAATCATAAGAGACTACTATCAGCAATTATATGCCAATAAAATGGACAACTTGGAAGAAATGACAAATTCTTAGAAAAGTACAACTTTCCAAAACTGAACCAGGAAGAAATAGAAAATCTTAACAGACCCATCACAAGCATGGAAATTGAAACTGTAATCAGAAATCTTCCAGCAAACAAAAGCCCAGGTCCAGACGGCTTCACAGCTGAATTCTACCAAAAATTTTGAGAAGAGCTAACACCTATCTTACTGAAACTATTCCAGAAAATGTCAGAGGAAGGTAAACTTCCAAACTCATTCTATGAGGCCACCATCTCCCTAATACCAAAACCTGACAAAGACGCCACAAAAACAAAACTACAGGCCAATATCACTGATGAACATAGATGCAAAAATCCTCAACAAAATTCTAGCAATCAGAATCCAACAACACATTAAAATGATCATACACCATGACCAAGTGGCTTTATCCCAGGGATGCAAGGATTCTTCAATATCCGCAAATCAATCAATGTAATTCACCACATTAACAAATTGAAAAATAAAAATCATATGATTATCTCAATAGATGCAGAGAAGGCCTTTGACAAAATTCAACATCCATGTATGATAAAAACTCTCCAGAAAGCAGGAATAGAAGGAACATACCTCAACATAATAAAAGCTATATATGACAAACCCACAGCAAACATTATCCTCAATGGTGAAAAATTGAAAGTATTTCCCCTAAAGTCAGGAATAAGACAAGGGTGCCCACTTTTACCACTACTATTCAACAAAGTTCTGGAAGTTTTGGCCACAGCAATCAGAGCAGAAAAAGAAATAAAAGGAATCCAGATTGGAAAAGAAGAAGTAAAACTCTCACGGTTTGCAGATGACATGATCCTCTACATAGAAAATCCTAAAGACTCGACCAGAAAACTACTAGAGCTAATCAATGAATATAGTAAGGCTGCAGGATATAAAATCAACACTCAGAAATCCCTTGCATTCTTATACACTAATAATTAGAAAGTAGAAAAAGAAATTAAGGAAACAATTCCATTCACCATTGCTTCGAAAAGAATAAAATACTTAGGAATATACCTACCTAAAGAAACTAAAGACCTATATATAGAAAACTATAAAACACTGATGAAAGACATCGAAGAGGACACTAATAGATGGAGAAATATATCATGTTCATGGATCGGAAGAGTCAATATAGTGAAAATGAGTATACTACCCAATGCAATCTTCCTTTAATGACTAACTCTACCTCTGAAACATATCTTATTGAAATAAGCAAGTAATCTCTTCCTTAGGGTCGTGCAAACGTTTCCTTAAGTATTTATTCCACTGACTTATGCAGCAAAAGAAGAAATAATATATAGCAAATGTCTCAATTGCTGTTGGGGATTTCTGTTTACATTAGTAACTGAAGTGAGTATTGATAGGTTGTAAACAAAAGTACTGCTGCTGCTGCTGCATAGCTTCAGTCGTGTCTGACTCTCAGCGACCCCATAGATGGCAGCCCGCAAGGCTCCACCGTCCCTTGGATTCTCCAGGCAAGAACACTGGAGTGGGTAACAAAAGTATAGACCTGACAGTTGTCTTCACTTGATGATTTCCTGCCTTCCCCAGGACCTAGCCCTTTCTCACAGCTTCAGTAGAGACAAGCATCTGTTCTAGGATTAGACCGGAAACTCTGCACATCAGTCTAACCGTTACCTTTTGGAAAACTTTTAAAAATGTATCACTTCCCATCAGGTTAATTTCAACTTTGAGCTGAGAAGCATTCAATAAATCATGGCTATCCTAAGGCTAACTCAAAAGGAAGCATCTAGTTTTTGCATGGCATGATTAAGACTGCCCTCTGTTGGAAGAGAAGAAAAAAAAGAGGAAATTGCAGTGCTATGGGAATTACCTTGCTATGTTTCTTTTCCCCATGTATCTAAAGTGAAACAGACATACTCTAGGAAGAAAAACAGTAGCAAGTTAGTCCTATATTACCATACTTTGCATTTTAATAGATAATATTTGAAAATTCATGTGTTACAAAGAATGGCCTATTTTAAATCATATTTCAATAATGTTTTGGTATATACAAATAAATATACAGCCACCAGTCATATTATATCACTCTACATTTATTTGCTACACTTACTTCAGAACCAAAATGTCTCAGGTCTTCATATACAATTCTAATGACATATTTTTAAAAAATGTATCAATGCAAATCGTCCTCAAGCTTTATAGTGTGTGTCACAGGAAAGGTCTGTAATATAGTCATTAACACCTAAAAAGGTTCTTAAGCCCTACAAATTGTGGCAATTGCTGTATTTTTTTAATGGCATTAAACCAATTTCTAGTACAGAAAATCCCAAACAAACAAAAGTAGAGAGGACAGCAAACTAAACCCCATCTACCCAGCACTTGCCAGCTTCAACAATTATCACTCATGGCCACTTCTGTTTAACTTCTACCCCAAACAGGTCCTCTCCCCTCCCTTCATACTTATCACCTCCTCCATATTTTTAAAGTAAATCTCCAACAACATCATCTATTTTCATTAGTGAATATTTCAATATAATTAGAGTAGTTTTTTTTTTTTTAAATCCTGCTTTGTTTGCAAATATTTTCTCCAAATGTTTTGCTGGACATGCACATACAATAATCATCAGTTCAGTTCAGTCACTCAATCATGTCTGACTCTTTGCGACCCCATGAATCACAGTACATCAGGCTTCCCTGTCCATCACCAACTCCCAGAGTTCACTCAGATTCACGTTCATCGAGTCAGTGATGCCATCCAGCCATCTCATCTTCTGTCATCCCCTTCTCTTCCTGCTCCCAATCCCTCCCAGCATCAAAGTCTTTTCCAATGAGTCAGCTCTTCGCATGAGGTTGTGTACTATTTATTTTAAAATGTATTTAGAAATTACACATCACTCTAATTTTTATTTTACCTTCCAATAAAATAGCTCAGCAAACAATATAGGTCAACTTCCCCCTCCACTTAGGAAAATATGCTAGCTTTCTTCCATCAAGTACCTTGGAACATATATACATATACACAAAAACACACATTTCTGAAGTGGGTAGAATTACTCGGCTCTGTCTAAGGATACACAGTCTAAACTCCAACATTTAAGGGGCTCCATTAACCCAGCACCTGCTCTAAATGAATGATTAGGACAGCTGTTGCCACTTCCAGTTTTCCAGATCACACAAAGATTCCTGATGGTCTGCAAAGATGGGCTGTTATTAGCTAGAGTTTTCGATAATACCACAAGTATTTCGTTTACATGTTTTATCTTCTATATGTGAAGAAGCTATATGTCAACCTATAAACCATGAAAATAGTTTAACACTCCCTACATTATGTACAAATATGCTGGTTAAAATAAAAAAGGCATAATATTTCATTAACTATAAACATTAAGCTCCGAAAAATAAGAGGAAATTTTATGAAAACAAGACAACTTACTCTAGAAGTATGAGAATCTTTATGAACTCCTGGTAGATACCTTGCTCCAGGAAGTTAAGAGTGTATCTGAAAATGGAATAAAGTGTTACACCTTGAAATAGCAGAGACCATAACAGCAAATACTAATAGCACAGTGAATTCCAAAGTACCATAACTTCAGTTTCAATAACCATCAACTCATAACCAGTCCTGTCTCATCTGAATCCTACCCTCCTATCTCATCTCACTGCCCAATACCCACACTACACTCTTTGAATTAATTCCAAATATACTGCTTAATCTGCAGTTATTTTCAACTTTAACAATTGTTTTTATTTACTTTATAAATGTTCTTTTTGATGGCTTATCATCCCTGAAGACAAGAAGCGAAGTAGACTTGTGATTTTTCTAAAATTTTATGCAAAATGGTGCATTTATGTGCATTGTTCCGAAGGCAGGGTCAAGCACCTTTGCCTGCTACTCAAAGGACTTCGAGAACCAAAAGTTTGAGAACTTGAGAGGAAAAGTGATAACTTATTTTCCTCTTTCTCTTTGGATTATTAACCCTGAAGTTCTAGCAATATACATACATACCACACAGATTCATGAAACTATTTTAGATATAAAAGCCCCTAAACCTATCACATGGAGAAGGAAATGGCAACCTACTCCAGTGTTCTTGCCTGGAGAATCCCAAGGACGTGGGAGCCTGGTGGGCTATTGTCTATGGGGTAGCACAGTCGGACACAACTGAAGTGACTTAGCAGCAGCAGTAGCAGCAGCAAACCTATCACATATACTTCTCTTCTGAGTTGTTCTTTTTTTTTTTCTTTTAATTTCAACACACTGAAACTTTTAGGAGAAAAATATTACCCCCACTTAACCTTCCATTCCGTTTTTTAACCTATTCAGATGTAGCTAATGGCGTCAGCAGTTTCACTTCTAAATTTTAGAAACCTAGTAAAAGTGTTACTCAGTCGTTTCCGACTCTTTGTGACCACATGGAGAGTAGCCTCATTGGGTTCCTCTGTCCATGGAATTCTCCAGGCAGGAATACTGGAGTGGGTTGCCACTTCCTTCTCCAGGGATCTTCCCGATCCAGAGTATGAACCTGGCTCTCCCGCATTGCCGGCAGACTCGTTACCTACTGAGTCACCAGCAAAGCTCTAGGATGGATCGCAACAGTAACCAGTTACAGAATTGCCAGTCTCCCGAGAACCTCTAAATCTAGGAATGGACGACTAAGCAATGTTGCCTAAACGGAGGGGGTGACAAGAAGGAGAGAGTGCATGGCTTTTGACTTTACGTCTAACTTACTAATGACCATGGGTATTTGTGCTTCTCAATGATTATAAAATACTGACTGTCAGGAAGAAAGATGCTAAAATTGGGTCAAATTAATTTGTTTCAAAAATAAAGCAAGGGGTATGATCCAAGCCCCCCCCCCTCCGCTCCCCAGCTTGGGACGCACTTCAGTTCAGCGGGGCTTTCCCAGAAGTCACTGCGTTGCTGGTCTCTCGAGTCTCCAGTCTGGCGCAGGGTGGCTTGTAGGCGCCATCCTCCGTCACTTGTGCCTTCGCTCTTCTCGGCAAAAGGAGGCTGGTGTCTCCTTCCAGCCCCCCACCTACGTCCTGCTATCCACACCTGAGCCATCTTTGATCCATCCTCTTGCCCACTCGGTGCCCTGAGACCACTTCACAGGTCTGTAGAAGGGGGTCAAACTCTCAATCGGTCCGCAGCCCAGTTCTAGCTGACGGCCCTTCTGCCATTTTTTGGTCGTGCTTGTCTCCGCTGTTTCCCAAACCCAGTCAGAGAATCAAGATGAAGGCGGGGGATGTGGGTGGAGAAGACAGGGAAAGTGGGCAGAGCTCTTCCAAAGAAGATAAAATGCAGGTTAGCCTCTGTGATGTGAATTCTGAAGATTTTAAAAAAACCTGGCTAACACTAAAAGAGCTCCATGACAGAGAGCTACACCGGCTTCAGGGGAAAGTAACCAGTTTGAGGAAAGAGCCGTTGTCAGACAGGAGGTGGACAGGCTCCATATCCAGAAGTAAAGAGTTGACGGAGCAACAGAGAGCCCTGAATGACAGTATCCATGACCTGCGAGGTCAGTTAAAAGCCAAAGTATGTGATCGCTGTACAGTAAACGAAATGTACAGAAATACACTACAGCAAGAATTTTATGATATCCAACAACAAAATCTGAAGGTTATTGGTGAGCTCACAGCAGAAAGGAATAAATTAAGAGAAGAAAATAAGCAGCTTTTGGCTAGGCTCAAGAGGAAAGAGCAACAGTTTCCCAGTTCTTTTTCTGATAGTGATGACAAGTTAGTCCCTGGGTCTCAAAAGAGCAAGTCAGTTATTTTGATCAGGGACCCTCCACCCGGACCTGAGAGGCATGTGGCTGTCAAACTGGTAACGGAAATGAATACCAAACAGATGAAATCTAGAGGAAAGAGAAACAGCCACACAGTTCCGAGCTTCAGGTTCCATTTTACAGTCAGGACGTCTTTGAGGTGCCAGAGAGCCCTCAGGAGAAGATTTCGTCTAAGAGCAGTAAGACTATCACAGTAAGCAGTGGCAGTCAGAAGTCATCTAGCACTGTTCCTTCAGCGTCTGCACTCGGCCCTCAAACAGTGGATGGATTTCAAGATGACTCCAGCCTTCCCGATGCCAGGCTTGGCCATCCACAAGGCAAATCCATTTTCACAAAGAGGACCTCCCCACAGAGGATCTCCACACCAAAGCATGGAACTGAGATTGATTTCCCTCGGAGCCTTTCCAGTATTTCTCCAGGAGAAGACCTACCTACTGAAATATTATCTGAAACTTCAGAGGAAAGTATGATTGACTCTACCAAAAGCATATTTTCTCCTTTTACATGGAGAGACGAAAACACCACTTTACATCTATTTCCTTTAGACTGTACTTCAAGTTCTAATGTGAAAAGACCATCATTGGGTGTTTTTTGTGTTTCAGTGAGAGAGAGCAGTAGCCAGACACCTTGCAGTGAACAGCCCACGGCAAACAAGAATACGAATGGAGCTACGGGTGCACCCCATGATGCTGATAAGCCAAAAGGTGAGACTCAGGCTTGGACTTCGGGGTGTTCAATAAAGAGAAAAGTCAAGATACAGATTAAAAAGAGGGGAAGTAGCCATCTATCCATCTCTCTCTTAAGGAGACTGCTTGGCTTTTCCAAGAGGACAGTCTTCCTACCAATTCAGACTATTTAACATTTGTATTCAGACTATGTAACTGATAATTCCTGACTTTGATTCTACTTCCCAGACTATAATATACAGACAATAGAAAGCTGGGCAAATGACTAAGACTTTGAAACAGTGACTTATTGCCAGTTAATAAAATTCAGCTAGAAAGAAAGAAACTTAGTTTTCAGAATCCCTCTACTTCTATATAAAAGTGTAGAGGTCTATCATCTTTTGTTGAAATTAAGCTGCTAGTATCTGTGAGTCAGTGTGTGCCATGCTAACTTGGTTTAGTTGTGTCCTAGTTTTTGCAACACTATGGACTGTAGCCTGCCAGGCTCCTCTGCGTGTGGGATTCTCTAGAAGAATATGACAGTGGGTTGTCATGCCCTCCTCCTGGGGATCTTCCCATCCATCGAGTCTCTTAGACTCTTGCATTGGCAGGCGAGTTCTTTATTACTCGTGCCACTTGGGAAGCCCTTAGGAGCCAATATGAAGGCTTAAAAAAAGACAGCCAAGAGAACACCTAAAAGGCCTGGATGGTACGAGTTCAACCCTGTAATACTTGTGAAATACTTACTTGACATGATAAGGTAACTACAATACTTATACTGAGAAAGATTCAGAAGCAGATATTTTTCAGAATAAAATGAATATGACTTTACAGATACCACAGAGCATGACTTAAATTAGAAAAGAGAAGATGTGACACAGACTGTATACTAGATATTAAAATTTGCTTTTAAAAATCAAAAGAGCAGAAGAAGGAAAAACCTCATTAACAAAGACCAACTATTTAGCAAGCGAGGTCAGCATTTGCAGGAGCAGGAGACCTTGTCAAGAAACAGATCCGTTACGGTTTTTTCCGTAACAAAAAGCAGCCAGTTGCTTGTTACTGGTTATCACAGTGTGTGTGTGTGTGTCTATGTGTCTGTGTGTCTGTGTGTGTGTGTGCACGTGCATACATGTGCAAGTGTGGAGGAGGGGAGAACTAGTCAGCAATGCATGACCCTCTCCTTCCTCTCTTCTGTCCTCCCCCTACCACCCTCCTCACTTTCCCTGGGCCATGGTGGTATTCAACTCCTTTTTGCTTTACAGTTTTTTTTCCCCCATGTGTCCTTGAGCATGTAGAAGAAACAAAGTTATTGAGTGAATTCATGTGCCATAAAAGTCACCCTTTAAAATAGAGTACAATACAGTAGTTTATATGGTATACTTTAAAACTTGTAAAACCATCACCACAGTTTTAGAATATTTTCATCACCCTTTAAAAAGCCCATACATAATAGCAGTCACTTTCTGCATTCCCCCACTTTTTAGCTTGTGGGGAGACAAAAACAGTCTGCTGTGGTTGGGGTTGTTAATTTGATTCAATAACTCTTGGAATGAGGTACCACCAGGGTGGAATATTATCTCCCTTTACATATTTCTTTCCGAAAACATGGAAGCTTATAACATAGCATCAATAATCTTTGACTTTTGCTCTAAATCATACATTCTAAGTAGTTGAAGGTTGTAGTTATTTAAAACTGTTCTATTAATGTACTTTAGAATTCACATCTAGGTTTTGATGTGTTTGAATCTCTCTGGCAAGTTAACTATCAACTTATTTTATGTTTTTATATCCTGCATTATTACAAAAATATTTAAAATAATATGTACTAAAAACAAAATGGAAAAGAAGTAAAATTTGCTATACTATGATTTGACTTTTACTGTAGATCATACATTCTAAGACTTAATTCTAGTTATTTAAAACTTTTATTAATGTACTTTAGAATTAGTTATTCATATCTAACATTTGATGTGCTTCAATCTCTGGCAAGTTAACTGTCAACTTATTTTATGTTTTTATATCCTGCATTATTAGAAAAAATGTTTAATATTTACTAAAAACTCAGTAGAAAATAAGGAAAATTTACCTACTGTATTATGCTGATCAAAACCCAGGTGCTTTTATGTTCTTCATGCTGTTTGCCCTTTTTTTAAGTATTTATTTATATGTTATTTAGCTTCATGGGGGTCTTAGGTGCAGCATGTGAGATCTATTTCCCTGTCCAGAGACTGAACCCAGGACCTCTGCATTGTCAGTGCAGAGTCTTAGCCACAGGGAAGTTCCCAGGGATTTTGTTTGTTTTGTTTTCATGGGGGGGTGTCTGTGTGTGTTGTGTGTGTGTGTGTGTGTGTTTAGCAAAGGAGGAAAAAAGAAAGGGGAAGGAGTTGTGTAAACAAGTGGGGTTACTGGGAATAAGTTAAGCTTCTGGTTGTACTTCTAGAGGACATACAGTTCATGAAAACCCTTTGCCTGTATTCTTCCATATATAGTAAAGAGGAAATGGTAAAATTGTAAATAATACAATTATACATCAAGGTAAAGAGAACAGAGTCTGGAAAAGAACCTGACAACATACAAAACTATATAATGGTCCTGTGAAGACAGCAACAGCATTCCTTACTCTCAAAGAACCCTTCCTGTCTTTGTTTGCTTTGATTTTGTAAATCCTGGGTCAAATAAAAGCTACAGTGTTAAATATGACTTTTGGATATTGTTATTTTCTTCTGTTTACCTTGGTCATTTAATGTATTTTATGTTCTGCATGAAAAATACTTTAGCACTTCTAAAACTATTGCCTGACTTTAGAAACTATTTGTCTTTTAAAAAAATCCTGTTATTAAAAAGAAATTTTGATAACCTTATTACTTTTTACAAACCCTTGTGTCGAGGGCCGACTTTCAACAGACAGAAGCAAGAGAGCTGCTCTGCTACATGCAAAACCCCAACCCAGAAGCAGGTCATCTAGGAATGGTTTAGCACCAGGTTCCCCAAGTTCCCCACAATTGAGTGGTGCAGTGTTGGGTGAGGGAGGTGCTTCATTTCTGGTTGCGCTCATGTTCCAGGATGAAGAGTTCTCTCTACTGGACCCCGTCACAACACGCAGAGGAGTGTGTCACGCCATGCCCCAAAGGACCTGGGCAGTGGCTCCATGGTGGGGACAGTCAGGAATTGGCTATCTGAGGCCAATCGAGGCTCCCATGGCATTGCCAGAAACTAATTTTTAAATAAAACTATTTCAAATGCTCAAATCTGTATGATGGAAATAAATTTATTTTAAGTTAAAATATAGGAACATTCTAAGGTCAAAGTCTACCAGCTACTTTCCCATGCCCAACAAAAATCAGCAAGAAAGGAATGCTAAAACTTGATTCCTTGATGCCTCCCTTCCCGGATCTAGCCTATGTAGTTTGCCCACACCACCGATTAGCCATGCAGTCACTTAGATGCAATCAGTCATAAAGGAAGTCAATCATGTGTGTCTCTCAGTGTGTGTATGTCTGATTCTCAGTGATTGTATTTGTTTTCTCTCAGGAGTGTGTGTTTCTCCAAGTGTATCTGTATGTCTCTCAGTGTGTCCCTATCAGGTTGCTGCCTGCATGTCTCTGTGTGTGTCTCTGCAGTATGTGTGTCACCCAGTGTATTTTTACTCTGTCTCAGTGTGTGTCTCTCTCAGTGCATCTCTCTCATTGTGGTCCTGCCTGGTTTTTAGTGTGTGTTTCTCCCTCTTTATGTGTAGCCCTCTAAGTGTGTTGTCCCTCTCAGTTTGCATGTCTCTGTGTATATCTCTCTCTGTCTCTCAGGGTGTGTTGACTCTCCCTCAGAGTGTGTGTCTCTCTCTCAGGGTGAGTCTGTCTGCTACTCAGTGTGTGTGTGTGTGTGTGAGTGTCTTTCTTTCAGGAGTGTGTGTCTCTTCCTGGATGCGGGTGTCTCTCAGTGTGTGTGTCCCACTCAGTTTGCCTGTCTCTGTATGTCTCTCTGTGTGTCTCTCAGTACATGTGTCTCAGTGTGTTTTTCTTGCTTTCTCAGTGTGTGTCTCTCTCAGTGTGTTTCATTGTGAGAGTGTCTTGTCAAGGAGTGTGTGTCTTGCACTGAAAGTGAATATCTTTCAGTGTGTGTGTCTTTGTCAATGTGTTTGTCTCTCTACGGGGAGTGTGTTTCTTTGTCAGTGTTTCTGTTTGTGTGTGTGTGTTTTGTTCTCCGGAGCCTGTGTCTCTTCCTGGATGAGTGTGTCTCTCAGTATGTGTGTCCCTGTCAGTTTACCTGTCTCTGTGTGTCTCAGTGTGTGTCTCTCATTGTGAGCCTGCCTAGTTCCTGGTGTGTGTGTGTGGGTGGGTGTGGGTGAGTGTGTGTTTCTCCTCTGGATGTGTATGTCTCAGTGTGCATGCCCCTCTCAGTTTTAATGTCTCTGCATGACACTGGGCATATCTCTCAGTATGCTTTGACTCTCTCTCAGTGTGTGTCTCTCTCACTGTGAGTGTGTCTACTTCTCTGTGTGTGTGTGTGTGTCCCTTCCTGGATGCAGGTGTCTCTCAATGTGTGTGTCCCAGTCAGTTTACCTCTGTGTGTCTCAGTGTGTGTCTCTCATTGTAAACCTGCCTAGATCCTTGTGTGTGTGTGTTTCTCCCTCTGCATATGTATGTCCCTCAGTGTGTGTGCCCTCTCTATGCATGTCTCTGCGTTTCTCTGTGCATATCTCTCAGTAAGTTTTGACTCTCTCTCAGTGTTTGTCTCTTTCATTGTGAGTGTGTCTACTTTTCAGTGTGTGTGTGTTTGTGTGTGTGTGTGTGTTTCTCGCTCTGAGAGGTGTGTGTATCTCTCCGTGGATGCAGGTGTCTCTCAGTCTGTGTGTCCCTGTCAGTTTTCTTGTCTCCGTGTGTATCTCTATGTGTGTCTCTGTGTATGTTTTATCTCCGTGTGTTTTCCACTCTCTCAGTGTGTGTCTATCTCAGTGTGTGTCTCTCATTGTGAACCTGCCTAGTTCTGTGTGTGTTTGTGTGTGTGTGTTTCTCCCTCTGGATATGTATGTCACTCAGTGTGCATGCCCCTTTCAATTTTCATGTCTCTGTGTGACTCTGTGCATATCTCTCAGTATGTTTTGACTCTCTCTCAGTGTGTGTCTCTCTCAGTGTGAGTGTGTCTACTTCTCAGTGTGTGTGTGTGTGTGTGTGTGTGTACTGCTCTTACGTGTGTGTGTGTCTCTTCCTGGATGCTGGTGTCTTTCAGTCTGTGTGTCCCTGTCACTTTGCTTGTCTCCGTGTCTGTCTCGGTGTGTGTCTCAGAATGAGTGTCTCTAAGTGTGTTATTCACTCTCTCAGTGTATGTGTCTCTCTCAGTACATGCGTCTTTCCGTGTGTGGTTTTCTCTCTCAGTGTGCATCTCGGGCAGTGTGTATCTCCTCATTGTGAGTGTGCCTTGTTCTGAGTTTGTGTTTGTCTTTCTCCCGCTATATATCTATGTCTCTCACAGTGTGTACCAGTCTGTGTGCCTGTTTCTGTGTGTCTCTGTGTGAGTCTTTCACTGGGTTACAGAGTCTTTGAATGTGTGTGTCTCTGTCGGTGTGTGTGTCTCTCTCAGTGTGAATGTGTCTGATTGTCAGTGTTTGTGTTTGTTTGCTCTCAGAAGTGTGAGTTTCTGCCACAGTGTGTGTATAAGTCTCTCAGTGATTGTGTCTCTCTCCGTTTGCATGTCTCTGCGTGTCTCTGTGCATATCTATCCGTATGTTTTGACTCGCTCTCTCAGTGTGTGTGTTTCTCTCAGTGTGAGTGCGTCTGCTTCTCAGTGTTTCTATACTTCTTGTTCTCAGGAGTGTGTCTCTCTTCCTGGATGAGGGTGTTTCTCAGTGTGTATGTCCCTGTCAGTATGCATTTCTGCAGAGTCTCTGGGTGTGTCTCTCAGTGTGTTTTTCACTCTCTCTCAGTGTGTGTCTCTCAGTTAGTCTCTCTGGTTGTGACAGTTGGCGGTTGTTAGTGTGTGAGTCTGTGTGTATAACCACCTGTATATGTATGTCTCTCAGTGTGTTTGTCCCTGTCAGTTTGCATTTCTGCGAGTCTCTGGGTGTGTCTCTCAGTATGTGTGTCTCTCAGTGTGTTTTTCACTCTTTCTCAGTGTGAGTGTGTCTGTTTCTCAGTGTGTGTGTGTGTGTGTGTGTGTGTGTGTGTCTTGCACTTAGGTGTGTGTGTCTGTTTCTGGATGCAAGTGTCTCTCAGTCTGTGTGTCCCTGTCAGTTGGCTTGTCTCCGTGTGTCTCTCTGTGTGGGTATCAGTATGAGTGTCTCTAAGTGTGTTTTTCACTCTCTCTCAGTGTGTGTGTCTCTCTCAGTACATGTGTCTCTCCGTTTGTGGTTTACTTTCTCAGTGTGCATCTCGGGAAATGTGTATCTCTCATTGTGAGTGTTTCTTGTTCTGAGTTTGTGTTTGTCTTTCTCCCGCTATATATGTATGTCTCTCACAGTGTGTATTAGTCTGTGTGCCTGTCGCTGTGTGTCTTTGTGTGTGTCTATCACTGGGTTACAAGTCTTTGTATGTGTGTGTCTCTGTCGATGTGTGTGTCTCTCTCAGTGTAAATGTGTCTGATTGTCACTGTGTTTGTTTGCTCTTAGAAGTGTGTGTTTCTGCCACGGTATGAGTATGTCGCTCAGTGATTGTGTCCCTCTCAGTTTTCATGTCTCTGCGTGTCTCTGTGCTATTCTATCTGTATGTTTTGACTTGCTCTCAGTGTGTGTGTTTCCCTCAGTGTGAGTGTGTCTGATTCTCAGTGTTTGTGTACTTCTTCTCAGGAGTGTGTGTCTCTTCCTGGATGAGGGTGTTTCTCAGTGTGTATGTCCCTGTCAGTTTGCATTTCTGCATGTCTCTGGGTGTGTCTCTCAATAAGTGCGTCTCTCAGTGTGTTTTTCACCCTCTCTCAGTGTGTGTCTCTCAGTTAGTCTCTCTCATTGTGACAGTTGCGGTTGTTAGTGTGTGAGTCTGTGTGTATAACCACCTGTATGTGTATGTCTCTCAGTGTGTGTGTCCCTGTCAGTTTGCCAGTCTGTGTGTCTGTGTGTGTCTCTCAGTATGAGTGTCTCTCAGTGTGCTTTTCAATCTCTCTCAGTGTGTGTCTCTCTGAGTGAGTCTCTCTCATTCTCGGCATGCCATTAGTAAGTTTGTGTGTGTTGTTCTCCTACTGTATGTGTATTTCTCTCTCTGTGTGTGTCCCTGTCAGTTTGCATGTCTCTGAGTGTCTCTCTGTGTGCCTCTCAGTGTGTTTTGATCTCTCTCTCTGTGCGTGTCTTCTCAGTGTTTGTGTCTCTCTCAGTATGTGTGTCTCTCAGTGTGTGTATGTCTGATTCTCAGTGATTGAATTTGTTTTCTCTCAGGAGTGTGTGTTTCTCCAAGTGTATCTGTATGTCTCTCAGTGTGTCCCTGTCAGGTTGCCTGTCTGCATGTCTCTGTGTGTGTCTCACAGTATGTGTGTCTCCCAGTGTATTTTTTACTCTGTCTCAGTGTGTGTCTCTCTCAGTGCATCTCTCTCATTGCGGTCGTGCCTGGTTTTTAGTGTGTGTGTTTCTCCCTCTTTATGTGTACCTCTCTTAAGTGTGTAGTCCATCTCAGTCTGCATGTCTCTGTGTATGTCTTTGTGTGTCTCTCAGGGTGTGTTGACTTCCTCCCTCAGTGTGTGTGTGTGTCTCTCTCAGGGTGAGTCTGTCTGCTTCTCAGTGTGTGTGTGTGTGTGTGTGAGTGTCTTGCTTTCAGGAGTGTGTGTCTCTTCCTGGATGCGGGTGTCTCTCAGTGTGTGTGTCCCACTCAGTTTGCCTGTCTCTGTATGTCTCTGTGTGTCAATCAGTATATATGTCTCACAGTGTATTTTTCTCTTTTTCTCAGTGTGTGTCACTCTCAGTGTGTTTCATTGTGAGAGTGTCTGGTAAAGGAATGTTGTGTCTTGCTCGGAAAGTGAATATTTTTCAGTGTGTGTGTCTTTGTCAATGTGTTTGTCTCTCTAGGGGGAGTGTGTTTCTTTGTCAGTGTTTCTGTGTGTGTGTGTGTTTTGCTCTCCGGAGCGTGTGTCTCTTCCTGGATGAGTGTGTCTCTCAGTGAGTGTGTCCCTGTCAGTTTACCTGTCTCTGTGTGTCTCAGTGTGTGTCTCTCATTGTGAACCTGCCTAGTACCTTGCGTGTGTGTGTGTGTGTGTGTGTGTGTTTCTTCCTCTGGATGTGTATGTCTCAGTGTGCATGCCCCTCTCAGTTTTCATGTCTCTGCATGACTCTGTGCATATCTCTCAGTATGTTTTGACTCTCTCTCAGTGTTTGTCTGTCTGTGTGAGTGTGTCTACTTCTCAGTGTGTGTGTTTGTGTGTCTTGCTCTGAGGTGTGTGAGTGTCTATCCCTGGATGCAGGTGTCTCTCAGTCTGTGTGTCCCTGTCAGTTTGCTTGTCTCCGTGTGTATCTCTGTGTGTGTCTGTCCTTATATTTTATCTCTGTGTGTTTTCCACTCTCTGAGTGTTTGTCTCTCTCAGTGTGTGTCTCTGATTGTGAACCTGCCTAGTTCTATGTGTGTTTGTGTGTGTGTGTTTCTCTCACTGGATATGTATGTCACTCAGTGTGCATGCCCCTCTCAATTTTCCTGTCTCTGCGTGATTCCGTGCATATCTCTCAGTATGTTTTGACTCTCTCAAAGTGTGTGTCTCTCTCAGTGTGAGGGTGTCTAATTCTCAGTGTGTGTGTGTGTGTGTGTGTGTGTGTCTTCTTCTGATGTGTTTGTGTGTCTCTTCCTGGATACAGGTGTCTCTCAGTCTGTGTGTCCCTGTCAGTTTGCTTGTCTCCATATGTATCTCTGTGTGTGTCTCTCAGGGTGTGTTGACTCTCCCTCAGTGTGTGTATCTCTCTCAGGGTGAGTCTGTCTGCTTCTCAGTGTGTGTGTGTGTGTGTGTGTGTGTGAGTATATTGCTTTCAGGAGTGTGTGTCTCTTCCTGGATGCGGGTGTCTCTCAGTGTGTGTGTCCCACTCAGTTTGCCTGTCTCTTATGTCTCTGAGTGTGTCTCAGAAGTACATGTGTCTCCCAGTGTGTTTTTGTCTCTTTCTCAGTGTGTGTCTCTCTCAGTGTGTTTCTTTGTGAGAGTCTCTGGTCAAGGAGTGTCTGTGTCTTGCTCTGAAAGTGAATATCATTCAGTGTGTATGTTTTGTCAATGTGTTTGTCTCTCTCTAGGGAGTGTGTTTCCTTCTCAGTGTTTGTGTGTGTGTGTGATTGTGTTTAGCTCTCAGGAGCGTGTGTCTCTTCCTGGATGAGTGTGTCTCTCAGTGTGTGTGTCCCTGTCAGTTTACCTGTCTCTGTGTGTCTCATTGTGTGTCTCTCATTGTGCACCTGCCTAGTTCCTTGTGTGTGTGTGTGTGTATGTGTGTGTCTTCCTCCCTCTGGATGTGTATGTCCCTCAGTGTGCGTGCCCCTCTCTATGCAGGTCTCTGCGTTTCTCTGTGCATATCCCTCAGTAGATTTTGACTCTCTCAGTGTGGTCTCTCTCAGTGAGTCTGTCTCATTGTGACAGCGTCGGTTGTTAGTGTGTGTGTTTCTCAGACTTTACATGTAGGTCTCTCAGTGGTGTGTCCCTGTCATTTGCCTGTTCTGTGTATCTCTGTGTGTGTCACTCAGTATGTTTTATCTCAGTGCGTGTTCCTCTCTCTCAGTGTGTGTCTCTCTCAGTGTGTGTCTCTCATTGTGAACATGCCTAGTTCTGTATTTGTTTGTTTTTGTGTGTTTCTCCCTCAGGATATGTATGTCTCTCAGTGTGCATGCCCCTCTCAGTTTTCATGTCTCTGCGTGACTCTGTGCATATCGCTCAGAATATTTTGACTCTCGCTCAGTGTGTGTCTCTCTCAGTGTGAGTATGTCTGCTTCTCAGTGTTTGTGTACTTCTTGTTCTCAAGAGTGTGTGTCTCTTCCTGAATGAGGATGTTTCTCAGTGTGTATGTCCCTGTCAGTTTGCATTTCGGCGAGTCTCTGGGTGTGTCTCTCAGTATGTGTGTCTCTCAGTGTGTTTTTCACTCTGTCTCAGTGTGAGTGTGTCTGTTTCTCAGTGTGTGTGTGTGTGTGTGTGTGTGTGTGTCTTGCACTTAGGTGTGTGTGTCTCTTCCTGGATGCAAGTGTCTCTCCAGTCTGTGTGTCCCTGTCAGTTTGCTTGTCTCCGTGTGTATCTCTGTGTGAGTATCAGTATGAGTGTCTCTAAGTGTGTTTTTCACTCTCTCTCAATGTGTGTGTCTCTCTCAGTACATGTGTCTCTCCGTTTGTGGTTTTCTTTCTCAGTGTGCATCTCGGGCAGTGTGTATCTCTCATTGTGAGTGTGCCTTGTTCTGAGTTTGTGTTTGTCTTCTCCCCAGTATATATGTATGTCTCTAACAGTGTGCACCAGTCTGTGTGCTTGTCGCTGTGTGTCTCTCTGTGTGTCTTTCACTGTGTTACGAGTCTTTGTATGTGTGTGTCTCTGTCGATGTGTGTGTCTCTCTCAGTGTAAATGTGTCTGATTGACACTGTTTGTGTTTGTTTGCTCTTAGAAGTGTGTGTTTCTGCCATGGTATGTGTATGTCTCTCAGTGATGTGTCCCTCTCAGTTTTCATGTCTCTGCGTGACTCTGTGCATATCTCTCAGTATGTATTGACTCTCTCTCAGTGTTTGTCTCTCTGTGTGAGTGTGTCTACTTCTCAGTGTGTGTGTTTGTGTGTCTTGCTCTGAGGTGTGTGTGTGTCTATCCCTGGATGCAGGTGTCTCTCAGTCTGTGTGTCCCTGTCAGTTTGCTTGTCTCCGTGTGTATCTCTGTGTGTGTATCAGTATGAGTGTGTCTAAGTGTGTTTTTCACTCTCTCTCAGTGTGTGTGTCTCTCTCAGTACAAGTGTCTCTCCGTTTGTGGTTTTCTTTCTCAGTGTGCATCTCGGGCAGTGTGTATCTATCATTGTGAGTGTGCCTTGTTCTGAGTTTGTGTTTGTCTTTCTCCCAGTATATATGTATGTCTCTAACAGTGTGCACCAGTCTGTGTGCCTGTCGCTGTGTGTCTCTGTGTGTGTCTTTCACTGTGTTACGAGTCTTTGTATGTGTGTGTCTCTGTCGATGTGTGTGTCTCTCTCAGTGTAAATGTGTCTGATTGTCACTGTTTGTGTTTGTTTGCTCTTAGAAGTGTGTGTTTCTGCCACGGTATGTGTATGTCTCTCAGTGATTGTGTCCCTCTCCGTTTGCATGTCTCTCCGTGTCTCTGTGCATATCTATCCGTATGTTTTGACTCACTCTCAGTGTGTGTGTTTCTCTCAGTGTGAGTGTGTCTGATTCTCAGTGTTTGTGTACATCTTCTCAGGAGTGTGTGTCTCTTCCTGGATGAGGGTGTTACTCAGTGTGTATGTCCCTGTCAGTTTGCATTTCTGCATGTCTCTGGGTGTGTCTCTCAATAAGTGCGTCTCTCAGTGTGTTTTTCACCCTCTCAGTGTGTCTCTCAGTTAGTCTCTCTCATTGTGACAGTTGCGGTTGTTAGTGTGTGAGTCTGTGTGTATAACCACCTGTATGTGTATGTCTCTCAGTGTGTGTTTCCCTGTCAGTTTGCCTGTCTGTGTGTCTGTATGTGTCTCTCTCTATGAGTGTCTCTCAGTGTGCTTTTCAATCTCTCTCAGTGTGTGTCTCTCTGAGTGAGTCTCTCTCATTCTCGGCATGCCATTAGTAAGTTTGTGTGTGTTGTTCTCCTACTGTATGTGTATTTCTCTCTCTGTGTGTGTGTCCCTGTCAGTTTGCATGTCTCTGAGTGTCTCTCTGTGTGCCTCTCAGTGTGTTTTGATTCTCTCTCTCTGTGCGTGTCTTCTCAGTGTTTGTGTCTCTCTCAGTATGTGTGTCTCTCAGTGTGTGTATGTCTGATTCTCAGTGATTGAATTTGTTTTCTCTCAGGAGTGTGTGTTTCTCCAAGTGTATCTGTATGTGCCTCAGTGTGTCCCTGTCAGGTTGCCTGTCTGCATGTCTCTGTGTGTGTCTCACAGTATGTGTGTCTCCCAGTGTATTTTTTACTCTGTCTCAGTGTGTGTCTCTCTCAGTGCATCTCTCTCATTGTGGTCGTGCCTGGTTTTTAGTGTGTGTGTTTCTCCCTCTTTATGTGTACCTCTCTAAGTGTGTTGTCCCTCTCAGTTTGCATGTCTCTCTGTATGTCTTTGTGTGTCTCTCAGGGTGTGTTGACTCTCCCTCAGTGTGTGTGTGTCTCTCTCAGGGTGAGTCTGTCTGCTTCTCAGTGTGTGTGTCTGTGTGTGTGTGTGTGTGTGTGTGTGAGTATCTTGCTTTCAGGAGTGTGTGTCTCTTCCTGGATGCGGGTGTCTCTCAGTGTGTGTGTCCCACTCAGCTTGCCTGTCTCTGTATGTCTCTGTGTGTGTCAATCAGTATATATGTCTCATAGTGTATTGTTCTCTTTTTCTCAGTGTGTGTCACTCTCAGTGTGTTTCATTGTGAGAGTGTCTGGTAAAGGAAAGTTTTGTCTTGCTCTGAAAGTGAGTATTTTTCAGTGTGTGTGTCTTTGTCAATGTGTTTGTCTCTCTAGGTGGAGTGTGTTTCTTTGTCAGTGTTTCTGTGTGTGTGTGTGTGTGTGTGTTTTGTTCTCCGAGTGTGTGTCTCTTCCTGGAAGAGTGTGTCTCTCAGTGAGTGTGTCCCTGTCACTTTTACTCTCTCTGTGTCTCAGTGTGTGTCTCTCATTTTGAACCTGCCTAGTTCCTTGCGTGTGTGTGTGTGTGTGTGTGTGTTTCTTCCTCTGGATGTGTATGTCTCAGTGTGCATGCCCCTCTCAGTTTTCATGTCTCTGCGTGACTCTGTGCATATCTCTCAGTATGTTTTGACTCTCTCTCAGTGTTTGTCTCTCTGAGTGAGTGTGTCTGCTTCTCAGTGTGTGTGTTTGTGTGTCTTGCTCTGAGGTGTGTGTGTCTCTTCCTGAATGCAGGTGTCTCTCAGTCTGTGTGTCCCTGTCAGTTTGCTTGTCTCCTTATGTATCTCTGTGTGTGTCTCTCAGGGTGTGTTGACTCTCCCTCATTGTGTGTATCTCTCTTTCAGGGTGAGTCTGTCTGCTTCTCAGTGTGTGCGTGTCTGTGTGTGTGTGTCTGTGTGTGAGTATCTTGCTTTCAGGAGTGTGTGTCTCTTCCTGGATGCGGGTGTCTCTCAGTGTATGTGTCCCACTCAGTTTGCCTGTCTCTTTATGTCTCTGTGTGTGTCTCTCAGTACATGTGTCTCCCAGTGTGTTTTTCTCTCTTTCTCAGTGTGTGTCTCTCTCAGTGTGTTTCATTGTGAAAGTGTCTGGTCAAGGAGTGTCTGTGTCTTGCTCTGAAAGTGAATATATTTCAGTGTGTTGTCTGTGTCAATATGTTTGTCTCTCTAGGGGGAGTGTGTTTCCTTCTCAGTGTTTGTGTTTGTGTGTGTGTGTGTGTTTTGCTCTAGGAGCGTGTGTCTCTTCCTGGATGAGTGTGTCTCTCAGTGTGTGTGTCCCTGTCAGTTTACCTGTCTCTGTGTGTCTCAGTGTGTTTCTCTCATTGTGCACCTGCCTAGTTCCTTGTATGTGTGTGTGTGTGTGTGTGTGTGTCTTCCTCCCTCTGGATGTGTATGTCCCTCAGTGTGCGTGCCCCTCTCTATGCAGGTCTCTGCGTTTCTCTGTGCATATCCTTCAGTAGATTTTGACTCTCTCTCAGTGTGGTCTCTCTCAGTGAGTCTCTCCCATTGTGACAGTGTCGGTTGTTAGTGTGTGTGTTTCTCAGACTTTATGTGTAGGTCTCTCAGTGGTGTGCCCCTGTCATTTGCCTGTCTCTGTGTATCTCTGTGTGTGGCACTCAGTATGTTTTATCTCAGTGTGTGTTCCTCTCTCTCGGTGTGTGTCTATCTCAGTGTGTGTCTCACATTGTGAGCATGCCTAGTTCTGTATTTGTTTGTGTTTGTGTGTTTCTCCCTCAGGATATGTATGTCTCTCAGTGTGCATGCCCCTCTCAGTTTTCATGTCTCTGCGTGACTCTGTGCATATCGCTCAGAATATTCTGACTCTCTCTCAATGTGTGTCTCTCTCAGTGTGCGTATGTCTGCTTCTCAGTGTTTGTGTACTTCTTGTTCTCAGGAGTGTGTGTCTCTTCCTGAATGAGGATGTTTCTCAGTGTGTATGTCCCTGTCAGTTTGCATTTCGGCGAGTCTCTGGGTGTGTCTCTCAGTATGTGTGTCTCTCAGTGTGTTTTTCACTCTGTCTCAGTGTGAGTGTGTCTGTTTCTCAGAGTGTGTGTGTGTGTGTGTGTGTGTGTGTGTATGTGTCTTGCTCTTATGTGTGTGTGTGTCTTCCTGGATGCAAGTGTCTCTCAGTCTGTGTGTCCCTGTCAGTTTGCTTGTCTCCGTGTGTATCTCTGTGGGAGTATCAGTATGAGTGTCTCTAAGTGTGTTTTTCACTCTCTCTCAATGTGTGTGTCTCTCTCAGTACATGTGTCTCTCCATTTGTGGTTTTCTTTCTCAGTGTGCATCTCGGGCAGTGTGTATCTCTCATTGTGAGTGTGCCTTGTTCTGAGTTTGTGTTTGTCTTTCTCCCAGTATATATATATATGTCTCTAACAGTGTGCACCAGTCTGTGTGCCTGTCGCTGTGTGTCTCTGTGTGTGTCTTTCACTGGGTTACGAGTCTTTGTATGTGTGTGTCTCTGTCGATGTGTGTGTCTCTCTCAGTGTAAATGTGTCTGATTGTCACTGTTTGTGTTTGTTTGCTCTTAAAAATGTGTGTTTCTGCCATGGTATGTGTATGTCTCTCAGTGATGTGTCCCTCTCAGTTTTCATGTCTCTGCGTGACTCTGTGCATATCTCTCAGTACGTTTTGACTCTCTCTCAGTGTTTGTCTCCCTGTGAGTGTGTCTACTTCTCAGTGTGTGTGTTTGTGTGTCTTGCTCTGAGGTGTGTGTGTGTCTATCGCTGGATGCAGGTGTCTCTCAGTCTGTGTGTCCCTGTCAGTTTGCTTGTCTCCGTGTGTATCTCTGTGTGTGTATCAGTATGAGTGTGTCTAAGTGTGTTTTTCACTCTCTCTCAGTGTGTGTGTCTCTCTCAGTACAAGTGTCTCTCCGTTTGTGGTTTTCTTTCTCAGTGTGCATCTCAGGCACTGTGTATGTCTCATTGTGAGTGTGCCTTGTTCTGAGTTTGTGTTTGTCTTTCTCCCACTATATATGTATGTGTCTAACAGTGTGCACCAGTCTGTGTGCCTGTCGTCGTGTGTCTCTGTGTGTGTCTTTCACTGGGTTACGAGTCTTTGTATGTGTGTGTCTCTGTCGATGTGTGTGTCTCTCTCAGTGTAAATGTATCTGATTGTCACTGTTTGTGTTTGTTTGCTCTTAGAAGTGTGTGTTTCTGCCACGGTATGTGTATGTCTCTCAGTGATTGTGTCCCTCTCCGTTGGCATGTCTCTGTGTGTCTCTGTGCATATCTATCCGTATGTTTTGACTCACTCTCAGTGTGTGTGTTTCTCTCAGTGTGAGTGTGTCTGATTCTCAGTGTTTGTGTACATCTTCTCAGGAGTGTGTGTCTCTTCCTGGATGAGGGTGTTACTCAGTGTGTATGTCCCTGTCAGTTTGCATTTCTGCATGTCTCTGGGTGTGTCTCTCAATAAGTGCGTCTCTCAGTGTGTTTTTCACCCCTCTCTCAGTGTGTCTCTCAGTTAGTCTCTCTCATTGTGACAGTTGCGGTTGTTAGTGTGTGAGTCTGTGTGTATAACCACCTGTATGTGTATGTCTCTCAGTGTGTGTGTCCCTGTCAGTTTGCCTGTCTGTGTGTCTGTATGTGTCTCTCTGTATGAGTGTCTCTCAGTGTGCTTTTCAATCTCTCTCAGTGTGTGTCTCTCTGAGTGAGTCTCTCTCATTCTCGGCATGCCATTAGTAAGTTTGTGTGTGTTGTTCTCCTACTGTATGTGTATTTCTCTCTCTGTGTGTGTCCCTGTCAGTTTGCATGTCTCTGAGTGTCTCTCTGTGTGCCTCTCAGTGTGTTTTGATTCTCTCTCTCTGTGCGTGTCTTCTCAGTGTTTGTGTCTCTCTAGTATGTGTGTCTCTCAGTGTGTGTATGTCTGATTCTCAGTGATTGAGTTTGTTTTCTCTCAGGAGTGTGTGTTTCTCCAAGTGTATCTGTATGTCTCTCAGTGTGTCCCTGTCAGGTTGCCTGTCTGCATGTCTCTGTGTGTGTCTCACAGTATGTGTGTCTCCCAGTGTATTTTTTACTCTGTCTCAGTGTGTGTCTCTCTCAGTGCATCTCTCTCATTGTGGTCGTGCCTGGTTTTTAGTGTGTGTGTTTCTCCCTCTTTATGTGTACCTCTCTAAGTGTGTTCTCCCTCTCAGTTTGCATGTCTCTCTGTATGTCTTTGTGTGTCTCTCAGGGTGTGTTGACTCTCCCTCAGTGTGTGTGTGTCTCTCTCAGGGTGAGTCTGTCTGCTTCTCAGGTGTGTGTGTGTGTGTGTGTGTGTGTGTGTGTGTGTGAGTATCTTGCTTTCAGGAGTGTGTGTCTCTTCCTGGATGCGGGTGTCTCTCAGTGTGTGTGTCCCACTCAGCTTGCCTGTCTCTGTATGTCTCTGTGTGTGTCAATCAGTATATATGTCTCATAGTGTATTGTTCTCTTTTTCTCAGTGTGTGTCTCTCTCAGTGTGTTTCATTGTGAGAGTGTCTGGTAAAGGAAAGTTTTGTCTTACTCTGAAAGTGAGTATTTTTCAGTGTGTGTGTCTTTGTCAATGTGTTTGTCTCTCTAGGTGGAGTGTGTTTCTTTGTCAGTGTTTCTGTGTGTGTGTGTGTGTGTGTGTGTGTTTTGTTCTCCGGAGTGTGTGTCTCTTCCTGGAAGAGTGTGTCTCTCAGTGAGTGTGTCCCTGTCACTTTACCTCTCTCTGTGTCTCAGTGTGTGTCTCTCATTTTGAACCTGCCTAGTTCCTTGCGTGTGTGTGTGTGTGTGTGTGTTTCTTCCTCTGGATGTGTATGTCTCAGTGTGCATGCCCCCTCTCAGTTTTCATGTCTCTGCGTGACTCTGTGCATATCTCTCAGTATGTTTTGACTCTCTCTCAGTGTTTGTCTCTCTGAGTGAGTGTGTCTGCTTCTCAGTGTGTGTGTTTGTGTGTCTTGCTCTGAGGTGTGTGTGTCTCTTCCTGAATGCAGGTGTCTCTCAGTCTGTGTGTCCCTGTCAGTTTGCTTGTCTCCATATGTATCTCTGTGTGTGTCTCTCAGGGTGTGTTGACTCTCTCTCATTGTGTGTATCTCTCTTTCAGGGTGAGTCTGTCTGCTTCTCAGTGTGTGCGTGTCTGTGTGTGTGTGTCTGTGTGTGAGTATCTTGCTTTCAGGAGTGTGTGTCTCTTCCTGGATGCGGGTGTCTCTCAGTGTATGTGTCCCACTCAGTTTGCCTGTCTCTTTATGTCTCTGTGTGTGTCTCTCAGTACATGTGTCTCCCAGTGTGTTTTTCTCTCTTTCTCAGTGTGTGTCTCTCTCAGTGTGTTTCATTGTGAAAGTGTCTGGTCAAGGAGTGTCTGTGTCTTGCTCTGAAAGTGAATATATTTCAGTGTGTTGTCTGTGTCAATATGTTTGTCTCTCTAGGGGAGTGTGTTTCCTTCTCAGTGTTTGTGTGTGTGTGTGTGTGTGTGTTTTGCTCTAGGAGCGTGTGTCTCTTCCTGGATGAGTGTGTCTCTCAGTGTGTGTGTCCCTGTCAGTTTACCTGTCTCTGTGTGTCTAGTGTGTGTCTCTCATTGTGCACCTGCCTAGTTCCTTGTGTGTGTGTGTGTGTGTGTGTGTGTGTGTCTTCCTCCCTCTGGATGTGTATGTCCCTAAGTGTGCGTGCCCCTCTCTATGCAGGTCTCTGCGTTTCTCTGTGCATATCCCTCAGTAGATTTTGACTCTCTCTCAGTGTGGTCTCTCTCAGTGAGTCTCTCCCATTGTGACAGCGTCGGTTGTTAGTGTGTGTGTTTCTCAGACTTTACGTGTAGGTCTCTCAGTGGTGTGTCCCTGTCATTTGCCTGTTCTGTGTATCTCTGTGTGTATCACTCAGTATGTTTTATCTCAGTGCGTGTTCCTCTCTCTCAGTGTGTGTCTCTCTCAGTGTGTGTCTCTCATTGTGAACATGCCTAGTTCTGTATTTGTTTGTTTTTGTGTGTTTCTCCCTCAGGATATGTATGTCTCTCAGTGTGCATGCCCCTCTCAGTTTTCATGTCTCTGCGTGACTCTGTGCATGTCGCTCAGAATATTTTGACTCTCGCTCAGTGTGTGTCTCTCTCAGTGTGAGTATGTCTGCTTCTCAGTGTTTGTGTACTTCTTGTTCTCAAGAGTGTGTGTCTCTTCCTGAATGAGGATGTTTCTCAGTGTGTATGTCCCTGTCAGTTTGCATTTCGGCGAGTCTCTGGGTGTGTCTCTCAGTATGTGTGTCTCTCAGTGTGTTTTTCACTCTGTCTCAGTGTGAGTGTGTCTGTTTCTCAGTGTGTGTGTGTGTGTGTGTGTGTGTGTCTTGCACTTAGGTGTGTGTGTCTCTTCCTGGATGCAAGTGTCTCTCAGTCTGTGTGTCCCTGTCAGTTTGCTTGTCTCCGTGTGTATCTCTGTGTGAGTATCAGTATGAGTGTCTCTAAGTGTGTTTTTCACTCTCTCTCAAGTGTGTGTCTCTCTCAGTACATGTGTCTCTCCGTTTGTGGTTTTCTCTCTCAGTGTGCATCTCGGGCAGTGTGTATCTCTCATTGTGAGTGTGCCTTGTTCTGAGTTTGTGTTTGTCTTCTCCCAGTATATATGTATGTCTGTAACAGTGTGCACCAGTCTGTGTGCTTGTCGCTGTGTGTCTCTGTGTGTGTCTTTCACTGTGTTACGAGTCTTTGTATGTGTGTGTCTCTGTCGATGTGTGTGTCTCTCTCAGTGTAAATGTGTCTGATTGTCACTGTTTGTGTTTGTTTGCTCTTAAAAATGTGTGTTTCTGCCATGGTATGTGTATGTCTCTCAGTGATGTGTCCCTCTCAGTTTTCATGTCTCTGCGTGACTCTGTGCATATCTCTCAGTATGTTTTGACTCTCTCTCAGTGTTTGTCTCTCTGAGTGAGTGTGTCTGCTTCTCAGTGTGTGTGTTTGTGTGTCTTGCTCTGAGGTGTGTGTGTCTCTTCCTGAATGCAGGTGTCTCTCAGTCTGTGTGTCCCTGTCAGTTTGCTTGTCTCCTTATGTATCTCTGTGTGTGTCTCTCAGGGTGTGTTGACTCTCCCTCATTGTGTGTATCTCTCTTTCAGGGTGAGTCTGTCTGCTTCTCAGTGTGTGCGTGTCTGTGTGTGTGTGTCTGTGTGTGAGTATCTTGCTTTCAGGAGTGTGTGTCTCTTCCTGGATGCGGGTGTCTCTCAGTGTATGTGTCCCACTCAGTTTGCCTGTCTCTTTATGTCTCTGTGTGTGTCTCTCAGTACATGTGTCTCCCAGTGTGTTTTTCTCTCTTTCTCAGTGTGTGTCTCTCTCAGTGTGTTTCATTGTGAAAGTGTCTGGTCAAGGAGTGTCTGTGTCTTGCTCTGAAAGTGAATATATTTCAGTGTGTTGTCTGTGTCAATATGTTTGTCTCTCTAGGGGAGTGTGTTTCCTTCTCAGTGTTTGTGTTTGTGTGTGTGTGTGTGTTTTGCTCTAGGAGCGTGTGTCTCTTCCTGGATGAGTGTGTCTCTCAGTGTGTGTGTCCCTGTCAGTTTACCTGTCTCTGTGTGTCTCAGTGTGTGTCTCTCATTGTGCACCTGCCTAGTTCCTTGTATGTGTGTGTGTGTGTGTGTGTGTCTTCCTCCCTCTGGATGTGTATGTCCCTCAGTGTGCGTGCCCCTCTCTATGCAGGTCTCTGCGTTTCTCTGTGCATATCCTTCAGTAGATTTTGACTCTCTCTCAGTGTGGTCTCTCTCAGTGAGTCTCTCCCATTGTGACAGTGTCGGTTGTTAGTGTGTGTGTTTCTCAGACTTTATGTGTAGGTCTCTCAGTGGTGTGCCCCTGTCATTTGCCTGTCTCTGTGTATCTCTGTGTGTGGCACTCAGTATGTTTTATCTCAGTGTGTGTTCCTCTCTCTCGGTGTGTGTCTATCTCAGTGTGTGTCTCACATTGTGAGCATGCCTAGTTCTGTATTTGTTTGTGTTTGTGTGTTTCTCCCTCAGGATATGTATGTCTCTCAGTGTGCATGCCCCTCTCAGTTTTCATGTCTCTGCGTGACTCTGTGCATATCGCTCAGAATATTCTGACTCTCTCTCAATGTGTGTCTCTCTCAGTGTGCGTATGTCTGCTTCTCAGTGTTTGTGTACTTCTTGTTCTCAGGAGTGTGTGTCTCTTCCTGAATGAGGATGTTTCTCAGTGTGTATGTCCCTGTCAGTTTGCATTTCGGCGAGTCTCTGGGTGTGTCTCTCAGTATGTGTGTCTCTCAGTGTGTTTTTCACTCTGTCTCAGTGTGAGTGTGTCTGTTTCTCAGAGTGTGTGTGTGTGTGTGTGTGTGTGTGTGTATGTGTCTTGCTCTTATGTGTGTGTGTGTCTTCCTGGATGCAAGTGTCTCTCAGTCTGTGTGTCCCTGTCAGTTTGCTTGTCTCCGTGTGTATCTCTGTGGGAGTATCAGTATGAGTGTCTCTAAGTGTGTTTTTCACTCTCTCTCAATGTGTGTGTCTCTCTCAGTACATGTGTCTCTCCATTTGTGGTTTTCTTTCTCAGTGTGCATCTCGGGCAGTGTGTATCTCTCATTGTGAGTGTGCCTTGTTCTGAGTTTGTGTTTGTCTTTCTCCCAGTATATATATATATGTCTCTAACAGTGTGCACCAGTCTGTGTGCCTGTCGCTGTGTGTCTCTGTGTGTGTCTTTCACTGGGTTACGAGTCTTTGTATGTGTGTGTCTCTGTCGATGTGTGTGTCTCTCTCAGTGTAAATGTGTCTGATTGTCACTGTTTGTGTTTGTTTGCTCTTAAAAATGTGTGTTTCTGCCATGGTATGTGTATGTCTCTCAGTGATGTGTCCCTCTCAGTTTTCATGTCTCTGCGTGACTCTGTGCATATCTCTCAGTACGTTTTGACTCTCTCTCAGTGTTTGTCTCCCTGTGAGTGTGTCTACTTCTCAGTGTGTGTGTTTGTGTGTCTTGCTCTGAGGTGTGTGTGTGTCTATCGCTGGATGCAGGTGTCTCTCAGTCTGTGTGTCCCTGTCAGTTTGCTTGTCTCCGTGTGTATCTCTGTGTGTGTATCAGTATGAGTGTGTCTAAGTGTGTTTTTCACTCTCTCTCAGTGTGTGTGTCTCTCTCTCAGTACAAGTGTCTCTCCGTTTGTGGTTTTCTTTCTCAGTGTGCATCTCAGGCACTGTGTATGTCTCATTGTGAGTGTGCCTTGTTCTGAGTTTGTGTTTGTCTTTCTCCCACTATATATGTATGTGTCTAACAGTGTGCACCAGTCTGTGTGCCTGTCGTCGTGTGTCTCTGTGTGTGTCTTTCACTGGGTTACGAGTCTTTGTATGTGTGTGTCTCTGTCGATGTGTGTGTCTCTCTCAGTGTAAATGTATCTGATTGTCACTGTTTGTGTTTGTTTGCTCTTAGAAGTGTGTGTTTCTGCCACGGTATGTGTATGTCTCTCAGTGATTGTGTCCCTCTCCGTTGGCATGTCTCTGTGTGTCTCTGTGCATATCTATCCGTATGTTTTGACTCACTCTCAGTGTGTGTGTTTCTCTCAGTGTGAGTGTGTCTGATTCTCAGTGTTTGTGTACATCTTCTCAGGAGTGTGTGTCTCTTCCTGGATGAGGGTGTTACTCAGTGTGTATGTCCCTGTCAGTTTGCATTTCTGCATGTCTCTGGGTGTGTCTCTCAATAAGTGCGTCTCTCAGTGTGTTTTTCACCCTCTCTCAGTGTGTCTCTCAGTTAGTCTCTCTCATTGTGACAGTTGCGGTTGTTAGTGTGTGAGTCTGTGTGTATAACCACCTGTATGTGTATGTCTCTCAGTGTGTGTGTCCCTGTCAGTTTGCCTGTCTGTGTGTCTGTATGTGTCTCTCTGTATGAGTGTCTCTCAGTGTGCTTTTCAATCTCTCTCAGTGTGTGTCTCTCTGAGTGAGTCTCTCTCATTCTCGGCATGCCATTAGTAAGTTTGTGTGTGTTGTTCTCCTACTGTATGTGTATTTCTCTCTCTGTGTGTGTCCCTGTCAGTTTGCATGTCTCTGAGTGTCTCTCTGTGTGCCTCTCAGTGTGTTTTGATTCTCTCTCTCTGTGCGTGTCTTCTCAGTGTTTGTGTCTCTCTAGTATGTGTGTCTCTCAGTGTGTGTATGTCTGATTCTCAGTGATTGAGTTTGTTTTCTCTCAGGAGTGTGTGTTTCTCCAAGTGTATCTGTATGTCTCTCAGTGTGTCCCTGTCAGGTTGCCTGTCTGCATGTCTCTGTGTGTGTCTCACAGTATGTGTGTCTCCCAGTGTATTTTTTACTCTGTCTCAGTGTGTGTCTCTCTCAGTGCATCTCTCTCATTGTGGTCGTGCCTGGTTTTTAGTGTGTGTGTTTCTCCCTCTTTATGTGTACCTCTCTAAGTGTGTTCTCCCTCTCAGTTTGCATGTCTCTCTGTATGTCTTTGTGTGTCTCTCAGGGTGTGTTGACTCTCCCTCAGTGTGTGTGTGTCTCTCTCAGGGTGAGTCTGTCTGCTTCTCAGTGTGTGTGTGTGTGTGTGTGTGTGTGTGTGTGTGTGTGAGTATCTTGCTTTCAGGAGTGTGTGTCTCTTCCTGGATGCGGGTGTCTCTCAGTGTGTGTGTCCCACTCAGCTTGCCTGTCTCTGTATGTCTCTGTGTGTGTCAATCAGTATATATGTCTCATAGTGTATTGTTCTCTTTTTCTCAGTGTGTGTCTCTCTCAGTGTGTTTCATTGTGAGAGTGTCTGGTAAAGGAAAGTTTTGTCTTACTCTGAAAGTGAGTATTTTTCAGTGTGTGTGTCTTTGTCAATGTGTTTGTCTCTCTAGGTGGAGTGTGTTTCTTTGTCAGTGTTTCTGTGTGTGTGTGTGTGTGTGTGTGTTTTGTTCTCCGGAGTGTGTGTCTCTTCCTGGAAGAGTGTGTCTCTCAGTGAGTGTGTCCCTGTCACTTTACCTCTCTCTGTGTCTCAGTGTGTGTCTCTCATTTTGAACCTGCCTAGTTCCTTGCGTGTGTGTGTGTGTGTGTGTGTTTCTTCCTCTGGATGTGTATGTCTCAGTGTGCATGCCCCTCTCAGTTTTCATGTCTCTGCGTGACTCTGTGCATATCTCTCAGTATGTTTTGACTCTCTCTCAGTGTTTGTCTCTCTGAGTGAGTGTGTCTGCTTCTCAGTGTGTGTGTTTGTGTGTCTTGCTCTGAGGTGTGTGTGTCTCTTCCTGAATGCAGGTGTCTCTCAGTCTGTGTGTCCCTGTCAGTTTGCTTGTCTCCATATGTATCTCTGTGTGTGTCTCTCAGGGTGTGTTGACTCTCTCTCATTGTGTGTATCTCTCTTTCAGGGTGAGTCTGTCTGCTTCTCAGTGTGTGCGTGTCTGTGTGTGTGTGTCTGTGTGTGAGTATCTTGCTTTCAGGAGTGTGTGTCTCTTCCTGGATGCGGGTGTCTCTCAGTGTATGTGTCCCACTCAGTTTGCCTGTCTCTTTATGTCTCTGTGTGTGTCTCTCAGTACATGTGTCTCCCAGTGTGTTTTCTCTCTTTCTCAGTGTGTGTCTCTCTCAGTGTGTTTCATTGTGAAAGTGTCTGGTCAAGGAGTGTCTGTGTCTTGCTCTGAAAGTGAATATATTTCAGTGTGTTGTCTGTGTCAATATGTTTGTCTCTCTAGGGGGAGTGTGTTTCCTTCTCAGTGTTTGTGTGTGTGTGTGTGTGTGTGTTTTGCTCTAGGAGCGTGTGTCTCTTCCTGGATGAGTGTGTCTCTCAGTGTGTGTGTCCCTGTCAGTTTACCTGTCTCTGTGTGTCTAGTGTGTGTCTCTCATTGTGCACCTGCCTAGTTCCTTGTGTGTGTGTGTGTGTGTGTGTGTGTGTGTCTTCCTCCCTCTGGATGTGTATGTCCCTAAGTGTGCGTGCCCCTCTCTATGCAGGTCTCTGCGTTTCTCTGTGCATATCCCTCAGTAGATTTTGACTCTCTCTCAGTGTGGTCTCTCTCAGTGAGTCTCTCCCATTGTGACAGCGTCGGTTGTTAGTGTGTGTGTTTCTCAGACTTTACGTGTAGGTCTCTCAGTGGTGTGTCCCTGTCATTTGCCTGTTCTGTGTATCTCTGTGTGTATCACTCAGTATGTTTTATCTCAGTGCGTGTTCCTCTCTCTCAGTGTGTGTCTCTCTCAGTGTGTGTCTCTCATTGTGAACATGCCTAGTTCTGTATTTGTTTGTTTTTGTGTGTTTCTCCCTCAGGATATGTATGTCTCTCAGTGTGCATGCCCCTCTCAGTTTTCATGTCTCTGCGTGACTCTGTGCATGTCGCTCAGAATATTTTGACTCTCGCTCAGTGTGTGTCTCTCTCAGTGTGAGTATGTCTGCTTCTCAGTGTTTGTGTACTTCTTGTTCTCAAGAGTGTGTGTCTCTTCCTGAATGAGGATGTTTCTCAGTGTGTATGTCCCTGTCAGTTTGCATTTCGGCGAGTCTCTGGGTGTGTCTCTCAGTATGTGTGTCTCTCAGTGTGTTTTTCACTCTGTCTCAGTGTGAGTGTGTCTGTTTCTCAGTGTGTGTGTGTGTGTGTGTGTGTGTGTCTTGCACTTAGGTGTGTGTGTCTCTTCCTGGATGCAAGTGTCTCTCAGTCTGTGTGTCCCTGTCAGTTTGCTTGTCTCCGTGTGTATCTCTGTGTGAGTATCAGTATGAGTGTCTCTAAGTGTGTTTTTCACTCTCTCTCAATGTGTGTGTCTCTCTCAGTACATGTGTCTCTCCGTTTGTGGTTTTCTCTCTCAGTGTGCATCTCGGGCAGTGTGTATCTCTCATTGTGAGTGTGCCTTGTTCTGAGTTTGTGTTTGTCTTCTCCCAGTATATATGTATGTCTGTAACAGTGTGCACCAGTCTGTGTGCTTGTCGCTGTGTGTCTCTGTGTGTGTCTTTCACTGTGTTACGAGTCTTTGTATGTGTGTGTCTCTGTCGATGTGTGTGTCTCTCTCAGTGTAAATGTGTCTGATTGTCACTGTTTGTGTTTGTTTGCTCTTAAAAATGTGTGTTTCTGCCATGGTATGTGTATGTCTCTCAGTGATGTGTCCCTCTCAGTTTTCATGTCTCTGCGTGACTCTGTGCATATCTCTCAGTATGTTTTGACTCTCTCTCAGTGTTTGTCTCTCTGAGTGAGTGTGTCTGCTTCTCAGTGTGTGTGTTTGTGTGTCTTGCTCTGAGGTGTGTGTGTCTCTTCCTGAATGCAGGTGTCTCTCAGTCTGTGTGTCCCTGTCAGTTTGCTTGTCTCCTTATGTATCTCTGTGTGTGTCTCTCAGGGTGTGTTGACTCTCCCTCATTGTGTGTATCTCTCTTTCAGGGTGAGTCTGTCTGCTTCTCAGTGTGTGCGTGTCTGTGTGTGTGTGTCTGTGTGTGAGTATCTTGCTTTCAGGAGTGTGTGTCTCTTCCTGGATGCGGGTGTCTCTCAGTGTATGTGTCCCACTCAGTTTGCCTGTCTCTTTATGTCTCTGTGTGTGTCTCTCAGTACATGTGTCTCCCAGTGTGTTTTTCTCTCTTTCTCAGTGTGTGTCTCTCTCAGTGTGTTTCATTGTGAAAGTGTCTGGTCAAGGAGTGTCTGTGTCTTGCTCTGAAAGTGAATATATTTCAGTGTGTTGTCTGTGTCAATATGTTTGTCTCTCTAGGGGAGTGTGTTTCCTTCTCAGTGTTTGTGTTTGTGTGTGTGTGTGTGTTTTGCTCTAGGAGCGTGTGTCTCTTCCTGGATGAGTGTGTCTCTCAGTGTGTGTGTCCCTGTCAGTTTACCTGTCTCTGTGTGTCTCAGTGTGTGTCTCTCATTGTGCACCTGCCTAGTTCCTTGTATGTGTGTGTGTGTGTGTGTGTGTGTCTTCCTCCCTCTGGATGTGTATGTCCCTCAGTGTGCGTGCCCCTCTCTATGCAGGTCTCTGCGTTTCTCTGTGCATATCCTTCAGTAGATTTTGACTCTCTCTCAGTGTGGTCTCTCTCAGTGAGTCTCTCCCATTGTGACAGTGTCGGTTGTTAGTGTGTGTGTTTCTCAGACTTTATGTGTAGGTCTCTCAGTGGTGTGCCCCTGTCATTTGCCTGTCTCTGTGTATCTCTGTGTGTGGCACTCAGTATGTTTTATCTCAGTGTGTGTTCCTCTCTCTCGGTGTGTGTCTATCTCAGTGTGTGTCTCACATTGTGAGCATGCCTAGTTCTGTATTTGTTTGTGTTTGTGTGTTTCTCCCTCAGGATATGTATGTCTCTCAGTGTGCATGCCCCTCTCAGTTTTCATGTCTCTGCGTGACTCTGTGCATATCGCTCAGAATATTCTGACTCTCTCTCAATGTGTGTCTCTCTCAGTGTGCGTATGTCTGCTTCTCAGTGTTTGTGTACTTCTTGTTCTCAGGAGTGTGTGTCTCTTCCTGAATGAGGATGTTTCTCAGTGTGTATGTCCCTGTCAGTTTGCATTTCGGCGAGTCTCTGGGTGTGTCTCTCAGTATGTGTGTCTCTCAGTGTGTTTTTCACTCTGTCTCAGTGTGAGTGTGTCTGTTTCTCCAGATGTGTGTGTGTGTGTGTGTGTGTGTGTGTGTATGTGTCTTGCTCTTATGTGTGTGTGTGTCTTCCTGGATGCAAGTGTCTCTCAGTCTGTGTGTCCCTGTCAGTTTGCTTGTCTCCGTGTGTATCTCTGTGGGAGTATCAGTATGAGTGTCTCTAAGTGTGTTTTTCACTCTCTCTCAATGTGTGTGTCTCTCTCAGTACATGTGTCTCTCCATTTGTGGTTTTCTTTCTCAGTGTGCATCTCGGGCAGTGTGTATCTCTCATTGTGAGTGTGCCTTGTTCTGAGTTTGTGTTTGTCTTTCTCCCAGTATATATATATATGTCTCTAACAGTGTGCACCAGTCTGTGTGCCTGTCGCTGTGTGTCTCTGTGTGTGTCTTTCACTGGGTTACGAGTCTTTGTATGTGTGTGTCTCTGTCGATGTGTGTGTCTCTCTCAGTGTAAATGTGTCTGATTGTCACTGTTTGTGTTTGTTTGCTCTTAAAAATGTGTGTTTCTGCCATGGTATGTGTATGTCTCTCAGTGATGTGTCCCTCTCAGTTTTCATGTCTCTGCGTGACTCTGTGCATATCTCTCAGTACGTTTTGACTCTCTCTCAGTGTTTGTCTCCCTGTGAGTGTGTCTACTTCTCAGTGTGTGTGTTTGTGTGTCTTGCTCTGAGGTGTGTGTGTGTCTATCGCTGGATGCAGGTGTCTCTCAGTCTGTGTGTCCCTGTCAGTTTGCTTGTCTCCGTGTGTATCTCTGTGTGTGTATCAGTATGAGTGTGTCTAAGTGTGTTTTTCACTCTCTCTCAGTGTGTGTGTCTCTCTCAGTACAAGTGTCTCTCCGTTTGTGGTTTTCTTTCTCAGTGTGCATCTCAGGCACTGTGTATGTCTCATTGTGAGTGTGCCTTGTTCTGAGTTTGTGTTTGTCTTTCTCCCACTATATATGTATGTGTCTAACAGTGTGCACCAGTCTGTGTGCCTGTCGTCGTGTGTCTCTGTGTGTGTCTTTCACTGGGTTACGAGTCTTTGTATGTGTGTGTCTCTGTCGATGTGTGTGTCTCTCTCAGTGTAAATGTATCTGATTGTCACTGTTTGTGTTTGTTTGCTCTTAGAAGTGTGTGTTTCTGCCACGGTATGTGTATGTCTCTCAGTGATTGTGTCCCTCTCCGTTGGCATGTCTCTGTGTGTCTCTGTGCATATCTATCCGTATGTTTTGACTCACTCTCAGTGTGTGTGTTTCTCTCAGTGTGAGTGTGTCTGATTCTCAGTGTTTGTGTACATCTTCTCAGGAGTGTGTGTCTCTTCCTGGATGAGGGTGTTACTCAGTGTGTATGTCCCTGTCAGTTTGCATTTCTGCATGTCTCTGGGTGTGTCTCTCAATAAGTGCGTCTCTCAGTGTGTTTTTCACCCTCTCTCAGTGTGTCTCTCAGTTAGTCTCTCTCATTGTGACAGTTGCGGTTGTTAGTGTGTGAGTCTGTGTGTATAACCACCTGTATGTGTATGTCTCTCAGTGTGTGTGTCCCTGTCAGTTTGCCTGTCTGTGTGTCTGTATGTGTCTCTCTGTATGAGTGTCTCTCAGTGTGCTTTTCAATCTCTCTCAGTGTGTGTCTCTCTGAGTGAGTCTCTCTCATTCTCGGCATGCCATTAGTAAGTTTGTGTGTGTTGTTCTCCTACTGTATGTGTATTTCTCTCTCTGTGTGTGTCCCTGTCAGTTTGCATGTCTCTGAGTGTCTCTCTGTGTGCCTCTCAGTGTGTTTTGATTCTCTCTCTCTGTGCGTGTCTTCTCAGTGTTTGTGTCTCTCTAGTATGTGTGTCTCTCAGTGTGTGTATGTCTGATTCTCAGTGATTGAGTTTGTTTTCTCTCAGGAGTGTGTGTTTCTCCAAGTGTATCTGTATGTCTCTCAGTGTGTCCCTGTCAGGTTGCCTGTCTGCATGTCTCTGTGTGTGTCTCACAGTATGTGTGTCTCCCAGTGTATTTTTACTCTGTCTCAGTGTGTGTCTCTCTCAGTGCATCTCTCTCATTGTGGTCGTGCCTGGTTTTTAGTGTGTGTGTTTCTCCCTCTTTATGTGTACCTCTCTAAGTGTGTTCTCCCTCTCAGTTTGCATGTCTCTCTGTATGTCTTTGTGTGTCTCTCAGGGTGTGTTGACTCTCCCTCAGTGTGTGTGTGTCTCTCTCAGGGTGAGTCTGTCTGCTTCTCAGTGTGTGTGTGTGTGTGTGTGTGTGTGTGTGTGTGTGAGTATCTTGCTTTCAGGAGTGTGTGTCTCTTCCTGGATGCGGGTGTCTCTCAGTGTGTGTGTCCCACTCAGCTTGCCTGTCTCTGTATGTCTCTGTGTGTGTCAATCAGTATATATGTCTCATAGTGTATTGTTCTCTTTTTCTCAGTGTGTGTCTCTCTCAGTGTGTTTCATTGTGAGAGTGTCTGGTAAAGGAAAGTTTTGTCTTACTCTGAAAGTGAGTATTTTTCAGTGTGTGTGTCTTTGTCAATGTGTTTGTCTCTCTAGGTGGAGTGTGTTTCTTTGTCAGTGTTTCTGTGTGTGTGTGTGTGTGTGTGTGTTTTGTTCTCCGGAGTGTGTGTCTCTTCCTGGAAGAGTGTGTCTCTCAGTGAGTGTGTCCCTGTCACTTTACCTCTCTCTGTGTCTCAGTGTGTGTCTCTCATTTTGAACCTGCCTAGTTCCTTGCGGTGTGTGTGTGTGTGTGTGTGTTTCTTCCTCTGGATGTGTATGTCTCAGTGTGCATGCCCCTCTCAGTTTTCATGTCTCTGCGTGACTCTGTGCATATCTCTCAGTATGTTTTGACTCTCTCTCAGTGTTTGTCTCTCTGAGTGAGTGTGTCTGCTTCTCAGTGTGTGTGTTTGTGTGTCTTGCTCTGAGGTGTGTGTGTCTCTTCCTGAATGCAGGTGTCTCTCAGTCTGTGTGTCCCTGTCAGTTTGCTTGTCTCCATATGTATCTCTGTGTGTGTCTCTCAGGGTGTGTTGACTCTCTCTCATTGTGTGTATCTCTCTTTCAGGGTGAGTCTGTCTGCTTCTCAGTGTGTGCGTGTCTGTGTGTGTGTGTCTGTGTGTGAGTATCTTGCTTTCAGGAGTGTGTGTCTCTTCCTGGATGCGGGTGTCTCTCAGTGTATGTGTCCCACTCAGTTTGCCTGTCTCTTTATGTCTCTGTGTGTGTCTCTCAGTACATGTGTCTCCCAGTGTGTTTTTCTCTCTTTCTCAGTGTGTGTCTCTCTCAGTGTGTTTCATTGTGAAAGTGTCTGGTCAAGGAGTGTCTGTGTCTTGCTCTGAAAGTGAATATATTTCAGTGTGTTGTCTGTGTCAATATGTTTGTCTCTCTAGGGGGAGTGTGTTTCCTTCTCAGTGTTTGTGTGTGTGTGTGTGTGTGTGTTTTGCTCTAGGAGCGTGTGTCTCTTCCTGGATGAGTGTGTCTCTCAGTGTGTGTGTCCCTGTCAGTTTACCTGTCTCTGTGTGTCTAGTGTGTGTCTCTCATTGTGCACCTGCCTAGTTCCTTGTGTGTGTGTGTGTGTGTGTGTGTGTGTGTGTCTTCCTCCCTCTGGATGTGTATGTCCCTAAGTGTGCGTGCCCCTCTCTATGCAGGTCTCTGCGTTTCTCTGTGCATATCCCTCAGTAGATTTTGACTCTCTCTCAGTGTGGTCTCTCTCAGTGAGTCTCTCCCATTGTGACAGCGTCGGTTGTTAGTGTGTGTGTTTCTCAGACTTTACGTGTAGGTCTCTCAGTGGTGTGTCCCTGTCATTTGCCTGTTCTGTGTATCTCTGTGTGTATCACTCAGTATGTTTTATCTCAGTGCGTGTTCCTCTCTCTCAGTGTGTGTCTCTCTCAGTGTGTGTCTCTCATTGTGAACATGCCTAGTTCTGTATTTGTTTGTTTTTGTGTGTTTCTCCCTCAGGATATGTATGTCTCTCAGTGTGCATGCCCCTCTCAGTTTTCATGTCTCTGCGTGACTCTGTGCATGTCGCTCAGAATATTTTGACTCTCGCTCAGTGTGTGTCTCTCTCAGTGTGAGTATGTCTGCTTCTCAGTGTTTGTGTACTTCTTGTTCTCAAGAGTGTGTGTCTCTTCCTGAATGAGGATGTTTCTCAGTGTGTATGTCCCTGTCAGTTTGCATTTCGGCGAGTCTCTGGGTGTGTCTCTCAGTATGTGTGTCTCTCAGTGTGTTTTTCACTCTGTCTCAGTGTGAGTGTGTCTGTTTCTCAGTGTGTGTGTGTGTGTGTGTGTGTGTGTGTCTTGCACTTAGGTGTGTGTGTCTCTTCCTGGATGCAAGTGTCTCTCAGTCTGTGTGTCCCTGTCAGTTTGCTTGTCTCCGTGTGTATCTCTGTGTGAGTATCAGTATGAGTGTCTCTAAGTGTGTTTTTCACTCTCTCTCAATGTGTGTGTCTCTCTCAGTACATGTGTCTCTCCGTTTGTGGTTTTCTCTCTCAGTGTGCATCTCGGGCAGTGTGTATCTCTCATTGTGAGTGTGCCTTGTTCTGAGTTTGTGTTTGTCTTCTCCCAGTATATATGTATGTCTGTAACAGTGTGCACCAGTCTGTGTGCTTGTCGCTGTGTGTCTCTGTGTGTGTCTTTCACTGTGTTACGAGTCTTTGTATGTGTGTGTCTCTGTCGATGTGTGTGTCTCTCTCAGTGTAAATGTGTCTGATTGTCACTGTTTGTGTTTGTTTGCTCTTAAAAATGTGTGTTTCTGCCATGGTATGTGTATGTCTCTCAGTGATGTGTCCCTCTCAGTTTTCATGTCTCTGCGTGACTCTGTGCATATCTCTCAGTATGTTTTGACTCTCTCTCAGTGTTTGTCTCTCTGAGTGAGTGTGTCTGCTTCTCAGTGTGTGTGTTTGTGTGTCTTGCTCTGAGGTGTGTGTGTCTCTTCCTGAATGCAGGTGTCTCTCAGTCTGTGTGTCCCTGTCAGTTTGCTTGTCTCCTTATGTATCTCTGTGTGTGTCTCTCAGGGTGTGTTGACTCTCCCTCATTGTGTGTATCTCTCTTTCAGGGTGAGTCTGTCTGCTTCTCAGTGTGTGCGTGTCTGTGTGTGTGTGTCTGTGTGTGAGTATCTTGCTTTCAGGAGTGTGTGTCTCTTCCTGGATGCGGGTGTCTCTCAGTGTATGTGTCCCACTCAGTTTGCCTGTCTCTTTATGTCTCTGTGTGTGTCTCTCAGTACATGTGTCTCCCAGTGTGTTTTTCTCTCTTTCTCAGTGTGTGTCTCTCTCAGTGTGTTTCATTGTGAAAGTGTCTGGTCAAGGAGTGTCTGTGTCTTGCTCTGAAAGTGAATATATTTCAGTGTGTTGTCTGTGTCAATATGTTTGTCTCTCTAGGGGAGTGTGTTTCCTTCTCAGTGTTTGTGTGTGTGTGTGTGTGTTTTGCTCTAGGAGCGTGTGTCTCTTCCTGGATGAGTGTGTCTCTCAGTGTGTGTGTCCCTGTCAGTTAACCTGTCTCTGTGTGTCGCAGTGTGTGTCTCTCATTGTGCACCTGCCTAGTTCCTTGTGTGTGTGTGTGTGTGTGTGTGTGTGTGTGTCTTCCTCCCTCTGGATGTGTATGTCCCTCAGTGTGCGTGCCCCTCTCTATGCAGGTCTCTGCGTTTCTCTGTGCATATCCCTCAGTAGATTTTGACTCTCTCTCAGTGTGGTCTCTCTCAGTGAGTCTCTCCCATTGTGACAGTGTCGGTTGTTAGTGTGTGTGTTTCTCAGACTTTATGTGTAGGTCTCTCAGTGGTGTGCCCCTGTCATTTGCCTGTCTCTGTGTATCTCTGTGTGTGGCACTCAGTATGTTTTTATCTCAGTGTGTGTTCCTCTCTCTCGGTGTGTGTCTATCTCAGTGTGTGTCTCTCATTGTGAGCATGCCTAGTTCTGTATTTGTTTGTGTTTGTGTGTTTCTCCCTCAGGATATGTATGTCTCTCAGTGTGCATGCCCCTCTCAGTTTTCATGTCTCTGCGTGACTCTGTGCATATCGCTCAGAATATTCTGACTCTCTCTCAATGTGTGTCTCTCTCAGTGTGCGTATGTCTGCTTCTCAGTGTTTGTGTACTTCTTGTTCTCAGGAGTGTGTGTCTCTTCCTGAATGAGGATGTTTCTCAGTGTGTATGTCCCTGTCAGTTTGCATTTCGGCGAGTCTCTGGGTGTGTCTCTCAGTATGTGTGTCTCTCAGTGTGTTTTTCACTCTGTCTCAGTGTGAGTGTGTCTGTTTCTCAGTGTGTGTGTGTGTGTGTGTGTGTGTGTGTGTGTGTATGTGTCTTGCTCTTATGTGTGTGTGTGTCTTCCTGGATGCAAGTGTCTCTCAGTCTGTGTGTCCCTGTCTGTTTGCTTGTCTCCGTGTGTATCTCTGTGGGAGTATCAGTATGAGTGTCTCTAAGTGTGTTTTTCACTCTCTCTCAATGTGTGTGTCTCTCTCAGTACATGTGTCTCTCCATTTGTGGTTTTCTTTCGCAGTGTGCATCTCGGGCAGTGTGTATCTCTCATTGTGAGTGTGCCTTGGTCTGAGTTTGTGTTTGTCTTTCTCCCAGTATATATGTATGTCTCTAACAGTGTGCACCAGTCTGTGTGCCTGTCGCTGTGTATCTCTGTGTGTGTCTTTCACTGTGTTACGAGTCTTTGTATGTGTGTGTCTCTGTCGATATGTGTGTCTCTCTCAGTGTAAATGTGTCTGATTGTCACTGTTTGTGTTTGTTTACTCTTAAAAATGTGTGTTTCTGCCATGGTATGTGTATGTCTCTCAGTGATGTGTCCCTCTCAGTTTTCATGTCTCTGCGTGACTCTGTGCATATCTCTCAGTACGTTTTGACTCTCTCTCAGTGTTTGTCTCCCTGTGTGAGTGTGTCTACTTCTCAGTGTGTGTGTTTGTGTGCCTTGCTCTGAGGTGTGTGTGTGTCTATCGCTGGATGCAGGTGTCTCTCAGTCTGTGTGTCCCTGTCAGTTTGCTTGTCTCCGTGTGTATCTCTGTGTGTGTATCAGTATGAGTGTGTCTAAGTGTGTTTTTCACTCTCTCTCAGTGTGTGTGTCTCTCTCAGTACAAGTGTCTCTCCGTTTGTGGTTTTCTTTCTCAGTGTGCATCTCAGGCACTGTGTATGTCTCATTGTGAGTGTGCCTTGTTCTGAGTTTGTGTTTGTCTTTCTCCCACTATATATGTATGTGTCTAACAGTGTGCACCAGTCTGTGTGCCTGTCGTTGTGTGTCTCTGTGTGTGTCTTTCACTGGGTTACGAGTCTTTGTATGTGTGTGTCTCTGTCGATGTGTGTGTCTCTCTCAGTGTAAATGTATCTGATTGTCACTGTTTGTGTTTGTTTGCTCTTAGAAGTGTGTGTTTCTGCCACGGTATGTGTATGTCTCTCAGTGATTGTGTCCCTCTCCGTTGGCATGTCTCTGTGTGTCTCTGTGCATATCTATCCGTATGTTTTGACTCACTCTCAGTGTGTGTGTTTCTCTCAGTGTGAGTGTGTCTGATTCTCAGTGTTTGTGTACTTCTTCTCAGGAGTGTGTGTCTCTTCCTGGATGAGGGTGTTTCTCAGTGTGTATGTCCCTGTCAGTTTGCATTTCTGCATGTCTCTGGGTGTGTCTCTCAATAAGTGCGTCTCTCAGTGTGTTTTTCACCCTCTCTCAGTGTGTGTCTCTCAGTTAGTCTCTCTCATTGTGACAGTTGCGGTTGTTAGTGTGTGAGTCTGTGTGTATAACCACCTGTATGTGTATGTCTCTCAGTGTGTGTGTCCCTGTCAGTTTGCCTGTCTGTGTGTCTGTATGTGTCTCTCTGTATGAGTGTCTCTCAGTGTGCTTTTCAATCTCTCTCAGTGTGTGTCTCTCTGAGTGAGTCTCTCTCATTCTCGGCATGCCATTAGTAAGTTTGTGTGTGTTGTTCTCCTACTGTATGTGTATTTCTCTCTCTGTGTGTGTCCCTGTCAGTTTGCATGTCTCTGAGTGTCTCTCTGTGTGCCTCTCAGTGTGTTTTGATTCTCTCTCTCTGTGCGTGTCTTCTCAGTGTTTGTGTCTCTCTAGTATGTGTGTCTCTCAGTGTGTGTATGTCTGATTCTCAGTGATTGAATTTGTTTGCTCTCAGGAGTGTGTGTTTCTCCAAGTGTATCTGTATGTCTCTCAGTGTGTCCCTGTCAGGTTGCCTGTCTGCATGTCTCTGTGTGTGTCTCACAGTATGTGTGTCTCCCAGTGTATTTTTTACTCTGTCTCAGTGTGTGTGTCTCTCAGTGCATCTCTCTCATTGTGGTCGTGCCTGGTTTTTAGTGTGTCTGTTTCTCCCTCTTTATGTGTACCTCTCTAAGTGTGTTGTCCCTCTCAGTTTGCATGTCTCTCTGTATGTCTTTGTGTGTCTCTCAGGGTGTGTTGACTCTCCCCTCAGTGTGTGTGTGTCTCTCTCAGGGTGAGTCTGTCTGCTTCTCAGTGTGTGTGTGTGTGTGTGTGTGTGTGTGTGTGTGTGTGTGTGTCTTCCTCCCTCTGGATGTGTATGTCCCTCAGTGTGCGTGCCCCTCTCTATGCAGGTCTCTGCGTTTCTCTGTGCATATCCCTCAGTAGATTTTGACTCTCTCTCAGTGTGGTCTCTCTCAGTGAGTCTCTCCCATTGTGACAGTGTCGGTTGTTAGTGTGTGTGTTTCTCCAGACTTTATGTGTAGGTCTCTCAGTGGTGTGCCCCTGTCATTTGCCTGTCTCTGTGTATCTCTGTGTGTGGCACTCAGTATGTTTTATCTCAGTGTGTGTTCCTCTCTCTCGGTGTGTGTCTATCTCAGTGTGTGTCTCTCATTGTGAGCATGCCTAGTTCTGTATTTGTTTGTGTTTGTGTGTTTCTCCCTCAGGATATGTATGTCTATCAGTGTGCATGCCCCTCTCAGTTTTCATGTCTCTGCGTGACTCTGTGCATATCGCTCAGAATATTCTGACTCTCTCTCAATGTGTGTCTCTCTCAGTGTGCGTATGTCTGCTTCTCAGTGTTTGTGTACTTCTTGTTCTCAGGAGTGTGTGTCTCTTCCTGAATGAGGATGTTTCTCAGTGTGTATGTCCCTGTCAGTTTGCATTTCGGCGAGTCTCTGGGTGTGTCTCTCAGTATGTATGTCTCTCAGTGTGTTTTTCACTCTCAGTGTGAGTGTGTCTGTTTCTCAGAGTGTGTGTGTGTGTGTGTGTGTGTGTGTATGTGTCTTGCTCTTATGTGTGTGTGTGTCTTCCTGGATGCAAGTGTCTCTCAATCTGTGTGTCCCTGTCTGTTTGCTTGTCTCCGTGTGTATCTCTGTGGGAGTATCAGTATGAGTGTCTCTAAGTGTGTTTTTCACTCTCTCTCAATGTGTGTGTCTCTCTCAGTACATGTGTCTCTCCATTTGTGGTTTTCTTTCTCAGTGTGCATCTCGGGCAGTGTGTATCTCTCATTGTGAGTGTGCCTTGTTCTGAGTTTGTGTTTGTCTTTCTCCCAGTATATATGTATGTCTCTAACAGTGTGCACCAGTCTGTGTGCCTGTCGCTGTGTATCTCTGTGTGTGTCTTTCACTGTGTTACGAGTCTTTGTATGTGTGTGTCTCTGTCGATGTGTGTGTCTCTCTCAGTGTAAATGTGTCTGATTGTCACTGTTTGTGTTTGTTTACTCTTAAAAATGTGTGTTTCTGCCATGGTAAGTGTATGTCTCTCAGTGATGTGTCCCTCTCAGTTTTCATGTCTCTGCGTGACTCTGTGCATATCTCTCAGTACGTTTTGACTCTCTCTCAGTGTTTGTCTCCCTGTGTGAGTGTGTCTACTTCTCAGTGTGTGTGTTTGTGTGTCTTGCTCTGAGGTGTGTGTGTGTCTATCCCTGGATGCAGGTGTCTCTCAGTCTGTGTGTCCCTGTCAGTTTGCTTGTCTCCGTGTGTATCTCTGTGTGTGTATCAGTATGAGTGTGTCTAAGTGTGTTTTTCACTCTCTCTCAGTGTGTGTGTCTCTCTCAGTACAAGTGTCTCTCCGTTTGTGGTTTTCTTTCTCAGTGTGCATCTCAGGCACTGTGTATGTCTCATTGTGAGTGTGCCTTGTTCTGAGTTTGTGTTTGTCTTTCTCCCACTATATATGTATGTGTCTAACAGTGTGCACCAGTCTGTGTGCCTGTCGTTGTGTGTCTCTGTGTGTGTCTTTCACTGGGTTACGAGTCTTTGTATGTGTGTGTCTCTGTCGATGTGTGTGTCTCTCTCAGTGTAAATGTATCTGATTGTCACTGTTTGTGTTTGTTTGCTCTTAGAAGTGTGTGTTTCTGCCACGGTATGTGTATGTCTCTCAGTGATTGTGTCCCTCTCCGTTGGCATGTCTCTGTGTGTCTCTGTGCATATCTATCCGTATGTTTTGACTCACTCTCAGTGTGTGTGTTTCTCTCAGTGTGAGTGTGTCTGATTCTCAGTGTTTGTGTACTTCTTCTCAGGAGTGTGTGTCTCTTCCTGGATGAGGGTGTTTCTCAGTGTGTATGTCCCTGTCAGTTTGCATTTCTGCATGTCTCTGGGTGTGTCTCTCAATAAGTGCGTCTCTCAGTGTGTTTTTCACCCTCTCTCAGTGTGTGTCTCTCAGTTAGTCTCTCTCATTGTGACAGTTGCGGTTGTTAGTGTGTGAGTCTGTGTGTATAACCACCTGTATGTGTATGTCTCTCAGTATGTGTGTCCCTGTCAGTTTGCCTGTCTGTGTGTCTGTATGTGTCTCTCTGTATGAGTGTCTCTCAGTGTGCTTTTCAATCTCTCTCAGTGTGTGTCTCTCTGAGTGAGTCTCTCTCATTCTCGGCATGCCATTAGTAAGTTTGTGTGTGTTGTTCTCCTACTGTATGTGTATTTCTCTCTCTGTGTGTGTCCCTGTCAGTTTGCATGTCTCTGAGTGTCTCTCTGTGTGCCTCTCAGTGTGTTTTGATTCTCTCTCTCTGTGCGTGTCTTCTCAGTGTTTGTGTCTCTCTAGTATGTGTGTCTCTCAGTGTGTGTATGTCTGATTCTCAGTGATTGAATTTGTTTGCTCTCAGGAGTGTGTGTTTCTCCGAGTGTATCTGTATGTCTCTCAGTGTGTCCCTGTCAGGTTGCCTGTCTGCATGTCTCTGTGTGTGTCTCACAGTATGTGTGTCTCCCAGTGTATTTTTTTACTCTGTCTCAGTGTGTGTGTCTCTCAGTGCATCTCTCTCATTGTGGTCGGGCCTGGATTTTAGTGTGTGTGTTTCTCCCTCTTTATGTGTACCTCTCTAAGTGTGTTGTCCCTCTCAGGTGCATGTCTCTCTGTATGTCTTTGTGTGTCTCTCAGGGTGTGTTGACTCTCCCTCAGTGTGTGTGTCTCTCTTTCAGGGTGAGTCTGTCTGCTTCTCAGTGTGTGTGTGTGTGTGTGAGTATCTTGCTTTCAGGAGTGTGTGTCTCTTCCTGGATGCGGGTGTCTCTCAGTTGTGTGACCCACTCAGCTTGCCTGTCTCTGTATGTCTCTGTGTGTGTCAATCAGTACATATGTCTCACAGTGTATTGTTCTCTTTTTCTCAGTGTGTGTCTCTCTCAGTGTGTTTCATTGTGAGAGTGTCTGGTAAAGGAAAGTTTTGTCTTGCTCTGAAAGTGAGTATTTTTCAGTGTGTGTGTCTTTGTCAATGTGTTTGTCTCTCTAGGTGGAGTGTGTTTCTTTGTCAGTGTTTTTGTGTGTGTGTGTGTGTGTGTGTGTTTTGTTCTCTGGAGCGTGTGTCTCTTCCTGGAAGAGTGTGTCTCTTAGTGAGTGTGTCCCTGTCAGTTTACCTCTCTCTATGTGTCTCAGTGTGTGTCTCTCATTGTGAACCTGCCTAGTTCCTTGCGTGTGTGTGTGTGTGTGTGTGTGTTTCTTCCTCTGGATGTGTATGTCTCAGTGTGCATGCCCCTCTCAGTTTTCATGTCTCTGCGTGACTCTGTGCATATCTCTCAGTATGTTTTGACTCTCTCTCAGTGTTTGTCTCTCTGTGTGAGTGTGTCTGCTTCTCAATGTGTGTGTTTGTGTGTCTTGCTCTGAGGTGTGTGTGTCTCTTCCTGAATGCAGGTGTCTCTCAGTCTGTGTGTCCCTGTCAGTTTGCTTGTCTCCATATGTATCTCTGTGTGTGTCTCTCAGGGTGTGTTGACTCTCCCTCATTGTGTGTATCTCTCTCAGGGTGAGTCTGTCTGCTTCTGAGTGTGTGCGTGTCTGTGTGTGTGTGTCTGTGTGTGAGTATCTTGCTTTCAGGAGTGTGTGTCTCTTCCTGGATGCGGGTGTCTCTCAGTGTATGTGTCCCACTCAGTTTGCCTGTCTCTTTATGTCTCTGTGTGTGTCTCTCAGTACATGTGTCTCCCAGTGTGTTTTTCTCTCTTTCTCTGTGTGTGTCTCTCTCAGTGTGTTTCATTGTGAAAGTGTCTGGTCAAGGAGTGTCTGTGTCTTGCTCTGAAAGTGAATATATTTCAGTGTGTTGTCTGTGTCAATATGTTTGTCTCTCTAGGGGAGTGTGTTTCCTTCTCAGTGTTTGTGTGTGTGTGTGTTTGTGTTTTGCTCTAGGAGCGTGTGTCTCTTCCTGGATGAGTGTGTCTCTCAGTGTGTGTGTCCCTGTCAGTTTACCTGTCTCTGTGTGTCTCAGTGTGTATCTCTCATTGTGCACCTGCCTAGTTCCTGTGTGTGTGTGTGTGTGTGTGTGTCTTCCTGCCTCTGGATGTGTATGTCCCTCAGTGTGCGTGCCCCTCTCTATGCAGGTCTCTGCGTTTCTCTGTGCATATCCCTCAGTAGATTTTGACTCTCTCTCAGTGTGGTCTCTCTCAGTGAGTCTCTCCCATTGTGACAGTGTCGGTTGTTAGTGTGTGTGTTTCTCAGACTTTATGTGTAGGTCTCTCAGTGGTGTGCCCCTGTCATTTGCCTGTCTCTGTGTATCTCTGTGTGTGGCACTCAGTATGTTTTATCTCAGTGTGTGTTCCTCTCTCTCGGTGTGTGTCTATCTCAGTGTGTGTCTCTCATTGTGAGCATGCGTAGTTCTGTATTTGTTTGTGTTTGTGTGTTTCTCCCTCAGGATATGTATGTCTCTCAGTGTGCATGCCCCTCTCAGTTTTCATGTCTCTGCGTGACTCTGTGCATATCGCTCAGAATATTCTGACTCTCTCTCAATGTGTGTCTCTCTCAGTGTGAGTATGTCTGCTTCTCAGTGTTTGTGTACTTCTTGTTCTCAGGAGTGTGTGTCTCTTCCTGAATGAGGATGTTTCTCAGTGTGTATGTCCCTGTCAGTTTGCATTTCATGAGTCTCTGGGTGTGTCTCTCAGTATGTATGTCTCTCAGTGTGTTTTTCACTCTCTCTCAGTGTGACTGTGTCTGTTTCTCAGAGTGTGTGTGTGTGTGTGTGTGTGTATGTGTCTTGCTCTTATGTGTGTGTGTGTCTTCCTGAATGCAAGTGTCTCTCAGTCTGTGTGTCCCTGTAAGTTTGCTTGTCTCCGTGTGTATCTCTGTGTGAGTATCAGTATGAGTGTCTCTTAAGTGTGTTTTTCACTCTCTCTCAATGTGTGCGTCTCTCTCAGTACATGTGTCTCTCCGTTTGTGGTTTTCTTTCTCAGTGTGCATCTCGGGCAGTGTGTATCTCTCATTGTGAGTGTGCCTTGTTCTGAGTTTGTGTTTGTCTTTCTCCCAGTATATATGTATGTCTCTAACAGTGTGCACCAGTCTGTGTGCCTGTCGCTGTGTGTCTCTGTGTGTGTCTTTCACTGTGTTACGAGTCTTTGTATGTGTGTGTCTCTGTCGATGTGTGTGTCTCTCTCAGTGTAAATGTGTCTGATTGTCACTGTTTGTGTTTGTTTGCTCTTAGAAGTGTGTGTTTCTGCCATGGTATGTGTATGTCTCTCAGTGATGTGTCCCTCTCAGTTTTCATGTCTCCGCGTGACTCTGTGCATATCTCTCAGTATGTTTTGACTCTCTCTCAGTGTCTGTCTCTCTGTGTGAGTGTGTCTACTTCTCAGTGTGTGTGTTTGTGTGTCTTGCTCTGAGGTGTGTGTGTGTCTATCCCTGGATGCAGGTGTCTCTCAGTCTGTGTGTCCTTGTCAGTTTGCTTGTCTCCGTGTGTATCTCTCTGTGTGTATCAGTATGAGTGTGTCTAAGTGTGTTTTTCACTCTCTCTCAGTGTGTGTGTCTCTCTCAGTACAAGTGTCTCTCCGTTTGTGGTTTTCTTTCTCAGTGTGCATCTCAGGCACTGTGTATGTCTCATTGTGAGTGTGCCTTGTTCTGAGTTTGTGTTTGTCTTTCTCCCACTATATATGTATGTGTCTAACAGTGTGCACCAGTCTGTGTGCCTGTCGTTGTGTGTCTCTGTGTGTGTCTTTCACTGGGTTACGAGTCTTTGTATGTGTGTGTCTCTGTCGATGTGTGTGTCTCTCTCAGTGTAAATGTATCTGATTGTCACTGTTTGTGTTTGTTTGCTCTTAGAAGTGTGTGTTTCTGCCACGGTATGTGTATGTCTCTCAGTGATTGTGTCCCTCTCCGTTGGCATGTCTCTGTGTGTCTCTGTGCATATCTATCCGTATGTTTTGACTCACTCTCAGTGTGTGTGTTTCTCTCAGTGTGAGTGTGTCTGATTCTCAGTGTTTGTGTACTTCTTCTCAGGAGTGTGTGTCTCTTCCTGGATGAGGGTGTTTCTCAGTGTGTATGTCCCTGTCAGTTTGCATTTCTGCATGTCTCTGGGTGTGTCTCTCAATAAGTGCGTCTCTCAGTGTGTTTTTCACCCTCTCTCAGTGTGTGTCTCTCAGTTAGTCTCTCTCACTGTGACAGTTGCGGTTGTTAGTGTGTGAGTCTGTGTGTATAACCACCTGTATGTGTATGTCTCTCAGTGTGTGTGTCCCTGTCAGTTTGCCTGTCTGTGTGTCTGTATGTGTCTCTCTGTATGAGTGTCTCTCAGTGTGCTTTTCAGTCTCTCTCCGTGTGTGTCTCTCTGAGTGAGTCTCTCTCATTCTCGGCATGCCATTAGTAAGTTTGTGTGTGTTGTTCTCCTACTGTATGTGTATTTCTCTCTCTGTGTGTGTCCCTGTCAGTTTGCATGTCTCTGAGTGTCTCTCTGTGTGCCTCTCACTGTGTTTTGATTCTCTCTCTCTGTGCGTGTCTTCTCAGTGTTTGTGTCTCTCTCGGTATGTGTGTCTCTCAGTGTGTGTATGTCTGATTCTCAGTGATTGAATTTGTTTTCTCTCAGGAGTGTGTGTTTCTCCAAGTGTATCTGTATGTCTCTCAGTGTGTCCCTGTCAGGTTGCCTGTCTGCATGTCTCTGTGTGTGTCTCACAGTATGTGTGTCTCCCAGTGTATTTTTTACTCTGTCTCAGTGTGTGTCTCTCTCAGTGCATCTCTCTCATTGTGGTCGTGCCTGGTTTTTAGTGTGTGTGTTTCTCCCTCTTTATGTGTACCTCTCTAAGTGTGTTGTCCCTCTCCAGTTTGCATGTCTCTCTGTATGTCTTTGTGTGTCTCTCAGGGTGTGTTGACTCTCCCTCAGTGTGTGTGTGTCTCTCTCTCAGGGTGAGTCTGTCTGCTTCTCAGTGTGTGTGTGTGTGTGTGTGTGTGTGTCTTCCTCTCAGGAGTATGTGTCTCTTCCTTGATAAGGGTGTCTCTCAGTGTGTGTGTCCTACTCAATTTGCCTGTCTCTGTATGTCTCCATGTGTGTGTCTCAGTGCATGTGTCTCACAGTGTTTTTTTCTCACTTTGTCAGTGTGTCTCTCACATTGTGTTTCATTGTGAGAGTGTCTGGTCAAGGAGTGTGTGTCTTTTGCTTTGATAGTGAATGTCTTTCACTGTGTGTGTCTTTGTCAATATGTGTGTCTCTCTCAGGTGGAGTGTGTCTCTTTCTCAGTGTTTCTGTGTGTTTGCTTTGCTCTCAAAAGCATGTGTCTCTTCTTGTATGCGTGTGTCTCTCAGTGTGTGTCCCTGTCAGTTTACCTATGTCTGTGTGTCTCAGTGTGTGTCTCTCATTATGTTGGTCTCGCAATGTGTTTTTCACTCTGTCTCAGTGTGTGTCTCTCTCAGTGAGTCTCTCTCATTGTGAGTGTGCCTGGTTGTTAGTGTGTGAGAGTGTTTCTTCCCCTGTATGTGTAGGTCTCTCAGTGTGTGTGTCACTCTCAATTTGCCTGTCTCTGTGTGTCTCTGTGTTTTTTTGTGTGTGTTTGTCATTATGTTTTCTCTAAGTGTGTTTTTCACTCTCTCAGTGTGTGTCTCTCTCAGTGTGTGTCTCTCATTGTGAATGTGCGTTCCAGTATGTGTGTGTGTGTTTCTCCCCCTGGATGTGTATGTCTCTCATTGTGCATGCCCCTCTCAGTTTGCATGTCTCTGCATGTCTCTGGGCATATCTCTCAGTATATTTTGACTCTCTCTCAGTGTGTGTGTCTCTCTCAGTGTCAGTGTGTCTGTTTCTCACTGTTTGTGTGTGTGTATATCTTGCTCTCAGGAGGGTGTGTTTCTTCCTGGATGAGTGTGTCTCTCAGTGTGTATGTCCCTGTCAGTTTTCCTCTTGCTGTTTGTCTCTGTGTGTGTCTCTCAGTATGTTGGTCTCTCAGTGTTTTTCACTCTGTCTCCAGTATGTGTCTCTCTCAGTGAGTCTCCTTCATTGTGAGTGTTCCTGGTTGTTGGTTAGTGTGTGTGAGTGTTTCTCCCCCTGTATGTGTAGTTCTCTCAGTGTGTGTGCCCCTGTCAGTTTGCCTGTCTCTGTGTGTCTCTGTGTGTGTCTGTCATTATGTTTTCTCTCAGTGTGGTTTTCACTCTCTCAGTGTGTGTCTCTCTTAGTGTGTGTCTCTCATGGTGAAAGTGCCTGGGTCTTAGTGTGTGTGTGTGTGTGTGTGTGTGTGTGTGTGTGTGTGTGTGTGTTTCTTTCCCTGGATGTGTTGTTTCTCAGTTTGCATGCCCCAGTCAGTTTGCATAGATTATAAACTTGGAACTCTGAGAAAGTTACATTACCACTCAGAGGAAGAGGGTTTTAACCTTGAAAATGTGTATACCAGTAATTATTATACAGGGGTACGAGAAGGATTAAGTGAAAAAAATAACACACAGTCAGCACATACAAAATGATAAGGGTTGGAGCTGGTTCACTTATTTGGTGAGGATGGGTCTAGGAAAGCAGCCAACTGAGGGTTTCCTTCACTTTCCAGACGACAAGCTGTCCATTCAAGGGTCTAAGCCTTCAGGGAAAATATAGGAGCAAAACGATCTGGAGTGTTAACTCTTGTGACCCATCCACGGGCATGTGCATTAGCACAACAACTCAGTGTTTCTCTCTGAGTGCCTCCCGTCCTCTCTAGAGAGCTATAAAGTGCAGGAGCAGAAGGACTGAGTCTTTTTCAGAAATCTATGTACAAACATGTTCTGTCTGCCCGTGGTTACTGAATGAATGAGTGAGCACAGCTTCCTCCACTAACCTCATCTGCCTCTCACCATAAGGTATCCTTTTTCCCCCAGCTAGGTTCAAACTCCCAGCAATGCCTATCCTGAGGTGAAAGAAAAAACAGGTTACTAGGAGCATAGGAACATGCGAGAATGGTTCCTTCTGTCTTAACAATGAGGTTTTCAGGGAACCCAGATTTCTCCCAAGCCCCTCACCTGAGCACTTTGTGCAGTTGATCTTTGAGGTAGAAGAAAGACAACCTGAGCTCCTGGAGGTTTTCCATCTGTGCAAGCAGCAAGAGAAAAATCCTGAAATCCCTTCCCTTATAAGACCTAAAGGTGGTGTTAGACAAACTAAGGCCGTGCAGGTGGGTCATTTGAGGAAAAAGGGTGATGATCTCACTCAGACAAGCCTCATCCATTTCCAGATGATCAATGCACCCCAGATCCAGAATCTGAAGGATACCTTTGTTGGCAGACGTTCTATTGATTTGCAAATCTCTGCAGCAGAGGTGCAAGAACCCAGAGCTCTGCTCAACTTTATTACAGAGGACAGTGAGAAACTGCTGTGTTCTCAAGGTATTACTGAGGGAAATATCCACTAGTAATTCCACGGTTTCCTGACCTGACTCAACCTCAGACCCAGAATTACCAATCCCAAGGCACCTGGCACGATGCTGAGTGTTTTCTAAGTGAAGGACAGCATGCTGACAGTGTTTGCATGACTGTAAACAGAAAGGGAATGTGCCCCTGCCCTGAGAGCATGTTGTCTTACAGGTTGAGTTGTGCCTTAAATCTAGGATCCTCCGTTTGTGGCCCCTGTAAGGAAAGAAGACAGAACACATGAAATGTGGTGGATTGGAACACAGCCCAGCAAGATCAATGGTGGGAACTGGAGGGAACACCTGAATCCTGGTTTTCACTTCATCACCATTCACCAAGAAGTCCTTTCCACACAAACTGGGCATCTTTCATTCTTTCCCCACACTTCCTTCACCTCTGGTCTGACCCTGTCTCAATGCCCATATCCCACTGCTATGTAATCACAGTCACATTCATTCATAGTACCCTCAATAACCTCTATTCTTTCATCAACTCTACAAGACCATGATATACCAAAGATGACCCCAACTGCTGAACTCATTGGCTAGTGTTGGGAGAAGGTTACATACTCCCCTGACCCAGGCTACAGCATACCCTATTGCTGACTCCCTATAAACCTTCTGGTCATAGACTTACCTAGAAGAAGAGTTCTGGGCTCTGGGGATGGGCAGACCATCAATCATGGCTTCCAAGATGTCATAGTATGACCCCTATGCCTTCAGTGACCCAAGATGGAGACAGTGAAAAGGCCAGACCCTCACCATTGCCTTTACGATCTTCTTATGCTCACCCAAGAAGGCAGTGCTGAACAGTGGAACAAAGAGATCTCTTGGGATGTTCTCCAGAGCATGCATCACTGCAGGCTCACTACTCAGCAGACTCTTTGCAGCAAGCTCGAGGATTGTGGCTGTGATCTTTTGGTCCATCTTCACAAGCCTGCTTCAGAGTGGAGAATATTTAGAAGTTCTGGGAAGAAATCTATAGTCTCTTGATTATTTCCGGGGATAGCTATGGACAAAATCTTATTGAATAAATATATGGGCAAATTATATGGCCAACTCAAGTGGCCTCTCCTCTGGGAATAGAATGAAAATAGACTTGTGTGTATTTAAATATATACATGCACAGATACACACATTTACATAAGATAAAATGCCATTATAAGTCATAGGTAAGTTAGCAGAAGCTGATCTTGACCTTCCTCAAATTATTTCTTCCACAAATCATACAAACCAAGAAGAAGGAAAATGTGCATCAACATAAAAGCCTCACGATTCCTTTAAAATGGAGAATGCCAAATATTCCAAATAATTGTGAATAAAACAAAAATCATGAAATCTCAGCATGATTTTTCATACTCCCATGAGTAGGCTTTGTGGCAAGAAAAAAAGACAGACATAGAAATCTTCCAAGACATAGAGAGGAAGCTAGGTGGGAAAGGGCTTAAAGCAGATCTAAAACTATAGCAGAATGACTAAGCACAGAACAAACCTAAAATTACTGAAAAGGGGTCCAAGAATATGAGAGCACAGACTACAGGGGAGGTATTCCTAATCGGAGTTTTGCAAGGGACATGGATGACTTAAAAGTGCAGTTTCTGAAAGATACAGCTTTGAGGGCAGAATAAGGCAATGACGAAGGGAGAAGCCTCTGTTGGCACTTGGGTAATGATGGGAAAAATAAACAGAAGGGAAAATTAAGGATCTTGCAATACATAAGAAAACCACAAATCAGAGTACTCATGACTTCTCCCTCTATCTCCAAAACAAACAAACAAAATGAAAAGTTGACATAAAGACTTTATATTCAACTAAGGAAGCTACTACAGCAGGGGTGGCTCACTAACCCAAATCAAGCCCACTGCTTGATTTTATATATAAAGCTTTATTGGAACAAAGCCACGATCTATCATTTATGCCTTGTCTCTGAATGCTTTGACACTACAATTGCAAAGTTGAGTAGAGTGACAGCAACACTGGGACCCAGAAACATACAATGTACCCTACACGTCTCTTTACAGAATATTTGCCAAGCAATCTTCTAGAAGAGGAACTGAGATTGTGTTCCAACAGGTGATGAGAAGGAAAACTTCAGCAAACTATCTAACGGTGAGTATTTTACATGTAATACTAAAATCGACATGGATGAAAGGGGAGAAGACTAATGTACAGAAACTTTACTTTGTGAAAACAGAAAATGAGCAAGTAAAATGAGAGAAGGGAGAACAGTATAAGAAAATAGAACAACCTTTTTTATCAAAGTGCAATAGGGGAGGGTTAAATGATACTGGAGGAAGAAATGCATAGACTAGAGCATAAAGTGTTAAGGAAATAGGTGGTTCAGGATGAGTTTTAACAATGCATGAAACATGATGAAGAGCATGTCTTAATGATAAAAGCAAACTCAAAATGAAGATATAATCCTTAGGAATATTCATGCACCAGGAGTACTGCAAACACCTTCTAAAAGTGAAAAGGGAAGGATACATAGAATAAATAACAATAATAAGAGAAAACAATAACAACAGAAGATTTAATACATCAAACTCAGTCTAAGGCTGATCAGATTGTATGAGACTAGAGAATAGGGTGCTCCTGAGATGGCAGAGGAATAGGATGGAGAAACCAGCCTCTCCTGCACAAATTCAACAAAAGATCATTTGAGTGTTGAGGAACTCCCACAAAACAATTTCTGAACATTGGTGGAGGACACAAGGCACCCAGAAAGGCAACCCAAACTCTTCAAGAGGAGGTAGGACAACGTACAAAAGATGAAAACAGAGACAAAAGTTTTAGGGACAGAGACCTGTCCCTGGGGAGGGAGTTGTGAAGAAGAAGAATTTTCCACACAATAAGAAAATCTCTCACAGGCATGTCTATGGGGAGTTTTGGAATCTCAGAGGGCAACATTCAGATCAGGTCAGTCGCTCAGTCGTGTCCGACTTTGCGACCCCATGAATCTCAGCATGCCAGGCCTCCTTGTCCATCACCAACTCCTGGAGTCCACCCAAATCCATGTCCATTCAGTCAGTGATGCCATCCAACCATCTCATCCTCTGTCATCCCCTTCACCTCCTGCCCTCAATCTTTCCCAGCATCAGGGTCTTTTCAAATGAGTTAGCTCTTCGCATCAGGTGGCCAACATATTGGAGTTTCAGCTTCAACATCAGTCGTTCCAATGAACACCCAGGACTGATCTCCTTTAGGATGGACTTGTTGGATCTCTTCACAGCCCAAGGGACTGTCAAGAGTCTTCTCCGACACTGCAGTTCAAAAGCATCAATTCTTCAGCACTTAGCTTTCTTTATAGTCCAACTGTCACATCCATACATGACCATGGGAAAAACCATAGCCTTGCCTAGATGGACATTTGTTGACAAACTAATGTCTCTGCTTTTCAATATGCCGTCTAGGTTGGCCATAACTTTCCTTCCAAGGAGTAAGCGTCTTTTAATTTCATGGATGCAATCACCATCTGCAGTGATTTTGGAGCCCCCAAAATTAAAGTTTGACACTGTTTCTACTGTTTCCCCATCTATTTCCCATGAAATGATGGGACCGGATGCCATGATCTTAGTTTTCTGAATGTTGAGCTTTAAGCCAACTTTTCCCCTCTCCTCTTTCACTTTCATCAAGAGTCTTTTCAGTTCCTCTTCACCTTCTGCCATAAGGGTGGTGTCATCTGCATATTGGAGGTTATTGCTATTTGTCCTGGCAATCTTGATTCCAGCTTGTGCTCCTTCCAGTCCAGCATTTCTCATGATGTACTCTGCATATAAGTTAACAAGCCGGGTGACAATATACACCCTTGACATACTCCTTTTCCTATTTGGAACCAGACTGTTGTTCCATGTCCAGTTCTATCTAACTGTTGCTTCCTGACTTGCATACAGGTTTCTCAAGAGGCAGGACAGGTGGTCCGGTATTCCCATCTCTTTCAGAATTTTCCACAGTTTATTGCGATCCACACAGTCAAAGGCTTTGGCATAGTCAATAAAGCAGAAATAGATGTTTTTCTGGAACCCTCTTGATTTTTCGACGATCTGACAGTATGTGCTCCACTGGAGAAGGGAATGACAAACCACTTCAGTATTCTTGCCTTGAGAACCCAATGAACAGTATGAAAAGGCAAAAGATAGGACACTGAAAGATGAACTCCCCAGGTCGGTAGGTGCCCAATATGCTACTGGAGATCAGTGGAGAAATAACTCCAGAAAGAATGAAGGGATGCAGCCAAAGCAGAAACAACACCGAGCTGTGGATGAGACTGTTGATAGAAGCAAGGTTCAATGCTGCACAGAGCAATATTGCATAGGAACCTGGAATGTTAGGTCCATGAATGAAGGCAAATTGTAAGTGGTCTAATAGGAGATGACAAGAATGAACATCGACATTCTAGGAATCAGCAAACTAAGATGGACTGGAATGGGTGAATTTAACTCAGATGACCATTAATATCTACTACTGTGGACAGGAATCCCTTAGAAGAAATGGAGTAGCCATCATAATCAACAAAAGAGGGCAACAGATCCAGGAGGAAAAACAACAACAACAGAATACCCACCTAACCGCAACTACAAGTGGGAATGGAGAAGAGGCACAGACACTGGCATCCGCCACCAGGAATGTGGGGCTGGGCAGGGAGGCACGGGCTGCATCATTGCTCCTTAGGGGAAGGACTGGGCCTGAATTCCCTGAGGACAATCTGAAGGACTTAATGTGAGATAGCAGCCCAAACCATGGGATTGCCAGAGAGACCAAAAAAAAAAAAACAAAAACTTTCCTATGAAGATGCTGCACAGTGACCCCTGGCACACTCACAGAACAAGTGATTGCACGGAAACTAAAGGAAAGCAAGCCAGCTGCCATAGAGGGCCCTCCAGCCCCTCTGGCAGAGCCAGAGCCAGAAGGCAAGGAGCTGCTTCACTGTCAGCCCCGAGAGGTAGGCATGTGACAGCCAGAGCCAGAAGGCAAGGTGCTGCTTCAGTGTCAGCCCCAGAGACCACATCTTCCCCCAAGAGTGAGCAGGCTCCCAGGAGCTAACCATGCATTCCTGGGACCCTGGATGGTTCACATCTGCCAGGAGTGTCACAGCCTGAGGTCAGCTCCTGAGAGGAGACACCTGGCACACCTGGGGCTGTGCACTTGCAGCACGCCTGGGAAATCAAGCGGCTGGAACCAGGGAGGTGCATGAGATGCAGGGCCCACCTGGGACAGTGCTCTAGCCAAGCGCCTAGTTGCCTGAGCTGCATGGAACTGGGAAGGGCACAAAACGCACAGCCCATCTGGGTCTGTGCCCCTGTGCAGCACCCAAGAACCTGAGCGGCTGAGACCTGGGAAGTGCATGAAATGCAGGGCCCACTTGGGACAGTGCCCTTGCAGAGCACTCTGGAGCTTGGGCAGCGTGGACCCAGAAAGTACATACCACGTAGGGCTGTGGCCAAACTGGTGTGGTCCCTCCACTGCGATCACTCCCCACACAGGCCAGTGGTATATGTTTGTAGTGTCCCTCTCTCCCTACAGCACAGCTGAACAAGTGAGCCTAAATAAGTGGCCACATGCACCCCCCTCTAGTCAGGGCAGAGAGTAGACAGTGAATCTTGAGAAAGAAAAATGGAACTGGAGGAATAAACTTGCCTGACTTCAGGCTCTACTACAAAGTCACAGTCATTAAGACAGTATCGTACTGGCACAAAGACAGAAATATAGATCAATGGAACAAAATAGAAAGCCCTGAGATTAACCCACACACCTATGGACACCTTATCTTCGACAAAGGAGGCAAGAATATACAATGGAGTAAAGACAGTCTCTTTAACAGGTGGTGCTGGGAAAACTGGTCAACCACTTGTAAAAGAATGAAACTAGACCCCTTTCTAACACCATACACAAAAATAAACTCAAAATGGATTAAAGATCTAAATGTAAGACCAGAAACTATAAAACTCCTAGAGGAGAACATAGGCAAAACACTCTCTGACATAAATCACAGCAGGATCCTCTATGATCCAACTCCCAGTATACTGGAAATAAAAGCAAAGATAAACAAATGGGATCTAATTAAAATTAAAAGCTTCTGCACAACAAAGGAAACTATAAGCAAGGTGAAAAGACAGCCTTCTGAATGGGAGAAAACAATAGCAAATGAAACAACTGACAAACAACTAATCTCAAAGATATAAAAGCAACTTATGCAGCTCAACTCCAGATAAATAAATGATCCAATAAAAAAATGGGCCAAAGAACTAAATAGGCATTTCTCCAAAGAAGACATATGGATGGCTAACAAACACATGAAAAGATGTTCAACATAACTCATTATCAGAGAAATGCAAATCAAGACCACAATGAGGTACCATTTCACACCAGTCAGAATGGCTGCAATCCAAAAGTCTACAAGCAATAAATGCTGGAGAGGATGTGGAGAAAAGGGAACCCTCTTACACTGCTGGTGGGAATGCAAACTAGTACAGCCATTATGGAAAACAGTGTGGAGATTCCTTAAAAAACTGCAAATAGAACTGCCTTATGACCCAGCAATCCCACTGCTGGGCATACACACCGAGGAAACCAGAATTGAAAGAGACACATGTACCCCAATGTTCATTGCAGCACTGTTTATAATAGCCAGGACATGGAAGCAACCTAGATGTCCATCAGCAGATGATTGGATAAGAAAGCTGTGGTACATATACACAATGGAATACTACTCAGCCCTTAAAAAGAATAAATTTGACTCAGTTCTAATGAGATGGATGAAATTGGAACCGATTATACAGAGTGAAGTAAGCCAGAAAGAAAAACACCAATACAGTATACTGACACATATATATGGAATTTAGAAGACAGTAATGATGACCCTATATGTGAGACAACCAAGAGACACAGAGGTATAGAGTGGACTTTTGGACTCTGAGGGAGAGGGAAAGGGTGGGATGGTTTGGGAGAATGGCAATGAAACATGTATATTTTCCTGTAAGAAACGAAGCGCCAATCTGTTCAATGTAGGTTTCAGGATGCATGGGGCTGATGCACAGGATGATTCAAGTAGAGGATGTGGGGTGGGAGGTGGGGGGGGCTTCGGCATTGGGAGATTGTGTTCACCTATGGCTGATTCGTGTCATTGTATGGCAAAACAAATATAGTATTGTAATTAAAAAAATAAATAAATAAATAAAATAAATAAATCAGTTGCCACATGCACCCCCTCTAGTCAGGGCAGAGAGTAGACAGTGAAAAAGAGATATGCAAACAGAGGAAGCCAAAATAAAGAAGGGGAAACTGCTCTGAAAGTGACAGGAGCAACAGATTAAAACCCTGCAGTTAATGCTCAGACTGTGAATTTGAGGGGCACCTATAGATCTTGAGAACAAGTACAAGCTGAAACAACGGATCATCTGATACTGAAGTGAGTTCCCAATCCTGAACTCCCCTCCCACCTCCCACCCCATATCATCTCTCTAGATCATCCCTGTGCATCAGACCCAAGCATCCTGTATCCTGAATTGAACACAGACTGGCAATTCGTTTCTTACAGGATAGTACACAGGTTTCAATGTCTCCCAAATCATCCGACCTGTCCCTCTCCCACAGAGTCCAAAAGTCCATTCTAAACATCTGTGTCTCTTTCACTGGCTCGCATACAGGGTTATCATTACCATCTTTCTACAGTCCATATATATGTGTTATACTGTATTGGTGTTTTTCTTTCCGGCTTATTTCAGTGTGTATAATAGGCTCCAGTTTTAGCCACGTCATTAGAACTGATTCAAATATATTCTTGTTAATGGCTGAGTAATACTCCATTGTGTATATGTACAACAGCTTTCTTATCCATTCATCTGCTGATGGACATCAACGTTGTTTCCAAGTCCTGGCTATTTTAAACAGTGCTGCGATGAACATTGGGGTACACGTGTCTCTTTCAATTCTGGTTTCTTCGGTGTGTATGCCCAGTAGTGGGATTGCTAGGTCATAAGGCAGTTCTATACTACAAAGCTATTGTCATCAAGACAGTATGGCACTGGCACAAAGACAGAAATATAGATCAATGGAACAAAGTATAAAGCCCAGAGATAAATCCATGCACCCATGGACACCTTATCTTTGACAAAGGAGTCAAAAATATACAATGGAGAAAAGGCAATCTCTTTAACAAGTGGTGCTGGGAAAAATGGTCAACCACCTGTAAAAGAATGAAAGTAGAATACTTTCTAACACCATACACAAAAATAAACTCAAAATGGATTAAAGATCTAAATGTAAGATAGTGAAAGAAAGAAAGTGAAGTCGCTGAGTCATATCCTACTCTTTGCAAGCCCAGGGACTGTATCCTACCAGGCTCCTCTGTCCATGGGATTCTCCAGGCAAGAATACTGGAGTGGGATGCCATTTCCTTCTCCAGGGGATCTTCCCGACCCAGGGATAGAACCCAGGTCTCCCGCCTTGGAGGCAGATGCTTCAACTTCTGAGCCACCAGGTAAGCTTAAATGTAAGATAAGAAACTATAAAACTCTTAGAGGAAAACATAGGCAGAACATGCTCTGATGTAAATCATAGAAAGATCTTCTATGACTCACCTCCCAGAGTAATGGAAGTAACCAAAAGTGAACAAAAGAGGCCTCATGAAACTTAAAAACTTCTGCACAAAAAAGAAACTAAAGCAAGATGAAAAGGCAGCCTTCAGAATGGGAAAAAGTAATAGGAAATGAAGCAACTGACAAAGAATTAATCTTCAAAATACACAAGCAGCTCATGCAGCTCAATACCAGAAATATAAACGACCCAACCAAAAAGTGCGCCAAAGAGCTAAATAGACATTTCTCCAAGGAAGGCATACAGATAGCTGGCAAACACATGAAAAGATGCTCAACATCATTCGTCAGAGAAATGCAAAGCCAAACAATGAGGTACCATCTTATGCTGGTCAGAATGGCTACCATCAAAAAGGCTGCAAACAATAAATGCTGTAGAGGGTGTGCAGAAAAGGGAACCCTCTTACACTGTTGGTGGGAATGCAAACTAGCACAGGCACTATGGAGAACAGTGTGGAGATTCCTTAAAAAACTGGAAATAGAACGGCCATATGACCGAGCACTCCCACCGCTGCGCATACAGACCAAGGAAAACAGAATTGAAAGAGACACATGTACATGTACCTAGTGTTCACTGCAGCAGTGTTTACAACAGCTAGGACACAGAAACAACCTAGATGTCCGTTGGCAGATGAATGGATAAGGAAGTTTTGGTACATGTACACAATGGACAATTACTCAGCTATAAACAAGAACACATTTGAGTCCGTTCCAATGAGATGGATGAAACTGGAGCCTATGACACAGAGTGAAGTAAGTCAGACAGAGAAACACCAATACAGTATACAGACGCATGTATATGGAATTCAGAAAGATGGTAACGACAGCCCTATATGCAAGACAGCAAAAGAGAGACTGATGTAAAGAACAGACTTTTGGACTGTGTGGAAGAAGGCGAGGGTGGGATGATTTGAGAGGATAGCATTGAACCATGCATATTAACATATGTAAAGCAGATGACCCGTGCAAGTTTGATGCATGAAGAAAGGCACGCAAAGCCAGTGCTCTGGGACCACCTAGAGGGATGGGGTAGGATGGGAACTGGGAGGGGGTTCAGGACTGGGGGACTGTGTACAGCCATGGCTGATTCCTGTTGATGTATGGCAATAGCCACCACAATATTGTAAACTAATTAGCCTCCAATAAAATAAATAAATTAACAACATCAAAAAAGTGACTAGAGAATATACACTTGTCAGTGATGGATCATAATTATCTCACAGAGATGATATCATTAATTTCTATAAAGTAGAAATATAACAATCTTTTCTAACCCCAGTGCAACAAATGTTGAAACAGAAAGGCTTTTCCCCTCTGAAAATTTTTCTTTTTCTATAAAAATGTTGAGTTAAAAAAAAAAAAAACTCAAGTTATAAAGAATGACTATGAAATACTACATATCAGAATATATGGGAGACATTTATAGCAGTGATCTGAGGCAAGTTCAAAGCCACAAACACATTTATGTGTAAAAATAAATGAATGAAGATAAATGAATTATAGTATGGCCTGTGATAATTGAAAAGAAAACCTAGGGAAAAATAACAACTAAAAAAAAAAGATAAAAGCAGAAATGAATGAGACACAAAATAGAATAACTAATTGAAACCCCATTTTTCAAAGAAGACAAGCCATAAGCTGGCTTGATGAAGGAAGGAAGATCACAGAGACAGGCTAAATAATAAATGAAAAAGGAGAAATAATCATTGAAAGCTTAAAAACTGAGGGATTATTTTGTCAACCGATATTCATATAAACTTGAAAATCTACATGAAATAGCTAACTTCCTAGATAAATACACACTACCAAAATTCTGACTCTAGTGTTAGAAAGTTTAAATCAGCCAATTTTCACATGGATAAAGTTATTACAAGAATTACACCCAAGAAGCACCTTTTTCAGATGTATTTATTGGTGAATTCTAGTAAACCATCAAAGATCAAATAGTGCCAAAGATTTATGACGTGTTTCAGAATATTTGAAAAGAAGGAAATGTCCCTTATTTCTTTTAGGAAGCAAGTAGGATACTAACACATAAACACAGATACCAAAACTCTAAATAGAATATTAGCAAACATCCAACAATACATTTAGAAAGTGGTATACTGTGATAAAGTGGAACTTATTCCATTAATACAAGGCTGGCTCTATATTAGGAATTTCATTGAGATCATTCACCACGGTAACATACTTAAAGACAAAGACCCTGAGGTTGGGAAAGATTGAAGTCAAAAGGAGTATGGAACAGCAGAGAATTGAGCATCACTGACTTAATACATTGAATCTGAGCAACCTCTGGGAGATAGGGGAGGACAGAGGAGCCTGGGTTGCAAAGAGTCAGACGTGACATAGCAGCTGAACAATAATCACATGACTATCATCATAGATGCCAAACCAATCTTTGGGAAACTTCAATAGGCATTCATGTTAAAAAAGAGAAAACTCAAGAAATAGGAATCAGGGATGCATTATTAACATGATAAAAGCTATATAAGCAGTTCCTCATGCAAATCCTTTATTTAGTGGGGGAGTACCAGAGGTTTTCCAATAAGGTCAGGAATAACGAAATGATGCCCACTGAATCACTCCTGTTCAGTCTTCAACAGCATGCACTGGTCAGTTGACTAGAGAAACCAATAAGATTTTTAAGAATGGATAAGAAGATGTAAAGCCACCTCTATGTCCAGGTGATATCACAGCACACCTGAAGAGTCTTATCGAAACCAGACAAATTAACTAAAACAAAGAGAATTCACCAAGGTAGTAGGATATAAAGTTACACACAAATATTATTAGTCTTTGTGTTTACATACACACACACACACACACACAGCTGGAGGACACATTAGGAGAGAAAATCCCATATACAATGGCAATAACAAAGATGAAATGTATAGAAATAAACTTAATAAGGGCATCTATACAAGGATAATTTCTAAACATTCTTGAACAACATAGTAGGAAACTTGAATAAGTAGGAAGATTTTCAATGACCTTAGATAGAATAACTCAGCTTTAAAAAGATATTGATTCCCTCTACAGTTATGTATACATTGAATATAATCTCAAAAATATCAGCGAACATTTTTATGGAGTTAGACCAATGGATCATTAGTTCATATTTTTAAAAAATCATGCAAGAATATCCAGGATACAAGTAAAAAGGAAAACCTATGAGTGAATAGTAATCATCTCAGACATAAAAGCACACTATAAAACTCTAAATCTATACCACTGGGGTACCAGTACAGGAATAGACTAATAGGCCAGTGGCATAGAATAAAAAACACAGAATAACACCAATTATACTTGGGGATTTTAGTATATGATCCAAAGACATGTAAAATCACTGAGGTAAGGATGAACATTCAATAAATGATGATGGAACAACTCAGACATTAAAAAAATAGTGTAGATCATGACATACCATACACAAAACTCAACTGTAAGTGGGTTTAGGAATCTAAACCGAAAATGAAACCGTAACAAAATCTTGAAGAAAATATGGCAGAATTCTTCTTCAATATCAGCATTGGGAAAAGCTTTCTAATTGTGACTGACATTTCCAGAGGTGATTAAAGAAAAGAACATTCTATGTGACTAAAAAGATTTTTTTAATGTATGGCAAGTGAAAGTGAAAGTGGCTCAGCCATAACGTAACATGTCTACAGATGCATTTAACATTTGGCCCAACAATCTTATTGCTGGGAATGAAACTTGAAGAGACATTTCCACCAACACAAAAATGCATGTACCCAGGGTTATTCACTGCAGCACAGTTTGCATTAATCATTTCAAAATGTTGAAAACAACTGAAATGCCCCTATGCTGCTGCTGCTAAGTCGTTTCTGTTGTCTCCAACTCTGTGCAACCCCAGAGACGGCAGCCCACAGGCTCCCCGTCCCTGGGATTCTGCAGGCAAGAACACTGGAGTGGGTTGCCATTTCCTTCTACAAGGCATGAAAGTGAAAAGTGAAAGTGAAGTCGCTCAGTCGTGTCCGACTTCTAGCGACCCCATAGACCGCAAACTACCAGGCTCCTTCGTCCATGGGATTTGCCAGGCAAGAGTACTGGAGTGGGTTGCCATTGCCTTCTCCAGAAATGCCAGTGTAATCTAATGTAGCTGTAAAAAAGAATGAAGGAGTACAGAATAAGGAGCTTTTTAATGGAATGCTGTTTATGGAAAGAGGAAAAGTCCAAAGAAGCTTTAGAAAATGCTATCTTTCATTTCATAAACAATGGTACATAAGAAAACCCATATGTATCTATTCATTTGTGTTGAGTAAATACAGGAAATATTCCACCAGATAACCAGATTGGTTATCTACAGGGGGACTGTGGAAAATAAATGGGGAATGGGAAGGGGGTGGAAGACATGGGGAAAAGTCACACTCCTACAGTATGTGTTTTTGTGTAGCCCTGAGTCTGAATCACAGTAGTGTTTCACATACCCCAAGTTTAAGTGAAAAATTAAAATGAACTAGGATATGGGGGAGAGGGCAAACTCAAATTAGAAACAGCAACACATTAACCTAAATATATTACAAATGAATGTCTTAAGCACAAGAGAAGGGGTGAGGAAGAAAATAGCTAAGCTAAGCAACTTGGGGAAACAGTACTTTGATTGCATCCTCTGAGGCTTAAGATATAAAGAAGGGTACACAAACACAAGTCATCACATCTGCTTCCAACAGGTGCGCGTTTCAGGTCTAGTGGTTAAGTTGTACCTGACTTTTTGCGATCCCTATCTCTGTAGCACACCAGGTCTCCCCATCATTCACTATCTCCTAGTGTTTGCTCAAATTCATGTCCATTAGGTCCGTCATACAATCTAACCATTTGGTAGCATTTCTGCAACTACATCATGGAAAATCAGGTGTGAACAAATTAGCAAATACCGAAGATAAGGAGAGCCAGGTGATGCAAAGAAGTTACAAATAAGGCTAGAGTGGATTGTTGATATATTGCATAAACCATCACAATATTGTAAACTCATTATCCTCCAACTAATTAAAATTAATTAATTAAAAAAGAAGTACTAGTGTGAGTTTCTGGCTTTCACTATCTACAGAAATATCTAGAGAAATTCCAATGTATCTGGAAGCATAATTATATACAGACAATATATTTCCTTCATTTAGGCATGGAAAAGGAAGACCCAGCTGCCAGGAAACCCCAGTAGCAATGAACATGCAGGGAGATATCAGTTACTAAATGTCATTTTCCAGGGAAAGAAAACATGGGTTTTGGCAGAAATTTTCTGATTTCAGGGTCATGGTGGGGAAAGAATAACACAAGATGCACAGGAATACCTTATAATGCCAGCAAGGAAGTACACAGAATAGAACCAGGTCGTGCTCAAAGAACACAAACTCCACAAGAAGGAGTTCCTGATCACCAAAGCTGGAAAAATGCAAGAAACTCAATAATGATATAATTTGATTATAAGTCACATTATAACAAAGTTATTCAATATTGACATAAAGAATATGACAACTTATTTGATTTGATCATTAAAATGCATTTTATATATAAATTAAAATTTAATCATTTGAAAATTTATAAAAAATGTGAGAGAGAATAGACAGCTCTACAGAATTCCAATGAACAAATATGGTAGGAATGAGGAAAAAGAAAGTCACCTTTTAGTCACACTTGTTGTAGGACAAATCAACCAGTCTAGGTTTGATGCAGCATACAGGATGCTTGGGGCTGGTGTACTGGGATGACCCAGAGGGATGGTATGGGGAGAGAGGTGGGAGGGGGTTCAGGATTGGGAACACATGTACACCTGTGGCAGATTAATGTTGATGTATGGCAAAACCAATACAATATTGTAAAGTAAATATTATAACAATAAAAAGTAATGAAGAAAAGTCTGAGAAGACTCCTATCCCTCTTTGTGGCTCCCAGCAAGAATTCCCCTAGCCCCAAAGCAGCCTTATCATAGGAACTAGCCACAGTGTCTGCTTACCCCTGCCTACCAGGTTTCAGTTCCCCTCCAGCCCACAGAAATATTCATACAAGCTACTCACATCCTTCATTGGGAACCAAGGGTCACCTCCTCCTCTTGTTACTCCAATTGCCTCCTACAGTCCTGCTTGTTCACTCCCTTCCAGAGCATGACTCCCCTGAGGCTCGATCTAGCCAGCAGTGTCCTCTGCCCTCAGGCAGTGAGTGAACAGGACTGAGAAGCTGCTGTGGGTAGCACCTGTCCAGTGTCCGATGTTGTATGTTCAGCAGCCACCCGCAGATCCCTAGGGTAGAAATCACTCCATCACCATTAGAGTGAAGGAGAGGGAAATAAAACAGGTATTATCCCCCAAAATGTGTAACTCTCATCTAATCCTAAGAAAACACCAGACAAACCCAAATTGACAGACATTCTATGAAATACCTGACCAGTATCTCCAAAACTGTCACCGTTAGGAAAGACCCAGAAAGCTTGAGGAATTCTCAGCCTGGAGGAGACTAAAGAGAAATGATGGCCAAATGTGGTATCCGGAATGGGATGCTGGGACCAGAAAAGGAGATTACCGGGATAAATGGTAGAATTCAAATAAAGTAGGTAAATTAGTTAATAGTACTGCATCAACACTAATTTTCAATTTTCATAATTGAAACAATTTTTCTATGCCTATGTAAGATGTTAACATTAGGGAAATCTGGATAGTTTTCTATACTGTCTTTTGCAAACTTTTTTCGAGTCTAAAGTTACTTCAAAAAACTTTTTTTAAAAGATTCACTCACTGCTCAAAGGAACCATAATGATATTTGTGTGATAAATTGCTTCAGTCTTGTCTGACTCTTTGCCACCCTATGGACTCTAAGTTATCAGGTTCTGTCGGTTGGATTATCCAGGCAAAAATAGTGGAGTGGGTTGCCATGTCCTCCTCCAGGGGATCTTCCCGACCCAGGGATTAAACCCAAATTTCTTAGGGTTCCTGCATTGGCAGGTGGAGTCTTTACCAGCTGAGCTACAAAGGAAGCCCCATGGTTATACTATAAATCCTACCTTTTAGTAACAGTTTAACCAATTGAAATATGGTTAGGAGGATGGGTATAAAGATAGATAAATGGTCATGCCTCGTGATCCATTAAAAAACTGGTTCAAAGTGGCTTGAAAGTGAGAGTGATAGTTTCTCAGTCATGTCTGACTCTTTGTGCTTCCATGGACTGGAGCCTGCCAGGCTCCTCTGTCCATGGCATTCTCCAGGCAAGAATACTGGAGAGGACTGTCATTTCCCTTTTAGAGGGCCGGTTAATATAAATGAACGTGCAACCATGCTTCCAAATTGTAGATGAATATTTATCTGCTCCTTGTGGTTCAGACGGTAAAGAATTCGCCTACAATGAAGGAGACCTGGGTTCGATTTCTCGGCATATCAATACGAACCACAAAAATTATTAGATGCAAAGAAATAAGATTTTTTAAAGGAGCGCAACACGATAGAGGGATTTTATTTTGATTTATTGGATCGATGGATTTTAAAGAGAGCAAGAAATGATTATCCACAAAATTGAAGCTAATCACAGGTAAGGAAAGAGGGTTGAACAGAGGGTGGACAGGAGAGTTGGCCAGCGAGCAATTCAATCGATCACCTTTCTCATTAATCCCCAAACTTTGGTCCTAGGTAATTTCATTTATATCAGTAGAGACATAGTTTATACACAGAATACTGTGGAGATGTACCTGACTGGAAGAAGAGTCAGAAAAGAGTTGAGACGGCCAAGACCCCAGCAGTGGCAGCGCATTCCTCCCTCTCCACAGGTCGCTGCCAACAAGCCGCAGGGCTGGAGGCTTTGGCGTCTTAACGGTTCCTCGCCAGAAGAGCGCTTGGATTGGTGCAGTTCAGGTCAGAGCCCACCCACTCACGTCCTCAGCTACGTACCGGGAGGCGGGGCCAAATTCTAGACCCGCCCACAGGGACTGAGGGCAGAGAGGCTTATGAGTGAGAGGGTTCCTCTCAGGCTCCAGCTCCTCGCCTCTAAAACCCCTTGGGTGGAAAGCTGGGCACAATGTCTCTCTGTGTGGCCTAGATGCCGCCTGGCCAGGGTTTCTGCCAGGCCAGGACTCAGAGAACTGATCTCCACATCGATGGGCTTTGCAACAGAGACTGATCTTAAAAATGATTCGCCCCTTGTTGAGAAAGAGGCTTCTCAATTGGCACTAGTGGTAAAGAACCCGCTTGTCACTGCAGGAGATGCCAGAGTCCAGGTTCGATCCCTGGGTCAGGATGATCCCCTGGAGGAGGTCACGGCAACCCACTCCAGTATTTGTTTTAATTTTTCACTCCAGTATTCTTGCCTGTAGAATCCCATGGATGAGGGGCTTGGTGGGCGACTTAGCACTTGATGAAAAAAGCCATCAGACTTGAGTGTCCACAGGGCTCTCCTATGGTAAATAAGGCATTGAGTCCACACCAGATAGGGAAACATGTATTCTGGCCTCTGTGCAGTAAAGCCAGCAGAGCAATGACATTGACATTTAACAAAAGCAGCATAAAGGAGAAAACTGCATGCATGCTAAGTTGCTTCAGTCTTGTCCGACTCTTTGTGACCCAGTGAACTGTAGCCCATCAGGTCCCTCTCTCCAGGGGATTCTCCAGGCAAGAACACTGGAGTGAGAGGCCATGCCCTTTTCCGGGGAAGGAAATAACTGCGACCCCTTTAATAGCAAGGGGCGTTCAGGGTATTTGTGTCCAACTTTCTCAGCCTGCAATGTGGGAGACTTCGGTTCAATTCCTGCGTTGGGAAGATCCACTGGAGAAGGGATAGGCTACCCACTCCAGTATTCTTGGGCTTCCCTTGTGGCTCTGCTGGTAAAGAATCTGCTCAACAATATGGGAGACCTGAGTTTGATCCCTGGGTTAAGAAGATCCCCTGGAGAAGGGAAAGGCTACCCACTCCAGCATTCTGACCTGGAGAATTCCATGGACTGTATAGTTCATGGAGTCACAAAGAGTCACATGCAACTGAGGAACTTTCACTTTCACTTTCTCCCTGAAATCCTGATTCCACTGTTGGGTTCTTATTCTCTTCCCAATTGTTTACCACTTTTCAGAATACAATACATTTTATTTATATGATATTTTTCTAAATTGGCCATTTCCTTCTGGTGGAAAAATATAAATTCCTGGAGGGCAATATTCTTTATTTGTTCATTAACATATCCTTCTAGTAATGCCTGGTATAAAGTATATTTCAACATTTGTTCAATGAGTTGTTCTCCAGCCACACTAGTCTCTTTTTGTGCCTCTGACCCTAGCTCTAACTCACCAAGCGTGTTTTCACACCATTATGTATTTTCATGTAACAACTTGCCCACAGATGTGCCTATAACCACCATCCTTACTAAGTTCACTTCTCTGCTCACCTCATTAGCCAAGGCTTACTTTTCTTCATGACACTTAGCATTTGATCATAGCTTTTCTGAGTATATTTGGTTTCTCTGATTTGTTGTTGTTTTTACTTTGCTTTAGTTTAGTTTTGCCTTTTTCAACATTTCTTTCTTATACTCTTTTAATTGCTGCTAAAGAAGTAAACCATCCATGACTGTTTTAATTTTTGCCATATCATGCCATCTTTCAGTAGATGGGGGTAATGACATTAAATATCTTAAGACTGGATCCCTGGTTTCATGCTTTTTCCACTCAGTGGTACCATAAGCTCCATGACCTTGGCCTGGCACATTAACACTTCCAAAATTTCATTATTCATCTTCAAAAGGAGAATGGCAATTGATGTCACTTCTTGACTGTTGATAAGCTTCCATTTAGATAATGCATATATAGGGCTCAGCAGAACACTTGATAGTGATGATAAATGGATGATTATTATCATGGTCATGACTGTATGCTATCAGAGTTGAGCGTCAAGAGATCTAGGCTTCTTCCTAGTCTCTGTTGCTTAAAAATATTTTGCAGTTTCCACGAAGTTACCTTAAAACACACTGTGCTTCAGTCCAAAAGAATAATAATGCCTGTCAATATTGTTTCTCATAAGTAGTTTAAGCAAAGTCTAAGTATGTAATTCATCTCAAAGCCAGTATCACTTTTTTAATGGATAATGGTTGGTTGAAGTGCTTCCAGTGTCCAGACAAATTTCTAAAGAACCCTAGGTAAGGATAATGAAAAATCCTGTTTCTGTGGCTCAGAGGAACAGATATTAGCCCAGCCTAATGTCAGGTTCTTCCCACAGAATGCTGAGCAGAAAACAATTGAGAGGTCCCGTTTAGGTGCCACTTGTACAGACAGTAACTGGGCAGATTGCAATGAAAATGCAATTAATGTCTTCCTCTAGATGGACCACTCCTGGGTGAAGATAACAACAACAGAAACTTTTGAAAAGGAGAATTTTAAGGTAACTATTTTCCTCTCATATGCCCTATAAGAATTTTGAAAACTAGCTGCTCATATTTTTAATTTGCAAAGGATGTAATTTCTATAATATGGTATAATACCAGATAAATATGGTTAGATATCCTTTTTCTAAATCTTTGTACTACAAGTGTAGATCACTCAGTTTATGAAAAATGTTCAGCATATGACTGAACAGTTGGAAATCTAGTTCTCCCTGAACATTTTCAATTATTAATAGCATTACAGTTTATAAGTAAAAGTCTGACTTCATTTTTCAAATTCAGTAAATGTGTGAATGACACTCGATAGTATCTTCCTTCTGAATTCCAAATCTAATATTGCTCAGTGGATAATAAGATAGAAAGCGAGGTAGAAGAAGCCCACTTTTAAGTGTAAAATCTATCTCCCAGGTTTCAGAATGAAATGCACTATTGTTGTGTTCTATAATTTCAACTTGTTTCTTTCTCTTGCACTTCTTTGCTGAGATTTTCAATCTTTTCATTTGTTTAAAGAGAATTTGTAATTATATGATGATTACTTTTATGATGGTTACTTCAAATTTCGTGTCATTATCTCAACATTATTCACATCAGTGTTGGCATCTGTAGAATGTCTTTTATTATTCAAGCTGTGATTTTCTTAATTCTGAGTACTGTGATCTCTATCATATCCTGGGGATTTTGGATACCACATTCTAAGACTCTGGACCCTATTCATCTATATTTTTGTATGATTCTTGGGTGCAGCGCACAGTGATGTGGGCTGTACCTTCAGATTTCTGCTCTGATTCCACCCAAAATGTGGATTGCTGACTTACCCTGCCTCAGTGGTAGCAACCACCCATCTCAGCCCTGGATATCGTCCCAGTCAATGACAGGCACCAATTCACAATCCTTCTGTCACCTCAGAAGGGGACTATAAGCTCAGTTCCCCTCTAGGCAAGGCTGACCCCAGGGAAGGGGGAAGGGAATGGCAGATGGAATAATTTGTGAAGAAAATAATCAGGATTACATTAATGGAGGCAGAAGTAGTATTTGACAAAATCCAACAGTCATTTATAATACATTCGCTCTCAACACACTGGGAATAGGGGATAATTACCCCCAACTTAACAGACTTAAGGGTAGGTGCAGAGATCAGCAATGTTTCTAAGAGTCAATGATGAATGTAGGCACTCACCAGAGGTAACAACTTGGAGAAACAATCCCAGATGGCACAGTCCAAAACCAAAAATAGAAAGAAGTGATTGACAGCTCAGGGTTGTGAAGCCTCTCGCCCTCAATCTCTCCATTTTCTCTCTCCTTTCTCCCCTGGGTAGCTCCCTCCCAGACTGTCCAAACTCCCTTCTCCCGTGCCCCAAGGACCAGCACTTAAAATCCAACCTGCAGGCCTTCCTCCGCTCCATGCCTTCATTCCTCCAGTACCCAGTGAAGACTGTGGAGAGAAGAGGGAGTCGGGGATGGGGGGCCACGGCTTTGCTGCCTCACTGGGGGTCCAGCACTCGGTCAAGTCAAGACAGACCTCAGGGATGGCCCAGGAGGCTGTGAGAGGGAGGTGAGTTGTGGTGAGGGGCTCAGGAAGGAGGGAGGAAGATGAAGACAGGAAGAGAGTAGAGGGAGGAGAGGAGAGGTGAGACAAAGGGGTGAGCAGACAAGGGAAAGAGAGAAAGGGAAGGGAAGGGAAGGGAAGGGAAGGGAAGGGAAGGGAAGGGAAGGGAAGGGAAGGGAAAGGAAGGGGAGGGAAGGAAGCTGTACCACGGCAGGGGTCAGAAGAGAAGGGAGAAGAAAGGGGCAGTGGTGCCCTGGCTGCAGCCCTTTCCTTCCCCTGCCCCAGAACTGAACTTTCCCCGCCCAGGCACTGTTCTTCCGACTACGCACATGTTGGACTAGGGGTCACTGGATGCTGGTTGAAGCTTTATCACCTGTGTGAGCTCAGTCAGACTTGGCCATGGGGAACAGAGCAGCCATGGGGTTAGATCGTCCCCAGAAGGAGTAAAGGGACCGGTCCTGGCTCGGTGTGTGGCTGAGGGTCCTTGGCCTGCCCTTATGATCACCACTTTCTCTCCTGATGGGTCCTGTGCCTGTTTGAGTTGGATCTTTCTCTGAGGAATCACACCTGTCTCAGGCTGCCTGGGGTTCCTCTTGAGGACAGGCAGGAGGATGTGGTGAGTGCAGGGAGGGATGGGCAGTGTCCCCGAGAGGCCTGTCCTGCAATCTCCTCTAACACCTCTGCCAAGTTGGAGAAAGGAAAAGAATGAAAGTGATAAATGTCAGGCCATCTATTCTGCTTGCTGACATGTTGCAGTCATACTGAGGGGGCCCATGTGGACATCACTCACTGCTGTGTGTCCATCTCGCTCCTGGTGTGATGAAAGATGCATACCAAAACTGTTCTGAACAAGTCCCATGCTTCTCTGAGTAAACATGCTAGGGTTTGCTCTTCTTGGAAATGAAATACCTTGATGATTGTAATCTGATTGGGGAACAATACATAAATGCTCCAAAGGCCAGAACAAAGTCCTAGAAAAATATCATACCTAATGAAGCAGAATCGGACTTTTTTTTTCTTTTTATTTATTTTAATTGGAGACTAATTACTTTACAATATTGTGGTGGTTTTTTCCATACATTTACATGAATCAGCCATGGGTGTACCTGTGTTCCTCATCCTGACCCTCCCTCCCACCTCCCTCCTCATCCTATCCCGCAGGATCATCCCAGTACACCAGCCCTGAGAACGCTGTCTCATGCATTGAACCTGGACTGGCGATCTATTTCACATGTGATGATATACATGTTTCAATTCTATTCTCTCAAATCATCCAATCCTCAACTTCTCCCACAGAGGCCAAAGGTCAATTCTTTACATCCGTGTCTCTTTTCTGACTTTTACAAGCTAAAATGAAGTATTGCACAGTTCTAAAAATGTTGGAAGACCTTATTACAGTTTATTTTCTAGGATATGAGAGATTGGGAGGATCCCTAGCCCAGGAGAAAGCAAGTACAGTGGGAGGACTTGGGCTGAGGGTCTGATCTATGTCAGTTTGAGCTCTGCCTTTGTCACGCTGGGTCACCTAAGAACATTACTTAGCATCTCTAACCCTTCAGTTCAGTCGCTCTGTTGTGTCCCACTCTTTGTGACCCCATTAATCGCAGCACACCATGCCTCCCTGTCCATCACCAACTCCCAGAGTTCACCCAAATTCATGTCCATCGAGTCGGTGATGCCATCCAAACATCTCATCCTTTGTTGTCCCCTTCTCTTCTAGCCCCCAATCCCTCCTATCATCAGAGTCGTTTCCAAGGAGTCAACTCTTCGCATGAGGTGGCCAATGTATTGGAGTTTCAGCTTTAGCATCAATCCTTCCAAAGAACACCCAGGACTGATCTCCTTTTGGATGGACTCGTTGGATCTCCTTGTTGTCCAAGGGACTCTCAAGAGTCTTCTCCAAAACTACGGCTCAAAAGCATTAATTCTTCATCGCTCAGGTTTCTTCACAGTCCAACTCTCACATCTATACATGACCATTGGAAAAACCATAACTTTCATTCCAAGGAGTGTCTTTTAATTTCATGGCTGCAGTCACCATCTGCAGTGATTTGGGAGCCCCCAAAGATAAAGTCTGACACTGTGTCTACTGTTTCCCCATCTATTTTCCATGAAGTGATGGGACCAGATGTCATGATCTTCGTTTTCTGAATATTGAGCTTTAAGCCAACTTTTTCACTCTCTTCTTTCACTTTCAACAGAGGCTTTTTAGTTCCTCTTCACTTTCTGCCATAAGGGTGGGGTCATCTGCATATCGGAGGATGTTGATATTTCTCCCAGCAATCTTGATTCCAGCTTGTGTTTCTTCCTGTCCAGCATTTCTCATGATGTATTCTGCATGTAAGTTAAATAAGCAGGGTGACAATATACAGCCTTGACATATTCCTTGTCCTATCTGGAAACAGTCTGTTTTTCCATGTCCAGTTCTAACTGTTGCTTCCTGACCTGCCTACAGTTTGCTCAAGAGGCACATCAGGTGGTTTTGTATTCCCATCCCTTTCAGAATTTTCCACAATTTATTGTGATCCACTCAGTCGAAGGCTTTGGCATAGTCATTTAAGCAGAAATAGATGTTTTTCTGGAACTCTCTTGCTTTTTTCGATGATCCAGCATATGTTGGCAATTTGATCCCTGGTTCCTCTGCCTTTTCTAAAACCAGCTTGAACATCTGGAAGTTCACATTTCATATATTGCTGAAGCCTGGATTGGAGAATTTTGAGCATTACTTTACCACCGTGTGAGATGAGTGCAATTGCGTGGTAGTTTAAGCATTCCTTGGCATTGCCTTTCTTTGGGATTGGAATGAAAATTGACTTTTTCCACTCTTGTGGCCACTGCTGAGTTTCCCAAATTTCCTGGCATATTGAGTGCAGCACATTTACAGCATCATCTTTCAGGATTTGAAATAGCTCAACTGCAATTCCATCACCTCCACTAGCTTTGTTCGTACTGATGCTTCCTAAGGCCCACTGGAGTTTGCATTCCAGGATGTCTGGCTCTAGGTTAGTGATCATACTATCGTGGTTATCTCGGTGATGAAGATCATTTTTATATACTTCTTCTGTGTATACTTGCCATCTCTTAATATCTTCTGCTTCTGCTTCTGTTTGATCCATACCATATGGTCCATTATTGTGCCCAGCTTTACATGAAATATTCCTTTATCTCTAATATTCTTGAAGATATCTCTAGTCTTTCCCATTCTCTTGTTTTCCTCTATCTCTTTACGTTCATCCCTGAGGAAGGCTTTCTTATCTCTCCTTGCTGTTCTTTGGAAGTTTACATACAAATGAGTATATCTTTCCTTTCCTCCTTTGCCTTTGGCTTCTCTTCTTTTCTCAGCTATTTGTGAGGCCTACTCAGACAACCATTTCCCCTTTTGTATTTATTTTTCTTGGGGATGGTCTTGATCACTGCCTTCTGTACAATGGCATGAAGCTCCATCCATAGTTCTTCAGGCACTCTGTCTATCAGATCTAATCTCTTGTGTCTATTTGTCACTTCCACTGTATAATTGCAAGGGATTTGATTTAGGTCATGCCAGAATGGCCTAGTAGTTTTCCCTACTTTCTTCAATTTAAGTTTGAATTTTGTGAACAGAAGTTGATGATCTCAGCCACAGTCAGCTCCCAGTCTTGTTTTTGCTGACTGTATAGAGCTCCATCTTTGGCTGTAAAGAATATAATCGATCTGATTTTGGTATTGACCATCTGGTGATGTCCATACATATTCTCCTGTGTTGTTGGAAGAGGGTGTTTGCTATGACCTGTACATTTTCTTGGTCAAACTCTGTTAGCCTTTGCCCTGCTTCATTTTGTACTCCAAGGCCAAATTTGCCTGTTACTCCAGGTATCTCTTGATTTCCTACTTTTGCATTCCAGTCCCCTATGATGAAAAGGACATCCTTTTTGGATAAGACCATCACAGTTTGGTCTTAGGTGAAACAAAGGGAGGGAACCCAGGACTGTCCATCAATAGAAACTTGAATTAAAGATTTACTGAGCATGGCCTTGCCCATCAGAACAAGACCCAGTTTCCCCCACAGTCAGTCTCTCCCATCAGGAAGCTTCCATAAGCTTCTTCTCCTTATCTGTCAGAGGGCAGACGGGAAGAAAACCACAAACAGAGAAAACTAATCAAATGGATCACATGGACCACAGCCTTGTCTTACTCAGTGACACTATGAGCAATGCCATGAAGGCCCACCCATGTTGGACGGGTCATGATGGAGAGTTCTGACACAACATGGTCCACTGGAGAAGGGAATGGCAAACCATTTCACTATTCTTGCCTTGAGAACCCCATGAATAATATGAAAAGCAAAGAGATATGATACGGAAAGATGAACTCCCCAGGTCAGTAGGTGCCCAACATGCTATTGCAGAAGAGTGGAGAAATAACTCCAGACAGAATGAAGAGACAAATCAAAAGTGAAAACAACGCCCAGTTGTGGACATGACCTGTGATGGAAGTAAAGTCCGATGCTGCAAGGAACAATATTGCATAGGAACCTGGAATGTTAGGTCCGTGAATCAAGGCACAGGGGAAGTGGTCAACAGGAGATGACATGAGTGAACACTGACATTTTAGGAATCAATGAACTAAGATAGACTGAAATGAGAGAATTTAATTCAGATGACCATTATATCCACTACTGTGGGCAAAAATACTTTAGAGGAAGTAGAGTAAGCCTCATAGTCAACAAAAGAGTCTGTAATGCAGTACTTGGTTGCAATCTCAAAAACGTCAAATTTAACACATAACAAATTAATGCATAAGGATGAAATAAGTCCTCCCCATACCACAATCATGGACATGCTACAGAAACTGCTGTAAGAGCCAAAGCAGTGGGTCCATGCAAACACTGTTGACTTCAGTCTCAGGCAGGTCTAAATGATTAAAACAAATCTACTGAGTTGCAGTTCTTCATTTGGGGGAGGGAAATGTGTATACTGATTACTTAGGCCATATACTTTAAAAAGCTAATTCATTTAAAACAGGTAAGACTATAGATTGGTGTTGTTACAGAAGTTTATGATGAGGACGCTGAAGTCCAGGGGTATGAAATAAGTCCGTTGACCAAGAGGTCATGGATATTGGATGGCCAACCAAGAATGGTATGCAGGCAGCAGACTGGCTCCAGACTCTGGTCTGGCCACCCACTAGGTTCCTCACTTGGAAGTAACACCAGGTTCAACTTTACAAACTGAGATAATCTGGGAAATAGGCCTCAGTTACTGAAAAGATGAGATCGTGAGCGATTTCTTTTGAATGCCATGTAAGTCAATTCTAGTACTACTGCTAGTTAGACCCAGTCACAGTTGAATCTATTTCATGGCCTCTGTCTAAGGTTTGTGTATAGATAGAAAGCTGTCTCTAACAGGTGAAATACATATATTTCGTGTGTGAGTGTGGTTTATGAATAGCTTCATGTTAGCTGAAAACATCTTTTTCTTTTTAATAAACCCAGAAAAGACACTATCATAACTTTTAATCACCGTACTCCTCGCTCCTGAATTACACAATTTACAAATGAGTGGAGTCTGAATTTATTAGATCTTACAGTGCATATTCTGCTCTTGTCTCCCCACAAAGGAGAGATAAAGAGTAATAAACATATGCTTGGGTTGAACTTTTTGTTAAATGGCACATCCAGAAACACCTATTTTTCTGGTTTGTGTGAGAAACTGCAGGATCATCGGTATGTTGATCTAATAAGTTTGATCTGATCCTTTTGGTTTGTTGCCTTTGAGAAACAATGCTGTACATCACTGGGATAGTTTTGCTAGGTTTATGCAATATGACATGGCTATACATATGAGCTGAGGAAAATGCAACAGTGCTGGGGTCCAGCCCCGGTGGATCCAGGGTGATTCGAATGTGGGGACGGAGTTGGCGTCCTTGGAAAAATACATATTTAATTACAAATAGAGAGAGAGATTAGAAACGGATAGTGTAGTAGGGCAATTAGTGGATAAAAGAGGCTGAATAACTGGTTTAAATGGAATACTAATCACCACCTACGTAGGCCACAGACGTCTTTCCGTTCTCCTGAAGGAGAGGAAGCACTGAGGCCTCCCCAGTCCGATCTTAGAAGCCCAGGCAGAGTTAGTAGGCTTGGTGCGTACCCCCATACCAGATAGGAATTCAGCCAGGAAAACGGGGAGCAAGAAAGAAACGACATGAGGGAATCAGTCTTTCCAGAAACTGATCCAATTTCTTTATTTTTCAGGTTTGTTTTTATACATTTTGTTATACATAGGGATGAATACAGAGTCATGCGGGGGTCAGCAGACCTGACCCTTGTCACAATCAGGTGCTTCATATAAAATTATACAAGGGTCTTATGGGTTTTTACATCATCTTTTGGTCATGAGGTCTGCTGACATTTTATGGCCCTTTCTGATACCGGTCAGTTAACCAGAAAACTTATTTTCCAGGGGTGATTTTTTTCTTAAATTTGGCACCACCCTCCAAATAAAGTTGCATTCCTATAGGGTGAAGGTGTAGTGAGTTACACCTAGGAAAAGAATTTACTTAGCCTAATGTTTAATATGATTAATCTTAAGGGTTAATACTTATTTCTCCTATATGCTAGTTATTTTTACTATAAGGGCAGGGAATATGGAGATTTAGCAGCAAACATCAGCCCAACAAGTGAAAACCGTTCACCAATGTTCACTTTATGATCTATTTAGTCTTAAGATAGTGATGAAGTTACATTTTTGCATAGCAAGGACACAGTGACTTATAACAAAGTACAGTGGTTTATTACAAAAGAGAAAATTCATTAACTCAAAAGTCTAGTATTGCTAACATCAAAAACTACTATATTTCCTTTTCTATATTCCAAATACATTGATTAATATATTCCCAGGTGCCTAAGGAAATGGAAGCCTGGCGGCAATCATTGACTCAACAATGAAAAATCCCTATGTTAATACTCCAAACTCTCTGTGCTGTTTAGGGTTGAGAGGTTGTCACACAAGCTAGTCTGTCAGCAGAGAGGTTTGACCTGAGACACCCTTGTCACACCCAGGGCAGGGAATTAGCAGTAATTATTGGCACGACAAATGAAAAAACCCTTCACCAATATAATTCCTAATCAACCCACTAATATTATACTAATGATCTTCTAACTTCTCAAAAGAGTCTGTATTTAGAAAGTTTTAAAGCATCCCATGTCTCTCACAGTTGGTGGGTTGTAAACAATCACATGTGGCCAGACGAACCTAAATAGGCAGGCTAGATAACCTTCAGAGTTCGTAAGTTGAAACACTCTTGTCATGCCCAGGAATTTTTATTAACTGGACCTGCAAGTTAACTCCTTCTCTGAGAGAAATGGTTATCAGGGAGAGCTCCCCGTAAAGTACTCTGGTTTTTCAGGGTAGATGATTGGGAACAAGGGGTTTCCTGAGGCTTGATCACACCTTTGTGTAGGCCAAGCATCCTTCCTCATGACCTTTGCCATGGGCGGAGTTCCTCATGCAGGCTCCCGGCACAACAGGTCAAATTTTCCACTGTGGTTAAAGTTGAGGAATTTAGAAAAGACTAGAGACCCTGTTTGTGGCTCTAGGCTTACTGAAAACTGTCTTAAGATTTGGAGTGAAGAAGAGTAAGTGAAGACAGTTACTTGTGCGAGTCACTGTGTTTCATCTAACTGTGGAGAATTACTGGTGGGACACAGAAAATTAAGAGACAAAAAAAAGAGGCTTATCTTTATTTACAATAGAGCTTACTATGAAACTATAAGCAAGATTTGGGAAGCATCTCTATATAGTCATAAGATTGAATCTGACATCAAGACCAAATTTATTTCTTATAATTAGATACAGACAAGTGGATCAACACTGTAATATGCACAACAATTTATCTACCCCAACTATGCTCACCTCAGGGAGACTGGGCTCAAGTTTTTTCACCAAAAGACAAATTATAGCCTTCTCCTTATCCCTCTTCAAGTCAGATTTTGCTTCTGTCAGAACTGATACTCCAATCAGACACTCTTTCTCTGACATGATTACCAGGTGTTTCTCAGGACGTTTTAAAAACACTGAGTTAATATTACCCAAAGCAATCTATAGATTCAGTGCAATCCTTATCAAGCTACCAATGGTATATTTCACAGAGACAGAAGAAATAATTTCACAATTTGTATGGAAACAGAAAAATCCTTGAATAGCCAAAGCAATCTTGAGAAAGAAGAATGGAACTGGAGGAAACAACCTGCCTGACTTCAGGCTTGACTACAAAGCCACAGTCATCAAGACAGTAGGGTACTGGCACAAAGACAGAAATATAGATCAATGGAACAAAATAGAAAGCCCAGAGATAAATCCATGCACCTATGGACACCCTATCTTTGACAAAGAAGACAAGAATATACAATGGAGAAAAAACACTCTCTTTAACAAGTGGTGCTGGGAAAACTGGTCAACCACCTGTAAAAGAATGAAACTAGAACACTTTTTAACACCATACACAAAAATAAACTCAAAATGGATCAAAGATCTAAATGTAAGACCAGAATCTATAAAACTCTTAGAGGAGAACATAGGCAAAACACTCTCCGACATAAATCACAGCAGGATCCTCAAAACACAAAATGGATTAAAGATCTAAATGTAAGACCAGAAACTATAAAACTCCTAGAGGAGAACATAGGCAAAACACTCTCTAACATAAATCACAGCAGGATCCTCTATGATCCAACTCCCAGTATACTGGAAATAAAAGCAAAGATAAACAAATGGGATCTAATTAAAATTAAAAGCTTCTGCACAACAAAGGAAACTATAAGCAAGGTGAAAAGACAGCCTTCTGAATGGGAGAAAACAATAGCAAATGAAACAACTGACAAACAACTAATCTCAAAGATATATAAGCAACTTATGCAGCTCAACTCCAGAAAAATAAATGATCCAATAAAAAAATGGGCCAAAGAACTAAATAGGCATTTCTCCAAAGAAGACATATGGATGGCTAACAAACACATGAAAAGATGTCCAACATAACTCATTATCAGAGAAATGCAAATCAAGACCACAATGAGGTACCATTTCACACCAGTCAGAATGGCTGCAATCCAAAAGTCTACAAGCAATAAATGCTGGAGAGGATGTGGAGAAAAGGGAACCCTCTTACACTGCTGGTGGGAATGCAAACTAGTACAGCCATTATGGAAAACAGTGTGGAGATTCCTTAAAAAATTGCAAATAGAACTGCCTTATGACCCAGCAATCCCACTGCTGGGCATACACACCGAGGAAACCAGAATTGAAAGAGACACATGTACCCCAATGTTCATTGCAGCACTGTTTATAATAGCCAGGACATGGAAGCAACCTAGATGTCCATCAGCAGATGATTGGATAAGAAAGCTGTGGTACATATACACAATGGAATACTACTCAGCCCTTAAAAAGAATAAATTTGACTCAGTTCTAATGAGATGGATGAAATTGGAACCGATTATACAGAGTGAAGTAAGCCAGAAAGAAAAACACCAATACAGTATACTGACACATATATATGGAATTTAGAAGACAGTAATGATGACCCTATATGTGAGACAACCAAGAGACACAGAGGTATAGAGTGGACTTTTGGACTCTGAGGGAGAGGGAAAGGGTGGGATGGTTTGGGAGAATGGCAATGAAACATGTATATTTTCTTGTAAGAAACAAAGCGCCAATCTATGTTCAATGTAGGTTTCAGGATGCTTGGGGCTGATGCACTAGGATGATTCAAGTAGAGGATGTGGGGTGGGAGGTGAGGGGAAGGGGGGAGGTGTTGTGGTTTTTTGTTTTGGTGTGGTGTTGTAAAAAAAAAAAAAAAAAAAAAAAAAAAAAAAAAAAAAAAAAAAAAAAAAAAAAAAAAAAAAAAAAAAAAAAAAAAAAAAAAAAAAGGCCAAGGCGGCTCCGTGGATGAACACGCGCATTGGGAGATTGTGTTCACCTATTGCTGATTCGTGTCAATGTATGGCAAAACAAATAATAGTATTGTAATTAAAAAAATAAATAAATTTAATAACAAAAAAATGAAAAAGTTAAAAATGGAAAAGTGAGAAATGAGACCAACAGAAGAGTTGTGATGCTGTTAACCTAAATGTAAATAGTGAAATTCTGGTTCTAACACAAATATGTACAACTAAACTAGATACCCTATATGAATTTACTTTCGGAAAGCAAAGCTGACTTACCTAGAAACAGCACAGAGATATTACTAGCATCAGATTAAACTGTGTTATTTCTATGGAAATTGCATTTAGAACCTGTTTTTGTTTGTATCTTTAAAAATAAGGTATTATTTTTCAACATCTATTCAAAGAAAGTTGAAAATCTACATAAAATAGGTAACTTTTTAGATAAACACAGATTTCCAAAATTTTGACTCTAGTGTTAGACAGTTTAAATCAGCCAGTTTTCACAGAAGAAACGAAGAAAGTTATTTCAGGAATTATTATCAGAAAGAAAGACCTTTCTCAGATGTACTTATAGGTAAATTCTAGTAAACCATCAAATATTGAATAGTACCAAAGCTTTGAGTTGTGTAAGAACATTTGAAAGGAAGGAAACTTGCCTAACTTTTTTTAGGAAGCAAGTAGGATACTAACACATAAAACATAAATACCAAAACACTAAATAGAATATTAGCAAACATCCAACAATACACTTAGACCAATATACTGTGATAAAGTAGTGTTGATTCCATTAACACAAAGTTGGCTCTATACTAGGAATTCTATTGAGATCATTCATCGTGGTGATAAAGACCCTGATGTTAGGAAAAGGAGGCAAAAGGAGAATGGGGCAGCAGACAATGAGATGGTTAGATAGCATCATGGATTCAACAGACATAAATATGAGCATTTCTGAGAGACAGTGAGGGACAGGAGGCCTTCGCATGCTGTAGTCCATGAGGCTGTAAAGAGTTTGATGTGACTTACCAACTGAAGAACAGCAATCATGTGACTATCACCATAGATGCCAAGCCAATCTTTGGGAAATGTCAAATGCCCATTCATTTCAAAAAAGAGAAAACTCAAGAAATAGGAATCGGGGATGCATTATTAACATGATAAAAGAATATAAGTAATTCCTCATGCAAAAAATACTTTATATAGTGGGGAGTACCAGACATTTTGGGGCTTCCCTGGGGGCTCAGATGGTAAAGAATCTGCCTGGGAATGTGGGAGACCCAAGTTGGATTCCTGGGTCGGGACAACCCCTGGAGAAGAAAACAGCAACCCACTCCAGTACTTTGCCTGGAGAATCTCATAGACAGAGGAGCCCAGTGAGTTACAGTCCATGGGGTTGCAAAGAGACAGATATGACTGAGCAACTAACACTTTCACCTTCACTGGAGGTTTTCAGGAGCAACAAAAGTATGCCCACTATATCACTCCTGTTCAGTATTCAACAATAAGCACTAGCCAGTTGACTAGATAAAGCAATAAGATTTCTAGTAATGGATAAGAAGATGTAAAGCCACCTCTGTGTGCAGGTGGTATTATAGTACACCTGAAGAATCTTATACAAACCAGGAAAAATTAAATAAAACAAAGGGAATTCAGCAAGGTAGTAGGATATAAAGGCTCCCTCTGGAGTCTCAGGTGGTAAAGAATCTGCCCATAATGCTGGGTTCAGCCATGGGTTGGGAAGATCCTGTAGAGGAGGACATGGCAACCCACTCCAGTATTCTTGTCTGGAGAATCCACACAGACAGAGGAGCCTGAGAGGCTACAGTCCATGGGATCACAAAGAGTTGGATACGACTGAGTGACTAAGCATAGCACAGCACAGTAGGATTTAAAGTTACAGACAAAAGTCAATACTCTTTGTTTTTGCATACACACACAGCTGGAGGACACATTAGTAGAGAAAACCCCATATAAAATAGCAATAATAAAGATTAAATACATAGAAATAAACTTAATGAGAGCATCTCTACAAGGATAATTCGTAGACACACTATAAAGACTTACTAATTATAACCCTGGGGTACATGAACAGACAAATAATCCAGTGGTATAGAATAGAAAACCCAGAAAAACATGAATTATAGTTGGGAATTTTAGTATATGATCCAAAGGCATGAACAATCACGGGGAGCAAAGATGGACATTCAGTAAATGATGGCTGAAACAACTGAGACATTTGGGAAAAAAAAAAAATCAGTGCAGATCCATGACATACCATCCCCACAAACAAACAAACAAAAACTGTAAATGGGTTTAGGAATCTAAACAAAAAAGTGAAACCATAACAAAATCTTGAAGAAAATATGGCAGAATTCTTTCATTTCAGCAATGGGAAAAGCTTTCTAACTGTGACTGAAATATCCAGAGGTGATTAAAGAAAAGAATACTGTACTCAAGTAAAAAGGTGTTTTGTTTTTTTTTTAAATGTATAGCAAGTGAAAGTGAAAGTGGCTTAATCGTGTCCGACTCTTTGGGACTCCATGAAGTATAAACTCCATCAAATTCTCCAGGGCCAGAATACTGGAATGAGTAACCATTCCCTTCTCCAGGGGATCTTCCCAACCGAGGGATCAAGCCCAGGTCCCGCACATTGCAGGCAGATTCTTTACCAGCTGAGCCACCAGGGAAATCCAAGAGTACTGGAGTGGGCAGCCTATCTCTTCTCCAGCAGATCTTCCCCACCCAAGAGTCGAACTGGGGTTTCCTGCCTTGCAGGTGGATTTTTTTACCAGCTGAGCTAATCAAAAGGCAATGGACAAACTGGGATAAAGTATTTGCTGCATGCCCAATGGACAAATGAACAATAGTCCAAGTATACATACAGAAGTCAAGTACTGCAGGACAAAGGGCTAATATTTCTTAAGAAGAATGGGAAAAAGTATAAACAGATAATTCACAAAAAAAATATATATAAAACAGTCCTCAAAGTATAATGTGTCAAACTTTCTCATAATTAGACAAATACAAACTAAAACAAGGGCTTCCCTGGTGGCTCAGTGGTAAACAATTCACCTGCAATGCAGGAGAGGCAAGATACTCGGGTTCAGTCCCTTGGTGGGGAAGATCCCCTGCAGAAGGATTGGCAACCAACTCCAGTATTCCTGCCTGGAGGATTCCATGGACAGAGGAGCCTGGCATGCTCCAGTCCACGGGGTCGCAAGAGTCAGACATGCCTGAGGAACTAAACCACCAGCATACTAAAACAACACTGGGATATCATTTCTCACCTACCATATCAACAAAGGTCACAATGGTAGGGCAACATGTTCTGATAGTGAGGTTTTGAGGAAACAATCCTAGTGGGCAGTGGTAATGAAAACCAGTACAACTCTTCTGGTGAAAAATTTGAAAATACCTTATAGAATTACAGATGCATTTAACTTTTGGCCCAATTTCTGTGAGGAAAACTTGAAGATACGTTTCTACAAACATAAAAATAATACCCAGGTTATTTCCTGCAGCATTCTTTGTATTAATAATTACAAAATGTTGAAAACACTGAAATGCCCATATAGAGGCCAGTGTAATCCAATGAAGCTATAAAATAGAATGAAGCCCTCCATGGAGTAAAGAGTTGTGTGTGTGTGTGTGTTGTGTTTTTTTTAATGGAATGCTGTTTAGTGCAAAAGGAAAAGGGCAAAGAAGCATGAGAAAATGCTGTCCATTTAATAAGCATTGGAACATAAGAAAGCACATATGTATCTGTTCATTTGTGCAGAGTAAACACAGGAAAGATTCAACTAGCAACTAAAGAGATTGGTGATCTACAGGGGGACTGTGCGAAAGAAATGGGGAATGGAAGGGGATAGAAGGCATGTGGAAAGAGTGACACTCCTATAGTAGATGTTTTCTGTAGCCCTGAGTCTTTGAGTCACAGTAGTTTTTCACTTACCCCAGGATTAAATGAAAAATTAACATCAACTGGGATGTGGTGGGCGGGGAAAACTCAAATTAGAAACACCAACAAATTAACCTAAATATATTACAAATGAATGTCTTAACCACAAGAGATGGAGTGAGGAAGAAAATAGCTAAGCTAAGCAACTTGGGGAAACAATATTTTGATTGCGTCCTCTGAGGCTTAAAACATAAAGAACTGTACACAAACACAAGACATCAGATCTGCTTCTATCTGGTGTGTGTCGTGTGTTCAGTCGCTATGTCCAATTTTTTGCGACCCCAGGCTCTGTAGCACTCGACGTTTCCCTGTCCATCACTATCTCCTAGAGTTTGCTCAAATTCATGTTCATTGAGTCGGTCATACTATCTAACCATTGAGTTAGCATTTCTGCAACCACTTCACGTATAATCAGGAGTGGACAAGTAAGTAAATACTGAAGATAAGGAGAGCCAGGAGAGACAAAGAAGTTACAAATAAGCCTAGAATGGATAGTTGATATATGGCAAAAAAAAAACATCACAATATTGTAAACTCACTATCCTCCAAAACTTAATTAATTATTTTTTTTTAAGAAAAGAAGTATTACTAGGAGCTCCTGGCTTTCACTATCTATAGAAATAGGTTGAGAAATTCAGATGTATCTGGAACTGTAAGTATATACATACAATATATTTCCTTCATTTGTGAATGGAGAAGGAGGACCTAGCTGCAATGAAATTCCAGTAGCAATGAACACACAGGAGAGATATCAGTTACTAAATGTCACTTTCCAAGGAAAGGAAACATGAGTTTTTGCAGAAGTGTTTTGATGTCAGGGCCATGGTGGGGAAAGAAAAACACAAGAAAAACAGGAATATCTTATAACACCAGCAAGGAAGTACACAAAAAGGACCAGGTCATGCTGAAAGAATACAAAGCCCTCAAAGGAGTTCCTAATCACCAAAGCTGGAAAAATGCAAGAAACTAAATAATGATATAATTAGATTATGCCACAATATAACAAAGTTATTGACATAAATAATTTGATTACTTGATTTGATAATTAGAAATATATTTCTAAAATAATTTTATAATTAGAAAATTTATAAATAAATGAAAGAGAAAACAGCTCTACAGAATTCCAATGAACAAATATGGTAGGAATCAGGAAACAGAATGTCACCTTTCAGTCATAATTGTTGTAGGCAAAATCAACAGATGAATTTTAACAGTAGTGACTAAAATGTCTGAGAAGAATGCTATCCCTTTGTGGCTCCCAGCAAGAATTCCCCTAGCCCCAAAGCAGCCTTATCTTAGGAACTAGCCACAGTGTCTGCGTGCCCCTTCCTATCAGGTTTCAGTTCTCCACCAGCCCACAGAAGTATTCAAACAAGTTAATCACATCCTTCCATGGGAACCAAGGGTTATCTCCTCCTCTTGTTACTACAGATGGCGTCCATCAGCCCTGCTTGTTCACTCTCCTCCAGACCATGACTCCCCTGAGGCTTGACCTGACCAGTAGTGTCCTCCACCCCCAGGCAGTGGATCAATGTTGCTGAGAAGCTGCTGTGGGTGGCACCTGTCCAGTGTCAGGTGTGTGTGTTCAGCAGCCAGCTCCAGATCCCTACTGGAAATCACTCCATCACCATTAGGATGAAGGAGCGGAGAATAAAACAGGCATTATCACCAAAAATGTGTAACTTCCACCTAATCCTAAGAAAATAGCGGACAAACCCAACTGATAGACATTCTATAAAATACCTGACAGTATTTTCAAAAGAGTCACTGCTGGGAAAGACCCAGAAAGCTTGAGGAATTCTCAGCCTGGAGGAGACTAAAGAGAAATGATGGCCAAGTGTGGTATCTGGACTGGGATGCTGGGACAGAAAAAGGAGATTACCGGGATAAATGGTGAAATTCAAATAAATTAGGTAAATTAGTTAATAGTACTGCATCAATATTAATTTTCAATTTTCTTAATTTTTCTATGCATATGTAAGATCTTAACATAGGGAAATTTGGATGAGGGCTTTCTATACTTTTTTTTGAAAACTTTCCTGTGGATATAAAATTATTTCAAAAAAAAAAAAAACCTTGTTTTTAAAGATTCACTGCTGAAAGGAACCATAATTCTATCTGCAGCCTAAATTGCTTCCATCTTCTCTGACTCTTTTTCATTCTATGGACCGAAATCTGCCAGGCTCCTCTGCCCATTGGATTTTCTAGGCAAGAATACTGGAGTGGGTTGCCATGTTCTCCTCCAGGGGATCATCTCAAACCAGGGATAGAACCCAAGTCTCTTACCTCTCCTGCACTGGCAGGCGGGTTCTTTATCAGCTGAGCCACAGGGGAAGCCCCACAGTTATGCTATAAATCCCACTGTTTAATAATAGTTGAATCAAATGAAATACAGTTAGGAGGATGGCTATAAAGATGAATAAATTCTTGTGCTGTATCGTCCATTAAAAAACAATTTCAAACTGGTTTGAAAGTGAGAGTGTTAGTTGCTCATTCATGTCCAGCTTTTTGCAATTCCATGGACTGTAGGCTGCCAGGCCCCTCTGTCCATGGGATTCTCCAGGCAAGAATACTGGAGTGGGTTGCCATGCCCTGCTCCAGGGGATCTTCCCAACCCAGGGATCGAACCAAGATCTCCCACATTGCAAGAAGATTCTTTACTGTCTGAGCCAACAGGGAAGCCCATTGATGTTTATACCCCAGGATTTTAAACATGAGATGGTTCAGAAAATTGTCTGCCATTAACTACTCCTTAAGATCCTCAACTAGTTAAAGGGTCCCCAGAGGTTATCTATAGGGGTAGAGCTTAGCATCAAGGGGCAGAGATCCTAGATCATGCTGATGCCTCTAGCATCAGAAACTACTGAAAGGCCTGATCCTCAGTCTTCAGTGAGATTTAGTCAGCCAGGTCCCCTGTATAAGGAAGCAAGGACATGATTCAGACATAGTCATTATGATGTAACACATTCCCCAACTCTCACTAAATAGTTATCAGAGGTCACCATCCTAGAGCATTCTGACTTGGCCATAAGACATGCTGGAACCTGAAGTAGGTTTGAAGCAATAGGGAGGAGGCTAGGGCTTGGCTAAAAACATGTACCAACCTGAAGGGCTAGTTCTCAAATAAGGGTACCCAAACTTCCAAGCAGATACCTGGGAGGTCAATACCCTCTAGTTTGTCAGTAGCAAAAGTTTCAGGTGGTTGGGCAAGCAGAAGCATTTAAATAGTAATAAAATAAATTATCACATGGAACAGTGGCAGAACTGTGTTTCCATGAAAGTTGGTTTATTTTAAGGTAGAACTTAGTCAACAGGTGGATCAGGATTCAGCTTCTAGCAGAAAATGTTGGTAGGATGTGAAAATGCAACTGGGACTTCAGCCAAGAGTCTTAAAAAAACAAGGGACTATATACAGACCCATGAGGGTGAGGGTGAGAGGCTTGGGCCAAGTGTAGGCACAAAGCCTAGGGCCACAAAACTCAACCCTGGTGTCTATTACCCATTGGTGAGGATGCAGTTTTCCAATGCATTGCCAGGGTGGTTTCCATTGGGTCCGAATGAGCAGAGTTTTTCCTTCAGGCTTTCAGTACTCTTGGAAAGTTAGTCCCAGGTGCAGAAAGTGCATGGAAGTTCATCATTGTTGGATCAGGTCTGGTGATGAGTCAGCAAATGAACGAGATCTGGTGGTTGAAATTCTCAGAAGCATGAATTTATGACTGTCTGTAAAGTGGTATCCCAGTTCCCCACCTGTGTTTTAAACGTTGGTGCAGGATATAAATCAGTAAGGCTGGAGGTGAGAGAGTATGTTAACAACGTGACTTGCCTGGGTTCCTCTTACTGATGAGTTGGGTTATTCATGTTTGCTGGGGCTTGAGAGCTTTTGTCAAGGCAATCTATTGTGAACTGACCTGTGTGGCTGCAGTAGAGGCATGCCTGAATTTTTCGCTGGTGGGCTCTTTTGATTGGAGTGCGAGGTGTCTCACTTCCTTGCAGCTGTATAGGGTCTTCCTCGGGTGCTGGCAGTGTGCGGTTGGAGAAGCTTGGCAGAAGCTCTGGCTGGTCACTAGGTTTCCTGCCCAACTGAATACACTGAGTCATGACAAGGTCTGGGAGATTGTCCTTCAGATCTGGGCCACTAACTTCATCCTGAATGGAGTCAGCGAGGTCTTCTTGGAAATGATCACTCTGACTGGATTCATCATATCCTAGATACTCAGGAAGGAGCTGAAAAGTAGTGTCATCCTGCTGAGAGACGTTGTCCTCTTTGTCAACCTTAGTATTCACCAGGGGGTTCATTTTCTGTTTTGTGGGCTCACCAAATGACTGTGGAACTCAAGAAGAAATTTCTCATACTGCTTCACTGGAGCAATAGGGTAGGAGGTGATTCTGAGTAACTCTCTATTGTATCTTCTAGAATGAAATGGGGCTAGGAAGAATTGAGTACCAGAACTGGATACCAGTGGGCAGACAGTGGTTTTGCTCTGTGATCAGAGGGACAGCGTCATGAGTAAGTAGCCAAAGCTGTTAGCTATTAGGTCACAAGTGTGTGCTGAGAGCTCAGAAATGCTCAAAACTCTTATCCGCCGTTCAATGTTGCCTCTTCTTTAGGAAAATGCCAATATTATCCCCATTTAGAAGAAATGAATTACCTGAAGACACACAGAAGATTTGGAATTAGGAAGATAAAGGAAACAGTTATAGTAGATTACTTTCATCATTCCTTTGATAATATAGGGGCATTTTGCCCTCAGACTGAGCCTATGGTTCTAAGTTTTTCTTCTTTACAAGAGACTCAAATGAGTTTACAATCCAAACTGATCTTAGAAAGCATCCAGACCACATTCATAATTTCACAGAGAAAAAAACAGGCTCAGAGAGGTAAAAATGTTTACCCAAGAACACACAACCAGTTAATATCAGAGGTGTCGTGTTCATCAGGACTGCTGTCCAAAACAGCACTTCCTCTGGGACTCCAAATGTGCTTACATTACTTTGGCATAATGGCAGTTCTTGGCCCTGGCTACGCCAAAAACTCAGGGAACCAGTAGCTTTGGCATCTCTAGGGAGGTTGTTGGAAATATAGACCCTAAGACCCCATCCCAGACCTACTGGATGAGTATTCCATTTTAACAAGATTCTCTAGGTGATTTGAGTGTTCACTGAAGTTTGAGAAGTGCTGCTCTAGATAGAGAACACTCAGTCAGAAATGGAATACTTACTCGTTGGACTTGATCCTCAGTGCTCCAACCATAGTCTGCAGTGCTGTGGGGATCTGATTACTGCACTGGTTGTTAATGTATTTTTCTGGCTTTCTAGTGTGTCTCTGAGGTCACAACTGTTGCCATGGAGATGATTAAGACATCACAGGCAAGATGAAGAGGTGAGATCTGAGAACCTAGGCAACAAGAACAAAATATTCTGAAAGCATAAAGTTCAAAATGTTCAGTTTTCCCTGCATTGATGACAAGAGTTAAGAAACCAGGAGATGCTTAAAAACACACCCCGATCATTTGTATATTGGTTGCACTTTTCTGATACATATTTAATTCCCTTTATTGTCCTTTCCTTGTGCTATGTAGCTTTTAAATTGTCCCTTTGTGGGCTAAAAAATGTGTATCACTGAATGCAAGATTTGATTCCCTAAGTTTTAGTTGATGGCACCTCCTCTCTAGACCTATAGAAGGTATTATTGGAAGAATTAATTAATTGAACTTTGCTGGCAGAAACTTGGGCTGGAAACTTGCCCAAATCATCAGTTGGATGATTTGACTGAAGACTTGTTTGCTACTCAGTTTTCTCTTTTATGTATTAAGAATGACTGTTTTCTCTACCTAAAAGGGGTGTTGTGATGAAACAATGAATGTTGTTGTTAATGAAACAACAATGGTGTTGTTAAAGAAACAATAGATAGGTGCTCTGAGTAGCAACGAAAAAATGAGTGATTTGCTTCCAAGTTTGTTCCAGTGTACGTCTACAATGCCAATGGTGAGACTCTTCCCTCATTGCATAATACTGAAGTAGGAAGAAACTGTCATACCTCATTTCCTCTTTAACATATCTCACCTACCTATTTTCCTACTTACCTTTCAGGGATCTTTCACTTTCCAGGACCATCCATGAGTTTCTTACTGCCTACCCAGCTAGGTGTCAACTAATAAAAGATGTTAATTAATTATTGAAGGTTAATGATTGACCTTTATCAAGGCATTCCGTTTTTCCCCTCTAATTCAATGTGTATAAGAATCTTCTTGGTCCCAGTCTCTAGCAATTTTGATTCAGTGAGTCTGGAGTGGATATCTGGAACCCGTACCAGTTGGGTAGCAGACTTCTTTAGCTGGTGAAAGTGAAAGTGAAGTCGCTCAGTCTTGTCCGACTCTTTGCGACCCCATGGACTGTAGCCTATCAGGCTCCTCCATCCATGGGATTTTCCAGGCAAGAGTGCTGGAGTGGATTGCCATTTCCTTCTCCAGGGGATCTTCCCGACCCAGGAATCGAACCCGGGTCTCCTGCGCTGCAGGCAGATGCTTTACCGTCTGAGCCACCAGGGAAGCTCTAAAAGCCATAGACACGAGCATCATGGAATAAAGCCATATTAGTGCATCTCAGAGAAGCAGGGATGCAGGGATGACATTTCAAAGGCAGATCAGGGATGGGGAGATGACATTTCAAAGAAGCAGGGATGGGGAGATGACATTTCAAAGAAGCAGGGATGGGGAGATGACATTTCAAAGAAGCAGGGATGGGGAGGGGGACATTCAAAGAAGCAGGGATGGGGGGATGACAGTTCAAAGAAGCAGGGATGGGCAGATGACATTTCAAAGAGGGAGGGATGGGGAGATGACATTTCAAAGAAGCAGGGGTGGGGAGATGACATTTCAAAGAAGCAGGGATGGGGAGATGCACAGTGACAAAGAAGTAGGGATGGGGAGATGACCAGTTCAAAGAAGTAGCGATGGGAGATGACATTTCAAAGAAGTAGGGATGGGGAGATGACATTTGTAGGGGGGAGGAGGTTGACCCTCAAATGACATGAAAGAGGTGGCAGCCTATTCTACCTCCAGATAGAGCTCACAAAGAGCCCTCACTGTCCTTAACAACTGTTCATCTCTCCCTGATAGTAGAGAGCAAGAGTTCAGCACGGAGGCTCTCGAGTTTTACTGACCTGGGTGCAAACCCTGGCTTTCCAAAACCTGAGTGACTCTGGACAAGTTATTTAACCTCTCTGATAATCAGTTGCAAAATTTAAAATGGAGATGATTTTAATGCCTGCCTCATGGTGTCCTGAGGATTAAATGAGATGAAAAGAGGTTAGCAAAGCTCCATGCAGATGGCAAATGCTCCATAAATGTTAGCTATCATTATTCTAGGTCCATAGTCTGTGTTTTAGAATTTAAATCATTTTCAGATTTTAGAATGTAACACAGAGTATGTACTGTTTATTATATAACACTCCCAATAGTGTCTGGGAAAACATCCCATAATTTATCCTTTAACATTTCTGCAAGAAAAATGTCTAAATATTCCAAGACTACGTTCATGTTAGTTCAGGTCAGGCTTTTGTGCCAAATGAGTTTTGGCACCAAATTAATTAAAAAAAAAAAAGTAGCTTCTGTTGTATACAGCATTCATTTCAGAATGGAAGATACGTGTTTGTGCACCTCTACCACACTCTTTTGGGCGAGATGTGCAATTATTACTTTTCTTTCTCTCTCACTGCTTTCTGCCCTTTCTATCCTCAGAGATTCTAGAATATCTGTTAAGGTCTCCAGTTTCTGTACAGAATTATGTATTCAAAATGACAAATCATTTAATTTTTTCCTAATTAATGTGGCACTGGTGAAACACTTGCTGAAACTGTAAGCATTAACCCAAATGCAAAGCATGCAATGGCACTGTTGTCAATGGCAACTGCCTAAACTCTCCAAAAAGCCTACCTTGCCATATCATTTTGGAAATTGCTCTCCTTTCTGAAGTCAATGGCCTTCTATTGGATTGTCCCAACAGATCCTCAGGAGTCAGCTGACAGTCTGGCAGAGTTCCAGACCACAGCCTTCTGGAGATGAAGTGGAAACAGAGCTCATAACTCAAAGGAACAGGCTTGGGGGCTCCAACTTCTGAGCCTGGATCAGGTCTGATAGAAAACTACACATGCTTAAACTTTTCCTTAATCCAGTATGAGCATCAACTCCGAAAACAACAGCATGAAAATAGGCTTACTGAACTACTGCAGGTCACTTGGGTATTTGTCTTCAGTTTGACTCTAAGCCATAGTTAAGAGAGTCCCCAGATAAAAAACTGCACCACTCTGGGGTTTGCTGAGACTCCTTTTGGAGAAGGACCTGCTGTAACCTGCTGCATTTAAGAGACCTTTGAGACCTCACTCTGTTATATTTTCAAGCTGTTCTACATAACCAGTTGGAGGAGACACTTTGAACTAGGGTTATGCAACTACTTTGCTGAGAGTAGTTGCATTCTTACTCTTGGTCTCCAGATATTCTAAGGGGTGCCGTACAGGACCTAAATGTGAATGTACTATTCGTTCAGTTGTGTCCAACTTTTTGCAACCCCATGGGCTGTAGTCTGCCAGACTCCTCTGTCCATGGAATTCTCTAGGCAAGAATACTAGAGTGGGTAACCATTCCCTTCTATAGGAGATCTTCCTGACCCAGGATCAAATCTGGCTCTCCTGCTTTCTAGGAAGATGCTTTACCATCTGAGATACCAGGGAAGCCCATAGGAGCTAAACTGATACAGAGATAACCCTCATAAAGTAACCACAGGGGCATACTGTTTGGACTTTTCTGAAGACTTGGCTGTGACCCCAGCTCTGCCACCATCTGTGCTGACAAACTTGGGCAAGTAACTTCGTCTCTCTGGGTCAGTTTCTGAATCTGCATAATGAAAGGGGAGGTTTCTCAAAGTTTATCAAGATAAGATATCATGATTCACAAGGGTTATCAGGAGGCCTCGGAATCTGTATTTTTATGTTGCAGTTCACTTCAGTTGCTCAGTTGTGTCCGATCCTTTACGACCCCATGGACTGTAGGCTGCCAGGCTCCTCTGTCCATGGGATTCTCCAGGCAAGAACACTGGAGTGGATTGCCATTTCCTGTTTAGAGAGCCCATTACAAATAAATGAGAGTGCAACCATTTCCAAGGTGTAGATTAGTATTTTTCTGCTTCTGGTGACTCAGACGGTAAAGAATCTGCCTACAGTGCAGGAGATCTGGGTTCGATTCCTGGGTAGGGAATACCCCCTGGAGAAGGAAATGGCAATCAACTCTAGTAGTCTTGCCTGGAGGATCCCATGGCCAGAGGAGCCTGGCAGGCCACCGTCCATAGGGTCACAGAGTTGGACAGGAATGTGCAACCTAGCACAGCATATAGATAGATAGATAGCTACAGATATATAAGTATACACCCCCACACACATATACAAACATGCACTTCAACACTTAGAATTTAAAGTTTGGCATATCAATACGAACCACAAAATTAATCAGATGCAAAGAAATAACGATTCTTTAAAGAAGCACAGGGCTGACCAAGAGTTTTCTTTCTTCCTTTCTTTCTTCCTTTCTTCCCTCTTCCTCTCTTCCTCTCTTCCTCCTCTCTTCCTTCCTCCCTCCCTCCCTCCCTCCCTCCCCCCCCCCCCTCCTTTCTTTCTTTCTTTCTTTTTGATTGATGGATTTTAAAGAGAGCACGAAATGATTAGCCACACAATTGAAGCGAATCACAGGTTAGGAAAGAGAGGTGCCCAGTGGATGGACAGGACTGTGGGCCGGCGAGCAATCCTTTAGGTCTCCTTTCTTATTAATCCCCGAACTTTGGTCCTCGGTACTTTCATTTACATCAGTAGAGATGTAATTTATAGAAAGAATACTGTTCTGACTTACCTGAATGGAATAAGAGTTGCAAAAAGTTGAGACGTCCAAGACCCCAGCAGTGGAAGCATGTTCCTCCCTCTTGCTGGCAACAAGCCTCAGTACTGGAGATGACTGGTGTCTTAACAGTTGCCGCTCCAAGTTAAAACACCACAGAAGAGGACTTGGATTGGCGCAGCTCCAGTCAGATGCCACTGGCTCACTGAATCAGCTCGGTACTGGGAGGCGGGGCCAGACTCCAGACCCACCCATAGGGGCTGAAGGCACGGGAGGCTTCTCCGTGAAAGTGAAAGTGAAGTAGCTCAGTCGTGTCCGACTCTTTTCGACTCCATGGACTGTAGCCTTCTAGGCTCCTCTGTCCATGGGATTCTCCAGGCAATAGTACTGAGTGGATTGCCATTCCCTTCTCCAGGAGATCTTCCCGACCCAGGGATCGAACCTGGGTCTCCTGCATTGTAGACAGACACTTTACCATCTGAGCCACCAGGGAAGGCCCGTGAGAGGGTTCCAATCAGGCGCGGGCTCCGCACCTCTAGAACCAGCTGGCTGGGAAGCCCAGCGCAACGTCTTTCCCTCTGGCCTAGGCACCGCCTGGTCAGGGTTTCTGCCAGGCCAGGACTCAACCCCAGAGAACTGATGTCCACATCGATGGGCTTTCGCAACAGGGACTGAACTTCAGAACGACTGGCCTCTTGATGAAAAGGGGGCTTTCCAGGTGGCTGTAAAGAACCAGCCTGCCAATGCAGGAGACTGCAGAGTTGCAGGTTCCATCACTGGGTCAGGAAAATCCCCTGGAGGAGGGCACGGTAACCAGTATTCTTGCCTGGAGAATCCCAAGGACAGAGGAGCCTGGCAGGCTTCAGGCTACCGCCTGGCGGGTGACTTAGCATTTGATTAAAAAAAAAAAAAAGATGTCAGACTTACGTGTCCACGGGGGCACTCCTATGTTACATGAGGGGTTGAGTCCACCCCAAAGATAGGGAAAATGTATTCTGGCCTCTGTGCACTGAAACCAGCATACCACTGACACTGACAATTGACAAAAGCAGCGACCCCATGAACTGTAGCCCTCCAGGCCCTTCTGTCCAGAGAGTTCTCCAGGCGAGAATACTGCAGTTCATGGCCACGCCTCTCCTCCGGGGAAGGAGAAAAATGCCACCCCTTTAATAACACGCCTACCAACCCAAAGGATCGCTCAGGGTATTTCTTTCCAACCTTCTCCCTGAAATCCGGATTCCACTGTTTCCGTTTGTTTCCTATTCTCTTCCCAATTGTTTATCAACTTTCGGAATACAACACATTGTATTTATCTGCTATTTTGTAAATTCGCCATCTCCCTCTGGTGGAAAAATTTAAATTACTGGAGGGCAGGCATCTTTATTTGTTGATTAACATATCCTTATAATAAAGCCTGCTGCTACTGCTGCTGCTAAGTCGCTTCAGTCGTGTCCGACTCTGTGTGACCCATAGACGGCAGCCCACCAGGCTCCGCCATCCCTGGGATTCTCCAGGCAAGAACACTGCAGTGGGTTGCCATTTCCTTCTCCAGTGCAGGAAAGTGAAGCCTGGTAGGATGCATACTTGAATATTTTTTCAATGAATTGTTCTCCAGCTACTCTAGCCTCTTTTTTTGCTTCTAACCCTAGCTCACCAAACATGTTCTCATACCATTATGTATTTTCCTGTAACAACCTGCCCACAGATGTTCCTATAACCACCATCCTTACTGAGTTCACGTCTCTGCTCACCTCATCAGCCAAGGCTTACTCTTCTTCCTGACACTTAGCATTTGATCATAGCTTTTCTGGGTAGGTTTTGTTTCTTTGATTTGTTGTTGTTTTTCTCTGCTTTAGTTTATTTTTTTTTTGCTTTTTTCTGTTTGCTTTCTTCAACATTTATTTCTTGTACCCTTTAATTGCTGATAAAGAAGTAAACCAGCCATGAATGTTTTAATTTTTGCCCTATAATATCATCTTTCAGTAGATGAGGGTAGTGGCATTCAATATCCTAAGACTGGATCCCTGGTTTCATGGGATTCATACATTCTTCTTTGCCTCTTAGTAGTACCATAAGCTCCATGGCCTTGGCCTGGCACATTAACTCTTCCAAGATTTGATTATCCATCTTCAAAAGGAGAATGGCAATTGATGTCACTTCTTGACTGTTGACAGGCTTCCATTCAGATAACACATAGGGCTTAGCAGAACACTTCAGAGTGTTGATAAAAGGATGTTTATGATCCTGATCATTGACTGTATGCTATAAGGTCAAGTGGTCTAGGCTTCTACCTAGGTTCTATTGCTTAAATGTATTTTGCAACTTCCACAAAGTCACCTTAAAGTACACTGTGCTTTAGATTTTGCTTCAGTAGAAAAGAATAATAATGCCTGTCAATACTGTTTCCCATGAGTAGTTTAAGAAAAGTCAAAGTGTTTAACTCATCTCAAACCCAGTATCATTTTTTAATGGGCAGTGATTGGTTGATGTGCTTCCAGTGTCCAGACAAATTTCTAAAGACCCCCGGGCCAGGGGGTGAAAAAGCTTGTTCTCTCTCGCTAAGAGGAACAGACATTAGCCCAGCCTAATGTCAGGTTCTGCCCACAGAATCCTGAGCAGAAAACAACTGAGAGGTCCAATTGAGATGCCCCAAACTGGGCAGATTGCAATGAAAATGCACTTAACATCTTCCTCTAGGTGGCCCACTCCTGGGTGAAAATAAACACAGAATTCAAGGGGCAGGGAATTTTTTTTCAAAAGCCGTTGTTTTGCCATACATTGACACGAATCAGCCATGGGGGAAACCAACCCCCCCCAGCGCCGCCCCCCCCCCCCCCCCCCCCCCCCCCCCCCTCTTGTTGTGTTGCGGCGCCCCGCCCCCCCCCCCCCCCCTCCTTCCATTTTGGTTTGTTTTTTTTTTTTTTTTTTTATTGAGTTTCAGGGTTATTTCCCCATCCCACCTTCCCTCTCATATCCCCTATAAGAATTTTGCAAACTGGCTTCTCATATTTTTAATTTGCCAATGGATGCAATTTCTAGAATATTGTAGATATACCAAATAGATGTGTTTTAGATATCCTTTTTCTAAATCTTGGTATTACAAGTATAGTTCACTCATTTTGTGACAAATGTTCAGCATATGACTGAACAATTGGAAATTTAGTTCTCACTGAAAATTCTCAATTATTAATAGAATTACAGTTTATAAGTAAAAGTGTGACTTCATTTTTCAATTTCAGTAAATGTATGAACGACACTCTGTGGTATCTTCCTCTGTACTGCAAATGTAATATTGTTCAGTGGATAATAAGATAGAAAGCAAGGTAGAAGAAGCCCACTTTTCTGTCTGAAATGCATCTCCCAGGATCGGTGCAGTTTCAGTAAGAAATACTCTATTTTTGTTTTCTATAATTCCCACTTTTTTTTTTTATCTTCGACTTCTTTGCTGAGATTTTCAAATGTTTCATTTGTTTTAAAAGAATTTGTAACTACTTGATAATTACTTTTAGGATGATCACTTCAAACTTCTTGTCATTATTTCAACATTATTCACATGAATGTTTACATCTGTAGAATGTCTTTTAGTGTTCAAGTTGTGATTTTCTCGATTCTGTGTTTTATGATCTCTATCATATCCTGGGCATTTTGGATACCACATTCTAAGACTCTGGACCTGATTCATCTGTATTTTTGTATGATACTTGGGTACAACCCACAATGGTGTGGGCTGTACCTTCAGATTCCTGCTCTGATTCCACCTTAGCAAAAGTGGATTGCTGCCTCATGCTGCCTCGGTGGTAGCAGACCACCGACTCCAGGCATGGATAACATCCCAATCAATGAGAGGCAGCAATTCACAACCCTTTTGTAGCCTCAGAATGGGAGTATGAGCTCAGTTCCTCTCTAGGCACTGCTGACCCTGGGGAAGGGGGAAGGGAATGGGAGACCGAACAGTTTGTGAGTGGCTGCAGGGCTGGCAGAGGAAGCTTGGCTAGCTTGTCTCTGGTCTCGGAGACATCAAGGGGAAAAGGAGAAAGCTGAGTGCTAAGCAACTCTGCCTCCCAATACTGGGTTTGGTTTGGATGATGAGTGGGGCTCAGAACACAAAAAGTGGTGAAGGAGAAACCAGAGTATTGAGTAGCCCCATCTCACACCACCTCATGAATGCCAGGTGGATATGGAGGTTCAGCTAACCACTGGCATCAGCAACACCAGAAATGAGAATGAACGGAGTGCTTACTAGTCACAGTCTGCACTGCCTCTAGTCACAGTCTGCACTGCCTCATTCAGTTTACTGCTGTTGAGTGGAGGTGGAGATTTGACTTGCTGCTGGACCCCTCTGACGTTACCCTGACAGGTGAATTGAAGGGTCATCACTGATTTTAGAGAAGCAGGACAGAAGATTAACATCCTTCCTGGCCTCTGAAACCTCATAGCTTGGGGTGAGGGTTTCCACTGGTGTTTGTCTGGAGAGGAGTTGCAGTATTACCAAACGGGGTTTCTGTGTTCAGACTTCCCTTTTCATAGACCTTTGCTTACAGGAGTCAACTTTTCTTACAGCTTTGTGTCTGTCATTGTAGCTGATTCTCAGTTGGAGGCTTCTGCAGTGCCTTGGAGAAGGCAATGGCACCCCACTCCAGTACTCTTGCCTGGAAAATCCCATGGATGGAGGAGCCTGGTAGGCTGCAGTCCATGGGGTCGCTAGGAGTCGTACACGACTGAGCAACTTCACTTTCCCTTTTCGCTTTCATGCATTGGAGAAGGAAATGGCAGCCCACTCCAGGATTCTTGCCTGGAGAATCCCAAGGACGGGGGAGCCCCGTGGGCTGTCTTCTATGGGGTCACACAGAGTCGGACACGACTGAAGCAACTTAGCAGAAGTAGCAGTGCCTTAACTGGGACATTTGGGAGGAAATAAGAAAACTAAGGGAAGACTTCTCTGGTGATCCAGTGGTTAAGAATCTGCCTTCCAATGCAGGGGACATGCGTTTGATCTCTGGTCAAGGAACTAAGACTCCGCACACTGCGGGTCACTAAGCCAGCATGCTTAAACTCCTGAGCCTGCAAGCCTCAACTAGAGAGCCCTTGTGCAACCAACTAGAGAGCTCACAGGCTCTGAATCCCCCCACCACCACAACTAGAGAGGAGCCTGAGTGCCAGAACAAAGATATCTTGTGCTCCAACTAAGACCTGGCACAGCTAAAAAGAAAAAGAAAACTAAGGGAACTCATTCTTGTGTCCTGATTCAAGTCCTGTGGACACTAACTAGCTCCTCTTCTCCTTTTCACTGTTTAGAATTATCTTTGCTTTTGTGCTATATTCTATCCAGGCTGTTCTGATGTAGAGGGACTACTCAAGCTTGGCCTGGACTGGAAGTTTCAAGGACCATGATTCTAATCATTATTTTTTGATGACTTTAGTGAGCTTACAAAACTCTGCTCTTGTTTTGTTCATTCACTGGAATGGAGAGCACCTCCTTCATAAGAAAATGTTACTTTAAGCTTGTCTTCACAGTTTTTGCTCCGCCTTGAACTTCCTGATGCCTGAGTGGCCATGGCCCATAATGGGCTCTTTCTGAAATCTGGTGGATGAAATTCATATGCTGTGTTTTTAGGTTTCCAAATATGATGCTCATTTAACTCTTCAAGTTATAGTTATCTTTTAAAATAGGCTTCCCTGAGTAATGAGAGAATTCTAGTTGCAAACCACTGAGTTTTTTTTTTTTTTTTTAATTCAAAAGTGTCTTTACCAGTGGGAATCTTACAGATCTGGTCTGAATTGATGATGGAATTCATGAATGAAAATTTCAGCCACAGAGAAGAGACTGGTAAACTTTTCCTTTACCTTAGAGTCTGATGTCCGAGTTTGGGTAACAAGGTTCAGGACTGAAACCCTGTGAAACCTTCAAAATGTGAAAAAGTGTACTTTTGTTTAATGGATTCCATATGTTGGGAAGGGGCTCTTGACATCCCTGAGTATTTGGGAAAAATGGAGAGAATATTATATGAAAAGCACAGAAAGTTTCTATATGAAAAAGTAGAAAGACCAAGTATCCATTCTCTGTCATCACCTTTCAATAATTATTACTTTTTTCCTGCAGAGTTTGTTTGCATTTGTATCTGATTTTGCATTAGACTCCTTGGTCAGATTGCAGAGCCAAACCTGTGAGCCCTCTGAGTGTCTGTGAGTGTGTAAATGAAAATCCTTTTCTCCTAGTTTTGTGAAGATGTGATACATTTACACTAGAAGGATTTAATACATCTGATTATAGTCTTAAAATTAATCACATCCTAGCTTGTTTGGCTTATTGCATCTGCAAATGTTTCATTACTTTTAATGAAAAGAAATACAATAAGTCCCAGAGGTGAAACTGATCTTCCACTACTTTAAATTTGCTGATTTTTCAATATTAAGATCAGGATACAGAAGCCACTTGTCTTTCTACCACTTGCAATGAACAATATGAAATGAAATTCAAAACACATTTCTATTTACAATGGTATCAAAAATAAAATAAATACTTATGAGTTAATTTAACCAAAAAATCACAAAATCCATATCTGAAAAGCACAAAATATTTTTGGAATGAATTAAATAAGACCTAAATAAATGGGAAAATATCCCCTGATCATGGTACAGAACACTAAATATTATTATGATGGCAATACTCTCCAAATTGATCTACAGATATAATGCAGTATCGATCAGAAACACAAGCGATTGCTTTGTAGAAATGTACAAACTGATTTAAAAATGCATACATATGGAACTGCAAGGAACTCGGATTAGTTAAACAAACTTAAAAAAGATAAAGGGAGAGATTTCTCTTTCAAAGATTATTTCCCAGTTCTCTATTCCAAAGCTTAGCAGAAAGCAAGGACAATGAAGATACTGTGAGACTGCCATGGGGATGCACACAGAGCTGAAGAGAGTAGAATGGAGAGTCCAGAAACAAAACCAAGCATCTGTAGTCAAAGCATTTTTGACAAGGGTTTCAAGGACATTCTATGGGAAAAAAGAATAGCCTTCTCTGAAAATGCTGCTGGGATAACCAAAGAATCACATGTAAAAGAAGAGAGTTAGAATTTTGTCTCACACCATGTACAAAAACTGACAGCAAATGAATAAGAAAAAGTACTTGCGAACTCTAAAACCACAACATTCCTGGAAGAAAACATAGGAGTAAACCTTTTTAAAAACTATTTGTTTATTTCTTTTTGGCTGTGCTGGGTCTTCTTTGCTGCACAGGCTCTCCTCTAGTGGTGGTGTGCTGGCTTCTCATTGCAGTGGCTTTTCTTCTTGAGGAGCACAGGATCTGGGGCACATGGGCCCTTGAGCACAGGCTCAACAGTTGTGGCACATGGGCTTAGTGGCTCCACAGCATGTGTGATCTTCTCGGGTCAGGGACTGACCCTGTGTCTCCTGCATTGGCAGGTGGATTCTTTACCAGTGAGCCACTGGGGAGCCCCTAGGAGTAAATCTTGATGACCTTGGATTTTGCAAAGAATTTGTCAATATGTCAACAAAAGCAAGAGCAAGAAAATATATGAGAGACATGAAGGATTTGATCAAAATGAGGCTTTTCTGCTTCAAAAGGTGTCACCCAGAAAGTGAAAACTGCACCCACAGGATAGAGGGAACTATTTGCAAATCACATATCTGATAAGAGACTTGTGTCTTTAATATGTAAGGAACACTTGCAACTCAGTAATAAAAAGACAAACAGCTCAATTTTTAAAACTGGGCAAATGAGCTAAATAGACATTTTTCTAAGGAACATATAAAAATGGGCAATGGGATGCTTAACATCCTCAGTCATTAGGGAAATTCAAATCAAAACCATTAATGTGATACCACTTTAAACACACTTCAAACGTAGCTGGTATGAAAAAGTCAGGTAACACGAAACAGTGAGGATATGGAGAAGCTGGAACTCTCATTCACTTCTGGTGGGAATATAAAATGGTGCAGTCACTTTGTAAAAACAGCCAGCAAGTTCCTGAAATGAATAAATAGAGTTACCATACAATCCAGTAATTCCACTCTAGGTTTAAGAAAGTGAAAACATATTCACACAAAAATTATAGATTAAATTTGGGGGCAGCATTATTCATAATAACCCAAAGTGGAAATAGTCCAATTGTCCATGCACTGACTGACAGATGAACAAACTGAGGTATAACCACACTACAGACTATTATTCAGAAAAAAAAAAACAAATGTTTTACTGATATATCCTACAGCATGAATCAACATTAAAACATTATGCTTAGTGAAAGAAGCCAGTCAAAAAGGTCACATATTATGTAGTTTCCTGACCCAGCAATCCCACTGCTGGGCATACACATTGAGGAAACCAGAATTGAAAGAGACATGTGTACCCCAACGTTCACTGAAGCAGTTTACAATAGCTTGGATGTGGAAGCAACCTAGAAGTCCTTTGGCAGATGAATGGATAAGAAAGTTGTGGTACATATACACAATGGAATATTACTCAGCTATAAAAAGAATGCATTTGAATCAGTTCTAATGAGGTGGAAGAAACTAGAGCCTATTATACAGAGTGAAGTAAGTCAGAAAGAAAAACACCAATACAGTATGTTAATACATATATATGGAATTTAGAAAGATGGTAACAACGACACTATATGTGATACAGCAAAACAAACCGAGATATAAAGAAAAGACTTTTGGACTCTGTGGGAGAAGGCAAGGGTGGGATAATTTGAGAATAGCACTGGAACATGTATATTACCATATGTAAGAAAGATAGTCTAAGTTTGGATCATGAAACAGGGCACTCAAAGTCGGTGCACTGGGACTACCCAGAGGGATGAGATGGGCAGGGAGGTGGGAGGGGATTCCAGATGGGGAGACACAGGTACACCTGTGGCTGATTCATGTCAATGTATGGCAAAAACCACCACAATATTGTAATTTGCCTCCAATGAAAATAATTAATTAAAAAAATCCAAAATAGGGAAATCTATAAAGAAGTCTGAGCATTCTCTGGCATTGCGTTTCTTTGGGATTGGAATGAAAACTGACCTTTTCCAGTCCTGTGGCCACTGCTGAGTTTTCCAAATTTGCTGGCACATTGAGTGCAGCACTTTCACAGCATCATCTTTCAGGATTTGAAACAGCTCCACTGGAATTCCATCACCTCTACTAGCTTTGTTCGTAGTGATGCTTTCTAAGGCCCACTTGAGTTCACATTCCAAGATGTCTGGCTCTAGATGAGTGATCACATCATCATGATTATCTGGGTCATGAATATCTTTTCTGTACAGTTCTTCCCTGTATTCTTGCCACCTCTTCTTAATATCTTCTGCTTCTGTTAGGTCCAGACCATTTCTGTCCTTTATCGAGCACATCTTTGCATGAAATATTCCCTTGATATCTCTAATTTTCTTGAAGAGATCTCTAGTCTTTCCCATTCTGTTCTTTTCCTCTATTTCTTCGCATTGATTGCTGAAGAAGGCTTTCTTATCTCTTCTTGCTATTCTTTGGAACTCTGCATTCAGATGCTTATATCTTTCCTTTTCTCCTTTGCTTTTCGCCTCTCTTCTTTTCACAGCTATTTGTAAGGCCTCCCCAGAGAGCCATTTTGCTTTTTTGCATTTCTTTTCCATGGGGATGGTCTTGATCCTTGTCTCCTGTACAATGTCACGAACCTCTGTCCATAGTTCATCAGGCACTCTATCTATCAGATCTAGGCCCTTAAATCTATTTCTCACTTCCACTGTATAATCATAAGGGATTTGATTTAGGTCATACCTGAATGGTCTAGCGATTTTCCCTACTTTCTTCAATTTGGGTCTGAATTTGGTAATAAGCAGTTCATGATCTGAGCCACAGTCAGCTCCTGGTCTTGTTTTCATCGACTGTATAGAGCTTCTCCATCTTTGGCTGCAAAGAATATAATCAATCTGATTTCGGTGTTGACCATCTGGTGATGTCCATGTGCAGAGTCTTCTCTTGTGTTGTTGGAAGTGGGTGTTTGCTATGACCAGTGCATTTTCTTGGCAAGACTCTATTAGTCTTTGCCCTGCTTCATTCTGCATTCTAAGGCCAAATTTGCCTGTTACTCCAGGTGTTTCTTGACTTCCTACTTTAGCATTCCAGTCCCCTATAATGAAAAGGACATCTTTTTGGGTCTTGTGGTCATGTATGGATGTGAGAGTTGGACTGTGAAGAAGGCTGAGCACTGAAGAATTGATGCTTTTGAACTGTGGTGTTGGAGAAGACTCTTGAGAGTCCCTTGGACTGCAAGGAGATCCAACCAGTCCATTTTGAAGGAGATCAGCCCTGGGATTTCTTTGGAAGGAATGATGCTAAAGCTGCAACTCCAGTACTTTGGCCACCTCATGCGAAGAGTTGACTCATTGGAAAAGACTCTGATGCTGTGAGGGATCAGGGGCAGGAGGAGAAGGGGACGACAGAGGACAAGATGGCTGGATGGCATCACTAACTCGATGAACGTGAGTCTGAGTGAACTCCGGGAGTTGGTGATGGATAGGGAGGCCTGGCGTGCTGCGATTCATGGGGTCGTGAAGAGTCGGACAAGACTGAGTGACTGAACTGAACTGATAAAGAAGTTTCCTAGTTGCTTAAGGCTTAAGGGGCAGGAGTAAGGGGGTGACAGAGGGCTCAAGGGTTAGGTGTTTCTTCTTGAAATGATGAAAGACTTCTAAAATTGTCTTTGATGGTGGTTGCAGAAATCTGTGAATATACTAAAGACAAATGAATTGTACACTTTGGGTGAATTGTATGATATGTGAATTCCATCTCAGAGAGAATCCGCTTGTGATTCAGGAGACCCGGGTTCCATCCCTGGGTTGGGAAGATCCCCTGGAGAAGGGAAAAAGAATCCACACCAGTATTTTTGTCTGGAAAATCCCACAGACAGAGAAGCCTCACTGGCTGCAGTCCATGGAGTCACAAAGAGTAGGACACAAGGACAAGGACAAAGAATTTAAATACACACACACACACAAACCCAACAACAAAGAGGGCATAAATGTATACATTCAGACTTTAAAAATACTAGACAATATTTACAAGCTTTAAACTATTAATGGAATTAAATCAATAATTAATAGCTTTACAAAACAAAAAACATCAAGTCCAGACTGCTTAATGGGTTAATTACATCAATATATTTATGTAAGAAATTAGACTTATTTTCTCTAATCCCTTACAGAATATAGAAACAGTGATTCCTAACTGATTCTATGAGGCCAACATTACCCTAACACCAAAACCAGATGATAATGATAGAAAAATGACACACTACAGACCAGTATTTCTCATGAATATAGATGCAAAATATTAGCAAACAGAACCCAATAACGTATAACAAAATTATATACCATGACCATGTAGTATTCATTTCAGTATACAAAGCTGATTTAACATTTGAAATTCAATTACTTTAATCCCTGGCATCAACAGTCTAAGGAAAAAAATTGTCGCCACTACATTAATGGATGCAGAAGAAATATTTGACAAAATCCAACAGTCATTCACGATAAAATCTCTCTCAACACACTGGGATTAAGGGATAATTGCCCAATATCCTGGAGAAGGAAATAACAACCCACTCTAGTATTCTTGCCTGGAAAATCCCATGGCCGGAGGAACCTGGAAGGCTACAGACCATGGGGACGCCAAGAGTCGGACAAGACGGAATGACTTCAATTTGAAGGAGTTAGGGGCTTAGAGTTCTGCAGATCTCAAGGAATCACATGATTAGAGCCTTTCCCCTTCAGCAGAGGGAGGATTCTGCATCAGCCATGACTTAGCCACGAGAGAAGAGGTTCGTCACATGTAATCATGGCATATGTCTTAGGGCTCACTCAACCCACATCCTTGGAAGAGTGGAAAACAATCAACCTGAGCTATCGGGCCACCATCGTCTGTCCTGTGGGTTGGGGTGGGGAGGATCCCTCAATCCCACCTACCATATAGGGTCCTAAGGCCAAGACCTCATGGTGACTGACTCACGCAGTTTGGCTTGTGGACAGTGACCACATCTTCACAGAGTGTTTGTGAGGAGAGTTTGAGGGATGAAGTCATGGGTTTTTGGAAAAATAAGGCAAACGGTCAAGGAAACCAAGAGTAGCCCCCAAATCACCTTGTCAGTGCCACATAAGAAAGATGAGACCTCAAAAGGAGTTCCTTTTCCAGGGAGAGAGGGGAGCCCTGGGGCCAGAAGGAGACTGAGCTCCCAGTTCTTTCCACCCTCGCCCCCTCGCTTTGCTACCAGGGTAACACCGAGAGATCCCTTAGAACCTGAGCCTCCCATGCAGAAGCAGTTAGCTAGAATCAGGAGGCCCAGGGCCCACTTACTCGGATCTACAGATCCAGGGAACTCTGAGGGCCTGCTGCAGGCCTCCTGCTTCATATTCTCCTCCTTCTCACATTCTGATCAGGACTCTGATATGCAGACTCGCCAGGTCCTGGGCCCTCTCTGAGGCTGCGGAAGCTTAATGGAATATAAGCGCTTGTCAGGAGTCATTCAGATGCTACACGGAGATGCAGACCCTGGGACTGAGCTCTACTGAATGAACATGATATCACCATGGATAGTTTTCAATAAACTCCTGCTGCCATATTTATGGGACTTTTCAGAAGGATGATCAAAGTTGCGAAAAGAACTGAAAGTAGCTGCATGACAGCTCAGCCCATTCCAGGGAGGGCATACCAGGGACAGAAATAGAAAGCGTAAAGGACATAGGAAGCAGAGCTTAGTGGTCACTGAAATAATAGTAGGGGGAAAAGTCACGCTGCTTCCTTTTGAAAAATGTGGACAATGTGGATCGATGTTCCCTGTTTGTCAGAGACAGAATTGGAACTCTGGATATCTCAGACCAGTTTACTTAGCAAGGGAGAGGGAGTGAAGACAGGGCACCAGGCCAAACTTAATAGAATTTTCTATCTCCTAACAGCAAGTTCCTCTTGAGTCTCTGTGACCGAAGAGAATAAATCCATCTCCTACCTGAGCTGAAGAGAAATCTGCACAACAGTTGTGAACATTTTGGATTTTAGAAGTGTAAGACAAAAATACCCACACTCTGGGGGATACATCTTCAAGAAACTCTAAAAATATATGTGAATGTTTAGTCAATTTATTATTATATATTTTCTAGAGTTTTCTCTCAACAAATTTGGCCAATTACAAATTATTAAACACTCTAAATGTGTATTTAGAAAATAAATTCATTCTGCATCATCCATCTATATGATTCCATCACCATGACTCTTAGATATTCAGTCTTTAGTAGGTTGGTGCAAACTTTCCAAATGCATTTGTCCTTAGGTAATGTGCTTACCTACCTAAAATACTTTAAAGTATTTAGGATGTTTGTATGTTATTTTTAAAAGTTACTATCACATAAAATTTTCTTCAAACTGACTTTCTCACTTCTTATATCTCCCAATTTTCATTTTTAAGCTAATGTGATTTGGCATCTGGCTAGAGGTTTATTGTAGAAGTACTTTCCTTTTTAGGTGTATTATTTGTTGATCTCTTGTCTCCTTTGTCACATTTATGTCATGGCATATTTACTCATTCAGCCATGTCTGGCTCTTTTGGACCCCATGGGCAATAGCCCTGCCATGCTCTGTTGTCCATGGGATTTCCCAGGCAATACTGGAGTGGGTTGCCATTTCCTTCTCCAGAGCCTCTTCCCAGTGGAAGGATTGAAGGATCTAACCCGGGCCTTCTACATTGCAGGCTGATTCTTTACCACTTAGTCATCAGGTTCCCTAAGAGGGAAGCCTCCCTCCCCCTACCAGGGAAGCAGGCCCGCCCCCCTCCAACCTGGGAAGTCCCCAGTTAGTAGATACAAAAACAGTGGGAAGGAGGCCACAGAGGAGGCAGGGAGAGCCCAACTTGGCCAATAGCAGGGTGGGGACCACCTTCAGATTGGTGCCACATGCACTTCGGGGAGTGCAAGATGTTCCCCATGCTGGACATCCCAGAGGGGCACGCCCAAAGACTGCTTGAAGAACGTGGAAGCTGCCGAGGGGGCCGATCACAGAGGCTTCAGCCAGGGCCTCTATGTAACTGTCTTCCTATCTTCCCTCTTGTGGGCAGCATTCCCTGGCCTCTGCCACAAAGGCAGGGGCCAGCATGTCTGCACTTAGGGGGATGGAGGGCCTGGAGGCCCTGAGAGGACACCCCCAGCAGAGCAAAACTGGGGTTGCCAGGTGCACAGGCCTTTGATCAGCAAGCCACACTCAGCTAGGCCTAGCAGCTGGAGGAACCCCAGGGCCACAACCCCAGGGCAAAGGAAGTGTGAATGATCACTGCATCCTGCAATTCACATTAGTTCTCAGGGCATTCTTCATAGATGCTGGAGCAGAGTGATCCACTGCTAAGAGTCCTACCAGTTTGGTTTTTATTTCAGCCCCTCTCCCATCCCAAGAGAGACCCGCCCCTGGTGAGGCACATTCACCCAGGAGGGAAACAGCAGACCTGATGGTCTGGAAAGTTCCAGATGGGGCACCAGGCAGGGACCAGCAGGGGCAGCCTCTGACACAGCATAGGAGCTGGGGAGTGTGGGGGGCGGGGAAGTGGTTTCCCTCCTCCCTCCAGGACGAGGGTCACAAGCAGGGGAATGAGTGGCTGCGGCCAAGCCAACAGCCTCTGGTAGCCCCCCTCCCGACTGCCTCAGCCAGGATGACCCTGGCGCCAGGGGATGCCATGGCCCCTTGGGGGCGGTGGAATCTGGGGAAGAGATCAGTGTCCTGGCTACCCGCGGGCCTAACCCCAAGGCGGATGGGCGGCCTCTCCAGGAGTCTTTAAACTTCAGCCCCAGGACAAGCTAGGTGACTGCGAAAGGGTAGGCAGCAAAGCGGGGGCACAGCGCCCCACAGCCTCCACCCCGACTTGGACCACCAAGCTCCATCTACAGACTGCCCAGGGCACGGAGGCTTCAGCGCTATGGGCTGGTGACTAGGGATCGAGAAAACCCCGGTCCCCTGAAAAGCAGGCAGAGCCCCCTGGCTCCCCGATCGCCCCTTCTCTCCCAAACCCGGGACCCTCCTCATGTCTCAGGCACCCTCCCAGCCACCGAGGGCGGAAGGGGAGCTTCAGCCAGAAGCCGGGCACAAGCTCGCAGGGCCACACGCGGGGAGGCCCAGAAAGTGCCTAACCGACAGAGGAGAGGCCCGAGGCACAGAGGGCGGGGGAGGCACTGGGCTACAGGCAGGCAAGTCACCCCCGCAGGGGAGCAGCCTCAGCCACACCGCGCAGCCCTGAGGCTCCGCGCCAGATGCTCAGGAGGCTAGGCGCTGGTCGGTCACAGCCAGGGTGGGGGTGGGGGAGGAGGTGTCCTAACTGGCCACAGAGACCAAGGAGCGTGGAGGTGCTCGGTCCCACGGAACCCTCGGACCTAACCTCGAAGGACGTGACAGGGAGGTTGGGGGGAGAGGCACGCCAGAGACCACCTGGCGGATCGTGGGGCGGCCGTCACCTGGACCCGGACAGACGGTTCATGGTGTCCAGGAGTAGGCACGCGAGGGAGACAGGCGGGGGGAAAGCGAGGAGCTGCCTTGCCACCCTACTGCTTCCCGACACCCCTTCTCACTGTCGTCCCTTTCAGAAGGCCACCAACCCTACTGCCTGCAGCCCAGGCGCCGGGTCTCCGCAAGCGAGCAGGCCGCCTACAGAAGCCTCCTTCCCTCCTTCCCGTCGCGCATGGGGGCAGGCATCTACCTCAAAGGCCTGGGCCACTTTGTCTATATTTAGGGGGAAGGAGGGCCTGGAGGCCTTGCGAGGACATCCCCATCAGCGCCATCCTGGCAGGGGCGGGGGGTGGGGGACGCAGGCATATAGTGGATGGTGGCACGGGACTTGGATCAGCAAGCCACACCCAGATAGGCCTAGCAGCTGGAGGAGGCCCAGGACCACAAGCACAGCAGAAGTATGAATGATCACTGCATCCTGCAATTCACATGAACTCTCACAGCATTCTTCATGGATGCTGGAGCAGAGTGATCCCACTTCTAAGAGTCCTACCAGTTTGGTTTTTATTTCAGGGCCCCTCCCACTCCAAGGAGAGACCCGCCCCTGGTGAGGCACATTCGCCCAGGAGGGTAGCTCTGGCAGGCCCAGCCAGAGGGAAACAGCAGACCTGATGATCTGGAAAGTTTCCAGATGGGCCATCAGGCACCAACCACCAGGGGCCGCCTAGGACAATCCATAGGCGCTGGGCGGGTCGGGTAGGGGGAGTGCGGAGGCGGATTCCCGCCTCAGTCCAGGGAGGCCAGTCGCACCAGCGGAACAAGCGGCCGCAGCCAAGCGAACTGCCGCCGGGCAGCCCCCACCCGACTGCCTCAGCCCGGGTGACCGTGGCGCCCAGCGGCGCCATGGCCCCTTGGGGCGAGGGGAATCCGGGGAAGAAGAGACCAGTCTCCTGACTACCCAAGGCGGACGGGCGACCTCCTCAGGAGTTTTTAAACCTCCTCCCTAGGACAGGCTAGGTACCTGCGAAAGCGAGGCAGCAAAGCGCCGGCGGAGTGCCCCAAGGCTGCCGCCGGGCTTGGACCACCGTACTCCATTCGCGACCGCCTGGGGCACGCAGGCTTCAGGCTTCAGTGCTATGGGCCATTGACTCGGGATCGCTGGGTGCTGGTCGACTGCTGCCTGATGACAACCCCTGTCCCCTGGAAAGCAGGCAGAACCCCCTGGCTCCCCGATCGCCCCTTCTTTTTCCTATACCCCGGGCCCCTCCCTGCACCCAGGTCTCACGCACCCTCCCTGCCACCGAAGGCGGAAGGGAAGCTCCAATGGTCAGCGGGGCGCAAGCGAGAAGGGCCACACGGGAAGGCGAGAAAGAGCTGGACCGAAGGAGCGGAGGCCCGAGACGCAGAGGGTGGGTAGAGGCGCTGGGCGACATGCAGCAAGCGGCCCGCACAGGGGAGCCGCCTCCACCGCGCCGCATAGCCAGAAACACGCCAGACGCTCCACGCTGGTCCGTAGCGATGGGCGTGGGGGGGAACAGGGTGTCCTAACTGGCCCCAAAGATGAAGGCGCGTGGCGGGGCGGTGCTCTGCCCCACGGAACTCTCGAACATAACCTCGAGGGACCTGGCAGGGAGGTCGGGCAGGAAAGACACGCCAGAGACGACTTCGTGGGATGCGGGGCCGGCCTCGCCTGGCCCTCCAGACTGGGTTCGGGGTGTCCAGGGTGTAGACACAAGAGGAAGGCGGGCGGGGGAAAGGCGAGGATCTGCCTTCCCACCTAATCACTTCACGCCACCTTTTCTTCTTCCTATGGCCCTCTTCTTTCTTCTATGGCCCGACAGCCAGCCTTCCAGGCGCAGGGTCCTCGCAAACGCGTGGACCGGCCTCCAGTCACCTCCGTGCCCCCTTCCCCGTCCCGCATGGGGGCAGGCGGGAGAGCTGCCTGGAGAGGCCTCCAGGCTCTCAGAACTGTGTTAATGACCCTCTTGCAGGTTCAGCTATGTAGGTAGTCAAGTTTCACTGTCTTAATGCCCAGCTAGGGCTTGGGCAGACCCTGGCGGAGCAGATCCCAGTGCCTCACTAAACCAAACATCCAGTAGTAGTAGCAAGGGGGCAGTAGCAACCACTTCTCTGCTGCTGCTGCTGCTAAGTCACTTCAGTCGTGTCCCACTCTGTGCAACCCCACAGAGGGTAGCCCACCAGGCTCCGCAGTCCCTGGGATTCTCCAGGCAAGAACACTGGAGTGCGTTGCCATTTCCTTCTCCAGTGCATAAAAGTGAAAAGTGAAAGTGAAGTCGCTCAGTCGTGTCCCACTCTTAGTGACCCCATGGACTGCAGCCCACCAGGCTGGCTCCTCCATCCATGGGATTTTCCAGGCAAGAGGACTGGAGTGGGGTGCCATCATCTTCTCTGAACCACTTCGCTACTGATTAGTAAAGCTCTTCTTTGGTCATCACATTAGCATAAAGTCTATAATATTTACCTTTAACACGTTTCCTTTTTTTGGTAGTACAGAAACAGTTTAAATTGATTCATTGAGTATTTGGGGGTGGGTGCGTGGGGACCATGCAGCTTGCACTGCAGGATCTTAGTTCCTCAACCAGAAGTTGAACCCAGCCTAGGGAAGGGAAAGCACTGAGTGCTAACCACTGGAGCACCAGTGGAGTTCTCATTGATTTTTTACATGCAAAAAATTATACAACTTGTGAATAACTGAATGCTTATTTGGCTTAAAGAAGACACCATAGAAAATGCCCCTGACTTAATTTTATTTGTGGGATTTCCCTGGCGGTTCAGTGGTTGGTTAGGACTCTGCACTTCCAGTGCAGCAGGTCTTAGGGTGGATTCCTGGCTGGGGAACTGAGATCCTGCGCGTTGCAGCATGCTTCCAAAAAATAAATACATTAAAAACACTAGTTTCTTAATGCTGTTCTTCTTAAGTCCCTTCTCTCCTCAGAGGTCACACCTTTCCAGTGCTTCTTCCTGGACCTCACGCACTATCATTTTTCACAGCTCTATATCCAGGTCTGCAGCAGGATTTCATCTTTCTCATCTTCTTCAGCACCAAGCAGGTGGGTTGTGTACATTGGAGAAATGGTATAGATATCATCAAAGGAATTAAAAACTAGTTATACGACTGAAAAAGCTTTCAACTATGCTACATATGTATTTACAAAAATTAAAGCGAAGTTAAGTAGATCTTGTCTATCCATGCAAAAAGCCTCTGATAAAGAATGGTGAATTATTTTTTTTAAATATTAAGGACATGTTTTTAAAATATAAATTTATTTATTTTAATTGGAGGTTAATTACTTTACAATATTGTGTTGGTTTTGCCATTTTATAAGCAAATTTTCAGCATATAAATGAAAAGGGTGTTAGAGTCCCAAAAACCTACAGGCAGGAAACAAATCGATAAAAAGTACTCAGCTTCAAAGACGTAGTATCATTCAAGAAAAATGGAAGGATGATTCTGAGTACAGAATCTTCGATGTGAAGTATAGACCCTCAGGCACAAAGGCCAGAATCTCCAGAAACAGAAGATGATTTCCAGGCCTTGTAGCCTGGTGGAGCTTACCTAGTTGGATTTCCAAGATTGCTGTCAGTAACTCTTTTCTTCAATTTCTCCCATTTGGAGTGGGAATGTCTATAACTATTATCCTATACCTACCCCACTACTGTAATTTGGGAAGAGGTAACTGTTTTACGAGTTCACAGACCCACTGAAGGAGATAATTTTTGCATCAGGGTGAATCATACCCAGTTTCTCACATAACTGGTTAAATGATTTACAGGTGAGATTCTGGACTTGATAAGTAATATGTGGGAACTTTGGGGGATATTGGGTGAGGTGAATGTGTTCTGCATGATGGATGGATTTGAATCTTTATAGGGGTCAGAAGACAGACTGTTGTCTGCTGAACAATGCCCTCGAAGGATATCCATGTCCTAGTGCCTGAAATCTGTGAATGTTATCTGATTTGGCAAAAGGGACTTTGCACATGTGATTAAGGATTCTGAGACTATCTTGAAAGAGAAAAGTGAAAGTGCTATTCACTCAGTCGTGTCCAACTCTTTGTGACCCCATAGAGTATAGCCTGCCAGGCTCCTCTGATCATGGAACTCTCCAGGAAAGAATACCGAACTGGGGAAGCCATTCCCTTCTCCAGGGGATCTTCCCGACCTGGGTATCAAACCCAGGTCTCCTGCATTGTAGGTAGAATCTTTACCATCTGAGCCACCAGGAGACTAGCTTCATGAGCCTTAAATGTAATAGTGTGTCCTTATAAAGAGGAAAGGAGGACATTTGGCACAGAAGAAGGTGGGCAGTGTTGTGACTGAAGCAAGATACTATGCTGTTGGCTTGGATGATGGATGAATGGGTCACAAGACAAGGACTATAGTAATGCAGCTCTAGATGTAAAAAAAGCAACTTAAGAAATTCTGCCCTAGAGAAAGCCTGCCAAAGGGACAGTGGCCTTGCTAAGAAAGCTTGGTTTGTACCTAGTAAAGCCAATTTTGTACTTGGCCTCTGGGACTGGAAGAGAACACATGTGGGTTATCTTAAGCCACCAGGTTCCTGGTATTGTTTACAGCCACTGTAGGAAAATAACCCAGGAACCTTTCAAGATAATCTAGTCCAGTGGCTTCAAACACTCCTCAGAAGGACTTCTTTCAGCCCTGCTTCACCTCAACCTAAACAAAAAGCCCAGAAATGTGCAAAGTTGTCCCCTTAACTCACTCAACCAGAGAAGATAAACAAAAAGCAAAACAGGCTCTAACTCCCACTAGAGCTTCTTGTGCCACACTGCCCTGTGCACGTGTGCTCAGCTGTGTCCGACTCTTCGTGACCCCATGGACTGTAGCCCACCAGGCTCCTCTATCCATGGAATTGTCTAGGCAAGCATCCGGCACTACAGCTGCAAACATAGACTGGAAATAAACAATGGAGGAATAAATAAAACCATATACGTAGAAAGTTTAAAAGAGTGCCTGACCTGTATATGATCATAACATTATAATGTGCACTTGATTTGCAGAGAACACCTCTGGAAGGATACACAAAATTGTAAAAATGGGAATTTCTTCTAGATTGAATGAAACACAAGCATGCCACAGAAACTGGCTTTTTACCATGTTTAATCGTGTGCGCATACTGCCAGTCCAGGTGGATCACTGGTAAAGTATCCGCTTGTGAGCACAGGTCCCATCCTACAGCTGAACCAATCTTTTAGTCATGTTTTGAGGCTGAGAACACTTCATTTTTCTTGAGAAAAATGACGTGAGTATTCAAGGGTCAGACAGCACCTTATTTCTGTTCTCTGTTTATTTTCTCTGGTTAAGTGAGTTAAAGGAACATCTTTGCACTTTTCTGGGCTTTTTCTTTAGCTTGAGTTGAAGAAGAGCTGACACACATACACACATACTCACCTTTGGACTTGTTTGAAATGGACAGAAGAAAATAAAAATTCACTTGTGGGATATTATAACTGGAAGAGGGAGAATGTCCTCACCATTTCAGGGTGTGTATATATGTATATATTTTCCCCTTAAATGGTGAGCAGGATTGAATGGAGCCATCTTTCCCTGTTTAAGATTTCTCTCTCCTCCATGTGGAGATATAAAACTAACTCAGAATCTCAAAGAAATCAATTGTACCAAATTTTAATTTTAAACTATAAAGCAAAATCTCATTTCAGTCTAACGTCTGTATCTACCAGCATTCCTGCCACCAACAGTCATTTCCACAGGGATCCCCTTCAGAGTACATTTTTACATAAAACAATCAGGACTACAAAATGAAGATTTTAAAAATGTATTTAATAATGGCAAATCAGATTAGAAAATCCAGCTAGACAATATTCACAGCCTGTTTATAAAATGCACATTAACCAGCCATTGTCTCTCTCCTAAAACCAAGTCACAAGACTAGAACCCTTGAATGATCCATTCCCCAGCTTCCCTCTGTGCCTTGCTCAGTCACTCAGTCATGCCTGACTCTTTGTGACCCCATGGACTATAGCCTGCCAGGCTCCTTCCTCTGTGTGCCTTATATTCAGTCAATAAAGATATCACTCTATTCAAGTAGCTACAGCAACCACCTGGGATCCATCTTCTAGAAAAATTACCCTGGGACAAATGGAACAGAGATCCCATATGTTATTATTCTTGGATTAGGTAAATTGTACTCAGCTCTTCCCATCCCCTGAAATGGTGATGACATTTCCCCTCCCCATCCAGTTATAATATTCCACAAATGAATTTTTTATTTCTCCTGTCCATTTCAAAGAAGTCCAAAAGTGAGCTAATTTCCCCCTACTTTCCTAGATTGCTGGTGGTCTGTTGTAGTTGGCCTGTAAATTATAGAGTCACTTCAGTTCAGTCACTCAGCCGTGTCCAACACTTTGCGACCCTATGGACTGGAGCATGCTAGGCCTCCCTGTCCATCACCAAATCCCGGAGTTTACTCAAACTAATGTCCATGAGTCGGTGATGCCATCCAACCCTCTCATCCTCTGTCATCCGCTTCTCCTTCTGCCTTAGATCTTTCCCAGCATCAGGGTCTCATCAAAGGAGTCAGTTCTTCGCATCAGGTGACCAAAGTATTGGAGTTTCAGCTTCAGCATCACTCCTTCCAAAGAACACCCACGACTGATCTCCTTTAGAGTGGACTGGTTGGATCTCCTTGCAGTCCAAGGGATTCTCAAGAGTCTTCTCCAACACCACAGTTCAAAAGCATCAATTCTTCAGTGCTCAGCTTTCTTTATAATCCAGTTCTCACATCCATACATGACTGCTGGAAAAACCACAGCTTTAACTAGATGGACCTTTGTTGACAAAGTAGTATCTCTGCTTTTCAATATGCTTTCTAGGTTGGTCATAACTTTTCTTCCAGGGGCAAGTGTCTTTTAATTTCATGGCTACAGCCACCATCTGAAGGGATTTTGGAGCCCCCAAAAATAAAGTCCAACACTGTTTCCACTGTTTCCCCATCTATTTTCTGTGAAGCTATAGGACCAGATGCCATGATCTTAGTTTTCTGAATGTTGAGTTTTAAGCCAACTTTTTCACTCTCTTCTTTCACTTTCATCAAGAGGCTCTTTAGTTCTTCGCTTTCTGCCATAAGTGGGTGTCAACTGCATATATGAGGTTATTTATATTCCTCCCAGCAGTCTTGATTCCAGCTTGTGCTTCTTCCAGCCCACCATTTCTCATGATGTACTCTGCATATAAGTGACAATATACAGCTTTGAAGTACCCCTTTACCGATTTGGAACCAGTCAGTTGTTCCATGTCTGGTTCTAACTGTTGCTTCTTGACCTGCATACACATTTCTCAGGAAGCAGGTCAGGTGGTCTATTATTCCCATTTCTTTATGAATTTTCCACTGTTTGTTGTGATCCACGCAGTTAAAGTTGAAATGATAGGGTGAACCTCTACAATTGAAGAAGACAAGCCCAGATATTTGTGAATCTAGGACATCTGTCATTTGCGGTGCCAAATGAGTTGACAATCGCAATCTGGGAGAGGCTTAGACTGCAAGTGGGAAGAAACACGGTGGCTGTCCCACTCTTAAATACCCAGGTCATTTATCTCAAGAAGAAAGTGGTCTAAGCCTAGAAATGTGACAGTAGAAGATTTAGCTACAGAATGGAACCAGAGATGAATTTGAAACAAGTGTCTGTGACCTAAGTGCTTGCATTTGGAGTTGGTTTGAGAGAGTCTAAAACTTAACCCCAGGATCACTAAAGAGAGAAAAAGAGAGAGAGTGCTTGCCCATTGAGGCTGAGAACTATCCTCAAATGAATGCTTGTTGGCAGACAATACTGACTATCATCCAGTCCTCAGTTTTCATACTGCTTCATGCCCCACACCAGAACAGGATGCAGAGGCTTTTACTATTACTGCAATTTTAAAACTATAAGGTGAATGTGATACTGGAAATAGGATTCTGTCTTCCCCTGATTTGTAACTCAGCGTATTCCCAACCTCTAGAAGCCCTTATACTTCCAGAACTCATACTTTGAAAAATTCCACAGAAAGTTTTTACAGCCCTCAGGAAATCATTTTCCATTGGAGGAAACAATGCTAGCAGCCGATGCCCTGATGCCTGCTCAAGCCAGCATCCTGAAGAATGATCAGCCAGTGCAGGAGAACTGAGGGATCACTGGTTCTCAGATAGTAGGGGATAAGGGCACAAAACCTGGGTTCAGTTGCGACACAGAAGGAACTGAGGGTTTCTTGCAGCACCGAAGTTTATCATGAAGGGGGCTGGGCCAGTTTGTATTTACATGCCGGAATCCTGCAGCCCTGAGTCCAGGTTGAAGTGAGGAAGAGGCTACTCTGCTGGGCACAGGTGATGTCCTCCCAGGAACATACTTAGCCCTCTCTCCTGGGTCCCTGCTGCCAGACTGTGGTCTGGCACTATCAGATAGACTCCACTTCTGTTTCTTGTGCCAGACCTGGAGGGATGATATCTAAGGATTTCATCATCAGTTCAGTTCACTTGTTCAGTCGTGTCCGACTCTTTCCGACCCCATGAATCGCAGCACGCCAGGCCTCCCTGTCCATCCTCAACTCCCAGAGTTCACTCAGACTCATACCCATCAAGTCAGTGATGCCATCCAGCCATCTCATCCTCAGTTGTCCCCTTCTCCTCCTGCCCCCAATCCCCCAACATCAAAGTCCTTTCCAATGAGCCAACTCTTTGCATGAGGGCAACATAACCAGGAGGAAAAATAAATAATTAAAACCCACAGATTATGTGCCCAACAGTAACTGCCCCAGCGGAGAAGCAATGTAGATGCCTGCATTCACCACTAGCAAGCAGGGGCTGGGCAGAGAGGCTGAATTGCTTAGAGTAAGGACTGTCCCTGAATGACCCGAGGGCATTCTGAGGGAACTAACTTGGGTAGGTCAAGCAAGACTGACCTGGGATAACTACCACGTGAAAAGCCCTAACCTAAGACACTGCCAGGCCTGCTCACAGAACAAAGGACTGAGTAGAGCTATGTGAAAAACCCTAACCTAAGACACCAGCAGGCCCACTCACAGAGCAAAGGACTGAGCAGAGCTAGCCAGCTGTAGACCGGCCCATCCCCCTCCAGTGACAGGCAGGCTAGGGCAGCCAGAGCTGGAAGGGGGGCATTCATGGCCCCAGAGAGGCATTATCTACCAAACTGCAAGCAGGCTTCATTGCTAACCAAGACTTCTTGGGATTCTGGATGGTCAACATCGTCCTGAGAAGATGCGCCAGTTGTACACCCAGAAAACTGAGCAGTAGCGATGCGGGAGGCGATAAGTTGCAGTGACTGTGCTCGCCAAACACTTGGTCACCTGAGCTGCTCGGACCTGGGAAGGGCACAAAACTCAGGCCCAACCAAGTCTGTGCCTCTGAGGACTACCCGAGTACCTGAACCTGAGCAGCTTAGACCTGGGAGGTGCATGCAGCCCAGGGCCGGCCTCAGACCGGTTCCCAGCAGAGCAACCTAGAGCCTGAGCTGTGTGCTCCATGAGCGGGGGCAGGCCCAGTGTGGCTGAGATACTGTGAGTACACGCCAGTGTTATTTGTTTGCAGCGTCCCTCCCTCCCCACAGCGCAACTGAACAAGTGAGCCTAAAAAAGTGTCCACCACTGGCCCCTTGTGCCAGGGCAGAAATTAGACACTGAAGAGACCAGCAAACAGAAGAAGCTAAAACAGAGGGAACCTCCTTGGAAGTGACAGGTGCAATAGATTAAAACCCTGCAGTTAATACCGACTACATAGGAAGCAGCCTAAAGATCTTGAGAAATATAAGCTCGATCAAGGAACTATTCAAAAATGAACTGACCTCACACTGCCCACAACAACACCGAGAAAGTCCTAGATATATTTTTACTATCATTCTTTAACTTTTTAAAATTTTAAGTCCTCTATTACTCCTGTAATTTATCATTTTTATAACCTACTATTACTTTGCAAAAAGAGACCCTATTTTTAAAGCAAAGTTCATATATATATATATATATATAAAATAATTTTGTGACTTTGTTTTTTTTTTTCTTTTTCTTTAATATTGTATTTTTGAAAATCCAACCTCTACTCTGGATTTTTAATCTTTGCTTTTGGTATTTATTATCAATTTTGTATCTTTTTTTTTAAAATTAAATTTATTTATTTTTTTAGTTACAATACTGTATTTGTTTTGCCATACATTGACACGAATCAGCCATAGGTGAACACAATCTCCCAATGCCGAATCCCCCTCCCACCTCCCACCCCCCATCCTCTACTTGAATCATCCCTGTGCATCAGCCCCATGCCTCCTGCATCCTACATTGAACATAGATTAGCGTTTCGTTTCTTACAGGAAAATATACATGTTTCATTGCCATTCTCCCATACCATCCCACCCTTTCCCTCTCCCTCAGAGTCCAAAAGTCCACTCTATACCTCTGTGTCTCTTGTTGTCTCACATATAGGGTCATCATTACTGTCTTCTAAATTCCATATATATGTGTCAGTATACTGTATTGGTGTTTTTCTTTCTGGCTTACTTCACTCTGTATAATCGGTTCCAATTTCATCCATCTCATTAGAACTGAGTCAAATTTATTCTTTTTAAGGGCTGAGTAGTATTCCATAGTGTATATGAACCACAGCTTTCTTATCCATTCATCTGCTGATGGACATCTAGGTTGCTTCCATGTCCTGGCTATTATAAACAGCGCTGCAATGAACATTGGGGTACATGTGTCTCTTTCACTTCTGGTTTCCTCAGTGTGTATGCCCAGCAGTGGGATTGCTGGGTCATAAGGCAGTTCTATTTGCAATTTTTAAGGAATCTCCACACTGTTTTCCATAATGGCTGTACTAGTTTGCATTCCCACCAGCAGTGTAAGAGGGTTCCCTTTTCTCCACACCCTCTCCAGCATTTATTGCTTGTAGACTTTTGGATTGCAGCCATTCTGACTGGTGTGAAATGGTACCTCATTGTGGTCTTGATTTGCATTTCTCTGATAATGAGTGATGTTGAACATCTTTTCATGTGTTTGTTAGCCATCCGTATGTCTTCTTTGGAGAAATGTCTATTTAGTTCTTTGGCCCATTTTTTTATTGGATCATTTATTTTTCTGGAGTTGAGCTGCATAAGTTGCTTATGTATCTTTGAGATTAGTTGTTTGTCAGTTGTTTCATTTGCTATTGTTTTCTCCCATTCAGAAGGCTGTCTTTTCACCTTGCTTATTGTTTCCTTTGTTGTGCAGAAGCTTTTAATTTTAATTAGATCCCATTTGTTTATCTTTGCTTTAATTTCCAGTATACTGGGAGTTGGATCATAGAGGATCCTGCTGTGATTTATGTCGGAGAGTGTTTTGCCTATGTTCTCCTCTAGGAGTTTTATAGTTTCTGGTCTTACATTTAGATCTTTAATCCATTTTGAGTTTATTTTTGTGTATGGTGTTAGAAAGGGGTCTAGTTTCATTCTTTTACAAGTGGTTGACCAGTTTTCCCAGCACCACCTGTTAAAGAGACTATCTTTACTCCATTGTATATTCTTGCCTCCTTTGTCGAAGATAAGGTGTCCATAGGTATGTGGGTTAATCTCAGGGCTTTCGATTTTGTTCCATTGATTTATATTTCTGTCTTTGTGCCAGTACCATACCGTCTTAATGACTGTGGCTTTGTAGTAGAGCCTGAAGTCAGGCAAGTTGATTCCTCCAGTTCCATTTTTCTTTCTCAAGATTGCTTTGGCTATTCGAGGTTTTCTGTATTTCCATACAAATCTTGAGATTATTTGATCTAGTTCTGAGAAAATTACTGCTGGTAGCTTGATGGGAATTGCATTGAATCTGTAGATTGCTTTGGGTAGTATACTCATTTTCACTATATTGATTCTTCCAAGCCATGAGCATGGTATATTCCTCCATCTATTAGTGTCCTCTTTGATTTCTTTCATCAGTGTTTTATAGTTTTTTCTATATATAGGTCTTTAGTTTCTTTAGGTAGGAATATTCCTAAGTATTTTATTCTTTTCGTTGCAATGGTGAATGGAATTGTTTCCTTGACTTCTTTTTTCTACTTTCTCGTTATTAGTGTATAGGAATGCAAGGGATTTCTGAGTGTTGATTTTATATCCTGCAACTTTACTATATTCACTGATTAGCTCTAGTAGTTTTCTGGTCGAGTCTTTAGGATTTTCTATGTAGAGGATCATGTCATCTGCAAACAGTGAGAGTTTTACTTCTTCTTTTCCAATTTGGATTCCTTGTATTTCTTTTTCTGCTCTGATTGCTTTGGCCAAAACTTCCAGTACGATGTTGAAGAGTAGTGCTGAAAGTGGACACCCTTGTCTTGTTCCTGACTTTAGGGAAATGGTTTCAATTTTTCACCATTGAGGATAATGTTAGCTGTGGGTTTGTCATATATAGCTTTTATTATGTTGAGGTATGTTCCTTCCAGTCCTGCTTTCTGGAGAGTTTTTATCATAAATGGATGCTGAATTTTGTCAAAGGCTTTTTCTGCATCTATTGAGATAATCATATGATTTTTATTTCTCAGTTTGTTAATGTGATGAATTACATTGATTGACTTGCGGATATTGAAGAATCCTTGCATCCCTGGGATAAAGCCCACTTGGTCATGGTGTATGATCTTTTTAATGTGTTGCTGGATTCTGATTGCTGGGATTTTGTTGAGGATTTTGCATCTATGTTCATCAGTGATATTGGCCTGTAGTTTTCTTTTTTGTGGTGTCTTTGTCAGGTTTTGGTATTAGGGTGATGGAGGCCTCATAGAATGAGTTTGGAAGTTTACCTTCCTCTGCAATTTTCTGGAATAGTTTCAGTAAGATAGGTGTTAGCTCTTCTTGGAATTTTTGGTAGAATTCAGCTGTGAAGCCGTCTGGACCTGGGCTTTTGTTTGCTGGAAGATTTCTGATTACAGTTTCAATTTCCATGCTTGTGATGGGTCTGTTAAGATTTTCTATTTCTTCCTGGTTCAGTTTTGGAAAATTGTACTTTTCTAAGAATTTGTCCATTTCTTCCAAGTTGTCCATTTTATTGGCATATAATTGCTGATAGTAGTCTCTTATGATTCTTTGTATTTCTGAGTTGTCTGTCATGATCTCTCCATTTTCATTTCTAATTTTGTTGATTTGATTTTTTTCTCTTTGTTTCTTGATGAGTCTGGCTAATGGTTTGTCAATTTTATTTATCCTTTCAAAGAACCAGCTTTTTGCTTTGTTGATTTTGCTATGGTCTCTTTTGTTTCTTTTGCATTTATTTCTGCCCTAATTTTTAGGATTTCTTTCCTTCTACTAACCCTGGGGTTCTCCATTTCTTCCTTTTCTAGTTGCTTTAGGTGTAGAGTTAGGTTATTTATTTGACTTTTTTCTTGTTTCTTGAGGTATGCCTGTATTGCTATGAACTTTCCTCTTAGGACTGCTTTTATAGTGTCCCACAGGTTCTGTGTAGTTGTGTTTTCATTTTCATTTGTTTTGATGCATATTTTGATTTCTTTTTGATTTCTTCTGTGATTTGTTGATTATTCAGAAGGGTGTTGTTCAGCCTCCAAATGTTGGCATTTTTAATAGTTTTTCTCCTGTAATTGAGATCTAACCTTAGTGCATTATGGTCAGAGAAGATGCTTGGAATAATTTCGATTTTTTTGAATTTATCAAGGTTAGATTTATGACCCAGAATGTGATCTATTCTGGAGAAGGTTCCGTGTGCACTTGAGTAAAAGGTGAAATTCATTGTTTTGGGGTGAAATGTCCTATAGATATCAATTAGGTCTAATTGGTCTATTGTATCATTTAACGTTTGCATTTCTTTGTTAATTTTCTGTTTAGTTGATCTGTCCATAGGTGTGAGTGGGGTGTTAAAGTCTCCCACTATTATTGTGTTATTATTAATTTCCCCTTTCATGCTTGTTAGCAATTGTCTTACATATTGCGGTGCTCCTATGTTGGGTGCATATATATTTATAATTGTTATATCTTCTTCTTGGATCGATCCTTTAATCATTATGTATTGGCCTTCTTTGTCCCTTTTCACAGCCTTTGTTTTAAAGTCTATTTTATCGGATATGAGTATTGCTACTCCTGCTTTCTTTTGGTCTTTATTTGCATGGAATATCTTTTTCCAGCCCTTTACTTTTAGCCTGTATGTGTCCATTGTTTTGAGGTGGGTCTCTTGTAAGCAGCATATATAGGGATCTTGTTTTTGTATCCATTCAGCCAGTCTTTGCCTTTTGGTTGGGGCATTCAACCCATTTACATTTAAGGTAATTATTGATAAGTATGCTCCTGTTGCCATTTACTTTATTGTTTTGGGTTCGGGTTTATACGTCCTTTTTGTGTTTCCTTTCTAAAGTCTATCCTTTAGTATTTGTTGGAGAGCTGGTTTGGTGGTGCTGAATTCTCTCAGCTTTTGCTTGTCTGGAAAGCTTTTGATTTCTCCTTCATATTTGAATGAGATCCTTGCTGGGTACAGTAGTCTTGGCTGAAGGTTATTATCTTTCATCACTTTAAGTATGTCTTGCCATTCCCTCCTGGCCTGAAGAGTTTCTGTTGAGAGATCTGCAGTTATCCTTATGGGGATCTCCTTGTGTGTTATTTGTTGTTTTTCCCTTGCTGCTTTTAGTAATTGTTCTTTGTGTTTGGTCTTTGTTAGTTTGATTAAAATATGTCTTGGGGTGTTTTGCTTTGGGTTTATCCTGTTTGGCACTCTCTGGATTTCTTGGACTTGGGTGATTATTTCCTTCCCCATTTTAGGGAAGTTTTCAACTATTATCTCCTCAAGTATTTTCTCATGGTCTTTCTTTTTGTCTTCTTCTTCTGGGACTCCTATAATTCCGAATGTTGGAGCGTTTCATATTGTCTTGGAGGTCTCTGAGGGTTGTCCTCATTTCTTTTAATTCGTCTTTCTTTTTCCCTCGCTGATTCATTTATTTCTACCATTCTATCTTCTATTTCACTAATCCTATCTTCTGCCTCTGATATTCTACTATTTGTAGCCTCCAGAGTGTTTCTGATCTCATTTATTGCATTATTCATTATATGTTGACTCTTTTTATTTCTTCTAGGTCCTTGTTAAACCTTTCTTGCATCTTCTCAATCCTTGACCCCAGGCTATTTATCTGTGATTCCACTTTGATTTCAAGATTTTGGATCATTTTCACTATCAGTATTTGGAATTCTTTCTCAGGTAGATTCCCTATCTCTTCCTCTTTTGTTTGGTTTGGTGGACATGTCTCCTGTTCCTTTACCTGCTGGGTATTCCTCTGTCTCTTCATCCTGGTTATATTGCTGCGTTTGGGGTGGCTTTTCTATATTCTTGGAATTTGTGGAGTTCTCTTTATTATAGAGTTTCCTCTCTGTGTTTGGGGTTATATCAGTGGCTTGTCAAAGTTTCTTGATCAGGGAGGCTTGTGTTGGAGTTCTGGTGGGTGGATCTGGATTTCCTCTCTCTGGAGTGCTGTGACGTGTGAAGTAATGGGTTATGCGACGTCAGTGGTTTTGGAGTATTTTGAGTTGCCTGTGTATTGAAGCTCAGGGGCTTGTTCTTGTGTTGCTGGAGAATTTGCGTGGTATGTCTTGCTCTGGAGCTTGTTGGCCCTTGGGCAGTGCTCAGTTTTAGTATAGGTATGAAGGCGTTTGATGAGCTCTAATTGGATAATGTACCCTGTATTCAGGAATTCTTTGATGATCTCAGGATTTGGAATTATGCCTCCTGATTCTGGTTTTCAGATTTATTTTTAGAATAGGCTCATGATTTCTCCGTCTATTCAGCACTAATGTTAAAACATCTAGGTTAATGATGATAGGTTTCTCCACCTTGAGGCTTGTCCCTAGAGGATCGGTGAGTTACTTGGAGGAGAGAAGAGGGAGGGAGTAGTTAGAGGTGAGTGGAATGGGATGAGGTGGAATCATAAGAGGGAAAAGCAAGTTAGCCCGTAACCACTTTCTTGTGTGTGCTCGAAGTCTGGACCGCTCAGAGGTGGTCACAGAGTTATACATGGAAGAGGAGAGGAAGGAAGTAGATAGAGATGGACAGGAGGATAAAGAGGGAGATAGGAAGGAGGGATACAGATCCGGTCAGTGACCAGTTCCCTTAGAGTTCTCCTCCTTCTGGAACGCACAGAGGTTCATAGGGTTGGGTAGAGAGGGGGAGGGGGGAGGGGAGGAGACAAAAGCCACCTGGTGGCGAAAAGGAGATTCCAGAGGTGGAGAGAGTGGTCAAGCCAGTAGTCTTGCACTCATGTAAAACTGGGTACTGAGGATTAGGTTTTTAAAAGTACAAAATTGGCAACAAATACCAAAATGCCAAGATTAAAAATCTGGAGTATAAATTGGATTTTCAAAGATAGATTATTGAAGAGAAGATGAAGAAGTAGAGAGAAATTTAAAAAAAAATTGAGAAAAAAGAAAAAGAAAAAAAAAAGTAAAATATAATAAAAGACTCCAGAATTATTAAAAGACAACTTCCTTCACCAATAAGACTATATACGGCGTTTGCTTAAACGATAGGGTTTTTTTTTTTTAAGTAATATTAGGTTCTAAAAATAATAACTAGAAATATAGAATACTTAAAAATTTAAGGAAGTTTAGGGAAAAAAGGATGAAAAAGAAAAGGATAAACAAATTTAAAAGGAAAAAAATAATTTTTAAAGAAAGAAAACAAAATTCTTAAAAAGAAAAAAAAAATCACGCTTACACATCATCCCCTCAAAAAAAAATTTTTTTTTTGGATCATAAAAGTAGGAACGGGCGTATCTGGCGCTTTCTCTGTCGTTGAGGGCTGTGTGGGGTCACTACCAAGGCAGTTTCCTCTGTTTGACTTCTTCTGTTTGCTGGTCTCTTCCGTGTCTGATTTCTGTCTTGCCACAAGGAGGGTGGTGATGAGCTCTGCACTGGGCTTGCCCCTTCCCAATCCGCGGGATAACCATGTGGGGCTTGGCCTATGTTTCATGCAATTCCCCGGTTTAAGCCGCTCAGGATTGGCGCTCAGGAAGTCCCCTCCGGGTGCCGGGTTTGGTTCCAAGTCCAAGTGGTAGGGAGTTTGGCGTGGACTATTGTTGTAGAAGTCTCGATAGAAGCTTGCTTGCAATTTGGTAGGTAATGTCTCTCTTGAGCTGCGTTTGCCCTCTTCCCTCGCTTAAGGCTCTGGCTGCCCGTCGCTGGTGGGGGATGGTCTGCAGCCGGCTATTTCCGATCCGTTCTTTGTTCTGTGCGCGGGCCTGTCAGTGTCTTATGTTCGAGCGTTTCGCGTGTTAGTTACCCCCAGTCTGGTTTGTTGGTCCAGGATAAATTGTTCTATCCACGCGCGGACCCGATTCTGGCCCTGTTACGCCCCGAATCTCGAGAAAAGCCCTGCAGCCTACGTCTCCCGCGGCCCAATTCTTAGAAAGCACTGTCGCGGGCGCGCTCCTCCCTGCCCAACCCCCACTGCTGTCGGACGCAGGCGTTTGCGCTGCTTGTCCGCTGGGGGTTATACTGTTGAATTCATAATCTCTTGGTTTTAATTATTTATTTATTCTTCCTTCCTGTTATGTTGCCCTCTGTGCTTCCAGGGCTCGCCCCATGCACAGCTGAGAGAAAAGTTCCCCAATTTTAGGGAACCTCTCTCTTTAAGAGTCTCTTCCTGGGACGGGATTCCCTTCCCGTGCCGGGATTCCCCTCCCGTGCCGGGATTCCCTCCCTACCTCCTTTGTCTATAACTTCGTTCTTTAAAATAAAATAAAGTATTTGCTACCTGGCTTTGAAGCCAATGATCTGCTCTGCTGGATGCCTGATGTCCTCTGCCAGCAGTCAGAAGTTATTTTGTGGAATTTGCCAGCGTTGAAATGTTCTTTTGATGAGGTAGAGAGGGAGAAAGTGTTCTCCCCATCCTATTCCTCTGCCATCTTTTTCCAATCCCCCAATTTTGTATCTTTAAGAACCCAATCTTCAGTACCCATTTTTACTTGGGAGTGAGATTACTGGCTTGACTGCTCTCTCTCCCTTTGGACTCTCCTTTTTCTCCACCAGATGCCCTCTGTCTCTTCCCTCCCCCTTCTCTTCTCTACCCAACTCTGTGAATCTCTGTGTGTTCCAGACGATGGAGAACACTTAGGGAACTGGTTACTGGCTGGATCTGTATCTCTCCTTTTCATTTCCCTCTTTTATCCTCCTGGCCACCTCTGTCTCCTTCCTCCCTCTCCTCTTCTCTGTATAAATCCATGAACATCTCTGAGCAGTCCAGACTGTGGAGCACATATAAGGAAGTGATTACTGGCTAGCTTGCTCTCTCCTCTTTTGATTCCCCTTCATCTCATCCTGGTCACCTCTATCTCCCTCCTCCCTCTTCTCTTCTCCACGTAACTCTGTGAACCTCTCTGGGTGTCCCTCACTGTGGACAAACTTTTCATCTTTAACCTAGATGTTTTATCAACAGTGCTGTATAGATGGAGAAGTCTTGAGGCTACTGTAAAAATAAGACTGAAAACCAGAAGCAGGAGGCTTAAGTCCAAATCCTGAGAAAACCAGAGAACTCCTGACTCCAGGGAGCACTAATCAATAGGAGCTCATCAAACACCTCCATATCTACAATCTCACCTCTTAGGCTGTTCTGGTGTGGTAATAGCAATGATAGCAAGGTCTGCCTAGAAAAGAAAATCAGTGGAGCCAAATTGCTTAGAACCCCACTCTCCAATGAGCAATCTCCTTAAGGCAAAGCCATGCCAACATATGTCTGTTGCATCTCCAGAAACTAGGCATCCAAATTTCATATAGAGAATATTATTTTTATCTGTCTAGGAGCCAGTCACAATTTAAGACTTCATTGGGATTAGTAGTAATCATAGTGCCAAATTATTTTCTGGGAAGAATGAGATAAAGATAGGAAGAAAAATAACAATGTGACAAAACAAATGCAAGATATAAAAAAATATAAAATACATACCATCACAAGGGAATGGGATATTCTTTTTAAAAAGCTTTTTAGTTTCTATCTGGGTAACCAATTAACAACATGACAGTTTCAGGTGAACAGCGAAGGGACTCAGCCATACATATACATGCATCCATTCTTCCCCTAACTCTCCTCCCATTCAGGTGGCCATATAATATTGAGCAGAGTTCCATGTGCTATACAGTAGGTTCTTGGTTATCCTTTTTAAATATAGCCTTGTGGTGGTGAGATATGCTTAATAAGGGATAAGGCCATTATTAGACTGTTTGACTGCAAAGGGAAAAGATGAGATAGGCAGAGAAATCTTTAAGTATCACTAGAAATACCATCTTCACTCAAAAGTATAAGTTTCTTGTTGGCAAGGACCCTCTTATGTATCTATATGCTTCTGAAACACAGAAAACCTAATGGGAGTTAAATGAAAATCTGTTTAGTTGAATGATATACTGTGCTGTTACAGCAAGATCTCAGCTTTCAAGCTCCATCTCATACAAATGAAATGGAAGTTCTTCCACATCATCTATTTAAGTAATGGACCATATGTACAAGGGAATCTTGTGTGTACCTGCATGCATGCTAAGTTGTGTCCAACTCTTTGCCACCCTATGGACTGTAGCCACCAGGCTCCTTTGTCCATGGGATTCTCCAGGCAAGAATACTGGAGTGGGTTGCCATGCCCTCCTCCAGGACATCTTCCCCACCAAGGGATCAAACTCAGGTCTCTGACTTCTCCTGCACTGGAAGGTGGGCTCTTTAAGACTAATGCCATTCACGAAGCCTCAGAATAATTGTTAGTCATCAACAGTGCACACAGTACTAGAAAAGGTCAGTGTTCATTCCAATCCCAAAGAAAGGCAATGCCAAAGAATGTTCAAACTACCTCACAATTGCCCTCATCTCACACACTAGTAAAGTAATGCTTAAAATTCTCCAAGCTAAGCTTCAGCAATACGTGAATTGTGAACTTCCAGATGTTAAAGCTGGTTTTAGAAAAGGCAGAGGAACCAGATATCAAATTTCCAACATCCGCTGGATCATGGAAAAAGCAAGAGAGTTCCAGAAAAAAACATCTATTTCTGCTTTATTGACTATGCCAAAGCCTTTGACTGTGTGGATCACAATAAACTGTGGAAAATTCTAAAAGAGATGGAAATACCAGACTACCTGACCTGCTTCCTGAGAAATCTGTATGCAGGTCAGGAAGCAACAGTTAGAACTAGACATGGAACAGCAGACTGATTCCAAATAGGAAAAGGAGTACATCAAGGCTGTATATTGTCACTCTGCTTATTTAACTTATATGCAGAGTACATCATGAGAAACGCTAGGCTGGAGGAAGCACATGCTGGAATCAAGATTGCCAGGAGAAATATCAATAACCTCAGATATGCAGATGACACCACCCTTATGGCAGAAAGTGAAGAAGAACTGAAGAACATCTTGGTGAAAGTGAAAGAGGAGAGTGAAAAAGTTGGCTTAAAGCTCAACATTCAGAAAACGAAGATCATAGCATCCGGTCCCATCACTTCACGGCAAATAGATAGGGAAACAATGGAACCAGTGTCAGACTTTGTTTTTCTGGGCTCCAAAACCACTGCAGATGGTGATTGCAGCCATGACATTAAAAGGCGCTTACTTCTTGGAAGGAAAGCTCTGACCAACCTAGAGAGCATATTCAAAAGCAGAGACTTTACTTTTGCCGACTAAGATCCGTCTAGTCAAGGCTATGGTTTTTCCAGCAGTCCTGTATGGATGTGAGAATTGGACTATAAAAAAGCTGAGCGTGGAAGAATTGATGCTTTGAACTGTGGTGTTGGAGAAGACTCTTGAGAGTCCCTTGGACTTCAAGGAGGTCCAACCAGTCCATCTTAAAGGAGATCAGTCCAGGGTGTTCATTGGAACGACTGATGTTGAAGCTGAAACTCCAGTATTTTGGCCACCTGATGCAGAGAGCTGACTCATTTGAAAAGACCCTGATGCTGTGAAAGATTGAGGGCAGGAGAAGAGGACGGCAGAGTATGACATGGTTGGATGACATCACCAACTCAATGGACATGGGTTTGGGTGGACTGAAGGAGTTGGTGATGGACAGGGAGGCCTGGTGTGCTGCAGTTCATGGGGTCACAAAGAATCGGACACAGCTGAGTGACTGAACTGAACAATTCTGGGATGAAAAAAATCAAAGGACTTCCTTGTGATCCAGTGGTTAAGAATTCACCTTGCAATGAAGGGGACATGGGTTTGATCCCACCTGCTGTAAGGCAGCTAAGCCCATGAGCTACAGCATGGACTTAGAAGCCCATGCATCACAACTAAAGAAACCCCGTGCACCACAATGAAAGATCCCTCATGCCACAACTGAGACTTAATATCCACAAATGGGAAGTTGATTACTCCTCTGCTTAATTTCTTTTAAGAGTTCAAGAGCACACGTGAATTCAGCCAGAGTACTTGATAGCTGGACTTTCAGATGGTCCCAAAAGGCCTTGTACATTGTCTCCTTAATCCTGCCTTCCAGACTATAAGAAGGTTAACTGAGCAACTTGCTCTTTACCCAGAGAGTTGGTATAGGTTCCTAATCTAAATCCCAAACATCATTTAAGATCAAGAAAGACCATTATGTTGACAGAGCAGGAGCTATGTTTGGACTTTAGCAGAGTTGAATAAACTGAGTTTAGTCTCAGATGCAAAGGCACTGGCCAATTTCTCTCAGAAGGATTCTTCATGGTTCCAGAAAATCTCTCCCTCTAGTAAGAAGAACCAAGAACTTGGAGTAGAGGTCCTGAGTACTAGCCTTGATTCTTCATCTAATTTAAATATGTGCCTTTGTTATTAGATCCATATACTTTGAACTAGATGATCTTTTCCCTTAAGCCTTAAAATCCAGGAAAGGTCTTTCCTTTTTGATAACACTTGAAAATCGTATGTGCACCTTCAACTCATTATCTTCTCCTCTCAAACCTGTGCCTTATTCAAGCAAATCATAAAGTTTACAATTTTCTCATTAAAAATAGAATAGTAATGCATTCTTTGGTTGAAAATTTTACAAGCAATACAGAGATAAATGAAAAGAAGTCAAAGTTCCTTTCCCAACACACCAACCCCATTTGTGAGATGTTACCAACTGTTATTTATCTAATGCATAATAATTACTTCTCTTCATCCTTTGAATGTACTTGGTCCCTAAATTAGAGATTTTGATTCCTATATATGTCTTGGAATCCATTCCCTTCTGCCATCATTTCCTGTTTAGACTATTGCAATATTCTAGTAAATGGTACTCCTGCCCCCAATCAAAGTCTTACTATAACAATGCCACATATTCTTGCTAAGACCAATGGCCTTTCTAAGATAAAAATCTGATCATAATGACATGATCATTTAAAGTTCTCTAGAACCTTCCCATCACCACATCAACAAGAAGCAAGATTTTCTTGTTGTTGCTGTTTAGTCAATAAGTTGTGTCTGACTTCTTTGCGACCCCAGGGATCATAGCTCTCCCAGGTCCCCTCTATCCATGGGACTCCCCAGGCAAGAACACTGGAGTGGGTTGCCGTTACCCCCCTCCAGGGGTCCTCTTGACCCAGGGATTGAACCTGGGTCTTCTGGATTAGCAGGCATATTCTTTACCACTGAGCCACCAGAGAAGCCCCAAAGCTGTTTAATTGCTAAGGCATGTCCGCATCTTTTTGTGACCCCATGGACTGTAGCATACAAGGCTCCTCTGACCTGCACTTTCTCCTGGAGTTTGTTCATTAAGTTGGTGTTACTATCTAACTGGTGCAACTATCTAAGATGGTTACTATCTAACCATCTCATCCTCTGCTGCCCCCTTCTTTTTTGCCTTCAATCTTTCCCCAAATCAGTGTCTTATCCAGTGAGTAGGCTATTAGCATCAGGTAGCAAAGGATTGGAATGTCAGTCCTTCTAATGAATATTCAGGGTCAATTTCCATTAGGATTGACAGATTTTATCTCCTTCCAGTCCAAGAGACTCTCAAGAGTATTCTCCAGAACCACAATTCGTAAGCATCAATTCCTTGGTGCACAACCTTCTTTATGGTCCACTTCTCACATCCACGCATGACTTCTGGAAAAACCATAGCTTTGACTGTATGGCACTTTGTTGGCAGAGTGATGTCTCTGCTTTTAATATGCTGTCTAGCTTTGTCATAGCTTTCCTTCCAAGGAGCAAGCGTCTTTTACTTTCACGGCGTCAGTTACAGTCCACAGTGATTTTGGAACCCTAGAAAATTAAATCTGTCACTGCTTCCATTTTTCCCCCTTCTATTTGCCATAAGGTGATGGGAGTGGGTGCCATCATCTTAGTTTTGTGAATATTGAGTTTCAAGCCAGCTTTTTCACTCTCCTCTTTCAACTTCATTAAGAATCTCTTTAGTTCCTCTTCCCTTTCTGCATTAGACTGGTATCATCTGTATATCTGGAGTTACTGATGTTTCTCCCAGAAATCTTGATTCCAGCTTGTGATTCATCCAGGACAGCATTGTTCATGATGTGCTCTACAAAATAAACAGAGAGACGATATCCAGCCTTGATATACTCCTTTCCCAATTTGGAACCAGTCAGTTATTTTATGTCCAGTTCTATCTGTGACTCATAAAGGTCCAGTTCTAACCTTGTGAGCATGGGAAATAAGTGCTTAGTAGTTTGAACATTCTTTAGCATTTCCCTTCTGTGGGACTGGAATGAAAACTGACCTTTTCCAGTCCTGTGGCCACTGCTGAGTTTTCCAAATTGGCTAGCATATTGAATGCAACACTTTAACAGCACCATATTTTAGGATTTGAAATAGCTCAACTGAAATTCCATCACCTCCAATAGTTTTGTTCATAGTAGTGCTTCCTAAGGCCCACTTGACTTTACAACCCAGAATATTTGGCTCTAAGTGAGTGACCACATCACTGTGGTTATCCAGGTCACCGAGACTTTTTTTTTTTGTATAGTATTTCTGTATATTCTTGCCACCTCTTCTTAATCTCCTCTGCTTAAGTTAGACCAATAATTCTTCCCACAGAGGAAGTTAAGACTGCAGTGAGCAACTGAATGACCCAGTGTTGCTAGACACTGCCCAAGAATCACACTTCTGTCTCATCTAAACCCAGAACCCAGAGGCAATGAGCAAGGCTGAATAGTCTCAGGACAGCAAGGAGCTGGACTTAACCAGATCATCAACACTGAAACCAGGTTGATTATATTCTTTGCAGCCAAAGATGGAGAAGCTCTATAAAGTCAGCAAAAACAAGACGAGGAGCTGACTGTGGCTCAGATATTCAGCTCCTTATTGCAAAATTCAGACTTAAATTGAAGAAAGTAGGGAAAACCACTAGGCCATTCAGGTATGACTTAAATCAAATCCCTTATGATTATCCAGGAGAGGTGAAAAATAGATTCAAGGGATTAGATCTGATAGAAAGAGTACCTGAAGAACTATGGAGAGAGGTTCCTAACATTGTACAGAAAGTGATGATCAAAGCCATCCCCATCGAAGAGAAATGCAAAAAGGCAAAATGGTTGTTTGAAGAGCCCTTACAAATAGACAGGAAGAGAAGAGAAGCAGAAGCCAAAGGAGAAAAGAAATATATATCCATCAGAATGCAGAATTCCAAAGAATAGCAAGGACAGATAAGAAAGCCTTCTTAAGTGAACAATGCAAAGAAATAGAGAAAAGCTATAGAATGGGAAAGAGTAGAAATCTCATCAAGAAAATTAGAGACAACAAGGGAATATTTCATGAAAAAATGGTAACAATAAAGGACAGAAACACTATGGACCTAACAGAAGCAGAAAATATTAAGAAGAGGCAGCAAGAATACACACAAAAACTCAGTACAGGCCACAGGACAGGAAATGGCCAGTTTTCATTCCAATCCCAAAGAAGGGGAATGCCAGAGAATGTTCAAACTACTGCACAATTGCACTCATTTTCAAAGCTAGAAAAGTAATGCTCAAAATCCTCCAAGCCAGGCTTTAGCAGTAAACTTCTTAATGTACAAGCTGGACTTAGAAAAGGCAGAGGAACCAGAAATCAAATTGCCAACATATGTTGGATTATAGAAAAAGCAAGAGAATTCCAGAAAAACATATATTTCTTTTTCATTGACTACACTAAAGGATTTGAGTGTGTGCATCCCAACAAACTGTGGAAAATTCTTAAAGAGATAGACACAGAAGACCACCTTACCCGCCTCCTGAGAAACCTGCATGCGGGTCAAGAAGCAATAGTTAGAACCAGACATGGAACAATGAACTGGTTCCAAACTGGGAAAGGAGTATGTCAAGGCTGTATATTGTCATCCTGCTTATTTGAATTATATGCAGAGTGCACCATGCAAAATGCCGGGCTGGAAGAAGCTCAAGCTGGATTCAAGACTGACAGGAGAAATGTCAATAATCTCAGGTACACAGATGACACCACTCCTAATGGCACAAAGCAAAGAGGAACTAAAGAGCCTCTGAATGAAGGCAAAAGAGGAGAGTGAAAAACCTGGCTTAAAACTCAACATTGAAAAAGGAAAATCATGGCATACAGTCCCATTACTTCATGGTAAACAGATGGGGAAACAATGGAAAAAGTGACACATTTTTTTCCCCCCTGGGGCTCCAAACCACCACATACAGTGACTGCAGCCATGAAATTAAAAGACGTTTGTTCCTTGTAAGCAAAGCTATGAGAAATCTAGACAGCATATTAAAAGCAGAGATATAAGGCTGCTAACAAAAGTCTCTATATTCAAAACTATAGTTTTACCAGTAGTCAGGTAGAAATGTGAGTGTTATACCATAAAGAAGGCTGAGCACCAAAAACTTGATGGTTTTGAACTGTGGTGCTAGAGAAGACTCTTGAGAGTCCTTTGGACAGCAAAGAGACCAAACCAGTCGATTCTAAATGAAATCAACATTGCATATTCATTGGAAGGACTGATGCTGCACTTGAAGCTCCAGCATTCTAGTCAGCTGATAGGAAGAGCTGACTCATTGGAAAAGACCCAATTTGAAGTATCTGCAGAGTGCATCATGTGAAATGCCTGGAAAGATTGAGGTCAGAAGGAGAAGGGGACCACAGAGGATGAGATGGTTTGATGGTGTCGACTCTGGTCATGAGTTTGAGCAAACTCCAGTAGATGGTGAAGGACAGGTAAGCCTTGCATGTTGCAGTCATGGGGTCACAAAGAGTCAGACACAACTGAACAACTGAACAACAACAACAAACTACGAGTTGGGATAAGAGTGACAGCAAATTGGGCACTAAATCAACAAAGCTCTGCTGTTCCTACTAACTGCCTCACGGACTGTCCCTTACAAAATTCACAGGACTCATCACATAAAGTAGCCCCAATATGCCTACAAGCCCCCTCAGCACTCCCTCTGACCTCCCTCTTCAGAACTGGCCTTCCATCGGCACCCCTGCTGGAGGTGCACTAAAGCCTCTACAGATCATGCACAGGCATATAAAAAGAACAGGCACCTCTCTGCTGGATGGGATGAACGGTTTCACTTTAAACACTTCAGGGTACTGAGATATGGAAAATGAATAGGAGGCTGTCAGCATGTCAAAAATAAAAAAGACATGGCAACAGCTTTGATGTATATAAATAGAAAAAAAAAGATATACCCATCTGAATGCAGAATTTCAAAGAATAGCAAGGACAGATAAGAAAGACTTCTTAAGCGAACAATGCAAAGAAATAGAGGAAAACAATAGAATGGGATAGAGTAGAGATGTCTTCAAGAAAATTAGAGATACCAAGGGACTATTTCATGGGCACAAAAAGGGCAGAAAGTGTATAGACCTAGCAGAAACAGAAGATATTAAGAAGTATAAGTAAGTAAGTGTTAGTTGCTCACTTATGCCTGACTCTTTGCGACACCATGGACTGCAGCCCACCAGGCTCCTGTGTCCATGAGATTTTCCAGGCAAGGATACTGGAGTGGGTTGACATTTCCTTCTCCAGGGCATCTTCCCGACCCAGGGATCGAACCTGGGACTCCTGCACTGCAGGCAGATTCTTTACCAACTGAGCTACAAGAGAAGCAAAAATACACACAAAACCTCAGCACAGGCCACAGGACAGGCAAAGGTCAGTTTTCAGTGCAATCTCAAAGAAGGGCAATGCCAAAGAACATTCAAACTACCCCACAATTGCACTCATTTCACAGGCTAGCAAAGTAAGGCTCAAAACCCTTCAAGCTAGGCTTCAACAGTATGTGAACTGGAAACTTCCAAATGTACAAGCTGGATTCAGAAAGGGTAGAGGAACCAGAGATCCAATTGAGAGCATCTCTTGGATCATAGAAAAAGCAAGAGAATTCCAGAAAAACATCTACTTCTCCTTCATTGACTATACTAAATCCACTGAGTGTGTGAATCACAACAAACTGGAAAATTCTTAAAGAGATGACATACGAGACCACCTTACCTGTCTCCTGAGAAACCTGTATGCAGGTCAAGAAGCAACAGTTAGAACCAGACACGGAGCAACAGACTGGTTCCAAATTGGGACAGGAGTACCTCAAGACTATGTATTGTCACCCTGCTTATTTAACTTATATGCAGAGTACATCATGCAAAATGCCAGGGTGGAACAAACTAAAACTGGAACCAAGATTGACTGAAGAAGTATCAGTAACCTCAGATATGCAGATGACACCACCCTAATAACCTCAGATATGCAGATGACACCACCCTAATGCAGAAACAAGGAAAAACTTTCCTGGCACCCAGCAGACAGAGCTTCTTCCTGGACATCTAGTGTGAGACGGCGGGAGGAGAAAGCTCAGGATGTGCAGGCATGTCTGTGGATGCTCAGCTTTGTGAGAGACTGCAAGCATGGCCACTGTCTCAGAGGAAGAGAGAAGTGTGCATGTACGTGGGCATGTGTTAATATTCTACATTATAAGCTTTTAAACTAGCTGATAACTAAGCGTTTACAGTTACATACCTTCTACCTCACATTGGAAAAGGCACTGACTCCCAAACTGAATCCTACTCTATATCTTCTGGATCCCACTGTATTACATATCATCAACATTTGCTCCTTGGTCTTAGTCTTAATATGCTTTTTAATTTTTTTTTTCATATTGGTGTTTGACTGATTTCTTTAAATCAGCGCAGGAATAGAGGTCTTTATGCCCTACCTTCCAAACAAGGGAACAATACCCACGGGTGACCAGCATTACGGAACATCCCGGGTGGTGGAGGCCAAAGAACCCAGTGCAGCACAGCTTGAGCTTCAGGGTAGGTCCAGGACCCGAGTCCTAGCTCTTCAGCTTCCTAAAAGAACCACTGGGTTTTCGATATTTTTCAGTGTAAGATACAGTTTTCTAAGGACACATGATGATAGTTAGAGCAATATACACTTCCACTCACAGTGTATGAAAGCCTAATTGCCTATAGCATGCTTCAACCATTCCAAGGCATTCTTATACTTTGGCCTGGATATTCCTCTGTTTCAAGTTATCATACAAAATGCTTTCTGCCTAAACATATACGTACAGCCACACAGCTGTGCTTTACAGGCTTTTGGCACAGAAGCACGATGGGACCAGAGAGTGGCTGCTGCAGCCACAGGAGAGGTAGAAATGATTGTCCGTGGAATCAAACATGGGTGGAAAAGAAGGGACACAAGTACCTGGCATGTGGAGTGGAAAGGCCAAGAAATGGATGAATGGGCCAGAAAGAGGAGGGTGAGCACTGGGAAGACAACGAAATAGACATAAAAAGCCTCTGAGACTGAATTCATCCTGGCTATACACACCCTCTAGAAACCTTCCTTTCTTTCCATGGCTTGTCTGCCTCTATTACTTCACGTTTAACTTGAACACCAGGAAAACAGTTCCCACCTGGTCTGAGCAAGGAGAGGCAATACAGTTAAGCAGCGTGCAATGGTATGTCTCCTGCCAGAACGCTGGAGTTCAGGGCATCTTGGTCACAGACCCTACACCCACCACTGACCAACGGACTTTGTCAGTCCCATCCCAGTGCTCATTTCAGTCTGAACACAGAATCACTCCTTACTGATTATGTGCAAATGGTATGAGGACAGATTGATGAGGGTTTCAACCCTGGTGCAAAATCCTATGATCCAATCCAAGCAACTTTGACCTTACAGTGGCTCAGTTCCTGCCCCGCCACCAAGCTGAAGACAGTGATAGTTCTTATTTCATAAGGTAATAGTGACAATTAAGTTGGTATATGGAAATACATGGAAAGCCCCTGAAGCCCCCGGGGTGCCTGTGAACTAACGAGCACTACAAATAAGTTAGCTATTACTAAATCAGTTACTTATTACCATATCTGGTATTTAGTAAGGAATCAATGTGTGTTAGTGGCATTTGATGATACAAAAAGGAAAACAGATGGTTGTATGGGGGCAGATGCTGTGGCAGCTAATAGTGTACCTTTTAAAAGTCACAATTGTAACACTGGGCAGGCCCAGGGGGAAACAATGTGACAAACTGTTTAAAGGAACCAAAATGAAAACTTCAGAGCCTGAAACAGGCATATGGAAGGGTTAAGTGTGTGTCTGGTGGGGCGGGGGAGCGGGGGGAGCTGCACAAACTCTGCACAAAAAAGAAAAAGCATCATTTTTCAAGACATGCTTTGAGCTTAAGATGTAGATTACAAGAAGCAGGACAGAATATTCCTGACACCATGTGATATAATGGGAGAAAAATTCAAGCTATAATGCTATATATTACAAAAGGATTCCTCAGAAAAAATATAGTAATGAATTTTTATGTTTTTTATGGTTCCTCAGGCATAATTAATGTTTATGTTTTATTTGTAAATACAAATAATAAATTTTATTTGTAAATACAAATAATACAGCAGTGTCACAGGGATTAAAAAGTCAAGGTAAAAGAACACATGAGAATGTTAACTCTGTTTATAAATGGCTGATTGGAACACATGATAGTTACTAATTCACATCTATTAACACGTTTGTATGGATGTTAGCCTTGGACCATACAGAAGCCTGAAGACTGAAGAATTGCTGCTTTTAAATGTGGTGCTGGAGAAGACTGTTGAGAGTCCCTTGAACAGCCAGGATATCAAACAAGTCAATCCTATAGGAAATCGACCCTGAATATTCACTGGTGTACTGACGCTGACGCTGAAGCTCCAATACTTTGGCCACCTGATGGGAAGAGCCAAATCATTGGAAAAGACCCTGATGTTGGGAAAGCTTGAAGGCAGGAGGACAAGGGGACGATAGAAGGAAGAAAGAGGGAACTAGCACATTGAAGTAATAGGATCTCTACCATAGAGGACTTCCCTGGCAGCTCAGACGGTAAAGCGCCTGTCTACAATGCAGGAGACCTGGGTTCGATCCCTGGGTTGGGAAGATCCACTGGAGAAGGAAACGGCAATCCACTCCACTACTATTGCCTGGAAAATCCCATGGACAGATGAGCCTGATAAGTTACAGTCCATGGGGTCGCAAAGAGTCGGACACGACTGAGCGACTTCACTCTTCACTCACCATAGAGGTGATCCTTGAAAAACAGAGTTTGAACTGCATGAGCTGCTCATATGTGCATTTTCCCCACAACAAATACATAAGAAATACATGGGTGAAACATCATGCACAAGACAGGTACTGGAGTGGATAGTCATTCCTTACACAGGCATGAAGTGAATGATATAAAATTAATCACATGTTAGCTTTCTTACTATTCTTTAACTTTGCTCTCAAAGAATTACATGATCATACAGTATGTTTCTCCCGCCCTCCCTTCCTCTCTCTCTCTCTCTCTCTCTCTCTCTCTCTCTCTCTCTCTCTCTGCTGTTTCTCTCATAATTGGAGAAACTGCCCATCAGCCTATCAGCATCACAGGTCTGTGTATGTTTTAATAAAACAATGTTTCTGTTGTGGTACTATGTACATGACTGTGACACTCTATGACATGAAAGTTTTATGACTCATTCATTAGTTTATAGGCTAGGCTACCATGAAGAAATGGTATCCATCACACTAGACAACCATAAAGCAATCATATTGCTGCTTCTTTGATATCAATACATGAATCCGTATACCTGTAAATCAAATATGAATTTCTTTTTCACATGATCTTCCTACTTTTGAGGGCTTCCCTGTAGCTCAGTTGGTAAAGAATCTGCCTACAGTGCGGGAGACCCAAGTTGGATCCCTGGTTGAAGATGATCCCCTGGAGAAGGAAATGGCTACCCACAGCAATATTCTTGCCTGAATGGATTCCATGGATGGGGGAGCCTGGTGACTACAGCCCACAGGGTCACAAAGAGTTGGACACAACTGAGCAACTAGCACTTTCACTTCTACTTCTGATGTCCACTATTAGTAGTAGATATAAAATCTATGCATACTGTATCATAGAAGAGGGTATTGATGCAGGTACTGAAAGACTGATGATTCATTTTGTAAACAGAAGAGGTAAACTTTAGGTATTGATAAATACAGTACAGTAGTATAGAGTGTATTTTCTCTTCCTTATGCTATTGTAATAACATCATCTTTTCTCTGGCTTCTTTATTGCAATAATCTATTATATAACACAGAAAATATGTGTTAATCCATGCTTTATGAAATGGAGAAGGCTTCCAGTCAACAGTAGGCTATGAGTAGTTACATTTTGGAGGAATCAAAAGTTATCTACAAAGTTTCAACTCTGCTTGGGGTGGCACCACCAAGCCTTGTGTTGTTCTGGGACCAAGAGTATATATATATATATACATTCTTGGACCCATAGTATTATATATATATATATATTTCATTAAGAGAATAACATACAATGATGTAGAAAAGGGTATAGAAGGACATTGACTGGAAGGCTTGCCTGGCTGGATGCAAATCCTGTTCTGCTCCTTACTGCCCATGTGATTTTATGGGGGTGTTCAGTCTCTCAAAGTTTCAGTTGCATCCTGCAGCGGTCAGTGTTCCTGTGTGCCAAGTGTCTCTATTTTTCTCCTGTTCTAGGCATATGCTTTATCCCCTTTGGGTAGAGCCGTAAGGGTGACTACTTTTCCTTCATGGTTTGAGTGATATGTATTACTTCTGGGAAATATCATGTGATTGTTAACTTGAGATCCCCCTGAGGCCCAGGTCCCTTTTCCTTAAGGCACAGTGATCTGACAACTTTCTAGATGGTGTCAGCTCTGTCGGTTTCAGGCTCCAAGATATTCCACTAAAAGTACATCGGATCTCCGAATCCACAATCTGTGATGGCCATGCATGTGCCGTGGACATGTACCAGGAGGGAGGGATAAGCCTCTGAGGTTTAGAGAATGTTTATGACCTCAGCATAGCCCAGCCTCTCCTGACTCAGGTATCTCATCCGTCAACTGAAATAGCACCCTTTCAGGATTTTTCTGAGGGTTAAATGACTTAATGTACAAGACGAGGTTATCACAGAGCTTGAACCATAATAAGCACTCAAAACAGGGAAGCTGAAGTTATTAAAGGATAATAGCAAAAGACTTTTGGAAAAGTATGGGATATTTGTATTAAACGACAGACATGGAGTCTGCTCATCCTGAGGGGTCAGTTGTTTCTTGTTTTCCAGAAGAGGGCGCTACGTTTTTGCTATAGATAAGACTGCTGAATGACTTGCATTTCTGTACTTATATTTGCTACCATGCTATCAAACATATGCTCAGAAAGAGAGGCTATCTCTGAAGATTAAAAACAACAACAAAAACTGAAAAGATTTCAGCAGGAGAGAGACTGGCTGATGAGACAAGATAAAATGATTTAAGTAATTTCTGAAAGAGAAGAACAGGTCATAATGATTATAAACATACATTCCATTGCTCTTAGTAAACAAAAGCACAAAGTTTTAAAGAGGTGGGAAATTCGGTTTGGGCAGCTATTCACAGAATACTTTCTGTGCATACTAGTTCTTCAGATGCTCTTTGGAAAGCTGTTTGCTTCCCACACAGGTTGGAGAAACTACCCCTGCCTAAGAAACATCTTACAGCATGGAAATTAATTTACCTTTAGTCTTGTATGTTCTACACTTCGTTATAGTAGAGTACATTTGTGTTGTTGCTGGTTTTGGTCCTCGGGTTTTGCAAAACAAGCTTGGAAATGCTGAAAATGAGGGAAAAATAAAGCAGATTATTTAAGCTACATGTAAGATAAACTATCACAAGTGACAATATTGAGGCATGAATCAAGAAGTATTTACTGCCATAAATGTAAACACAATCTTGTTATGTGCTCAACTTTACTCCTTCTATACCATTTTCATGATGGCCTAGAGCCCTGCTGCTTAGATATGACTTCCAAGTCCATGTACCCCAGCCAGCCTGTCCACTGCTACCCCCACCCACCCAGGCAGGACATTCTTCTCCTCCATTTCACTCTTCACCAACAAAAGCTCCTCCTAGTCCAGGTTCAGGATGCACACACCTACAGGTTTACTCTGCCAGCTCTACAACAATTGGGCCACATTCAGAAGCCCTATACCTACGTCTGTCCAACCCTCGTGGACCCTCTGCTCTTCACGTGATCTGAGTCAGGCAGTCTGACGTTGCTTGGTTGCCTCTAAAAGCCCACTTCTCTGAGGAAACTTCCACTACCAGTGGGCGCCTCTCCTCGCTGAGTCCCACCCACTGCATTAGAATATAAAAGCTGGTGGCAAGTTGGGAATGAGCCATAGTCTCCTCAAAGTCTCCCCTGAGCTAGAGCGCCCACTGCAGGTCTAAAGGTCTTCTGCACCTCTGTGTCTGACTTCTATGAAGGCTCATCTCCCCAGTCGTAAAGGGCAGACTCTCTTGCAGGGCCACAGACAATCACATGACCTTGCACACCACTGGAACCCCAGAAATGAAATCCCTCAATTCTCGTGTGATGACATCCTGGTATGTGACCCTGCCCTGGCAAGTGACGACATCCTGCCATATAACTAGAAGAGCCACATGGCCAGCTGTGGTCTGGAAGGTGCACTTCTCACATGGGGGAAGGGCTTTGTGTGCCGCGTGTGGTAGGAGCCACACTGTTCCGCATAAGTGGATCTACAGAGTTTAGTAGCCCAAAACCTTCACGTGATGGCGGCTGCTGAACCTGACACGCAACATGCTGAGAAGGGTTTCAGACCATAGCATCACATAACCCTAGGCAGTAGGTCAAGTCCAGGGCTCAGGGGACCACATGCTGGTAGCTAGTGAGGGTCGCATGAGAGTAGGAACCATGTGAAAGGCACGCTTAGGGGTCCATCATGATCCAGAGACTAAAAGGGCTGAGTCTACCACAGGGTCATAGTTGCATAGGGCCAATGAGATCACCTGACGTTTGGGTTTAATAGCCTACAGTTCTGACAGGGGCAGAAGGGCTAAGCCTGTCACGTAACTATTGTCCACAGGATGGCACCACCTGCATGACCTGCAGCCTTAGGAACCCTTAGGAGGCCTGGCGTGCTGTGATTCATGGGGTCGCAAAGAGTGGGACACGACTGAGCGCCTGAACGGAGCTGAACCGAACTGAATGGATCACCATTGTAATATGCACACCAATTTTATCTAGCCCAACTATGCTCTCCTGAGGGTGACTGGGCTCAACCTTTTCCACCAAAAGACAAATTCTGGCCTTCTCCTTATACCTCTTCAAGTCAGATTTTGCTTCTGTCGGACCTGATACTCCAGTCATTCTTTCTCTGAGATGATTACCAGGTTTTTCTCAGGACCTTTTAAATACATTGGGTTGCATCAGTGGGGCCCAGCCAGTAGTGAAAGATACGTATCTCTCAGGGCTGGTTTAGACATTATCAAGCACTGTATTTAGGTAAGCAGCTTGATAAGCTTGCACGTGATTTGGTAGGATTTCATGAGAACAAATTTCTCTTCCGTTATTTTTTGCTTTGAGGTGGTCACTTTGGAAGTTGGTGCCAGTGGCTTTAGGAGAAGTAATGGCTTCACCTCACATGGAGAGGTGGGAAATGAGACCAACAGAACAGTTGTGATGCTGTTAACCTGAAAGTAAATACTGAAATTCTGGTGGCAACACAAATATATACAACTGAGCTGGATACCCTATGTGAATTTACTTTCAGAAAGCAAAGCTGACTCACCTAGAAACAGTACAGCGATATTACTAGCATCAGATGAAACTGTGTTATTTCTATGGAAATTGCATTCAAAACCTGTTTTTGCTTGTATCTTTGTGACATTCATTTAGATATATAGAAGTAACTTTCTTGTCAGAATTGTGCAGTTGGAAAGAAAAGAAGCAATCCCAGTTAGTACTCTGTGACATAAATCTGAGTATGCATACCCTCCAGTCCCTGGTGGCTCAGCGGTTATGAATCTGCCTGCAAAGCATGAGAACTGGGTTCAATCCCTGGTTGGGAAGATCCCGTGGGTGAGAGCATGGCAAGCCCCTCCAGTACTCTTGCCTGGAGAATCCCAAGGACTGAGGAGCTTGGCAGTCTATAGTCTATAGGGTCGCAAATAGTCGGACACGACTGAAGGGGCTGAGCGCCAGTCATCACAATGTCGTATTCAGCAGCTCTAAGGTGAATGCAATAGGTTGAGTAATAGGCTCATCCTGGGAGGACTCCCACAGACAGAAACAGAAAATTACCTTCACAACGAAAGCTTCTGCCCACTAAAGGATGCAGAGAAATGAGACCACAGGGATTCTGCATACGGCGTTGATTTATGAGCTCTGTTTTTTCTGCTGATATGACTCTTCAGTACAGTGTGGAACCCTTCCATGTGAAACACATTGCTTGTAAACCTGTAATTCATAGACTTGCATAGTACCAGACTAGAATGAACTTTTTTCATGAATTGCCTCTTTTATATCCACTCAAATATTTTCCATTCAAAACATAATTGTGGAGTGTGATATCAGGAAGTTGGCAGGAATTTGCAAGTACACATTTTGGCAAATCAACAATGGATGAGTTTTTTTTTTTTTTTTTTTTTATTAGGAGCCCCGGTGTCCAGTGGTAAAGGCTCAGCATCCTGATGTATTTTTAAAGAAAATCTAAGAACAGAACCATTGAAGACACTAAGAACAGGGTCATTTTTACCAAGATCAATCTTCCCCCAAGACTATGCATATCAATGCCTAGAGAGGTGCACTAGACTGGTAAGAATACTTCCCACAAGGGAAGGTGAGAGTGTGGTGAACACCTAAATGACTCAGTGGTGCTAGAGGCTGCCCAACAATTGCACTTCCTTCTTGCCTAAACACAGAACCCAGAAGTAATGAGCAGGGCTCTATAGTCTTCAGACAGCAAAGAGCTGGATATCACCAGATGGTCAATACGGAAATCGGATTGATCATATTCTTTGCAAAGATGGAGAAGCTCTATACGGTCAGCAAAAACAAGACTGGGAGCTGACTGTGGCTTAGATCATCAGCTCCTTATTGCAAAATACAGACTTAAGTTGAAGAAAGTCGGGAAAACCACTACGCCATTCAGATATGACCTAAATCAAAGCCCTTATGATTATGCAGTGGATGTGACAAATAGATTCAAGGGATTAGACCTGATAGAGAGAGTGCCTGAAGAACTATGGACAGAGGTTCCTAACATTGCACAGGAGGCAATGATCCAAATCACCACCAAGAAAGAGAATGCAAAAAGGCAAAATGATTGTCTGAGGATGCCTTACAAAGAGCTGAGAAAAGAAGGGAAGTGAAAGCAAAGAGAAAAGAAAAAGATATACCCATCAGAATGCAGAATTTCAAAGAATAGCAAGGACAGATAAGAAAGACTTCTTAAGCAAACAATGCAAAGAAGTAGAGGAAAACAATAGAATGGGATAGAGTAGAGATGTCTTCAAGAAAATTAGAGATACCAAGGGACTATTTCATGGGCACAATAAAGGACAGAAAGTGTATAGACCTAACAGAAACAAAAGATATTAAGAAGTGTAAGTAAGTAAGTGTTAGTTGCTCAGTTATGCCCGACTGTTTGCGACACCATGGACTGCAGCCCACCAGGCTCCTGTGTCCGTGAGATTTTCCAGGCAAGGATACTGGAGTGGGTTGACATTTCCTTCTCCAGGGCATCTTCCTGACCCAGGGATTGAACCTGGGTCTCCTGCACTGCAGGCAGATTCTGTACCAACTGACCCCGAGAAAGTTACTTTACCACTCTGAGGAAGAGGGTTTTAACCTTGAAAATGTGCACACCAGTAATTATTATACAGGGTTATAAGAAGGATTAAGTGAAAAAAATCACATGCAATCAGTATATACAAAATGATAACGGTTGGATCTCGTTCACTTATTTGGCGAGGATGGGTCTAGGAAAGCAGCCAACTGAGGGTTTCCTTCACTTTCCAGATGACAAGCTGTCCATTCAAGGGTCTAAGCCTTCAGGAAAATACAGGAGCAAAATGATCTGGAGTGTTAACTCTTGTGACCCATCCATGGGCATGTGCATTAGTACTACAACTCATTCTTTCTCTCTGAGTGCCTCCCCGTCCTCTCTAGAGAGCTAAAGTGCAGGAGCAGAAGGACTGAGTCTTTTTCAGAAATCTATGTACAAACATGTTCTGTCTGCCCGTGGTCACTGAATGAATGAGTGAGCACGGCTTCCTCCACTAACCTCATCTGCCCATCACCATAAGGTACCCCTTTTTCCCCCAGCTAGGTTCAAACTCCCAGCAATGCCTACGCTGAGGTGAAAGAAAAACTAGGAGCATAGGAAGATGCAAGAATGGTCCCTTCTGTGTTAAAAATGAGGTTTTCAGGGAACCCAGATTTCTCCCTACGCCCTCACCTGAGCATTTTGTGCAGTTGATCTTTGAGGTAGAAGAAAGGCAACCTGAGTTTCTGGAGGTTTTCCAGCTGCCCAAGCAGGAAGAGAAAAATCCTGAAATCCCTTCCCTTATAAGACCTATAGGGGGTGTTAGACAAACTAAGGCTGTGCAGGTGGATCATTCAAGGAAAAAGGGAGATGATCTCCTTCAGACAAGCCTCATCCATTTCCAGATGATCAATGCACCCCAGATCCAGAATCTGAAGGATACCTTTGTTGGCAGACGTTCTATTGATTTGCAAATCTGCAGCTGAGATGCAAGAACCCAGAGCTCTGCTCAACTTTATTACAGAGGACAGTGAGAAACTGCTGTGTTCTCAAGGTATTACTGAGGGAAATATCCACTAGTAATTCCACGGTTTCCTGACCTGACTCAACCTCAGACCCGGAATTACCAATCCCAAGGCACCTGGCACGATGCTGAGTGTTTTCTAAGTGAACGACAGCGTGCTGAGAGTGTTTGCATGACTGAAAAAGAAAGGGAATGTGCTCCTGCCCTGAGAGCATGTTGTCTTACACCTTGAGTTGTGCCTTAAATCTAGGATCCTCAGTTTGTGGCCCCTGTAAGGAAAGAAGACAGAACACATCAAATGTGGTGGATTGGAACACAGCCCAGCAAGATCAATGGTGGGAACTGGAGGGAACACCTGAATCCTGGTTTTCACTTCATCACCATTCACCAAGAAGTCCTTTCCACACAAACTGGGCATCTTTCATTCTTTCCCCACACTTCCTTCACCTCTGGTCTGACCCTGTCTCAATGCCCATATCCCACTTCTATGTGATCACAGTCACATTCATTCATAGTACCCTCAATCACCTCTATTCTTTCATCAACTCTATAAGACCATGAAATACTGAAGGTGACCCCAACTGCTGAACTCATTGGCTAGTGTTGGGAGAAGGTTACATACTCCCCAGACCCAGGCTACAGCATACCCTCCTGCTGACCCCCTATAAATCTTCTGGTCATAGACTTACCTAGAAGAAGAGTTCTGGGCTCGGGGATCGGCAGACCATCAATCATGGCTTCCAAGGTGTCATACAATGACTCCTGTGCTTTCAGTGACCCAAGATGAAGACAGTGGAAAGGCCAGATCCTCACCATTGCCTTTACGATCTTCTTATGCCCACCTAAGAAGGCAGTGCTGAACAATGGAACAAAGAGTTCTCTTGGGATGTTCTCCAGAGCATGCATCACTGCAGGCTCACTACTCAGCAGACTCTTTGCAGCAAGCTCGAGGAGTGTGGCTGTGATCTTTGGTCCATCTTCACAAGCCTGCTTCAGAGTGGAGAATATTTAGAAGTTCTGGGAAGAAATCTATGGTCTCTTGATTGTTTCCGGGGATAGCTATGGACAAAATGCTTATTGAATAAATATGGGCAAATTATATGGCCAATCCACATGGCCTCTCCTCTGGGAATAGAATGAAAATAGACTTGTGTGTGCATTTAATTATATTCATGCACACATACACACATTTACATAAGATAAAATGCCATTATAAGTCATAGGTTACTGAAACCATACTCACAGAAAACTAGTCAATCTAATCACACTAGGACCACAGCCTTGTCTAACTCAGTGAAACCAAGCCATGCCTGCAAGGCAACCCAAGATGGGTGGGTCATGGTTGAGAGGGCTGACAGAACGTGGTCCACTGGAGAAGGGAATGGCAAGCCACTTCAGTATTCTTGCCTTGAGAACCCCATGAACAGTATGAAAAGGCAAAATGATAGGATACCAAAAGAGGAACGCCCCAGGTCATTAGGAGCCCAATTAGCTACTGGAGATCAGTAGAGAAATAACTCCAAAAATAATGAAGGGATGGAGCCAAAGCAAAAACAATACACAGTTGTGCATGTGACTGGTGATAGAAGCAAGATCCGATGCTGTAAAGAGTAATATTGCATAGGAACCTGGAATGTCAGGTCCATGAATCTAGGCAAATTGGAAGTGGTCAAACAGGAGACGGCAAGGGTGAACCTCGACATTCTAGGAATCAGTGAAATAAAAGGGACTGGAATGGCTGAATTTAACTCAGATGACCATTATATTTACTACTGCGGGCAGGAATCCTCAGAAGAAATAGAGTAGTCATCATGGTCAACAAAAGAGTGCGAAATGCAGTACTTGGATGCAATCTCAAAAATGACAGAATGATTTCTGTTCGTTTCCAAGGCAAACCATTCAGTATCACAGCTATCCAAGTCTATGCCCCAACGAGTAATGCTGAAGAAGCTGAAGTTGAATGGTTTTATGAAGACCTACAAGACCTTCTAGAACTAAAACCCCAAAAAGATGTCCTTTGCATTATAGGGGACTGGAATGCTAAAGTAGGAAGTCAAGAAACACCTGGAGTAACAGGCAAATTTGGCCTTGGAACACGGAATGAAGCAGGGCAAAGACTAATAGAGTTTTGCCAAGAAAATGCACTGGTCATAGCAAACACCCTCTTCCAACAACACAAGAGAAGACCCTACACATGGACATCACCAGATGGTGAACACTGAAATCAGACTGATTATATTCTATGCAGCCAAAGATGGAGAAGCTCTACACTGTAAACAAAAAAAAGACCAGGAGTTTACTGTGGCTCAGATCATGAACTCCTTATTGCCAAATTCAGACTTAAAATGAAGAAAGTAGGGAAAACTGCTAGACCATTCAGGTATGACCTAAATCAAATCTTTTATGATTATACAGTGGAAGTCAGAAATAGATTTAAGGGCCTAGATCTGATAGATAGAGTGCCTGATGAACTATGGAATGAGTTTCATAACATTGTACAGGAAACAGGGAGCAAGACCATCCCCATGGAAAAGTAATGCAAAAAGCAAAATGGCTGTCTGGGGGGGTGCCTTACAAATAGCTGTGAAAAGAAGAGAGGTGAAAAGCAAGGGAGAAATGGAAAGATATAAGCATGTGAATCCAGAGTTCCAAAGAATAGCAACAAGAGAGAAGAAAGTATTCTTCAGCAATCAGTACAAAAAAATAGAGGAAAACAACAGAATGGGAAAGACTAGAGATCTCTTCAGGAAAATCAGAGATACCAAGGGAACTTTTCACGCAAAGATGGGCTTGATAAAGGACAGAAATGGTATGGAACTAACAGAAGCAGAAGATATTAAGAAGAGATGGCAAGAATACACGGAAGAACTGTACAAAAAAGATCTTCACGACCCAGATAATCATGATGATGTGATCACTAATCTATAGCCAGACATCTTGAAATGTGAAGTCCAGTGGGCCTTAGAAAGCATAACTACGAACAAAGCTAGTGGAGGTGATGGAATTCCAGTAGAGCTATTACAAATCCTGAAAGAGGATGCTGTGAAAGTGCTGCACTCAATATGCCAGTACATATGTAAACTCAGCAGTGGCCACAGGACTGGAAAAGGTCAGTTTTCATTCCAGTCCCAAAGAAAGGCAATGCCAAAGAATGCTCAAACTACTGCACAATTGCACTCATCTCACATGCTAGTAAAGTAATGCTCAAAATTCTCCAAGCCAGGCTTCAGCAATATGTGAACCATAAACTCCCTTATGTTCAAGCTGGTTTTAGAAAAGGCAGAGGAACAAGAGATCAAATTTCCAACATCTGCTGAATCATGGAAAAAGCAAGAGAGTTCCAGAAAAACATCTCTTTCTGCTTTATTAATTATGCCAAAGCCTTTGACTGTGTGGATCACAATAAACTGTGGAAAACTCTGAAAGAAATGGGAATACCAGACCAGCTAACCAGCCTCTTGAGAAATCTGTATGCAGGTCAGGAAGCAACAGTTAGAACTGGACATGGAACAACAGACTGGTTCCAAATAGGAAAAGGAGTACGTCAAGGCTGTATATTGTCACCCTGCTTATTTAACTTATATGCAGAGTACATCATGAGAAACACTGGACTGGAAGAAACACAAGCTGGAATCAAGATTACTGGGAGGAATATCAATAACCTCAGACATACAGATGATACCACTCTTATGGCAGAAAAGTGAAAAGGAACTAAAAAGCCTCCTGATAAAATTGAAAGAGGAGAGTGAAAAAGTTGCCTTAAAGCTCAACATTCAGAAAACGAAGATCATGGCATCTGGTCCCATCAGTTCATGGGAAATTGATGGGGAAACAGTGGAAACAGTGTCAGACTTTATTTAGGGGTTCCAAAATCACTGCAGATGGTGACTGCAGCCATGAAGTTAGAAGACCCTTACTCCTTGGAAGAAAAGTTATAACCAACCTAGATAATATATTCAAAAGCAGAGACATTACTTTGCCGACTAAGGTCTGGCTAGTCAAGGCTATGGTTTTTCCTGTGGTCATGTATGGATGTGAGAGTTGGACTGTGAAGAAGGCTGAGCACCGAAGAATTGATGCTTTTGAGCTGTGGTGTTGAAGAAGACTCTTGAGAGTCCCTTGGACTGCAGGAGATCCAACCAGTCCATTCTGAAGGAGATCAACCTTGGGGGTTTCTTTGGAAGGAATGATGTTAAGGATGAAACTCCAGTACTTTGGCCACATCATGCGAAGAGTTGACTCATTGGAAAAGACTCTGATGCTGGGAGGGTTGGGGGCAGGAGGAGAAGGGGACGACCGAGGATAAGATGGCTGGATGGCATCACGGACTCGATGGACGTGAGTCTGATTGAACTCCGGGAGACGGTGATGGACAGGGAGGCCTGGCGTGCTGCGATTCATGGGGTCGCAAAGAGTCGGACACAACTGAGCGACTGAACTGAACTGAACTGAAGTTAGCAGAAGCCAATTTTACCTTCATCAAATTATTTCTTCAGACTGGCCAGTAACCCAAATCAAGTCCACTGCTTGATATTTTATATAAAGCTTTTATTGGAACAAAGCCACGATCTATCATTTATGTATTGTCTCTGAATGCTTTGGCACTACAGTTGCAGAGTTGAGTAGAGTGACAGCAACACTTTGACCCAGAAACGTACAATATACCCTACACGTCTCTTTACAGAATTATTGCCTGAAAGACACACACAGAGACAGAGACAGGCAAACTGACTGGGACACACACTCTGAGAGACATACATATACAGTGGGAGAAACACAAACACAAACTCAGAACAAGGCACACTCACAATAGAGATACACACAGACAGAGACGCACAGTGAGAGAAAAAACACACTGAGAGACACATACTGAGAGAGACACACTCTGAGAGAGAGTGAAAACCACACTGAGAGACACACACATAGACACACAAACAAGCAAGTTACAGGAACACACACACTGAGAGACACCCTCATCCAGGTAGAGACACACACTCCTGAGTGCAAGACACACACACACACATACACACACTGAGAACCAGACACACTCACCCTGACAGAGACACACACACTGAGAGAGACACACACACTGAAAGATATTCACTTTCAGAGCAACACACACACACACACACTCCATGACCAGACACTCACAATGAAACACACTGAGAGAGACACACACTGAGAAAGAGAGAAAAACACACTGTGAGACACATATAGTGACAGACACACACAGAGACATACAGAGACAGGCAAACTGAGAGGGACACACAGACTAAGAGACACCCTCATCCAGGAAGAGACACACACTCCTGAGAGCAAGACACACACTCACTGAATATCAGACACACAAACAGAGAGACACACTCACTGAGAGACACAGAGAAACTGTGTGAGAGTCAAAGCACTCTGAGAGAGACACACAGAGACATACAGTGACAAGGAAACTGAGAGGGACACACACACGGAGAGACACCCTCATCCAGGAAGAGACACACACTCCTGAGAGCAAGACACACACTCACTGAATATCAGACACACTCACAGAGAGACACACACACTGAGAGACATACACAAAAACTGACAGAGAGTCAAAGCACCCTGAGAGAGACACACAGGACATACAGAGACAAGCAAACTGAGAGGGACACACACACGGAGAGAAATACACATACAGGGGGAGAAACACACACACACACACAAACTAACGACCGCCACAGTCACAATGAGAGAGACTCACTGAGAGAGACACACAGTGAGAGAGAGTGAGAAACACACTGAAAGACACACATACTGAGACACACACAGAGATACATACAGAGACAGGCAAACTGAGAGGGAAACACAGACTGAGAGATGCCCTCATCCAGAAAGAGACACACACTCCTGAAACACACACAGACACGGTGAACCAGACACTCTCACAATGGAACACACTGAGAAAGACACACACTGAGGAAGAGAGAAAAACACACTGTGAGACACATATACTGGAGAGACACTCACAGAGACATACAGAGACAGGGAAACTGAGAGGGACACACACACGGAGAGACACCTTCATCCAGGAAGAGACACATACTCCTGAGAGCAAGACACACACTCACTGAATATCAGACACACTCATAGAGAGACACAAACACTGAGAGACACACAGAAAAACTGACAGAGAGTCAAAGCACCCTGAGAAAGACACACAGAGACACACAGAGACACACAGAGACATACAGAGACAAGCAAACTGAGAGTGACACACAACGGAGAGAAATACACATACAGAGGGAGAAACACACACACACACTAAGAACCAGGCATGATCACAGTGAGAGAGATGCACTGAGAGAGACACTGAGAGAGAGTGAAAAACACAGTGAGAGACACACATACTGAGAGACCCACACAGAGACACACAGACAGGCAAACTGACAGGGACACACACCCTGAGAGACACACAGATACAGTTGGAGAAATACACACTCCTGAGAGCAAACAAACACAATCACTGAGAATCAGCCACACTCACACTGAGAGACACACATACTGAGAGAGACACACAGAGACACTTAATTTGTCCTGGTTTGTATAAGACTCTTCAGGTGTACTATAATACCACCTGCACACAGAGGTGGCTTTACATCTTCTTATCCATTACTAGAAATCTTATTGATTTATCTAGTCAACTGGCTAGTGCTTATTGTTGAATATTGAACAGGAGTGATATAGTGGGCATACTTTTGTTGCTCCTTAAAACCTCCGGTGAAAGTGAAAGTGTTAGTTGCTCAGTCATATCTGTCTCTTTGCAACCCCATGGACTGTAACTCACTGGGCTCCTCTGTTTATGAGATTCTCCAGGCAAAGTACTAGAGTGGGTTGCTGTTTCCTTCTCCAGGGGGTTGTCCCAACCCAGGGATCCAACTCGGGTTTCTCACATTTCCAGGCAGATTTTTTACCATCTGAGCCACCAGGGAAGCCCCAAAATGTCTGGTACTCCCCACTATATAAAGTATTTTTTGCATGAGGAATTACTTATATTCTTTTATCATGTTAATAATGCATCCCTGATTCCTATTTCTTGAGTTTTCTCTTTTTCAAATGGATGGGTATTTGACATTTCCCAAAGATTGGCTTGGCATCTATGGTGATAGTCACATGATTGCTGTTCTTCAGTTGGTAAGTCACATCAAACTTTTACAGCCCCATGGACTACAGCATGTGAAGGTCTCCTGTCCCTCACTGTCTCTCAGAGATGCTCATGTTTATGTCTGTTGAATCCATGATGCTATCTAACCATCTCATTGTCTGCTGCCCCCCTTCTCCTTTTGCCTTCAGTCTTTCCTAACATCAGGGTCTTTACCACCATGGTGAATGATCTCAATGGAATTCCTAATATAGAGCCAACTTTGTGTTAATGGAATCAACACTACTTTATCACAGTATGTTGGTCTAAACGTATTGTTGGATGTTTGCTAATATTCTGTTTAGTGTTTTGGTATTTATGTTTATGTGTTAGTATCCTACTTGCTTCCTAAAAAAGTTAGGCAAGTTTCCTTCCTTTCAAATGTTCTTACACAACTCAAAGCTTTGGTACTATTCAATATTTGATGGTTTACTAGAATTTACCTATAACTACATCTGAGAAAGGTCTTTCTTGGGGGTAATTCCTGAAATAACTTTCTTCGTTTCTACTGTGAAAACTGGCTGATTTGAACTGTCTAACACTAGAGTCAAAATTTTGGAAATCTGTGTTTATCTAGAAAGTTACCTATTTTATGTAGATTTTCAAGTTTCTTTGAATAGATGTTGACAAATAATACCTTATTTTTAAAGATACAAACAAAAACAGGTTCTAAATGCAATTTCCATAGAAATAACACAGTTTAATCTGATGCTAGTAATATCTCTGTGCTGTTTCTAGGTAAGTCAGCTTTGCGTTCAGAAAGTAAATTCAGATAGGGTATCTAGTTTAGTTGTCCATATTTGTGTTAGAACCAGAATTTCACTATCTACCTTTAGGTTAACAGCATCACAACTCTTCTGTTGGTCTCATTTCCCACTTCTCCATCTTTAACTACTGACAGTTCCCCACTAATATAACTCACTTTTTTTTTTAAATTTTTTGTAAAGCAATTATCCTTTAATTAGAAAGATACAGTTACAAAAAAAAATTCAACAAGATATCACCTCTAGTTTACTCTGGACCGTCTGACTCTGAGAAACCTGTTGCCATAGATCAGTGTGTTCTTTACCTGCTCCATCAAAAGAGGAAGCTGTAGGTCCCCACCGAATCACTGGATTGCTGCTGTGGTTTTCATTCTGTTTGTCCATGCTGGTTTCATCACACTGTAGTGGGTATGCACTGTTTTCCTTCCTCTTGCCTGCTCTTTTTGAGTGTGGTCCAGTCATGATTCCCATACTAGAGGTGGCCTGACTCCCTGTTAGACTATGTTTTTAATTTTTCTGTGAGTTGCTGGTAATCACTGGCTTTTTTTTTTTCTTTACAATATTGTATTTGTTTTGCTATACAGCAACATGAATCTGCCACAGGTATACACGTGTTCCCCCATCCTGAACCCCCCTCCCTCCTCCCTCCCTGTACCATCCCTCTGGGTCATCCCAGTGCACCAGCCACAAGCATCCTGTATCCTGCACTGAACCTGGAGCTGCGATTTGTTTCTTACATGATATTATACATGTTTCAATGCCATTCTCCCAAATCATCCCACCCTTGCCCTCTCCCACAGAGTCCAAAAGACTGTTCTATACATCTGTGTCTCTTTCGCTGTCTTGCATGCAGGGTTATCATTACCATCTTTCTAAATTCCATATATATGCGTTAGTATACTGTGTTGGTGTTTTTCTTTCTGGCTTACTTCACTCTGTATAATAGGCTCCAGTTTCATCCACCTCATTAGAACTGATTCAAATCTATTCTTTTTAATGGCTGAGTAATACTCCATTGTGTATATGTACCACAGCTTTCTTATCCATTCATCTGCTGATGGACATCGAGTTTGCTTCCATGTCCTGGCTATTATAAACAGTGCTGTGATGAACATTTGGGGTACACGTGTCTCTTTCAGTTCTGGTTTCCTCTGTGTGTATGCCCAGCAGTGGGATTGCTGGGTCATAAGGCAGTTCTACTTCCAGTTTTTTAAGGACTCTCCACACTGTTCTCCATAGTGGCTGTACTAATTTGCATTCCCAACAACAGTGTGAGAGGGTTCCCTTTTCTCCACACCTTCTGCAGCATGTATTGCTTGTAAACTTTGGGATTGCAGCCATTCTGACTGGCGTGAAATGGTACCTCTTTGTGGTTTTGATTTGTGTTTCTCCGATAATGAGTGATGTTGAGCATCTTTTCATGTGTTTGTTAGCCATCTGTATGTCTTCTTTGGAGAAATGTCTAGTTAGTTCTCTGGCCCATTTTTTGATTGGGTCATTTATTTTTCTGGAATTGAGTTGAAGGCATAACTTGTATACTTTTGAGATTAGTTGTTTGTCAGTTGCTTCATTTACTAATATTTTCTCCCATTGTGAAGGCTGTCTTTACACCTTGCTTATAATTTCCTTTGTTGTGCAGAAGCTTTTAATTTTAATTAGGTCCCATTTGTTTATTTTTGCTTTTATTTCCAATATTCTGGGAGGTGGATCATAGAGGATCCTGCTGTGATTTAAGTCGGAGAGTGTTTTGCCTATGTTCTCCTCTAAGAGTTTTATAGTTGCTGGTGTTACATTTATTTTTTTAATTAAATTTATTTTTTTTAATTACAATACTGTATTTGTTTTGCCATACATTGACACGAATCAGCCATAGGTGAACACAATTAGATCTTTAATCCATTTTGAGTTTATTTTTGTGTATGGTGTTAGAAAGTGTTCTAGTTTGATTCTTTTACAGGTGGTTGACCGGTTTACCCAGCACCACTTGTTAAAGAGAGTGTCTTTTCTCCATTGTATATTCTTGTCTCCTTTGTCAAAGATAAGGTGTCCATAGGTGCATGTATTTATCTCTGGGCTTTCTACTTTGTTCCATTGATCTATATTTCTGTCTTTGTGCCAGTACCATACTCTGTTGATGACTGTGGCTTTGTAGTCAAGCCTGAAGTCGGGCAGGTTGTTTCCTCCAGTTCCATTTTTCTTCCTCAAGATTGCTTTGGCTATACGAGGTTTTTTCTGTTTCCATACAAATTGTGAAATTATTTGTTCTAGCTCTGTGAAAAATACCATTGGTAGCTTGATAGGGATTGTATGGATTCCATAGCTTGCTTTGGGTAATATTAACTCAGTGTTTTTTAAACGTCCTGAGAAACACCTGGTAATCATCTCAGAGAAAGAATGTCTGATTGGAGTATCAGTTCTGACAGAAGCAAAATCTGACTTGAAGAGGGATAAGGAAAAGGCCAGAATTTGTATTTTGGTGAAAAAGTTGAGCCCCATCACCCTGTGGTGAGCATAGTTGGGGTAGATAAAATTGTTGTGCATATTGCAATGCTGATCCACTTGTCTGTATCTAAGCATAAGAAATATATTTAGTACTGATGTCAGATTCCAGCCTATGACTATATAGAGATGCTTCCCAAATCTTGCTGATAGTTTCATAGTAAGTTCTATTGTAAATAAAGATAAGCCTCCTTTTTTTTTTTTTGTCTCTTAATGTTCTGTGTCCCACAAGTAATTCTCCACAGTTAGATGAGACACAGTGACTCACACAAGTAACTGTCTTCACTTGCTGTTCTTCACTCCAAATCTTAGGACATTTTTCAGTAAGCCTAGAGCCACAAACAGGGTCTCTTGTCTTTTCTAAATTCCTTAACTTTAACCACAGTGGAAAATTTGACCTCAGTTGCATTTTCCTCAGCTCATATGTATAGCCATGTCATATTGCATAAACCTAGCAAAACAATCCCAGTGATGTATAGCATTGTTTACAAAAAGATCAGATCAAACTGATTAGATCAACATACTGATGATCCTGCTGTTTCCCACAAAAACCAGAAAAATAGGTGTTTCTGGATGTGCCATTTAACAAAAGTTCAACCCAAACATATGTTTATTACTCTTTCTCTCTCCTTTGTGGGGAGACAAGAACAGAATATGCACTGTAAGATCTAATAAATTCAGATTCCACTCATTTGTAACTGGTGTAATTCAGGAGCGAGGAGTATGGTGATTAAATGTTATGATAGCATCTTTTCTGGGTTTATTTAAAAGAAAAAGATGTTTTCAGCTAACATGAAGCTATTCATAAACCACACTCACACACGAAATATATGTATTTCACCTGTTAGAGACAGCTTTCTATCTATACACAGACCTTAGACAGAGGCCATGAAATAGATTCAGCTGCGACTAGGTCTAACTAGCAGTAGTACTAGAATTGACTTAAGTGGCATTCAAAAGAAATCGCTCACGATCTCATCTTTTCAGTAACTGAGGCCTATTTCCCAGATTTTCTCAATTTGTAAAGTTGAACCCGGTGTTACTTTCCAGTGAGGAACCTAGTGGATGGCCAGAACAGAGTCTGGAGCCAGTCTGCTGCTTGCATACCATTCTTGGTTGGCCAACAATATCCATGACCTCTTGGTCAACAGACTGATTTCATACCCCTGGACTTCAGTGTCCTCATCATAAACTTCTGTAACAACACCAATCTATAGTCTTACCTGTTTTAAATGAATTAGCTTTTAAAGTATATAGCCTAAGTAATCATTATACACATTTTCCCCCAATGAAGAACTGCAACTCAGTAGATTTGTTTTAATCATTTAGACCTGCCTGAGACTGAAGTCAACAGTGCTTGCATGGACCCACTGCTTTGGCTCTTACAGCAGTTTCTGCAGCATGTCCATGATTGTGGTATGGGGAGGACTTATTTCATCCTTATGCATTAATTTGTTATGTGTTAAACTTGACGTTTTTGAGATTGCATCCAAGTACTGCATTACAGACTCTTTAGTTGACTATGAGGCTTACTCTACTTCCTCTAAAGGATTCTTGCCCACAGTAGTAGATATAATGGTCATCTGAATTAAATTCTCCCATTCCAGTCTATCTTAGTTCATTGATTCCTAAAATGTCAATGTTCACTCGTGTCATCTCCTTTGACCACTTCCCATGTGCCTTGATTCATGGACCTAGAGAGACACACACTATGGGAGACCGAAGTCTCCCACATTGCAGGCTGAGAAGGTTGGACACAAATACCCTGAACACCCCTTGCTATGAAAGGGGTCGCAGTTTTCTCCTTCCCTGGAGAAGGGCATGGCCTCTCACTCCAGTGTTCTTGCCTGGAGAATCCCCTAGATAGAGGGACCTGACGGGCTACAGTTCATGGGGTCACAAAGAGTCGGACAAGACTCAACCAACTTAGCATGCATGCAGTTTTCTCCTTTATGCTGCTTTTGTTAAATGTCAATGTCATTGCTCTGCTGGCTTTACTGCACAGAGGCCAGAATACATCTTTCCCTATCTGGTGTGGACTCAATGCCTTATTTAACATAGGAGAGCCTGGTGGACACTCAAGTCTGATGGCTTTTTTTCATCAAGTGCTAAATTGCCCACCAAGCCCCAAGGTCCATGGGATTCTCCAGGCAAGAATACTGGAGTGAAAAATTAAAAAGAACACTGGAGTGGTTTGCCATGACCTCCTCCAGTTGGTCATCCTGACCCAGGGATCGAACCTGGACTCGCATCTCCTGCAGTGGCAGGCGGGTTCTCTACCACTAGCGCCACCTGAGAATTCTCTTTTTCAACAAGGGGCCAATCGTTTTTAAGTTCAGTCTCTGATGCAAAGCCCATCGATGTGGAGATCAGTTCTCTGAGTCCTGGCCTGGCAGAAACCCTGGCCAGGCGGTATCTAGGCCACACAGAGAGATAATGTGCCCAGCTTTTCACCCAACGGGTTCTAGAGGCGAGGAGCTGGCGCCTGAGAGGAACCCTCTCACTCATAAGCCTCTCTGCCCTCAGTCCCTGTGGGCGGGTCTAGAATTTGGCCCCGCCTCCCGGTACGTAGCTGAGGACGTGAGTGGGTGGGCTCTGACCTGAACTGCACCAATCCAAGCGCTCTTCTGGCGAGGAACCGTTAAGACGCCAGAAGCCTCCAGCCCTGCGGCTTGTTGGCAGCGCCTGTGGAGAGGGAGGAACGCGCTGCCACTGCTGGGGTCTTGGCCGTCTCAACTCTTTTCTGACTCTTCTTCCAGTCAGGTACATCTCCACAGTATTCTGTGTATAAACTATGTCTCTACTGATATAAATGAAATTACCTAGGACCAAAGTTTGGGGATTAATAAGAAAGGTGATCGATTAAATTGCTCAGTGGCCAACTCTCCTGTCCACCCTCTGTTCAACCCTCTTTCCTTACCTGTGATTACCTTCAATTTTGAGGTTAATCATTTCTTGCTCTCTTTAAAATCCCTCAATCCAATAAAATAAAATAAAATCCCTCGATCGTGTTGCACTCCTTTAAAAAATCGTGTTTCTTTGCATCAAATAATTTTTGTGGTTCGTATTGATATGCCCAGAAATCGAACCCAGGTCTCCTTCATTGTAGGTGGTTTCTTTACTGTCTGAACCACGAGGAGCAGATAAATATTCATCTACACTTTGGGAGAATGGTTGCATTTTCATTTATATTAATGGGCCCTCTAAACGGGAAATGACAGTCCACTCCAGTATTCTTGCCTGGAGAATCCCATGGACAGAGGAGCCCGGCAGGCTCTAGTCCATGGAAGCACAAAGAGTCAGACATGACTGAGAAACTAACACTCTCACTTTCAAGCCCCTTTGAACTAGTTTTTTAATGGATCATGTGGCACAAACATTTATCCATCTTTATACCCATCCTCCTAACGGTATTTCAATTGCTTAAACTGTTACTAAAAGGTAAGATTTATAGTATAACAGTGGGGCTTCCCCTGTGGCTCAGCTGGTAAAGACCCCACCTGCCAATGCAGGAACCCTAAGAGACTTGGGTTTGATCCCTGGGTTGGGAAGATCCCCTGGAGGAGGACATGGCAACCCACTCCAATATTTTTGCCTGGATAATCCAACTGACAGAAGAACCTGGTAGCTTACAGTCCATAGGGTGGCAAAGAGTCGGACAAGACTGAAGCAATTTATCACACAGATATCATTATGGTTCCTTTGAGCAGTGAGTGAATCTTTTAAAAAGATTTTTTGAAGTAACATTAGACCCGAAAAAAAGTTTGCAAAAAACAGTATAGAAAACCATCCAGATTTCCCTAATATTAACATCTTACATAGGCATAGAAAAATTATTTCAATTATGAAAATTGAAAATTAGTATTGATGCAGTACTATTAACTAATTTACCTACTTTATTTGAATTCTACCATTTATCCTGGTAATCTCCTTTTTCTGTCCCAGCATCCCATTCCGGATACCACATTTGGCCATCATTTCTCTTTAGTCTCCTCCAGGCTGAGAATTCCTCAAGCTTTCTGGGTCTTTCCCAACGGTGACAGTTTTGGAGATACTGGTCAGGTATTTCATAGAATGTCTGTCAGTTTGGGTTTGTCTGGTGTTTTCTTAGGAATAGATGAGAGTTACACATTTTGGGGGATAATACCTGTTTTATTTCCTCACCTTCACTCTAATGGTGATGGAGTGATTTCTACCCTAGGGATCTGGGGATGGCTGCTGAACATACACACCGGACACTGGACAGGTGCTACCCACAGCAGCTTCTCAGTCCTGTTCACTCACTGTCTGAGGGCAGAGGACACTGCTGGCTAGGTCGAGCCTCAGGGAGTCATGCTCTGTGAGGGAGTGAACAAGCAGGGCTGTGGGAGGCAATCTGTAGTAACAAGAGGAGGAGGTGACCCTTGGTTCCCAATGAAGGATGTGATTAGCTTGTATGAATACTTCTGTGGGCTGGTGGGGAACTGAAACCTGGTAGGCTGGGGCAAGCAGGCACTGTGGCTAGTTCCTATGATAAGGCTGCTTTGGGGCTAGGGGAATTCTTGCTGGGAGCCACAAAGAGGGATAGGAGTCTTCTCAGACTTTTCTTCACTGCTTTTTTTATTGTTATAATATTTACTTTGCAATATTGTATTGGTTTTGCCATACATCAGCATTAATCTGCCACAGGTGTACATGTGTTCCCAATCCTGAACCCCCTTCCCACCTCTCTCCCCATACCATCCCTCTGGGTCATCCCAGTGCACCAGCCCCAAGCATCCTGTATCCTGCATCAAACCTAGGCTGGTTGATTTGTCCTACAACAAATATGACTAAAACATGACTTTCTATTTCCTTATTCGTACCATATTTGTTCATTGGAATTCTGTAGAGCTGTCTTTTCTCCCTCATATTTTTATAAGTTTTAAAATTATAAAATTTTATATTTTATATATATAATGCATTTCTAATGATTAAATCAAATAAGTAATCAAATTCTTTATGTCAATATTGAATAACTTTGTTATATTGTGACTTGTAATCAAATTATATCATTATTGAGTTTCTTGCATTTTTCCAGCTTTGGTGATCAGGAACTCCTTCTTTTGGAGTTTGTGCTCTTTGAGCACGACCTGGTTCTTTTCTGTGTACTTCTTTGCTGGCATTAAAAGGTATTCCTGTTCATCTTGTGTTATTCTTTCCCCACCATGACCCTGAAATCAGAAAATTCCTGCCAAAACCCATGATTTCTTTCCTTGGAAAATGACATTTAGTAACTGATATCTCCCTGCATGTTCATTGTTACTGGGGTTACCTTGCAGCTGGTCTTCCTTTTCCATGCCTGAATGAAGGAAATATATTGTCTGTATATACTTATGCTTCCAGATATATTTCTCTAGATATTTCTGTAGATAGTGAAAGCCAGGAGTTCACACTGATACTTCTTTTTTAATTAATTAATTTTAATTAATTGGAGGATAATGAGTTTACAATATTGTGATGGTTTATGTGATATATCAACAATCCACTTTAGCCTTATTTGTAACTTCTTTGTCTCAACTGGCTCTCCTTATCTTCAGTGTTTACTTATTTGTTCACACCTGATTTTCCATGATGTAGTTGCAGAAATGCTACCAAATGGTTAGATAGTATGACGGGCCTAATGAACATGAATTTGAGCTAACTCTAGGAGATAGTGAACGATGGGGAGACCTGGTGTGCTACAGAGACAGGGATCGCAAAAAGTCAGATACAACTTAACCACTAAACCTGAAACACGCACCTGTTGGGAGCAGATCTGATGACTTGTGTTTGTGTACCCTACTTTATATCTTAAGCCTCAGAGGATGCAATCAAAGTACTGTTTCCCCAAGTTGCTTAGCTTAGCTATTTTCTTCCTCAACACAAATGAATAGATGCATATGGGTTTTCTTATGTTCCATTGTTTATGAAATGAAAGATAGCATTTTCTAAAGCTTCTTTGCACTTTTCTTTTTTCCATAAACAGCATTCCGTTAATAAGCTCCTTATTCTGTACTCCTTCATTCTTTTTACAGCTACATTAGATTACACTGGCTTCTAGAGGGGCATTTCCGGAGAAGGCAATGGCAACCCACTCCAGTACCCTTGCCTGGCAAATCCCATGGGTGGAGGAGCCTGGTAGGTTGCGGTCTATGGGGTCACTAGGAGTCGGACACGACTGAGCGACTTCACTTTCACTTTTCACTTTCATGCCTTGTAGAAGGAAATGGCAACCCACTCCAGTGTTCTTGCCTGCAGAGTCCCAGGGACGGGGAGCCTGTGGGCTGCCTTCTCTGGAGTCGCACAGAGTTGGACACGACTGAAGCAACTTAGCAGCAGCAGCAGCAGCAGCAGCAGCAGCATAGGGGCATTTCATTTGTTTTCAACATTTTGAAATGATTAATACAAACAGTGCTGCAGTGAATAACCCTGGGTACATGCATTTTTGTGTTGGTGGAAATGTCTCTTCAAGTTTCATTCCCAGCAATAGGATTGTTGGGCCAAATGTTAAATGCATCTGTAGTTATATTGCATTATGGCTAAACCACTTTCACTTTCACTTGCCATACATTAAAAAAATATTTTTAGTCACATAGAATGTTCTTTTCTTTAATCACCTCTGGAAATGTCAGTCACAATTAGAAAGCCTTTCCCAATGCTGATATTGAATAAGAATTCTGCCATATTTTCTTCCAGGTTTTGTTACAGTTTCATTTTTCTAAACCCATTTACAGTTTAGTTTTGTTGATGGTATGTCATGGATCTACACTATTTTTTTAATGTCTCAATTGTTCAAGCATCATTTATTAAATGTTCATCCTTGCCTCAGTGATTTTACATGTCTTTGGATCATATACTAAAATCCCCAACTGTAATTGCTGTTATTCTGAGTTTTTTAATTCTATGCCACTGGCCTATTAGTCTATCCTGTACTGGTACCCCAGTCGTATCAGTTTAGAGATTTATAGTGTGCTTTTATGTCTGATATGATTACTATTCACTCATAGGTTTTCCTTTTTACTTGTATCCTGGATATTCTTGCATGATTTTTAAAACAATATGAACTAATTATCCATTGGTCTAACTCCATGAAAATGTCCACTGATATTTTTGAGATTATATTCAATTTATACATAACTTTAGAAGGAATCAATATCTTTTAAAGCTGAGTTATTCTAAATAAGGTCATTGAAAATCTTCCTACTTATTCAAGTTTCCTACTATGTTGTTCAAGAATGTTTAGAAATTATCCTTGTATAGATGCCCTTATTAAGTTTATTTCTATACATTTCATCTTTGTTATTGCCATTGTGTATGGGATTTTCTCTCCTAATGTGTCCTCCAGCTGTGTGTGTGTGTGTGTGTGTGTGTGTGTGTGTGTGTGTATGTATGTAAACACAAAGACTAATAATATTTGTGTGTAACTTTATATCCTACTACCTTGGTGAATTCTCTTTGTTTTAGTTAATTTGTCTGGTTTCGATAAGACTCTTCAGGTGTGCTGTGATATCACCTGGACATAGAGGCGGGTTTACATCTTCTTATCCATTCTTAAAAATCTTATTGGTTTCTCTAGTCAACTGACCAGTGCATGCTGTTGAAGACTGAACAGGAGTGATTCAGTGGGCATCATTTCGTTATTCCTGACCTTATTGGAAAACCTCTGGTACTCCCCCACTAAATAAAGGATTTGCATGAGGAACTGGTTATATAGCTTTTATCATGTTAATAATGCATCCCTGATTCCTATTTCTTGAGTTTTCTCTTTTTAACATGAATGCCTATTGAAGTATCCCAAAGATTGGTTTGGCATCTATGATGATAGTCATGTGATTATTGTTCAGCTGCTATGTCACGTCTGACTCTTTGCAACCCAGGCTCCTCTGTCCTCCCCTATCTCCCAGAGTTTGCTCAGATTCAATGTATTAAGTCAGTGATGCTCAATTCTCTGCTGTTCCATACTCCTTTTGACTTCAATCTTTCCCAACCTCAGGGTCTTTGTCCTTAAATATGTTACCGTGGTGAATGATCTCAATGAAATTCCTAATATAGAGCCAGCCTTGTATTAATGGAATAAGTTCCACTTTATCACAGTATACCACTTTCTAAATGTATTGTTGGATGTTTGCTAATATTCTATTTAGAGTTTTGGTATCTGTGTTTATGTGTTAGTATCCTACTTGCTTCCTAATAGAAATAAGGGATGTTTCCTTCTTTTCAAATGTTCTGAAACAAATCATAAACCTTGGTACTATTTGATCTTTGATGGTTTACTAGAATTCACCAGTAGATCCATCTGAGAAAGGTGCTTCTCGGGTATAATTCTTGTAATAACTTTATCCATGTGAAAATTGGCTGATTTAAACTTTCTAACACTAGAGTCAGAATTTTGGTAGTGTGTATTTGTCTAGGAAGTTACCTATTTCATGTGGATTTTCAAGTTTATATGAATATCGGTTGACAAAGTAATCCCTCAGTTTTTAAGCTTGAATGATTATTTCTCCTTTTTCACTTATTATTTAGGCTGTCTCTGTGATCTTCCTTCCTTCATCCTGCCAGCTTATGGCTTGTCTGCTTAGAAAAATGGGATTTCAATTTGATATTCTATTTTGTGTCTCATTCATTTCTGCTTTTATCTTTTGTCTTTTTTTTTTTAGTTGTTATTGTTCCCTAGGTGTTCTTTTCAATTTTCTGAGGCTATACTTTAATTCATTTATCTTCATTCATTTATTTTTACAGATAAATGTGTTTATGGCTGTGAACTTGCCTTGGATCACTGCTATAAATGTCTTCCATATATTCTGATATGTAGTATTTCATAGTCATTGTTTATAACTTGAGGTTTTTTTAACTCAACATTTTTAAAGAAAAATTAATTTTTTTTTCAGGTGGAAAAGCCTTTCTGTTTCAACTTTTGTTAAGAACTTTTGTTGCAGTGGGATTAGAAAAGATTGTGTGTTATATTTCTTCTTTATAGAAATTAATGATATCATCTCTGTAAGATAATTATGATCTACTGCTGACAAGTATAAATTCTCTAGTCACTTTTTGCTGTTGTTAATTTATTTATTTTATTGGAGGCTAATTAGTTTACAATATTGTGGTGGCTATTGCCATACATCAACAGGAATCAGCCATGGCTGTACACAGTCCCCCAGTCCTGAAGCCCCCTCCCAGTTCCCATCCTACCCCATCCCTCTAGGTGGTCCCAGAGCACTGGCTTTGAGTGCCCTGCTTCATGCATCAAACTTGCACTGGTCATCTGTTTTACATATGGTAATATGCATGGTTCAATGCTGTTCTCTCAAATCATCCCACCCTCGCCTTCTTCCACACAGTGCAGAAGTCTGTTCTTTACATCAGTCTCCCTTTTGCTGTCTTGCATATACGGCTGTCGTTACCATCATTCTGAATTCCATATACATGTGTCTATATACTGTATTGGTGTTTCTCTGTCTGACTTGCTTCACTCTGTGTCATAGGCTCCAGTTTCATCCATCTCATTGGAACTGACTCAAATGTGTTCTTGTTTACAGCTGAGTAATTGTCCATTGTGTATATGTACCACAACTTCCTTATCCATTCATCTGCCAACAGACATCTAGGTTGTTTCTGTGTCCTAGCTGTTGTAAACACTGCTGCAGTGAACACTAGGTACATGTACATGTGTCTCTTTCAATTCTGTTTTCCTTGGTCTGTATGCCCAGCGGTGGGAGTGCTCGGTCGTATGGCAGTTCTATTTCCTGTTTTTTAAGGAATCTTCACACTGATCTCCATAGTGGCTGTGCTAGTTTGCATTCCCGCCAACAGTGTAAGAGGGTGCCCTTTTTTTCCACATCCTCTACAGCATTTATTGTTTGCAGCCTTTTTGATGGTAGCCATTCTGACCAGTGTAAGATGGTACCTCATTGTCTGGCTTTGCATTTCTGTGATAAATGATGTTGAGCATCTTTTCATGTGTTTGCTAGCTATCTGTATGCCTTCCTTGGAGAAATGTCTATTTAGCTCTTTGGCCCACTTTTTGATTGGGTCGTTTGTATTTCTGGTATTGAGCTGCATGAGCTGCTTGTGTGTTTTGAAGATTAATTCTTTGTCAGTTGCTTCATTTCCTATTACTTTTCCCCATTCTGAAGGCTTCCTTTTCATCTTGCTTTAGTTTATTTTTTGTGCAGAAGTTTTTAAGTTTCATTAGGCCTCTTTTGTTCACTTTTGTTTACTTCCATTACTGTGGGAGGTGAGTCATAGAGGATCTTGCTGTGATTTACATCAGAGCGTTTTCTGCCTATGTTTTCCTCTAAGAGTTTTACAGTTTCTTATCTTACATTTAAGCTTCCCTGGTGGCTCAGAGGTTAAAGCATCTGCCTCCAATGTGGGAGACCTGAGTTCTATCGCTGGGTCGGAAAGATCCCTGGAGAAGGAAATGGCAACCCACTCCAGTATTCTTGCCTGGAGAATCCCATGGACGGAGGAGCCTAGTAGGCTACAGTCCACGGGGTTGCAAAGAGTCAGATACAACTGAGCGACTTCACTTTCTTTCTTTCTTTCTTTCTCTATCTTACATTTAGATCTTTAATCCATTTTGAGTTTATTTTTGTGTATGGTGTTAGAAAGTGTTCTACTTTCATTCTTTTACAGGTGGTTGACCATTTTTCCCAGCACCACTTATTAAAGAGATTGTCTTTTCTCCATTGTATATTTTTGACTCCTTTGTCAAAGATAAGTTGTCCATGGGTGCATGAATTTACCTCTGGGCTTTATACTTTGTTCCATTGATCTATATTTCTGTCTTTGTGCCAGTGCCATACTGTCTTGATGACATTAGTTTTGTAGTATAGAACTGCCTTATGACCTAGCAATCCCACTGCTGGGCATACACACCGAAGAAACCAGAATTGAAAGAGACACGTGTGCCACAGTGTTCATTGGAGCACTGTTTATAATAGCCAGGACTTGGAAACAACATCGATGTCCATCAGCAGATGAATGGATAAGAAAGCTGTGGTACATATACACAATGGAGTATTACTTAGCCATTAACAAGAATACATTTGAATCAGTTCTAATGAGGTGGATGAAACTGGAGCCTATTATACAGAGTGAAGTAAACCAGAAATAAAAACACCAATACAGTATACTAACACATATATATGGAATTTAGAAAGATGGTAATGATAACCCTGTATGCGAGCCAGCAAAAGAGACACAGATGTATAGAACAGAATTTTGGAGTCTGTGGGAGAGGGAGAGGTGGGATGATTGGGGAGAATGGCATTGAAACCTGTATACTATCATGTAAGAAACGAATTGCCAGTCTTTGTTCGATACAGGATACAGGATGCTTGGGGCTGGTGCATGGGGATGATCCAGAGAGATCATATGGGGTGGGAGGTGGGAGGGGGGTTCAGGATTGGGAACTCAAGTACACCCGTGGCTGATTCATGTCAATGTATGGCAAAAACCAATACAGTATTGTAAAGCAAAATAAAGTAAAAATAAAAATTTTAAAAAAACCCTAGATTAATAGTGAAACAGTTCTCCACAGCTGGAAACACCCAGAGAGATTCACAGAGTTATGTAGAGAAGAGAAAAGGGAGGAAGGAGATAGAGGTAGCCTGGAGGAGAAAAGGGAAAGTGAAAAGGGGGAGCACAATTAAGCCAGTAATCAAATCCCTAAGTGAACATGGATACTAAAGATTAGATTCTTAAAGGTACAAAACTGATAATAAGTATCAGATATCAAATTTTAAAAACCTAGAATAGAAGTTAGACTTGCAAAACTACAATAAAAATAAATAAATAAATGCAGTCAATCACAAAAAATAAAAAATATATATATGCAATTTGTTTTAAAAGGGTTTTTTTAAACGTAATTTTAGGCCATAAAAATGAAAGTTAAAAGAATAAAAAGGAATTGAAAATTTTTTTAAGTTAAAAGTTATAATACTGAAATTATATCTAGGAATTTCTCTGGAGATATTATGGGCAGTGTGGGATCACTTCAGTGTCATATGATCCCTTGTTTCAGCTTGTACTTGTTCTCAAGATCTATAGGTGCACCTCAAGTTCACAGTCTGAGCATAAACTGCAGGGTTTTAATCTGTTGCCCCTGTCACTTCCAGAGCAGTTCCCCCTTCTTTATTTATTTAGGCTTCCTCTGTTTGCAGAATGGTCTAGTGGTTTTCCCTACTTTCTTCAGTTTAAGTCTGAATTTGATAATAAGGAATTCATGGTCTGAGCCACAGTCAGCTCCTGGTCTTGTTTTTGTTGACAGTATAGGGCTTCTCCATCTTTGGCTGCATAGAATATAATCAATCTGATTTCGCTGTTGACCATCTGGTGATGCCCATGTGAAGAAGTCTTCTCTTGTGTTGTTGGAAGAGGGTGTTTGCTATGACCAGTGCATTTTCTTGGCAAAACTCCATTAGTCTTTGCCCTGCTTCATTCCATACTCCAAAGGCAAATTTGCGTGTTACTCCAGGTGTTTCTTGACTTTTGCTTTAGCATTCCAGTCCCCTATAATGCAAAGGACATCTTTTTGGGTGTTAGTTCTAAAAGGTCTTGTAGGTCTTCATAAAACCGTTCAACTTCAGCTTCTTCAGCATTACTCGTTGGGGCATAGACTTGGATAACTGATACTGAATGGTTTGCCTTGGAAACAGAGATCATTCTGTCGTTTTTGAGATTGCATCCAAGTACTGCATTTCAGACTCTTTTGTTGACCATGATGGCTACTCCATTTCTTCTGAGGGATTCCTGCCCGCAGTAGTAGATATAATGGTCATCTGAGTTAAATTCACACATTCCAGTCCATTTTAGTTCGCTGATTCCTAGAATGTCGACGTTCACCCTTGCCATCTCTTGTTTGACCACTTGCAATTTGCCTTGATTCATGGACCTGACATTCCAGGTTCCTATGCATATTGCTCTTTACAGCATTGGATCTTACTTCTATCACCAGTCACATGCACAACTGGGTATTGTTTTTGCTTTGGATCCATTACTTCATTCTTTTTGGAGTTATTTCTCCACTGATCTCTAGTAGCATATTGGGCACCTAATGACCTGGGAGTTTCTCTTTCGTTATCCTATCATTTTGCCTTTTCATACTGTTCATGGGGTTCACAAGGCATGGAAAAGATATGCAAAAAAGCAAAATGGCTGTCTGGGGAGGCCTTACAGATAGCTGTGAAAAGAAGAGAGGTGAAAAGCAAAGGAGAAAACGAAAGATATAAGCATCTAAATGCAGAGTTCCAAAGAATAGCAAGAAAAGAAAGGCTTCTTCAGTGATCAATGCAAAAAACAGAGGAAAAGAACAGAACGGGAAAGACTAGAAATCTCTTCAAGAAAATCAGAGATACCGAGGCAACATTTCATGCAAAGATGGGCTTGATAAAGGACAGAAATGGTATGGATCTAAGAGAAGCAGAAGATATTAAGAAGTGGTTACAAGAATACACGGAAGAACTGTACAAAAAAGATCTTCATGACCCAGATAATCATGATGATGTGATCACTAATCTAGAGCCAGACATCTTGGAATGTGAAGTCAAGTGGGCCTTAGAAAGCATCACTACAAACAAAGTTAGTGGAGGTGATGGAATTCCAGTTGAGTTATTTCAAATCCTGAAAGATGATGCTGTGAAAGTGCTGCACTCAATATGCCAGCAAATTTGGAAAACTCAGCAGTGGCTACGGGACTGGATAAGGTCAGTTTTTATTCCAGTCCCAAAGAAAGGCAATGCCAAAGAATGCTCAAACTACTGCACAATTGCACTCATCTCACGCACTATTAAAGTAATGCTCAAAATTCTCCAAGCCAGGCTTCAGCAATACGTGAACCATGAACTTCCTGATGTTCAAGCTGGTTTTAGAAAAGGCAGAGGACCCAGAGATCAAATTGCCAACATCTGCTGAATCATGGAAAAGCAAGAGAGTTCCAGAAAAACATCTCTTTCTGCTTTATTGACTATGCCAAAGCCTTTGACTGTGTGGATCACAATAAACTGTGGAAAACTCTGAAAGAGATGGGAATACCAGACCAGCTAACCAGCCTCTTGAGAAATCTGTATGCAGGTCAGGAAGCAACAGTTAGAACTGGACATGGAACAACAGACGGGTTCCAAATAGGAAAAGGAGTACGTCGAGGCTGTATATTGTCACCCTGCTTATTTAACTTATATGCAGAGTACATCATGAGAAACACTGGACTGGAAGAAACACAAGCTGGAATCAAGATTGCTGGGAGAAATATCAATAACCTCAGATATGCAGATGACACCACCCTTATGGCAGAAAGTGAAGAGGAGCCAAAAAGCCTCCTGATAAAAGTGAAAGAGGAGAGTAAAAAGTTGACTTAAAACTCAACATTCAGAAAATGAAGATCATGGCATCTGGTCCCATCACTTCATGGGAAATAGATGGGGAAACAGTGGAAACAGTGTCAGACTTTATATTTTTGGGCTCCAAAATCACTGCAGATGGTGACTGCAGCAATGAAATTAGAAGACCCTTACTCTTTGGAAGAAAAGTTATGACCAAGCTAGATTGTATATTCAAAGGCAGAGACATTACTTTGCCAACTAAGGTCCATCTAGTCAAGACTATGGTTTTTCCTGTGGTCATGTATGAATGTGAGAGTTGGACTGTGAAGAAGGCTGAGTGCTGAAGAATTGATGCTTTTGAGCTGAGGTGTTGGAGAAGACTCTTGAGAGTCCCTTCGATTGCATGGAGATCCAACTAGTCTATTCTGAAGGAGATCAACGCTGGGATTTCTCTGGAAGGAATGATGTTGAGGCTGAAACTCCAATACTTTGGCCACCTCATGCGAAGAGTTGACTCATTGGAAAAGACTCTGATACTGTGAGGGATAGGGGGCAGGAGGAGAAGGGGACGACCGAGGATGAGATGGCTGGATGGCATCACGGATTCGATGGACGTGAGTGTGAGTGAACTCTGAGAGATGGTGATGAACAGGGAGGCCTGGCATGCCGAGATTTATGGGGTCGCAAAGAGTAGAACAGGACTAGGAGACAGAACTGTACTGAACTGGTTTGCAGATCTCTTCAGTGTCTACTTTCTGCCCTGACTAGATGGGGTGAATGTGGCCACTGATTTAGGCTCACTTGTTCAGTTGTGCTGTGGGGAGAGAGGGACACTACAAACAGATACCACTGGCCTGTGTGGGGAGATATTGCAGTGAATGGACCACACCAGTTTGGCCACAGCCCAAGGTGGTGTGTACTTTCTGGGTCCACGCTGCTCAGGCTCCAGAGTGCTCTGCAAGGGCGCTGTCCCAAGTGGGCCCTGAATTTCATGCACTTCCCAGGTCTCAGCCACTCAGGTTCTTGGGTGCTGCACAGGGGCACAGACCCAGATGGGCTGTGCATTTTGTGCCCTTCCCAGGTCCACGCAGCTCAGGCGACCAGGTGCTTGGCTAGTGCACTGTCCCAGGTGGGCCCTGCATCTCATGCACCTCCCTGGTTCCAGCCGCTTGATTTCCCAGGCGTGCTGCAAGAGCACAGGTGCGCCAGGTGTCTCCTCTCAAAGCTGACCTCAGGCTGTGACACTCCTGCAGATGTGAACCATCCAGGGTCCCAGGAATGCATGGTTAGCTCCTGGGAGCCTGTTCACTCTTGGGGGAAGATGTGGTCTCTGGGGCCGAGACTGCAGCAGCTCCTTGCCTTCTGGCTCTGGCTGTCACACACCTACCTCTCTGCCTCTGGGGATGGAGGGCCCTCTATGGCAGCTGGCTTGCTTTCCTTTAGTATCCATGCAGTCACTTGCTCTGTGAGTGTGCCAGGGGTCACCGTGCGGCATTTTCATAGGAAAGTTTTTTTTTTTTTTTTTTGTCTCTCTGGCAATCCCATGGTTTGGGCTGCTCTCTCACATTAAGTCCTTCAGATTGTCCTCAGGGAATTCAGGCCTAGTCCTTCCCCTAAGGAGCAATGATGCAGCCCGTGCCTCCTGCCCAGCCCCACATTCCTGGTGGCGGATGCCAGTGTCTGTGCCACTTCTCCATCTCCACTTATAGTTGCAGTTAGGTGGGTATTCTGTTTGTTTTTTTTTTTTCCTCCTGGTTCTGTTGCCCTCTTTTGTTGACTGTGATGCCTACTCTTTCTTCTAAGGGATTCCTGCCCACAGTAGTAGATATAATGGTCATCCGAGTTAAATTCACCCATTCCCGTCCATCTTCGTTCACTGATTCCTAGAATGTCAATGTTCACTCTTGCCATCTCCTCTTTGACCACTTCCAATTTGCCTTGATTCATGGACCTAACATTCCAGGTTCCAATACAATATTACTCTTTGCAGCATTGAACCTTGCTTCTATCACCAGTCCCAACCACAACTCGGTGTTGTTTTTGCTTTTGCTCCATCCCTTCATTCTTTCTGGAGTTATTTCTCCACTGATCTCCAGTAGCATATTGGGCACCTACCAACCTGGGGAGTTCATCTTTCAGTGTCCTATCTTTTTGTCTTTTCATACTGTTCATTGGGTTCTCAAGGCAAGAATACTGAAGTGGTTTGCCAGTCCCTTCTCCAGTGGACCACATTCTGTCAGATCATCGAAAAAGCAAGAGAGTTCAAGAGAAATATCTATTTCTGCTTTATTGACTATGCCAAAGCCTTTGACTGTGTGGATCACAATATACTGTGGAAAATTCTGTGAGAGATGGGAATTCCAGACCACTTGACCTGCCTCTTGAGAAATCTATGTGCAGGTGAGGAAGCAACAGTTAGAACTGGACATGGAACAACAGACTGGATCCAAATAGGAAAAGGAGTTCATCAAGGTTGTATACTGTCACCCTGCTTATTTAACTTATATGCCATGCACATCATGAGAAACGCTGGGCTGGAAGAAGCACAAGCTGGAATCAAGATTTCCAGGAGAAATATCAATAACCTCAGATGCGCAGATGACACCACCCTTATGGCAGAAAGTGAAGAGGAACTAAAAAGCCTCTTGATGAAAGTGAAAGAAGAGAGTGAAAAAGTTGGCATAAAGATCAACATTCAGAAAACAAAGATCATGGCATCCGGTCCCATCACTTCATGGGAAATAGATGGGGAAACAGTGGAAACAGTGTCAGACTTTATTTTGGGGGCTCCAAAATCACTGCAGATGGTGATTACAGCCATGAAATTAGAAGACCCTTACTCCTTGGAAGGAAAGTTATGGCCAACCTAGACAGCATATTGAAAAGCAGAGACATTACTTTGTCATCAAAGGTCTATCTAGTCAAGGCTATGGTTTTTCCAGTGGTCATGTATGGATGTAAGAGTTAGACTGTAAAGAAAGCTAAGTGCTGAAGAATTGATGCTTTTGAACTGTGATGTCGGAGAAGACTCTTGAGAGTCCCTTGGACCGTGAGGAGATCCAACCAGTCCATCCTAAAGGAGATCAGTCCTGAGTGTTCATTGGAACGACTGATGTTGAAGCTGAAATTCCAATACTTTGGCCACCTGATGCAAAGAACTGACTCATTTGAAAAGACTCTGATGCTGGGAAAGATTGAGGGCAGGAGGAGAAGGGAACGACAGAGGATGAGATGCTTGGATAGCATCACTGACTGAATGGACATGGATTTGTGTGGACTCCAGGAGTTGGTGATGGAGAGGGAGGCCTGGCATGCTGAGTTTCATGGGGTCGCAAAGAGTCGGACACGACTGTGCAACTGACCTGAACTGAATGCTGCCCTCTGAGATTCCAAAACTCCCCATAGACATGCCTGTGAGAGGGTTTCCTATTGTGTGGAAAATTCTTCTTCACAACTCCCTCCCCAGGGACAGGTCTCCGTCCCTAAAACCTTTGTCTCTGTTTTCATCTTTTGTATGTTGTCCTCCCTCCTCTTGAATACTTTGGGCTGCCTTTCTGTGTGCCTTGTGGCCTCCACCAATGTTCAGAAATTGTTTTGTGGGAGTTCCTCAACATTCAAATGATCTTTTGTTGAATTTGTGGGGAGAGGCTGGTTTCCCATCCTATTCCTCTGCCATCTCAGAAGCACCCTATTCTCTAGTCTCATAAAATCTGATCAGCCTTAGACTGAGTTTGATGTATTAAATCTTCTATTGTTATTGTTTTCTCTTATTACTGTTATTTATTCTACATATCCTTCCCTTTTTACTTTTTGAAGGTGTTTGCAGTACTCCTGGTGCATGAATATTCCTAAGGATTATATCTTCATTTTGAGTTTGCTTTTATCATTAAGACATGCTCTTCATCATGTTTCATGCATTGTTAAAACTCATCCTGAACCACCTATTTCCTTAACACTTTATGCTCTAGTCTATGCATTTCTTCCTCCAGTATCATTTAACCCTCCCCTATTGCACTTTGATAAAAAAAAGTTGTTCTACTTTCTTATACTGTTCTCCCTTCTCTCATTTTACTTGCACATTTTCTGTTTTTTCACAACATAAAGCTTCTGTACATTAGTCTTCTCCCCTTTCCTCCATGTTGATTTTACTATTACATGTAAAATACTCACCGTTAGATAGTTTGCTGAAGTTTTCCCTCTCATCACCTGTTGGAACACAATCTCAGTTCCTCTTTTAGAAGATTGCTTGGCAAATATTCTGTAAAGAGACGTGTAGGGTACATTGTATGTTTCTGGGTCACAATGTTGCTGTCACTCTACTAAACTTTGCAACTGTAGTGCCAAAGCATTCAGAGACAACACATAAATGATAGATCATGGCTTTGTTCCAATAAAACTTTATTTATAAAATCAAGCAGTGGGCTTGATTTGGGTTAGTGGGCCAGTCTGAAGACTGACCCCTGCTCTAGTAGCTTTCTTAGTTGAATCTTAGTTGAATCATACAATCTTTATATCAACTTTTCATTTTGTTTATGTTTTGGAGATTGAGGGAGAAGTCATGAGTACTCTGATTTGTGGTTTTCTTATGTATTGCAAGATCCTTAATTTTCCCTTCTGTTTATTTTTCCCATCATTACCCAAGTGCCAACAGAGGCTTCTCACTTCTTCATTGCCTTATTCTTCCCTAAAAGCTGTATCTTTCAAAAACTGCACTTTTAAGTCATCTGTGTCCCTTGAAAAGCTCCTATTAGGAATTCCTCCCCTGTAGTCCATGCTGTCATATTCTAGGACCCCTTTTCAGTAATTTTAGATTTGTTCTGTGCTTAGTCATTCTGCTATAGTTTTAGATCTGCTTTAAGCCCTTTCCCACCTTCCTTCCTTTGTGTACCTTGGAAGATTTCTATGTCTGTCTATTTTCCTACCACAAAGCCTAACCATGGGAGTATGAAAAATCATGCTGAGATTTCATGATTTTTGTTTTATTCACAATTATTTGGAAGTTTTGGCATTCCCATTTTAAAGGAATTGTGAGGCTTTTATGTTGATGCACATTTTCCTTCTTCTTGGTTTGTATCTTTTGGGGAAGAAATAATTTGAGGAAGGTCAAGATTGGCTTCTGCTAACATACCTATGACTTATAATGGCATTTTGTCTTATGTAAATGTGTGTATGTGTGCATGTATATAATTAAATACACACACAAGTCTATTTTCATTCTATTCCCAGAGGAAAGGCCACTTGAGTTGGCCATATAATTTGCCCATATATTTATTCAATAAGCATTTTGTCCATAGCTATCCCCGGAAACAATCAAGAGACTATAGATTTTTTTTTCCCAGAACTTCTAAATATTCTCCACTGTGAAGCAGGTTTGAGAAGATGGACCAAAGATCACAGCCACACTCCTCGAGCTTGCTGCAAAGAGTCTGCTGAGTAGTGAGCCTGCAGTGATGCATGCTCTGGAGAACATCCCAAGAGATCTCTTTGTTCCACTGTTCAGCACTGCCTTCTTGGGTGGGCATAAGAAGATAGTAAAGGCAATGGTGAGGGTCTGGCCTTTTCACTGTCTCCATCTTGGGTCACTGAAGGCACAGGGGTCATATGACATCTTGGAAGCCATGATTGATGGTCTGCTGAACCCCCGAGCCCAGAATTCTTCCTCTAGGTAAGTCTATGACCAGAAGATTTATAGGGTTCAGCAGGAGGGTATGCTGTAGCCTGGGTCTGGGGAGTATGTAACCTTCTCCCAACACTAGCCAATGAGTTCAGCAGTTGGGGTCACCTTCAGTATTTCATGGTCTTATAGAGTTGATGAAAGAATAGCAGTGACTGAGGGTACTATGAATGAATGTGACTGTGATCACATAGAAGTGGGATACGGGCACTGAGACAGGGTCAGACCAGAGGTGAAGGAAGTGTGGGGAAAGAATGAAAGATGCCCAGTTTGTGTGGAAAGGACTTCTTGGTGAATGGTGATGAAGTGAAAACCAGGATTCAGGTGTTCCCTCCAGTTCCCACCATTGATCTTGCTGGGCTGTGTTCCAATCCACCACATTTGATGTGTTCTGTCTTCTTTCCTTACAGGGGCCACAAACTGAGGATCCTAGATTTAAGGCACAACTCAAGGTGTAAGACAACATGCTCTCAGGGCAGGAGCACATTCCCTTTCTGTTCACAGTCATGTAAACACTCTCAGCATGCTGTCCTTCACTTAGAAAACACTCAGCATCGTGCCAGGTGCCTTGGGATTGGTAATTCCGGGTCTGAGGTTGAGTCAGGTCAGGAAACCGTGGAATTACTAGTGGATATTTCCCTCAATAATACCTTGAGAACACAGCAGTTTCTCACTGTCCTCTGTAATAAAGTTGAGCAGAGCTCTGGGTTCTTGCACCTCTGCTGCAGAGATTTGCAAATTAATAGAACGTCTGCCAACAAAGGTATCCTTCAGATTCTGGATCTGGGGTGCATTGATCATCTGGAAATGGATCAGACTTGTCTGAGTGAGATCATCACCCTTTTTCCTCGAATGATCCACCTGCACAGGCTTAGTTTGTCTAACACCCCTATAGGTCTTATAACGGAAGGGATTTCGGGATTTTTCTCTTTCTGCTTGGGCAGCTGGAAAACCTCCAGAAGCTCAGGTTGTCTTTCTTCTACCTCAAAGATCAACTGCACAAAGTGCTCAGGTGAGGGGCTTGGGAGAAATGTGGGTTCCCTGAAAATCTCATTGTTAAGACAGAAGGGACCATTCTTGCATCTTCCTATGCTCCTAGTAACCTGTTTTCTCTTTCACCTCAGCGTAGGCATTGCTGGGAGTTTGAACCTAGCTGGGGGAAAAAGGGGTACCTTATGGTGAGGGGCAGATGAGGTTAGTGGAGGAAGCTGTGCTCACTCATTCATTTAGTGACCACGGGCAGAGAGAACATGTTTGTACATAGATTTCTGAAAAAGACTTAGTCCTTCTTCTTCTGGACTTTATAGCTCTCTAGAGAGGACGGGGAGGCACTCAGCGGGGAGGCACTCAGAGAGAAACATTGAGTTGTAGTGCTAATGCACATGCCCGTGGATGGGTCACAAGAGTTAACACTGCAAGATTATTTTGCTCCTGTATTTTCCTGAAGGCTTAGTCCCTTGAATGGACAGCTTGTCATCTGGAAAGTGAAGGAAACCCTCAGTTGGCTGCTTTCCTAGACCCATCCTCACCAAATAAGTGAACCAGCTCCAACCCTTATCATTTTGTATATACTGATTGCATGTGATTTTTTTGCACTTAATCCTTCTCATAACCCTGTATAATAATTACTGGTGTGCACATTTGCAAGGTTAAAACCCTCTTCCTCAGAGTGGTAAGTAACTTTCTCAGGGTCCCAAATTTATAATCTCTGATCTTAAAGTCCACATAGATAACCACCTATTGGAAACTAGTATATAGCAGTTTATTCTAGAGGAATCTATTCCTGTAATTTGGGGCTCTTTGCTGTCATTCTTCTGAAATAAACTTACTTTTTCTCTCTGTAGAGTCCTGCCACCTCATATGGATACACTGTGTCTCTCTTTCTGTGGCCTTTCTATCAGAGATGTCACTTTCCTGTCCCAGAGCTCTCAGGCTACCCAGCTCAGGGTATTGAATCTCAATAACAATGATTTCTTTTCAGAAGCTTATGAGCCCTTCCAGGTTCTGCTGGAGAAGGTCTCAGGCACCATGCAACGTCTGGAGATAAATAATTGTATGATGACTGATTCTACTCTCTTGGCCATCATCCCAACCCTGAACCAATGTATCCACCTTCGTGTTTTCACCTTTGCCTTCAACCCCATTACGATGCCTGTGCTCAGGAGCCTTCTGCAGCACTTGACATCCTTGCCGAGGCTGAGGCATGTGATTTACCCTGTTCCTGTACATTGTTACCAGGAGAGGAATTTTCATCAAAGCTTGAACCGACAGAAACTTGCCGAAGTTCAGGCCCAGCTCAAGGCGATGCTGCACATGTTACACCAGGATCACGTGCAATGGGCCACTTATTCTTAGTGATTTCCACTCTATAAGAAGTGTTTCAACCCTGATGCATGGCTGTTACGTGTTCATTGTTTTACCTGAAGCCCAAGATTGTAGCGACACATATACAAAGTTCTACTGTTCCAGAAAACTGGGGTTTAGGGATGTTGGATATGTAACTGACCTCTATAAAGGAGAAACTTTAAAAAGGAAATAGAGGAATTTGAAAGGTCCTCTGGATCTCTTGCTCACTGCCCTCTACCTCTTCTTCTCATTACTAACCAAGTTATGGCTATGTGAGATAAGCTGACCAAGGCATAATACATCATATCATTTCCTTCTCCACACTGATTGGTCCATTTATCAATCTGTGGGCACTTGACATGATTCAGATCTGCTGAAATTCTTCCTAGAGTTGGTAGTTATTGAGTAATTTTCCCCCTAGGGACCTGCAAATTTCCTCTGTTTCTGATTCGCTCAGGTTGTTTATCAGGACGCATATGCAGGTAAAAAGACACAGACTATGCCCACTGCCTAGTGGTATCTTCAACAGCATGTTACTGCCTGCTTCCTCAGGTCTCAGAACCCTGGCTTTGTTATTGGCTATTTCATACACATTCACCAAGTATGTGTTGTGATTTAGGTACTTTTCCACATACTTAAAAACATAAAGTCCCTGATCTCACTGAAGTGTAGATGCTCCTACGTTTACTAGTTTGTCTGTTCTCCCTAGAGCACTTGAGAACTTATTTATCCCCCATAAACCTCCACCCCTTGTTTTTTACACTTTCCCTTACATGATTGGCTCAAATGATATTGGCCTCCTTTGTCCTGTTGGATAGCTGCTTGGTCCTCACATCATGGCTTGAATGTTACCTCCTCAGATAGGTTTTCTGTGGTCTCGTATTTCCCCATTTAAGTAGATTTATTCTGATGTTTCTTTGTCTTAATGCATCATGTACAGGTCCTTCATGGTGCACATTGTTCCATTCTGTCTGCTCTTCCACTAGAGTTGCACTGTTCAATACAGTGCACACTAACCATATGTGAATACTGAGGTCGAGACATTTGGCTGTTCTCAAATGTGATGTACTCTAAGTGTTAAATGCACACTCTGTATCCAAAAGTTAATAAGAAACAAAGGATGTAGAATAACTGATTAATCATTTATGTATACTGTTTACATGTTGAAATGATAACATACTGCATATCAAATACAGTAAAGGGAATATAAATTCATTATATTGTTATATGTTAAAATGATAGCATTGTATTTCAAAGAATTAGTAAGAAAAATGTTAAAACAGTTACCTGCTCATATGTTTACAAGTCACTGTGATAAAACAAGGCACTTCAATACTTACTAAGAGAAAATACCGTTAATTAATAGATTGTTCCTAGTGTTTATATGTTGAAAGGGTAACACAGAAAATGTCAACAATTTGGTAACAAAACAAAGAATAGAAAAATAATTAGTAGTTTGTGTATAGTGTTTCCTTGTTTAAATGCAAACAGATTGCATTTTAAAGACTTAGTAAGAAAGAAAAATGTAATAGTAATTAATGATGTGTTCATTGTTTCCACGTTGAAGTGATAAAACAATTTTGAAAACTCAGTAAAAAAAATTTAGTTATTTTTCTTACATGTTGAAATGATAAACCATTTCAAAGACTTGAGAAAATATAAAAATTAATTAATAATTAATAAAAATAGTGAATAGCTTTTTCCTAACTGCATGTGAAGTGAATTCTCTCAGTTGTGTCAGACTCTTTGCGACCCCATGGACTGTAGCCTACCAGGTTCCATCCATGGGATTTTCCAGGCAAGAATACAGGGGTGGGTTACCCTTTCCTTCTCCAGACGATCTTCCCAGCCCAGGGATCGAACCCGGGTCTCCTGCATTGCAAGCAGACGCTTTACCATCTGAGCCAGTATGTTGTTGCTTTCTTTGAAATGATAACGAATGTCATCTCAAAGAAATGAGAATAATATGAGAATCATAAGAAAATTAGAATGCACAAGGTCACCATAACCCTGATACTAAAACCAGAGAAAGACACTACAGGAAAAAAAAAAAAAAGACATGGCAACAGCTTTGATGTATATAAATAGAAAAATCCTAGACAAAATATTAGCAAAACGAATCCAACAGTATATAAAAGGACCATACACCGTAACCACATAGCATTTATTACGAGGATGATATAACATTTGCAAATCAATGTGTGATGCACCATTATAACAGAAGTTAAAACTCAGGTAATTATCTCAGTAGATGCAGAAAAACTGTTTGACTCAGTTGAACATCCGTTCATGAAAACAACTCTCAACAAAGTTTAGAGGGAATATGTCTCAAAATAATAAAGGCATCTATGAGAAACCCACAGCCAGCATCTCAGAGAGCAGTGAAAAGCTGAAAGACTTCCTGCAGAATTCAGGTACAAGACAACGATACCACTCACACCACTTCTATTTAACATAGTATTGAAAGTCCTGCTAGCCACGGCAATCAAATTAAAAAAATAAGTCACCCATACAGGAAGAGAGAAAACACACCCTTTGCAGATGACATGATACTTTGTATTGGAAGCTCTAAAAACGACCTAAAAACTATTACAACTCATGAATGAATCTATTAAAGTTGCAGGGTAGAAATTTAACAGACAGAAATCTGTTACATTTCTATACACTAATAATGGAATATCACAAAGAGAAAGATTTTTAAAAATTCTATTTAAACCACATCAAAAAGAATAAAATACCTAGGAGTTCACATAGCCAAGGAGGTGAAAACCCTATACTCTAAAAACTGATGAAAGTAATCAAAGGTGAATAAATAAATAGACATCCTGTGCTCTTGGGTTGAAAGAATTAATACTGTTAAAATGTCCATACCACCCAAAGCAATGTACAGCTTTAATGCAATTTCTATCCAAATAGCCATGCCATTTTTCACAAAATTAGAACCAATAACCCAAAATTCACATGGAACTACAAAAGACCTCAAATTGCTAAAGCCATCTTGAGCAAAAACAAAGATGGAGGTATAACCTTCTCCAAATCTAGACCATACAACAAAGCTACAGTAATCAAAACAGCATAATGCTGATACAGAACACAGACATAGATCAGTGATACAGAATAAAGAGTCCAGAAATACACCCATGCACCTATGGTCAGTTAACCTATGAAAAAGGAGGCAAGATATACAATGGAGAAAAGACAGTTTCCAATAAGTGGTGCTGGGAAAACTGGTCATGGACTCACAAAACAAAGATTAGAACTTTCTCTCACATCATATACAAAAATAAACTCCAAATGTTTTAAAGACCTATGTTTAAGACCTCAAACCACAAGGCTCCTAGAAGAGAACATCAGCAGAATACTCACTGACAAAAATAGCAGTATTTTTTTTTGATGAGTCTTCTAAGGCAAAAAGAAATAAAAGCAAAATAGTCAAACGAGATGTAATTAAACTTAAGTTTTTGCACAGGGAAGAAAACCATAAAAATGTAAGCCTAGGGATTGGGATAAAATATTTGCAAACAATCTGATCAACAAGGGTTTTTAATTCAAAATATATAAACAATTCACATAACTAAATATCAAAAAACAATTCAGTAGGAAATGGGCAGGAAGCCTGACTAGACATTTTTCCAGAGAAGATGTACAGATAGTTAACAGACACATGAAAAGATGTTCAACATGGCTAATAAGAGGGATGCAAATCAAAACAACCATGAGGTACCACCTCAGTATGACATGCAAGATGACATGGCTAAGCACAGAATTACCATATCACCCCCGCAATCTCCCTCTTGGACATACACCCAGAGAAAACCATAATTGAAAAGACACATGGCCCCAGTGTTCATTGCAGCACTATTTGCAATACCCTGGACGTAGAATCAATGCAAATCTCCATCACAGAAGAACGGATCAAGAAAACGTGGTACACATATACAAATATATACAACAGAATGTTACTCAGACACTGAAAGGAATGACGTAGATACTGTCATACAGAGTGAAATAATTCAAACTGAGAAACAGAAATCATAGTAACAATTGTGGAATCTAGAAAAAGACATGGATCACCTTATTTGTAAAGCAGAAATGAAGACAGACATAGAGAATGGACTCATGGGTACGGAGGGTGGGGTAGGGTGTGGGATGCATTGGGGGATTGGGATTGACACACACCCCTACTAAGTATAAAACAAATAACTCATGAAAACCTACTGTATAGCACAGGAAACTCGACTCAGTGCTCTGTGGCGACCTAAATAGGCAGGAAAACCAAAAAGAGGGGATATATGTAGATGTATAGCTGACTAACTTTGCTGGATGCCAAACTATCACAATATTGTAAAGCAACAATACTCCAAGAAAAACTGATCTTAAAAAAGTTGAAACGAAATTCTAGACTGTAAGAATTCAAAATCAGTAAAATATCAAGAGAGTTAGGAAAAAAAAATCCTCTTTTCCTGTCTTCGACTTTTGAGGTTTTTATTAAAATGTGTCTTCATATAACCTACTATGAGATGATATTGTTCTGGAAATTGTGAGTTTTATAAATTTGGAGGTCGATGTTGCTCCCATAAATTGAGCAGTTTTCAGCCATTATTTCCATAAATAAAAATTTACCTTTTCTCTCTTTCTTCCTCCTTCTGTCTCCCCCTCCTTCTCTTTTGCCTCCTTACCTAGGGTCCCCCATTATGGGTCCGTGTAATAGTGCTCAAAAATCTCATAGATTGCCCCCACTCTTTTCATTTTTTTTTCAAGTCTCATTAGATAACTTCAAATGATCTCTTTTGAGTTCATAAATTCTTTCTTCTGCTTGATGCGGTCTGCTGTTGAAGGTCTCGCGAATATTTCTACTCTCATCCATTGTATTCTTCAGCTCCAGAATTTCTTTTTGGCTCCCTTTTATGATTTCTGTCTCCTTGTTGACTTTCCATTTTGTTCAAGTATTGCTTTCCTGATCTCATTGACTTGTCTTGTAGCTATCTGAGCATCTTTAAAGTAACCATTCTGAATTTTTTGCCAGGTACTTCATAGACCTGAGTTTCTATGGGGTCAATTACTAGGATATTATCTTGTTCATTAGTGAGGTGTTGGGCTTCCTAGATTTTTCCCATTGCTGGAAATCTCATGTTGGTGTCTTCACACTTGAGGAATCAATCTCCTCCACCAGTCTTTAGCAACTTTCTTCAGGAGATAAGCACATGCACCAGTCAGCCAAGCTAGGTACACTGAGGGTCTCTTAGCCTTCTTCTATGTATTCACCTGACTAACCCTTCTTGTTCATCTTGTGAGGGAAGTGTTGGGATTATATACGCCATCTGTCAGTTGCACAAGCTAGCATACATGATGATAGCCTCCTATTTATTTTCCATAGCTCAGTCCCCAGAAGTGTTTAAGGTACCATTGTTCACCCCATCCAGCAGAGTGGTGCCAGTTCTCTTTATATGCCTATGCGTGTTCAGTAGAGCTTTGAGTGCGCCTTCAGCAGGGCTGTCTATGCAATGCCAGTTTTGAAGAGAAGGGCACAAGGAGTGCTGAGGGTGCTTGTAGGCCAATCAGGGCTTCCTTGGGTGATGGGTTCTGTGATGTTTCTGAGGGACAGTCCATGAGACAGTTAGTAGACCCAGCAGAGATTTGTTGAATTAGTGCCCAATTGGATGTCATTCTTTCCCCAAATCACTGTTTGAATTTGTTCAGTTCATCAGTCGTGTCCAGTGTTTTGCAAAACATGGACTTCAGCATGCCCGGCTTCCTGTCCTTCACTACCCATTGGAGTTTGCTCAAAATCATGTCCATCGAGTTGATGTCATCAAACCATCTCATCCTCTGTGGCCCGCTTCTCCTCCTGCCCTCAGTCTTTCATAGCATCACGGTCTTTTTCAATGAGTTGGATCTTTGCATAAAGTAGCAAGAGTGCTGGAGCTTCAAGGTCAGCATCAATCCTTCCAATGAATATTCAGGGTTGATTCCTTTAGCACTGACTTGTTTGATAATCATGCTGTTTAAGGGACTCGAGAATATTCTGCAACACCACAGTTCAAAAACATTAATTCTTCAGCACTCAGCCTTCTTTATGCTTCACCTCTCACATCCATACATGGCTACTGGCAAAACTATAGCTTTGACTATATGGACATTTATCTGCAAAGTGATGTCTCTGCTTTTTAATATAATGTCTATGTTTGTCATAGCTGTCTTCCAAGGAGCAAATATCTTTAAATTCATGGCTGTGGTCACCTTCTGCAGTGACTTTGGAGCCAAAGCAAATAAAATCTCATCCTCTTTCCATGATTTCCCCACCTATATGCCATCAAGTGATGGGGCCAGAGGCCATGATCTTGGTTTTCTGAATACTGTGTTATAAGCCAACACTTTCACGCTCCTTCCCCTTCACCAAGGGGCTCTTTAGTTACTCTTCTCTGTCTGCCATTAGGGTGGTGTCATCTGCATATCTGAGGTTACTGATACTTCTTCAGTCAATCTTGGTTCCAGTTTTAGTTTCACCCACCCTGGCATTTTGCATGATGTACTCTGCATATAAGTTAAATAAGCAGGGTGACAATATATAGTCTTGAGGTACTCCTGTCCCAATTTGGAACCAGTCCATTGCTCCGTGTCTGGTTCTAACTGTTGCTTCTTGACCTGCATACAGGTTTCTCAGGAGACAGGTAAGGTGGTCTCATATGTCATCTCTTTAAGAATTTTCCAGTTTGTTGTGATTCACACACTCAGTGGATTTAGTATAGTCGATGAAGGAGAAGTAGATGATTTTCTGGAATTCTCTTGCTTTTTCTATGATCCAAGAGACTCTCTCAATTGGATCTCTGGTTCGTCTACCCTTTCTGAATCCAGCTTGTACATTTGAAAGTTTCCAGTTCACATACTTTTGAATCCTAGCTTGAAGGATTTTGAGCCTTACTTTGCTAGCCAGTGAAATGACTGCAATTGTGGGGTAGTTTGAATATTCTTGGGCATTGCCCTTCTTTGAGGTTGCACTGAAAACTGACCTTTGCCTGTGCTGAGGTTTTGTGTGTATTTTTGCTTCCCTTGTAGCTCAGTTGGTAAAGAATCTGCCTGCAGTGCAGGAGTCCCAGGTTCGATCCCTGGGTCAGGAAGATGCCCTGGAGAAGAAAATGGCAACCCACTCCAATATCCTTGCCTGGAAAATCTCATGGACACAGGAGCCTGGTGGGCTGCAGTCCATGGTGTCTCAAAGAGTCAGGCATAAGTGAGCAACTAACACTTACTTACTTACACTTCTTAATATCTTCTGTTTCTGCTAGGTCTATACACTTTCTGTCCTCTTTTGTGCCCATGAAATGGTCCCTTGGTATCTCTAGTTTTCTTGAAGACATCTCTATTGTATCCCATTCCATTGTTTTCCTCTATTTCTTTGCATTGTTCGCTTAAGAAGGCTTTCTTATCTGTCCTTGCTATTCTTTGAAATTCTGCATTCTGATGGGTATATCTTTTTTTTTCCTTGCCTTTCACATCCCTTCTTTTCTCAGCTCTTTGTAAGGCATCCTCAGACAATCATTTTGCCTTTTTGCATTTCTCCTTCTTGGTGATGATTTGGATCATTGCCTCCTGTGCAGTGTTAGGAACCTCTGTCCATAGTTCTTCAGGCATTGTCAGATTTTATTTGGGGGCTCTAAAATCACTACAGATGGTGACTGCAGCCATAAAATTAAAGGACTCATACTGCTTGGAAGGAAAGTTATGACCAACCTAGATAGCAAGCCAGAAAGAAAAACACCAATACAGTATACTGACACATATATATGGAATTTAGAAGACAGTAATGATGACCCTATATGTGAGACAACAAAGAGACACAGAGGTATAGAGTGGACTTTTGGACTCTGAGGGAGAGGGAAAAAGTGGGATGGTTTGGGAGAATGGCAATGAAACATGTATATTTTCTTGTAAGAAACGAAGCGCCAATCTATGTTCAATGTAGGTTGCAGGATGCATGGGGCTGATGCACAGGATGATTCAAGTAGAGGATGTGGGGTGGGAGGTGGGAGGGGGCTTCAGCATTGGGAGATTGTGTTCACCTATGGCTGATTCATGTCAATGTGTGGCAAAGCAAATACAGTATTGTAATTAAAAAATAAATAAATTTAATTTAAAAAATAAAAATAAAAGCAGAGACATTACTTTGCCAACAAAGTTCCGTCTAGTCAAGGCTATGTCTTTTCCAGTAGTCATGTATGGATGTGGGAGTTGGACTATAATGAAAGTTGAGCACCAAACGATTGATGCTTTTGAACTGTGGTGTCGGAGAAGACTCTTGGACTTGAAAAAGAGAGTGTCCCTTGGAGATTTGGAGAGTCTCTTGGACTGCAAGGAGGACTACCCCGTCCATCCTAAAGGAGATCAATCCTGAGTGTTCCGTGGAAGGACTGATGTTGAAGCTGAAACTCCAGTACTTTGGCAACCTGATGCAAAGTGCTGACTCATATGTATAGACTTTGATGATGGGAAAGATTGAAGGCAAGAGGAGAAGGGGACGACAAGATAAGATCGTTGGATGGCGTCACTGATTGTATGGACATGAGTTTGGGTAAACTCTAGCAGTTGATGATGGACAAGGAGGCCTAGCATCCTGTCGTCTATGAGGTCACACAGATTCAGACACAACTGAGTGACTGAACTGAACTGAACTTAACTCAAAGTTACAGAGGCATTCAATGACTTGAAAGTGTGGTCCTGATACTAAGGTAGTACCACTGATTCTACTAAATTGTGTAACTCACTTTCAGGACTTTTGTTTGTAAAGTATGAGCAGTGGCTCTTGCACAAATGTACACTGAAGATTCTTGACACTATAATCCATTTAGAGTTTCTTCCATTTTTTTGGCCAAGTGAGACCTGAAGGAAGATTCATAGTGAAGTAAGAAGGTATGGCCATCAATTTAGGAGGCTTTACCGATGTAACACGAGCTTCCAGAGCTCTCTAAAAGACATAAGGTGTTATATTTTGCCAAGATGTTTGTGTATCTTAAATTTTATATTTTGTTCAGTGATGACTATTACAGTCAAAGTCAAGATGGTGCTGGGTGAAGATGTTCCAGAGTCCCCCAGAAGGGTAATATTTGTTTTTAACTGTCATGGATAGAGGTGAAGGCAGCAACATAGGTCTCATACGTTGCCAGGGAACAGAATGGAAGTGATGAGATTTAGGTCAATCATATACTCTTCTCTCTCTCTCTATAGGTGTGTGTCAGGGGCTCTTGTCTACAGTTATGTGTTGTATCTTCATCCAGGTCAGTATACTCTGATGGTTAGAATGAACTATGTAGTAGTATAAGAAGCAACCACTTATGCCACATACCATGGTACAAGGTATGAATGAAACTAAGTTTAGTAAATGAAAACAATAAGTATTTAGAAATGGTAGACAAATGAGAGAAAAACAGAGAGACTGTTGAGGCAAGACTCCCACAGAGGAAAATCTTCAAGGAATTCACTACAGTTCACACTGTAAACTCTGACTTTGCACGGTGAGAATCTTATTTTGTTTCCTCATATTCACTACCATAACAGACTGTCTGAACTAGTTGCAACAGATTATCTAAAGACTGATTTGGTCCCATACGCCTGTTTTAATAGCTTGTGGGGTATATCTGGAGCTAACTGAGATAGTGGATATCTCACTAGCCAAGTGAGAAATCTCTCTCTTAAGATTACTCTTTCCTCTTCACTTTCAGGATCAATCTCAGTGAATCTGTGAAGAGCTTCTCTCAGTCTATCTGGGAATTTACCAGGAGCTTCCTTCTCTTCCTGTCTGTGTTTGCCAATTTGGCATAGTTTAAAGTCTTAGCACACGCTTGCCTGAATCCTTTAAGAACACATCTGACAAAGTGACTCTGATCCCACCTTCCTTTAGCCATGTTATAGTCCCAATCTGGTTCTATAGTTGGGACTGCCTGATTCCCAGTGGGGAGGGTGGCTATCTTGCCTCCCCTCTTCCCTACTGATTCATTACCAAGCCATTCATCTCCATAGGCAACCTCTTTCCCCAGAACTCGAGTTTTTGAGTCATGAGTCAGCATTTGTCCCAAGATATAATCACATCTCTCCAAGTAAGGTCATAAAGCAGAGTAAAAGCTTTAAAAGCTCTAATATATTTTTCTGGGTCCTCTAAATAATCTCCTAGATCCTCCTTGATTCTTTGAATTTCTTGATAATAAAATGGGTTATTAACTCACATGGATTGATTATTTCTCCTGGTGGGTGCTTCATCAAGAGGCAACAGCTTGTATGGCTGTTCTTCCACCTCTCTGGCTGCTCACGCATATGATCCCAGGGATAGATTGGAGAAACCTGTTTTCCTTTATCTCTTTATCTCCTGTCCTCAGTCTTATCCAGTATTTCACCCTTAGTTTTTGTTGGTTTTTTTGGTTTTTGTTTTGTTTTGTTTTTTGTCTGAGCTTCTCTTACTTCAATTGTCTGAGTGTCTATTGAAACCAGAGTAGTCTCAGGTAGTACTGAGACAGGGGTTGCTTGGGCCTCTATTTGGGCAGTTTGAATCTCACTTTGAGTTTCTACCAAGACAAAGGCAACCGTTTGGGGTGGGGGGTCCTTGACTTTCAGTTTGGTCAGTTTGAGCCCCGGGTACAGCGGCAAAGTAGGAGGACAGGAGGGAGCTGAAGGATTCATACGCAAATCTATACCCTTAGGACATAAGTCTGGCATGTCTCACAGAGAGATAAAGGGCAACACATATGCTACTTCTACCCATTTCCCTTGTTTTCTACAGAACTGGTCTAATTGTAAAACAGTATTATAATTAAGAGAGCCTCCAGCTGGCCACGGTTCGCCATCCTCCAATGAATACCGTGGCCATGCAGTATCACATAGGAAGATCAGGCGTGTCTTCTTTAAGCTCTGGGGATCAAATCTATCCCAGTTTTTCAGGATACAGTTCAAAGGAGTGAGGCTGGAATTGTTAGCTCCCATCTGTAAGAGAGAAAAAAAGTGACCATCTTTCTGCTGAGATGTCCCTCCCTGCTCTAGATGAGGGTGTAGACAGACTTTACACTGAAACTTTCCTTCCCTGGTCAGATTTAGTCTGTCCCTTACTGACACAGGTGCCATACTTGTCCTTTCCAGTTCTACCACCAAGGCAGGGTGGAGATGCACCAGGGGTAGACCTGATAGCATCTCAGACTAGTGTCCAGTTCCTTACCATTAAAGCCTTGCTTGCCTCTGATGCCACCCGGGGTGCAATCAGAGTAACCTTCCAGAATGCTTCCTAGGCTAAAACTTCTGGGAGAAGCATTTGTCTCCTGAGTGCCTGTGCATGACCCTAAGTATATTCTTGAGCACAAAAAGACCAGTACAGACATAAAACCAAGATGTTCCTTCCGAGCATCACCACACAAGTATAAGCAATAGCAAAAGAGATGGTGAAAGACTGGTCAGTGAGGAAAAAAGTGATTTTTGTCCTCGAGTTATTGGGACCTGTCCTTCCAATGCATTCCCACAGATTCCACAGAAAGAATATCTGAGGAATTGGGACAAAAGCCCCTGGTGAACCTCCTCTTGTCCACTAAGAGATAGCATTACCAAAGGAAGAAGCCCACTATGCTTCCTATCTGAGTAACCTTTAACCTGAGAGATGCTCTTGAAGCTAGAGCTCCATCTACCTCCTGAACTTTCAATTCCTAGCGAGGCTAGGCACTTCCTGACTACTAATCCAAGTTTGGGACCTAAGTAACAGTACAGTAACAGCATAGATCACAAGTCCCTTGAAAGTCTATGATCCAACAGATTAAGTTAGTAGTTCTAATTCCCACGAAGTTATGAAATGGTCAAAGAGACTAGAAAGTTTCATTGAGAAAGGAGAGTTTGGTCCACACGATTTGTCCATTTCTGGCTGCTCCCCTCAAAGGGAGCTTGGGTGACTCTTGGCATTGGCAGATCCGTATAATCCCTGACAAGATTTCTGCCATAAGCTGTATGAGGTCACCATGAAATCTCAGAGCAGGGCTCCTCACTTGCTCTGTGCAGGGCATGTCATTACTCACACAAGCACACCGTAGAGTTAGTAAAGTAAAACAGAAAACTTGTTTGGTAGGAGAACAAAGAACTAGAGCTCCAAGCATCCTTACTTTGTCCTGAAGAATCCCAGACAAGCCTCCAACATGAAAAGCTGTTGCTGAACCATGAAAGATGTCGAGATTCTTGGCCCCTGGAGGAGAGGAATTCAATCTGGGATCAGTGACGAGGCTTGATCGCTCAAAGCTTTTGTGTAATAAAGTTTTATTAAAGTATAAAAGAGACAGAGAATGCTTCTGACACTTCTGTTTGGTCTATAACTTTTCTGTCCTTTATTGTGCCCATATTTGCATGAAATGTTTCCTTGGTATCTCTAATGAAGCAATCTATAGTCTTTCCCATTCTGTTGTTTTCCTCTCTTTCTTTCTTTGCATTGTTCACTTAAGAAGGCTTTCCTATCTCTCCTTGTTACTCTCTGGAACTCTGCATTCAGATGGGTATCTCTTACCTTTTCTCCTTTGCCTTTTGCTTCTATTCTTTTCTCAGCTATTTGTAAGGCTTCCTCAGACAATCACTTTGCATTTTTGCATTTCTTTTGCTCAAAATCCTTCAAGCTAGGCTTCAACAGTATATGAACAAAGAGAAAAATCAAGAGAATTCTGGAAAAACTTCTGCTTCATTGACTACGCTAAAACCTTTGACTCTGTGGATCACAGCAAACTATGGAGAATTCTTAAAGAGATGACAGTATCAGACCACCTTACGTGCCTCCTGAGAAACCTGTATGCAGATCAAGAAGAAACAGTTAGAACTGGACATGGAACAACAGACTGGTTCCAAATTTGGAAAGGAGTACATCAAGGCTGTATATTGTCACCCTGTTTATTTACTTCTATGCAGAATATATCATGTGCAATGCCTGGCTGGATAAAGCACAAGCTGGACTCAAGATTGCCTAGAGAAATATCAATAACATCAGATATGCAGATGACACCACCCTTATGGCAGAATGTGAGAGGAGCTAAAGAGCCTCTTGATGAAGGTGAAGGAGAGTGAAAAAGCTGGCTTAAAATGGAACATTCAAAAAAACCAAGATCATGGCATCTGGTCCTATCAGTTCATGGCAAATAGATGGTGAAACAGTGGAAACAGGGACAGACTATTTTCTTGGGCTCCAAAATCACTGCAGATGGTGACTGTGGCCATGAAAGTAAAAGGCTCTTGCTTCTTGGAAGAAAATCTATGACAAAGCTAGACAGCATATTAAAAAGCAGAGACATTACTTTGTCTACAAAATGTCCACATAACCAATGCTATGGTTTTTCCAGTAGTCATGTATGGATGGGAGAGATGGGCCATAAAGAAGGCTGAACACTGAAGAATTGATGCTTTTGAACTGTGGTATTGGAGAAGACTCTTGAGAGTCCCTTGGACTGCAAGGAGATCCTACCAGTCCGTCCTAAAGGAAATCAACCCTGAATATTCTTTGGAAGGACTAATGTTAAAGTGAAAGCTCCAATACTTTGGCCACCTGGTGTGAAGAGCTGACACATTAGAAAAGACCTTAATGATGGGGAAGATTGAAGGCAGGAGGAGAAGGGGATGACAGAGGATGAGGTGGTTGGATGGAATCACTGACTTGATGGGTAAGAGTTTGAGCAAACACAGGGAGATAGTGAAGGACAGGGAAGGACTGAAGTGCTCAGTAGTCCATGGAGCTGCAAAGAGTTGAATACGACTGAATGACTGAAGAACAACAAGTGCTCTGATATGAGAGGTTGATAGCGGAGGAGGCTGGGGGGTGGGAGGTATATGGGAACTCTCTGTCATTTTGCTCTGAAATTAAAATTGCTCTAAAAATAAAGTCCATTAAAATATATATCTCATAACTTCACATTTGAGATCTCTTCATCAAAATTGAGCAGAACAAAAATTAGAGGCAGAAGAGAGATAAACTTATATTGAAAAGTGAAAAATGTTTGCAATATTTGAAAGAGAAAGTATGAAATTATGGAAACAAAATGTGAATACAAGAAAAAATGCTTTTAAAATATGTTGAGAAAGTGAAGGAGGCAACAGCATTGGCCTGGGGTTCTAACTGTATTGAAACATAATTATGAGGAAGCCTTTGAGCAAGCTATTAGAAGGAGAAAAGTTGTGACTAGAGAGTGGGAAGTTTGATTTCATTGTTTCTGTTTTGGCAATGAAGCAGTTTTGAGTTCTTTTTATTCACTTATTTAATACATCTTTATTGAATTCTTACTGTGTGCCAGATACTATTCACACACTGGCACATCAGTTCAGTCACTCAGCATGTCAGACTCTGCAACGCCATGGACTGCAGCATGCCAGGCTTCCCTGTCCATCACCAGCTCCAAGAGCTTGCTCAAACTAATGTCCCTCAAGTCAGTGATGCCATCCAACCATGTCATCCTCTGTCATCCCCTTCTCCTCCTGCCTTCAATCTTTCCCAGCATCAGGGTCTTTTCTAAATGAGTCAGTTCTTTGCATCAGGTGGCCAAAATAGTGGAGTTTCAGCTTCAATATCAGTCCTTCCAATGAATATTCAGGACTGACCTCCTTTAGGATGGACTGGTTGGATCTCCTTGCAGCCCAAGGGACTCTCAAGAGTCTTCTCCAATACCACAGTTCAAAAACATCAATTCTTTGGTGTTCAGCTTTCTTTTTATTTATTTATTTATTTTTGTAGAGAGCTTTGTAGTTTAATCGGAGATGAAAAACATACATGCCTTCGGGGGCCATGTGGTAACACAAATGAGTACAGTGACTAGGTGACACACTGGTGAGCTGGGGAGCTGTATCCAAAGGGTACAGGGCTCCTCAGCGTCAGCTGATTGTTGTGCCCAGTTTGCAGATCTGACATGTATATAGAAGCTGGATATTGGGATTTCTTTTTATTGTGGTCAAATACACATAACATAAAATGGACCACTGTGGACCCTCCTTGGCAGTCCAGTGATTACAACTCAGTGCTTTCACTGCCAAGGGCTTAGGTTTGATCCTTGGTTGAGAAATTAAGATCCTGCAAGCTGAGTGGCACAGCAAAAAAAGAACCTCACCAAACACTGTAACAATTTAAAGGTGTACAATTCAGTGGCATAAAGCACATTCATAGTCACCATTATCTTCTTTCAGAACTTTTTTTCATCACCTCTCCATCACCAGAAAGGAAACTCCATACGCATTTGAAGTCACTTCCCATTCCCCACTCCCCACATTCCCTGGCAACCACAAATTTGGCTTCTGTCTCTATGGATTTGCCAAGCTTAGATAACTCATTTAAGTGGAATCATACAATATTTATCCTTTTGTGACTGGCTTCTTTCACTTAGGATGTTATCAAAGTTCATTCATGCTGTGGCATGTATCAGTACTTCTTTCCTTTTTAATGACTGAATAATATCCCACTGTATTAAATATGCACATTTGTCCATTCATCATTCAGTATTTGGATTTTAAAATACATCTTCTACTTTTGACTCAAATGTCTGTTTTTAAATGCTATGCATAACTTTAAGGATGTATCTGCTGGCCAGGTAAGTCAGAGCACCAGTGATATGGACCTGTGTTTTATGACCTCCTGTGACATGCTTTCCCATGTAGTCCTCACATTAGGAACGTGGGGTTCAGGATGGTAAAAGGACAGGCCTAGGAATAGGCCTTCAGTGGAGCTTCCACTCCATAGCACCAGAAAATTTTCTCCTCCACACCAAAACCTTGGGGCAAAGGGCTTGGTTTAAGAATGAGTGGTAGTCACATCCAGCTCACAGCTTGTTGGGCTAGTTGATCTCCAAGGCACTGGGTTTACTGACGGGGGTCATTCTCTTTCCCGAACATCCATCTGGGCATGAACCCGCTCTGTTCAATACCAGTTTAGCTGCAGCTGAACACAAGGATGGCTTATCCTGGTAACTGTAGATTGGTGCAGACCTGTCTTGAGGCACCGCAGGGAAGACACCATCCCAGAAGTCCTCCTCGTAGCCGGCCAGTTTACTTTACCTGCCAGGGTCATTTATGTGGTAGCAGCAGCTGGGCTGAGCCTGGAACTTACATCAGATGTGGCTTAAGCTCAAATCTGGTTTAGGACAGAAGCTCCAGCGTGGGCCCGCTTCCCTTATTTATGGTGAGGGCAACTTATTTCAAGAGCCCCTCTTGAAATGCCGATAAATAATCATCGAGCTTTTCCTGCGCTGAAAGCTATTTAAGAAGCAAGGTAGAATGTTTCTTGTAGTCACCCCAAGCTCCTTTCCTCCCACCCTAGTTTTCCAAAAGGACAGGGAAGCGACGTCCTAGCTCGCGTATTTAAACCGGGCATAAAGCCAGCAGAGGTCCACGTTTCTCAACTCTTTCCAAGAGCACCTCGCGTCTGGAATCGGCGTCTTCAACTCTGAGAAGTCGGGAGCCCCACAGGAAACTTGCATTATTGCAGCCGCTGCCACACACCCGGGGCCGCAGACGGGGGGCCGCAGACGGGGGGCCGCAGACGGGCGGCCGCGCCGGCTCCCCAGGAATGCGTCCCTTCCACGGCCGGCCCGGCCAGCCGGCCCCACTCTCCACGGGGGACCCCTCGGCACCTGCGGCCTCCGAGTAAGTGTCCGCGCGCACCTCCGCCCGGCAGCCCGCCTCCCCCACGACCCCGCGTGCCCGGAGCCGGGGCAGCCAGGAGCCCCTCGCCATCTCCCCGGGGAATGGGGGTCGCGTGCGCCTCCCGGGCTGGGCCGAGAGGCTGCAGGCGCTGCTCCAGCGGCGGAGGCGCCCGGAGGCCGCACTGGCGGCTACCGTGGCGGTGCTCTGGTGCTCAGCTTTATTCACAGCCCAACTCTCACATCCATACACAGCTACTGAAACATACAGAAACCATCGCTTTGACTAGACGGACCTTTGTTGGTAAAGTAATGTCTCTGCTTTTAATGTGCTGTCTAGGTTGGTCATAGCTTTTCTTCCAAGGAGCAAGCATCTTTTAATTTCATGGCTACAGTCACCATCCGCAGTGATTTTGGCACATAGGCACCTAGTAGGCACCCAATTTCTTAGTAGCTCAGTTGGTAAAGACTGTGCCTGCCAATGCAGGAGCTATAAAAGATGTGTTTTCAATCCCTAGGTCAGGAATATACCCTGGAGAAGGAAAATTACAACCCACCCCAGTATTCTTACCTGGAGAATACCATGGACAGAGGAGCCTGGTGGGCCAAGAATCTATGGGATCACAAGAGTCAGATACGACTTAGTGACTAAACTGCCACTATGCACCAGATACCCTTCAAGGTACTTGAGATACATTACTTAAAAACAAACACACACACACTCACACACACACACACACACACAACAGAGCAAAACAAAAACCCACACACAAAAAAATAAAGATTCATGCCATTGTGAAGTTGACATGTTAACAGCCTTTTGTTTCTTGACAAATTCCTCCTAAATGTGTCAGTCTCCACAATAAACATACATTATCTTACAAGTCTACAAGGGTCAGGAGTTCTGGGAAAGCTGAGACTACTTCATGAGGTTACAGTTAATACGTCTGCCAGGGCTGTAGTCATATGAAGGCTTGATGGTCTGGAGGATCTGCTTTCAGTTTCACTCATATGGCTATTGGAAATGGCATCATTTTCTTGATAGCTGTTAGCCAGAGGCCTTATCTCCTCACTGTATGGGCCTCACCACAAAGCTTCTCAGGAAGAGGGCAGCTAGCTTCCCCCAGAGTGAATGATCTGAGAGAGAGTAAGAGAGAGAAACCAAGATAGAAGATACAAGTTGGTTTTTTTAGGACCAAATCTCAGAAGTAGCATACTAGCATTTTTGTCACTTCTAGATACTGGGGATACAACAGTGAGCAAACAGGCCAATACCTCTGGCTTCTTTTAGAGGAGTCACTAGGCATGGGGGACTGGAGATGTACATATAGAGTAGCTTCAGGGCAGATAAGTTAGAGTAGGGAGGTTGAAGCATTCTCTTTAGACTGGGTAAATTTGGAGAACGAAAGGCTTTGATCATGAAGATTTGACTATGTCCTTTGGGGATTTAGGCACCAGATCTTAATACTCAGATTAACCTCTGAAGACTGGAAATTGTCAAGTAATGGCCCAAATAAAACCAAGGACTTTTGTGTTGCTCCTGTCTTTGTGCACAATAAGAAATGCTGCCTTCACACAAAGGTGAGGGGCACCCTCACACCTAACTAAAGGTTATGATCAGTCATAACTCTTTTAAAGCAAAGCCTTTCTCTGCCTTCCTAGTGCCTAGCACCGGGCCTACCACATTGTATCGATATGTGCTCAATAAATGCTTGGAACAGGAGATTGTGTGATCCATTCCACATATTAGATGCCCCACCAATATTTGGTGTGCAAATGAATCAATGAACGCAATCCATTAATTCCTACATAACATGTTTTCAGCTGCATCAGAGAAGAATCTATAAAGGGTAAGATGAGTTCTCCACATGGTTTCACAAAGTGAATGAGGTGAGCTGGGCAGCACCACTGAAGCTGATGGTCTTTCTGTCTGGAAACTGCACTGAGACAAAACATAAAATATAAAGCTGAGTTGTATACCTAATTTTATTTTCTTCACTCTATCTTTATTAATATGGTCCACTTTGATATGTTGCTAAAAGGTGGGGAAGAGCCACTAATAGTGACCTTGATTCCAGATCCAGTTCTTCCAATTAAGGCCAAAGCCCAATACTGTGGTCTATATACTGTTCTAGAAAATACCTATATTTTTCAGTGTTGCCTTTGGTACTTTAGCTGTGCCTTTAAATATATTCTATGTGGTCAGCTTCTTCTGGATAGTGCAACATGTGATATGACCAATGGATCCCTTTGTCATGGACCCATTTCTTCACATCCTGTACTATGAAGTGGCTACGATGTGCAGATGTTATACTGCAAGGAGATCCAACCAGTCCATTCTGAAGATCAACCCTGGGATTTCTTTGGAAGGAATGATGCTAAAGCTGAAACTCCAGTACTTTGGCCACCTGATGCGAAGAGTTGACTCATTGGAAAAGACTCTGATGCTGGGAGGGATTGAGGGCAGGAGGAGAAGGGGACGACAGAGGATGAGATGATTGGATGGCATCACTGACTCGATGGACATGAGTTTGAGTGAACTCTGGGAGTTGGTGATGGACAGGAGACCTGGCATGCTGCAGTTCTTGGGTTCGCAAAGAGTCAGACATGACTGAGCGACTGAACTGAACTGAACTGAACTGAACTGAACTGAATTTGACTATATGCTTACTTACCAGCGTATTTTATATTTTAATATGTTTTCATGTTACTAATTTTAGTGTCCTTTTATTTCATCTTGAAGAACTCTTTTCAGCATTTCTTGTAAGATTGGTCTAGTGATGACAAACTCTCTTAGCTTTTGTTTGTTTGGGAAATTACCTCATTGTGATTTCTGAAAGATAATTTTGCTGGTGAAGTATTCTTGACTGGTATTTCTTTTCTTCTAGCACAATGAATATACTATTCAAATCTCTCTTGTACTGTAAGATTTTGGCTGATATTCCCTTTTATGTGAGGATTTTTTTTTCCTCTTATTGTTTCAAAAATTCTGTCTTTGTGTTTTGCTTTAGTTAATTTTATTATAATATGTCTTGGAGATGATCATTTGTACTGAAAATTTCAGATCCATTAACTTCATTAACTTGGGTGTCTAAATCTCTCTGTAGATTTGGGAAGTTCTCAGCTATTATTTCTTTAAATAAACTTTCTGCTCCTTTCTACTTTGCTACTCCTTCAAGGACTCCAATAATGCATAGATTGTTTCTCTTAAGGATATTCCATAGTTCGTCTAAGTTTTTTTTTTCATTCTTTTCGTTTTTCTTTTCTATCCTCTGACAGGATAATTTCAAAGGTCTTGTTTTCTATTTCACAAATTATTTCTTCTGCTTGATCCAGTCTGCTTTTAATGATCTCTATTGTTTTGTTTTTTTTTTTTTTTTTTAGTCATGTAATCTTTAGCTCCAGTATGTTTGTTTGGTTCTTTTATTATGATTTCTATCTCTTTGCTAATCTTATTATTGTGTACTGTTTTCCTGATTTCATTACATTGTCTGTGTTTTCTTGTAGCTCACTGAACTTAAAAAAAAACAAACAACTATATTAAATTCTTCATTTGAAAAATCACAGATCTCCGTTTCTTTGGGATCATTTACTGAAAAATTATTGTGTACCTTTGGTGGTGCCATATTTCCTTGATTTGTCATGTTCCATGAAGTCTTACATTTCTGTGTTCATATTTGAAGGAGCTGTCCCCTCTTCCAGTCTTTACTGACTTCAAATAGAAATATCTCCCATCATCTTTGTTAGAGATTCTGAGGTCTTCTCAGGACTTTTTCATGAGTATGCCTGCTCCACATTTCTTGTTCCTTCTTGATGAGGACTTTCTTAAGACTGTATGCTTTCTTTTTAAAAAATTAATTTATTTATTTTAATTGGAAACTAATTATTTTACAATATTGTAGTGGGTTTTGCCATACATTGACATGAATCAGCCATGGGTGTACATGTGTTCCTCATCCTGAACCCCCTCCCACCTCCCTCCCCATCTCATCCCTCAGGGTCATCCCAGTGCACCGGCCCTGAGCAACCTGTCTCATGCATCGAACCTGGACTGGCAATCTATTTCACATATGATAATATACATGTTTCAATGCTATTCTCTCAAATCATCTCACCATCCCACAAAGTCCAAAAGTGCAGCAACTTGTATTTTCTCCCACGAAGTCCAAAAATCTGTTCTTTACATCTGTGTCTCTTTTGCTGTCTCGCATATAGGGTCATCTTTACCATCTTTCTAAATTGCATATATATGCGTTAATATGCTGTATTGGTGTTTTTCTTTCTGACCTACTTCACTCTGTATAATAAGCTCCAGTTTCTTTTCATCCTACAAATCCAGCCTAAGTTCTGTAGACTATTTTCTTGCTTTCCTTAGGGCGGTGCTGAATTTTGTTCTCATGCTTTCTCTCGTCGTCTGATCAGCTTTCTGCACATGCACACTAACCAGTTACAAAGGCTCACTCTTGCTGCCCTGCGGGCATGCACAGGAAGCCAACTCTATAGATGGTGAAGGCAGGTGTGGATGAGGCACACGGAGCATTGGAGGTGCCCATGGGCCAACTAGGGGTAGCTTCAGGTGCGCAGCTCATGGGTAGGTTTCCTGATGGAGTGCATGAAGTAGTTAGTAGGCTCTGCATCCCTGTGATGCACTTTGAGAGCCCTGACTGCTGTTCTCCCAGTCATTCCTTGCCGCCTACTTATGTCGTACACCTCGGTTTTATGGATAGAGTGAGAAAGAAGTGGGTCTCTGTGTTGTTGGGTCTCTTCATGGGTCAGCAACCCACGGAACTGGGAAAGCTGCATGCACATTCACACACTCTTAATTTCCTCCACAAGTGAAATCATGCACTCAGAATGTCTTTCTTGGCACTGAGCTGTGCTGCTTTGGGGAAGAGGTAATATGATAAAGTGAAACACTTCCTCTTACAATCTTCAATGGGTTCAATCTCAGGAGTTTTAGTGTGTGTGTGTGTTTGCTCCAACACTGTGTTGGAATTTCTCTGCTTTACTCCCGGACTTCAACAAAGGCACTCTCATTTGTGAGTGTTTGTCAAATTCAAGGTTATTTAAGGGGAAAACAGTAGAACACTCTTACCATTTTGATGGTTACTCACAAAAAGTGAACTGCTTCTGATTCTTCTTCTAAGTACATACAAAGAACACATTCACCAAATCAATAGCTACACAGCATATACCTTATACCTTAGGCCTTATAAATCCTCTCTAGTAGTGATACCACATTCAACACAGCAGCTCTGATTGGGGCTAGCAAGTAGTTGAACTTGTGGTAATATACTGTTATTCTCCAGGATTCAAAAACTTTTTCAAGAGGAAGACTGGCAAAGTAAATGGAGATATGATAGAGACCATGCCCTTGTATCCATTAGGTCTTTAACAGTGACAGTAATTCCCTTCTTTATCCTGAGGATGTTATACTCTTTATTATTTAAATCCTTGCCCAAGTGAAAGAACATTTTCATGTTTCCACCTGAGTTTTCCCATTATGAGAGCTCATACACCGCAGCCCAATGACTCAGTAAGGAGGGCTGTTAATCCAAATACTGCCGGGAGCTGCCACGGGAGATCCCACCCACGACAGGGTCATGTGGAAGAGAACTGTTAAGCAAGGCTTCCAGAGCTCAAGGGGCTCCCTAGACTTTCTCAAGCATTCTACCCCCAAAACCAGCATCTGTCTGTTTTACTGTTTCATGACTTTCACCAACTCCTCTGACATTAACAGGGGGCTAACCCTGACCACCTTTCTCTGAAGAAAATCAACCTAGGGCTATAGCTAATAAGTCTCCTGGACATGAGAGGAATATCTCAAATCAACCCCCTCTGTTAGCATTCTAGCTTGCTTGGCACATATATCCAAACTCTTGCAGCTATGCATACAATTATTTACAGCCTCCCAACTGTGAGAAGCATGCAAAGCCTAAGACACAGAGCCTTTGAAAGAGTTAAAAGTTATTAGAGTAGTGCTAGTGCTGGTGTAGGATTTCATTATTGGGCCAATGCTTGTTCTTAAGTTCCCATATCTCTTATCCACTGTGCACCTGGGAATGTGTTAGTTAACATAGTGAGAATGCAAGAAAACACGTGTAGCCTTGAATTTAACCATATCGGACTTTTGAGCTAATTGGCTCTTTCTTGTAACTCGCTGCACCTTTGCTCTGTGAAAAACGTAACTCTTTTTGGCACTTTCTGAGGCTGACATAGATTAGAAATATAAAGAAAAAGCACTTTGAGGGAAAATAAGTTTTTGGTTGAGCAGCCTTTATCAAAGAGGGTCATACAATGTTCACAGGCCTCCAAGGCCAGAAAATACTGAACACAACATTATTTGTGGGAAAGGTATGCAGAAAAAATCATGGTTTCGATAAGGGCAAAACTGCTGGAATGTTGGGCTGATTCTGTATGACCTTGCATCTTTCATTTCCCTCTATGTGCAAAAGGGTATATAAGTACTGTTTAAAAATAAAGCTATGGATCTTGCTCATCAAAGCAGCTTGATCTCCTCGTGTCAATCATTTTCCTCCTCTTACTCTCTCTTTCAGGCTAGTTCCCATCTGGAGTACAGAGATCCGCCGTGTCTACTTATTTGCCTGGGTTTCTAAGACCTGACTGGGAAGGCCCCTGTGCCTTCACTCCCTCGGGAGACCGGGAAGGCACCTGTGGCCTCACGTAGACGGTGCGAGTCTCTTGTCTTGAGACTTTACTGATTTTCTGTATAAACCAAGGAACATCAGCCTCTTTTCTTCTCTCCTCTATTTTCTTATCTACAACATTCTTATCTGTCTCTCTCCCTCACTGACGTCGTTTCTCCTTTGAGTTTCCCTGGATCCTGTGGGGGCTGGACCCCGGCGAAACACAAAATAAATATTGCAACTTTATAGTCAGACAGTAGGGAGAAAGACCATGGAAGCTGTGACTTGAGGTGAATTAGACTTTACACAGGAATTTATTTATTAATTGATCTCTGTACACCCCTGCTGTAACAGTTGTGCTGTGATGATGCTTTAGGGCTCCAGATATCAATGTCAATCACAGGTCTTGTGGTCAAAAGTTGTTGAAATGTCTGGTTATTCTTATTTCCCTTGTATACAGTCACCCGAGTGAATTGTTATAGTTCCTTTGGGGGAAGGATTAGCCAAATCATTATAGTATATACTTATTGTGGTGTTTCAAGGTTCTTCCTTCTAGAGAACTCTTTAATAAATGTGTTCTGGTTCTTAAAATTTGATTGGGTCCAGAAAGTAAGCAAGGGAACATGACTTTTTATTGGGAGAACCTCCCTCATCCTGCTCCTCTTTATTCTTATCTTTCTAGCTTATAAATATTAACAAATACCCTTTTGGGCTGTCCAATTATGTTCTTTCTAGGGACACTATATTCCATTAACCATCTCCACAAGTGCCTGTGGGTAAAGCCATTTGGTTGCCTACTGATGTGATTGAATGGTTATTGTAATTCTGGCTTCCTGGCTTCAGGAAGTTAAGACCTGTCTTCATCCCCATGGATATTAATGAGCCCAGCTCTGTGACTCCCTCTCCTACCATCATATCTGGTCTGTAGACAGCCATCAATAAACTTCATATTGATATCGGTGCCCCTCTTCCCATTCATTCCTGATGGCTTAAATGAGTGGTGTGTCCTCTGGTACTCTATCATCAGCTGTGTCTTTTGCCTCTCGTAAACTAGCCATTCCATCTTGCCTACCTGCCTGAGACTTTGAATTTCTCCCTCTATTGTATACCAGGGTACCTCAAACATTTCCATTTCATTAAGTGTGGGCCATTGCATTCTTCAGGCTTCTAACAATCACATGAACAGCAAATTTGCCATCTCCTAGGGTCCTTGCTATTGTTAAATCCCATGTCCCTAGAAAGTACAAAATTAATTCTTGCTTATCCAGTTTTATATTCATATCACCTTATTCATGTACTCATAAACTCCAATATCGGGAGTATATCCCTGGCTCCTGCTGGTACATGCTAGGTAATTCTTACATGAAGCAACCTCAAGGTATTATCTCTTTTATTCCTTATCATTCCTTCCTCAGATTGTGCACAGATGGATCATCTTGTGACTTAACACTAATTAATGGTATGGAAGCCTTGTGAGGAAGTAGGGGCAGCTCCTGGAGGTAACATCTATTTCATTGCTGAGATAAGGCCTCTGTAGTATAGGAGAAGTGCTTATGCTTTCTAGACCATCATGGCCATCTCTGCAACTTCTGAGAGTTCAGAGTAGTCCGCAGGACCAACATACTCAGGGATGTGTGAAATTACATTTGAATTAGTCACTAAATCACACATAAAAATCGTCTCACCACAGATACAAAACATAAACTAAAGGTGTCATGATGTTCAAGCTGGATTTCGAAAAGGCAGAGGAACCAGAGATCAATTTGCCAACATCTGCTGGATCATCGAAAAAGAAGGAAAGTTCCAGAAAAACATCTACTTCTGCTTTATTGACTATGCCAATGCTTTTGACAGTGTGGATCACAACAAACTCTGGAAAATTCTTCACAAGATGGGAATACCAGACCACTTGACCTGCCTCTTGAGAAATCTGTATGCAGGTCAAGAAGCAACAGTTAGAACTGGGCATAGAACAACAGACTGGCTCCAAATAGGGAAGGAGTACGTCAAGGCTGTATATTGCCGCCCTGTTTATTTAACTTATATGCAGAGTACACCATGAGAAACGCTGGGCTGGATGAAGCACAAACTGGAATCAAAATTTCCAGAAGTATCAGTAACCTCAGAAATGCAGATGATACCACGCTTATGGAAGAAAGCAAAGAAGAACTAAAGAGCCTTTTGATGAAAGTGAAAGAGGAGAGTGAAGAAGTTGGCTTAAAATTCAACATTAAAAAAACTAAGATCATGGCATCTGGTCCCATTACTTCATGGCAAATAGATGAGAAACAGTGGAAACAGTGACAAACTTTATTTTTTTTTTTTGTGGGGCTCCAAAATCACTGCAGATGGTGATTGCAGCCATGAAATTAAAAGACACTTAATTCTTGGAAGAAAAGCTCTGACCAACCTAGACAGCATATTAAAAAGCAGAGACATTACTTTACCAACAAAGGTCCACTTAGTTAAGCTATGGTTTCTCCGGTAGTCATATATGGATGTGACAGCTGGACTATAAAGAAAGCTGAGCACTGAAGACTTGATGCTTTTGATCTGTGGTACTGGAGAAGACTCTTGAGAGTCCCTTGGACTGCAAGGAGATCCAACCAGTCAATTCTAAAGGAAATCAGTCCTGAATATTCATTGGAAGGACTGATGCTGAAGCTGAAACTCCAATATTTTGGCCCCCTGATGGGAAGAACTGAATCATCTGAAAAGACCCTAATGCTGGGAAAGACTGAAAGCAGGAGGAGAAGGGGATGACAGAGAATGAGATGGCTAGATGGCATCACCCACTCAATGGACATGAGTTTGAGTAAACTCCAGGAGTTGGTGATGAACAGGAGGCCTGGCGTGCTGCAGTCCATGGGGTCACAAAGAGTCAGACACGACTCAGTGACTGAACTGAACTGGACTGAAAGGTGTCATTCAAGCAATGTTGTTGTTGTTCAGCCAACCCAAGTGTGCAATCTTGATTTAACATTAGTGAATCTATAATGTAACTTGCCACATACATAGAATAAATAAGGGGAGAAAAAGATGATTTTATAAAACAAGTTCCAGAAAAAAAGGTATATAATGAAATTAAGCTATCATTTGTTATTAGTAAATAATTTAAAAACAATAATAAACTTCAGCAAAACCAGGAATAGAAGGCTAGTCTATAAAATGGTAAGTGGACATTAAACAAACTTAACAGTACAATTAAAAACATTCTCTTTAAACAGAAGGATGACTCCTATAACCATTTCTGTTCAACATAGTACTAAGTGTCCTAGCCAGTGCAGTAAGACAAAATAAATATACATGTACATACACACATTATTAAGTGTATAAAAGTGAAAATAAAACTCTTAATATGATGGTCCACATATAAAACTCAAGAAAATCTACAGAAAAATTATGATAATAGTATATATTAGTAGTTTGCTGCATGTAAGACATACGCACAAGATAATTCCAACAAATACAGTTTTCATTGTGAATATACCGCTTACAATAACAAAAAACATTTTGTAAAGAATTTGAAATATACTATTGAATTCGCTCACTTGGAAGATATTCCAACACTCTAATTTGCTTTCTTTTAAAAAAATATGTTCACTTATTTTTGGCTGTGCTGGGTCTTGGTTGCTGCACGGGATTTCTCTAGTGGTGGTGAGCAGAAGCTACACTATAGTTGAGGTGCATGGGTTTCTCATTGTAGTGGCTTCTCTTGAAGCAGAGCATGAGCTCTAGGGCTCGTGGGCTTCAGTAGCTGCAATGCAAGGGCTCAATAGCTGTGGTTCCTGGGCTCTAGAACACAGGCTCAATAGGTGAGCTTAGGTGCCATGTGGCATGTGGGATCCTCCCGGACCAGAGATCGAACCCGTGTCTCCTGCATGGCAGGTGGATTCTTTACCACTGAGCCAACAGGAAGCCCTCTAATTTGCTTTCTTATACTAAATAGTCTGGAAAGCTAAAAACAAGAAAGTAGATGTGTGTGTGTGTGTGTGTGTGTGTGTGTGTGTGTGTGTGTGTGTGTTAACCAGAACTCCTTACAGCTGAGGTTCTAATTGGGATCTTGGTTGTATAAAGCATATGCACTGTTGTGATACTTGGAGGTGTAACTGAATGACATAGGAGTCATGCATGACATGACATGGTCACCTGTGTATGATGGGACGATCTCTGGTTTTTATGCAGCAGTCACAGCAGAGCTTCTGGAATGCATACGTGTCAGCACACAGGCAGTAGTGGTGTTTCAGCTCTAACAGTCCCAAAGCACAGGGGTCCCCAACCCCTGGCCATGGGCCTGTTGGGAACCGGCCACACAGCATGTGGGCTAGCAAGCAAGTGAAGCTTCATCTGCCCGTTGCTGGCATTTCCACCTGAAGCATTCCTCCAACCTCGGTATACGGAAAATTGTATTCCATGAAACCGGCCCCTGGTACCATAATGTTGAGAACTACTACATAACATAAGTAGGTTTCTCCTGCCTGTGTAGCATCCAAGCCCACTTTTCTGGCCCTCACAGCATTTTTGTGAGCTATGTAATTAATATATTTTATTGAGGATGCCTAATTTTTATAAAAATAGCTAGAACAAATAGCTGGCATAGGCAACTGGGAAATTTATAGAGTGCTTGACAGCAAAATTGTTTGCAAGCAAGGGGCCCTGAAGGAACTGGGGGTCTGGGATAGGTTATCTGCCTAGGTAGATATGAAGACAGTAATGATCCAGTTGATATTAGAGGATGAAATATTGGCATTCCGTGGCATGCAATGGTGAAGCACTTGCAAGAGCCATCACCTGTGGTCACTTGAATTGAAATGCTTTTGAAGGCAATATTTTAGTGGACCAGGCAGCTACTGTTTAGGTCTCAGAGGTCACTCCTTTCCCCGTAGCATTGAGAAACATATTAGTGAGAAGGGCATCTTCAACTTTGAAGTATTCTGAAGTTGCTGACTTGTGTAGGCCACAGATGAGATGGGAAATCCTGTCATTGACTTGGTCACCCTCATTTAAGTGGAGATGATGGGCTATAAAACTGTTCTATCAGGTCAAAACATTTCATCATGCCACTTTGTAGTCACAACTTCCACCCACTGATCACTTTCCTATCCCTGTAGTTTTATCTTTACCAGAATGCCTTATAAATGGAATCAAATTATGGCTGTTTTAAATGTGTCAACCTAGGTAAAATGGACTGCATTTCCTAGGATTCATTTACCTGTGTGTCTGTGGCTACAGTTAGTCACAAGAGAGATTATTATGGGAGAGTTTGAGGGTGGAAGTAAAGACATTGCCTCTTTGTAGTTCAAAGACATTGCTAATTGGCTGACTCATCTCAATGGTGTGGGATATTGGCTAAGCCTGAGACTGCCCCAAATTTCCCCTTTTCTTAGCTTTTCTGACTCCTGAGTGTGGCATGTATATTTAGATATATGTTAGGGGCCCCAGATTCTGCATGACACTCATGCCACTAAATGAGACCTTGAGAACAAACTCAGTCTGCTCTCAAGGGCTCCAGCTTGTGTTTATGCATTATGACATGTTCTTGTTCTCCCCCAGGTTATACCTAGCTTCTCTTTCTAACTGCTTGCACTTTGGTCTTCAAGTTTCAGCATCAGATGTGAAGACACACCCTTACAGAAATGATTTACTCAGTTGTGTGAGGTCAAATATCTATTGTTGTTTGGTCACTAAGTCATGTCCGACTCTTTGCAACCCCATGGACTATAGCCTACCAAGCTCCTCTGTCCACGGGATTCTCCAGGCAAGAATACTGGAGTGGGTTGCCATTTCTTTCTCCAGGGGATCTTCCTAACTCAAGGATCAAACATGTGTCTCCTGCATTGGCAGGTGGATTCTTTATCACTGAACCACCTGGAAAGCCCTCATATATCTGTAGTGATGAACTAATTGCAAGGAATACCAGGCGCAAAGAGGCACACAGTAATTTCTCCAAGTCAGCACCCACACCTTCCTCCAGTTCCATGCCCATTGTCTCCCATAAGCAGCTAGAAGTGGTGCAGGGTGTCTCCATTCAGTGTAAAATAAAATTTCTTTGGTATTAGAAGAGAGTGATGAGAATATACAGGCATAGGAGTGAGTTGAGAGGAACAGGGGAGTAAATAATGAGAACTCACTTTTAAAAAAAATCTCTATAAATACATCAAATTAAATTATAATATATGCAAACAAATTTTAAACTAAAACGATGTTCCACTATTCGTATTATTATTCTGTGTGCATGCTAAGTCACTTCAGTTGTATCTGACTCTTTGCAACTCTGTGGACTGTAGAGCACTAGGCTCCCTCTGTCCATGGGGATTCTCCAGGCAAGAATACTGGAGTGGGTTGCTGTGCCCTCCTCTAGGGAAAATTCCCAACCGAGGAATCGAACCCACCTCTCTAATGTTTCCTGCATTGGCAGGTGGGTTCTTTACCACTAGCACCACCTGGCAAACTCTCACACTACTATATTTATTCCTTTTTATATCACTCATAACCCATAACATCTTTCTCTCTCGGTAAAAATTAAGCTACTTTTGTGCTTTGAACATGTGTACAGTAATGTTCTGAATTCCATGAATCCTGCCCAATGATTGACATTTATATTTACACACGTTTTTTCCCCAATACACAATGTGGCCACAATGCCATCCCAAGGAATACATCACAGCAAATTTGAAAGGATATTTTTATCACGTGGATTAGGAAACTGCACTGCGCTGTCAGTGTGCCTCCAATTTGGTCCTTCATCCACATCCACTCCAGATGGCTTCATAGCAACCACTGGACTACATAAGAGTCGAAAGTTTCTTGCTCTGATCACAGTGAGATCTGGGAATTGAGTTGGTTGGAGGTTAAGTACGTTGGGGGTGAAACTCAGGGCTCCCGGCACTGATAGTCCCCCAACTTCCTACCTTCACTTCCTACAAACTATAACCAAGGCCTAAGAAGAGGCTTTCATGAAATGATCCAGGATCCTGAAAACAAAAGCTATAAAGAAGCACTGGACTTGTAATCATCCTCCTAATCCTTCTTTCTGTTTTCTCTAGCCTGCGAGTGATGTCAGAGGTACAGCTTGTCCAGAAAGCAAAAGCCTTACTTTGAAGGACTGACACTCAGCTACCCAAAAGGTCAGTTGTTCTGTATATTTGTCCTCCCCAGAATTCCTACTTCTTTTCAAAATAGTGACGTTTGTTCTGTAAGTAATGTTACAAGTTCTATGTTGTGTATCCTGGATTATTTTTTCCAACTATGAGACAACAAGGCTAGGACTAAAAGGCAGGGCCTAGTGCTCACATTACTTCAGTGTAGTCCCAGAGAGTTGTAAATAAAATCTGTCAAATGAGGGAAGAGACTTGGAGATAAGGTGGCTAAGCCAGAGGCAATACTTGGAAATTGGCAGAAGCAGGGATGTTATTTAGCTAATAAGATGTTTGCAAGGGGTGCCCATATCTTAATGGAGTCAGTGGAAGTGGGTAAGCCAACTCACATACTGTTAATTCACACACTTTTTATTATTTGAATTATTTCTCAAAGAGCATATGAAGTGAAAGTAATTCAGTCGTGTCTGACTCTTTGGGACCCCATGGTCTATACAGTCCATGGAATTCTCCAGGCCACTCTAGGGGATCTTCCCAATCCAGCAATCGAACCCAGGTCTCATGCATTGCAGATGGATTCTTTACCATCTGAACCACCAGAGAAGCCATATAGCACATACTTCTAAGATTTACAGAAATAGGAATTGTATAGTAGCTTTATTAAACTTCTAACATAAATCTTCCATCCTAAATACCTACCCACTAGACCCAAGTGGCACAGTGGTAAAGAATCTACCTGCCAGTGCAGGAGATGCAAGAGACATAGGTCAGGAGGATCCCCTAAAGTAGGAAATGCAACCCACTCCAGTATTCTTGTCTGGAAAATTCCAGAGACAGAGGAGCCTGGTGGGCTGCAGTCCATAGGGTCGCAAAAATCAGACACAACCAAGCATCCATGAACACACACAAAAAGATCACTGAACCAATAAAATACTGTACCCCTTATCCATGTACTCTAGAAATTTTGACACAAAACAATATGAATAAAAAATATCCAGTCAAGGTAACTATATGGTTAAAAACATGTCAGAATTTTATTATGTTTTTGACTTGTAACCCTTTTTTCCTCTCCATGATTTAAAAGACAAATGCATAAAAATAATCATTATAAATCTATATTAATGGGCACAAAATGTATATAGATGTAATCTGTGACAATAACAACATAAAGAGAAAGGACAGAATTGTATAGAAGCAAAATTTACATAAACTATGAAACTAAGTTGTTATTAATTCAAACTAGACTGCTAAAAATTGAAGTTACTAATTGTAATCTTCACAGTAACCTCTATGAAAAAGAAGTATAAATTATTTAAACATAAAAGAAATCAATGGGCAATTGATGAACAAAAAAGAATTGCTTGACTTCTAAGTATGAGAAGGATCTGAATTAATGGCAGTTCTTTCTTGCTGGGATTGAAGAAACCACATAGTAAGATATGAGAGTAATCTGCAGTTGCTGAGAACAGTACCTGGCTGACAGCTAGTAAAAAAAAACCTAGACTTCAGTCCTATATCCCCCAGGAATTGAATAATAAGAATGTTTTTAAAGCAGATTTTTTTCCTAAGTTTGTCACCAAATAAGGACACAGCAAGCCAACTTCAGTCTTACAAGTCTCTGAGCCATATTGTGACTGATTTCTGACCTATAGAAACTGTGAGATAAATTTTGTTGCCTATGTCTCTAAGTTTGTGGTGATTTGTTACCCAGCAATAGAAGACTAATACAGATTTTGCTGTATTTCCTGATGTGGAAGGATGTCCAAATATACTGTTAAATTTTTTAAAAGTCTCAAAACTATATGTGCTATGCTGTGCTTAGTTGCTCAGTCATTTCTGACTCTTTGCAACCCCATGGACTGTAGCCCACTAGGCTCCCCTTGTGCATGGAATTCTCCAGGCAGGCAAACTGGAGTGGGTTGCCATGCCCTCCTCCAGAGGGATCAAACCCAGGTCTCCAGCACTGTAGGTTCAGTTATCAACTGAACTACCAGGGAAGCCCAGTAAACTATATATGGTTCAACTAAAATGTGTGCACACACACTGTGTTATTTTAATTTTAAAAAAGTTTGTAATAGGCTTAAGATTGGAAAAGCCATTAGAATCTGCTTTATTTGTAGTACAGAAAGGAGGTTTACCTTAAAACATTCTTATTAATATTATCAAGAAAAACTGAGTTTTAAAAAGCATTTGGATACAAAGCTTTCTTTCAAAAATCTTACTAAGTTTAACAAAGGAATGTTTTACATTAGCTGATAGAATGTTTAAATGATAATTTTCCCACTTGCCTTTGCTGTATGACACATGCTGTATTACAATGTTTCAATTTTTTTAAGTATTTGAAGTAACAGAAGAACAAAACATCTTTTTGACCATGAAATTTTTACAACTTTTATCATTAGAAAAAAATTATAACTTAAAAAAAAAAAACTTACTTGAGTGGTGAACAATAGTTTCTTTTTTACATTTAAAACATTTTTTAACTTTTTTAAAAATTAATTTTTGCTCCAATTAAAATAAATACATTTATATTTTTAAAAAATAAAATAAAATAGACAGCCAACAAGGACCTATTGTATAGCACAGAGAATTCTGCTCAATACTTTGTAATAACTTAAATGGGAAAAGTACTTGAAAAAGAATAGATATGTGTATATACATATAACTGAATCACTTTGCTGTATGACAGAAACCAACACAACACTGTGAACAATAGTTTCTTGTACTGATTAATGGGGGAAATGTAGTGAGCTTAAAATTTTCTTTTTCTTCAAATTTTCATCTTGCTATTAAGCATAGTTCTGTTCCTTTCTTAAGGGAAAAGCTCACATTATATAATTTTTCCCTGGTTTGATATTGTAAGACCTCACGGCCTTTTCTCGGGAACCGTCGCCCCAAAGACCACAGTGACTCGGACTCGATGCAATCAGCAGGAGGATTTATTGGGGCCGGCAAGCCGGGGGTTCAATCTTCTGTTTCCAGAAGTGAACACCCAACACTCACCGAGGGGGATTTTTATACAGAGAGATCAAGGACAACTGGGAATGAGATCAGAATGTAGGGAACAATGTGATAAGGGGGTCTGAGGATGAAGTGGAGACATTTAATTGACCACCTGGCCCGGCGGTGCCTAGTACAGGGAAAGGCATTTTTGAGGAGAAGCCTGTTACACAGTGGAAACTAAGTTATTAGTTAAGAACAGATCAGTCAGGAGGCTCTGAGTCCTTGAGATAAGGGGGAAAGCTATCTTCTATGCAGCACATTCTGCCTTTTAGGTTTTAACTTTTAACCCAGAAGTTTCCAGTGTCCTTCTCAGAAAGCACTAAATGAAGTTACATTTTTACAGAAAGACGAATACAATGATTTATAACAAAGAGAAATTCTTTAACCCAAAGAGCCTTGTTTTTCTAACATCAAACTATTATATATATTTTTAAAACCTAAAAATTCTAAAAGTTCTTCATTCCCCTCTTCTTCTTGTCCATGATTTCAATCCTGAAATCATAGAGTAGTGAGGGATTGCAGCGTACTGCTACTTAAAAATGCAAAAGCTACAAGATGAAGAAAGTTATGATTACAAGAATAGTCATGGTATCATATACAACAAACTCATTTAACTTTTTAACACCTATACCTTACGATCAGTGTGGAGAGCATAGTGTTCCCGTCTCCGAAACGTGACAGATATTTATTGAGGGGGCGGGTCAGGGAGCCTGGGCTGTTACTCAGGTCAGGCAGCTTTTAAGGTTTAACCCATTACAAGCAATTTTCTCGCAGCTCCCTCTTTTTTATCTTTTAGGCGCTCCAATAGATGGTGATGGTGCAGCATGTTTCGGTACACAAGCATCTTTATGTGCAGAAATTCTTTTACAATGCCTTTAATAAGGCACGGTGCTAGGCACATCAGGGCAAGGATAGTGACTAATACAATGCCTACAGCCGCCATGCTCTGCCACAAAGAATGAAGACTGGGAAAGTTAGAAGCCAAATTTTTTTTTACAAAATCTTTAGCAGCTTGAGCAATATCTAAAGTGGCTGAAGGCGCGTTTTTTTATATCTAATATTTCATTGTGTAACTGTAGTAGATCAAGAGAAATATTAGAATTATACCATATGCCTTGTAAATGTTTTTTGATCCTCTCCCACAGGAAGTCAGATATATTATAAGGTTTTCCATTTAGGGCCCCACATATCCCCCTTTTTTATATATTTTATTTAAGCCCTCGAGACATTTGTATTGCTGTTCTGTAGAGCAAGGCATAGAGCTGTAGGCGGCCAACCTCCAGCCTCGCCAGCCCCTCTCGCAGCTGTGCCTGTCTTAGGTTGCCCTCCTCTGAGGGTCTTACCCGTCATTGGCTATCCAGCCACCTCTTGGGGGCTAGGCGGAATCTCTCTAGATGATGAGCATCTAGAACTTTTATTTTTATTTATCTGTCTCGGTTAATCTCTTGAAGGGCTAAATTAATCCAGGGGTTTTGTGGGTCTCCAACGTGGGGCTCCTCTTTTATGACCTGGGCAAGCATAACTTTTTTTAACACTACAATAAGCAGAATAACAAAAACAAGCAAATAGAAGGCATTTTTAAACCAGGTGAATCGAGTTTGTATCCAGTCTCATAGATCCATTGCTCCCTTTTTTACCTGTTAAGAGTCTCATTTAACATTGGAAAAGCTTGTCAGACAAAAGCTGGAGTATCTCATGTCGCAGTCTATGAGTGCCAGAACACAACGCCTTGATCGCTCTGGCATGGAGAGCGTGGAGATCAAGCTGTTATTGGAGTCCCATCATAGCAGATCTCAGATATTTAAGCTAGTTTGAAATCCCTGAGCAGAGGCAGTGGATGTGTTGTTTATAATCTCGATGGTTTGAGCTTGTTGAACTCTCAGCATGGATGCTGACACTGATGTACCCTCATGGTTGATGGCCTTGTGCCGTTAAACCCAGGCTTCAAAGATTTTAAAAACTGTTGCACAGCCACAGCAATGAGGAAGGTCAGCACGGAGAGGCTAGGTAATTCGACAATCACCAGGAGCGGTGTCCAGCAGGGTCGTGGCATCGGATGATGTGAAAAAGGAAGAAAGATCGCCTCAAGAACTTTTTGTTCTTGGGCTCAATATGTGAATGTCTCTTTAATCTGTGTCAGCTTTTGAGATTTGACCTCTCTTGTGGTGTAAATTTAAGATTCCTTGCTGGCACCCATATAGGGCTGGGGTCTCCAATGGGGAATATGCATCCGAATCCTCTCCCCATTGTAAGGAGTGGATCAGGCCCCTTTCACTGACCAGTGATGGGTTTTTTTATCTCACTTGTATTTCAGGTTTTATTTCTTGGTTGGACCAATGTTTTTGAAAACATGGTATCAGTTCATTTTTTGAAAAATTTAAGATGTTTAGAGTAAAGAGTGCCATTTCAAGTTGCTGGTGAGGGCTTATTTTTCTTTATTGAACACCTTGTCTGCTTCTTTGATCAAATCTTGAAGGGAGAATCCCTGTAACCCATCTAGTCTCTGTAACTTTTTCTTAATATCTAGAGCTGACTGATCAATAAAAGCCATGGCCACTGTAGCCCTATGTTCCTCAGATGTGGGATCATAGGGAGTAAATCTCTTGAATGCCTCTATTAACCTATCTAGGAATACAGTAGGTGACTCGGTAGGCCCTTGAGTCACTTCTCTTACCTTAGCCAAATTGGTGGGGCGCCTTGCTGCCCCTCGGAGACCCGCCACCAGAGCCTGGCGATAGACCCTCAGGTGCTCTCTACCTGCCGGAGAATTGTAGTCCCAGTCAGGTCTCGTCAGGGGGAAACCAGCATCTATTTCATTAGGAAGCGCTGTGGGACGTCCGTCATCCCCCAGCACATTTTTGCGGGCCTCCAACAGTACTCGCTGTCTTTCTTCTGTAGTGAGCAAGGTCTGCAACAATTGCTGACAATCATCCCAAGTGGGCTGATGTGAGAAAACAAGAGATTCTATCAAAGAGGTCAGCGCCTGGGGGTTATCAGAAAAAGAGGGGTTATTATTTTTCCAGTTATAAAGGTCAGAGGCAGAGAATGGCCAATATTGGAGTGGCCGAACCCCGCGGTCATCAGGGGGCCCGTTTTCCCGGGGGGGAGAGCGGTGGAGTCCGGGGGTGACAGCTCTACGGCTCCGCGTTCCTGTCGCCGGGCCCATTTCTTCCCCCTTCTCTTGGCTGCTCAGGCGAGGCGGTCGCTGGTGCCCTCTGAGGTACCGGAGGTGGAACCTGTACAGGCGGGTAGGGTGGGGGAGAATCTAAAAGCAAGAAGTCAGTTTGCAGGTCTGGATATATATTTTTGACGGGGGCCTTCGTCTCCTCTTTCTTTGCCGTGGATTTCAGGGCAAAGATCTCTGCAGCAGGCTCCAACAGCTTCCCTGTGGGGAAAACGAAAGGCCGAACCCACGCCGGGGGTGAGCGGACCAAGTCTTCCCAGACCATAATATATGGCACCTGGTCCGGGTGTTCAGTAGCAGGGGTGAAAATTACAGTTTTAACCTGTTTAACTTGTTCTGAAGAGAATGACCCTTCCGGTGGCCAGCCGGTCTTAAAACTGGGCCAATCAACTGTGCATAAGCTCTGCCATTTCTTTTTTTTTCACTGTCATGGAAAGACCATGGGCCCGATCTTCCACTTCCGTCCAATGATCTACCGTCAGAGACAACGGGGTTGTCACAGTCTGTCCCATCGTCAGTTTGTCACAAAAATAAACACTTAACGAATACAAAGTAAGGCAAGTAGCAGTGGAAAAGTCAGATAAAAGCGGCTGCTGTAAACTTTTGCCCTCGGCAGGTCTTAAACAGATGAGCTTCCTAGCTCCACAGATACAGAATTTAGACTCAGGCGGAGAAGAATCTCACGATCCCTACTCCCAGGACGGCGTTCCAGGCGTCCCTGGCAAACGCCACAGATACAGGCGGAGGGGAATCTCACGCCCCCACTCCCAGGTCGGCGTTCCAGGCGCTCCCTGGCAAACGCCACAGATACAGACAGAGAGGCGCGCCCACAGATACAGACAGGTGCGCGAGGGCACAGATCTTTCTTTCCGCAGCCGGAGGAGACCAGGAGGAAAAAAAGACAGATTACTGAGGATAGCCACCGAAAATCCTACCGGGAATGGTGGCGGCCAGAGAGGTGGACTTATGGCGTGCTTTGAGTTCACTCGTGTGCCTGTGCCGTTGCACGGAAGTTTTCTTGCTGGGGGCGGGCGCCCTTGCGGCTTCTGGCCCGTTCCGTGACCCCCTTATCCTGTCACGGGAGTCTTCAAGTGGCAGGCGCCCTAATGGCTTTTAAGTGCCTGACCCGTGCCCACAAATAGGTAATATCTGGCCAGATCCTCACAAGAAGGACAGGAAGTTTCACCCAGCCGGGCGGTAGTTACTGGGGCTCACCTGTCAGCAAGGCCTTCAGAGTCCACCAGGGAGTAGCCCTGGCCGGGACTAATCAGTTGCCTCACAACCGTTCGCCTGTTCACTGAAACTTCCGAAGGGTTAAGTCAAGCAGCAGGAGAGAAAAGTGAGACAATGCAGATTTAACACAGAGCAGACTAGTCACAGACCTTTTACAGACATGCACGGAGACACAGAATTGTTCGAGCGTACCTCCGAATCCAAAAGCCAAGGGGTCTGAGTGAGCGAGGAGATCCCGGACGAGCCCCCAAATGTAAGACCTCACGGCCTTTTCTCGGGAACCGTCGCCCCAAAGACCACAGTGACTCGGACTCGATGCAATCAGCAGGAGGATTTATTGGGGCCGGCAAGCCGGGGGTTCAATCTTCTGTTTCCAGAAGTGAACACCCAACACTCACCGAGGGGGATTTTTATACAGAGAGATCAAGGACAACTGGGAATGAGATCAGAATGTAGGGAACAATGTGATAAGGGGGTCTGAGGATGAAGTGGAGACATTTAATTGACCACCTGGCCCGGCGGTGCCTAGTACAGGGAAAGGCATTTTTTGAGGAGAAGCCTGTTACACAGTGGAAACTAAGTTATTAGTTAAGAACAGATCAGTCAGGAGGCTCTGAGTCCTTGAGATAAGGGGGAAAGCTATCTTCTATGCAGCACATTCTGCCTTTTAGGTTTTAACTTTTAACCCAGAAGTTTCCAGTGTCCTTCTCAGAAAGCACTAAATGAAGTTACATTTTTACAGAAAGACGAATACAATGATTTATAACAAAGAGAAATTCTTTAACCCAAAGAGCCTTGTTTTTCTAACATCAAACTATTATATATATTTTTAAAACCTAAAAATTCTAAAAGTTCTTCAATATTCTCTTTTATAAAAGTACATGCATAGAAAATGATTTCTAATGATACACACCAAAGGAAACGGTTTTATTTTTGAAAAACAACTCAATCATTAAAATTAAACAATTTAAAAAGAACAGAGGCTAAATAAAAATAGAAGAAATGGAAATTACCAATCAATGAGGGAGGTGTGGAGGGGCATTTGTGTATATAATAACCAATTTCAGGGTTACTGAAATGGATTGTTTGCTTGTATAGAAATTTTAAGGAAATGTATCCAGTTTGAAACTTTTCCTTCAACCTAAAATTCTGTTTTTAATTGTTACATGGATGTGAGAATTGGACTATAGAAAGCTGAGCGCCAAAGAATTGATGCTCTTGAACTGTGGTGTTGGATAAAACTCTTGAGAGTCCCTTGGACTGCAAGGAGATCCAACCAGCCCATTCTAAAAGAGATCAGTCTTGAGCATTCATTGGAAGGAGTGCTGTTGAAGCTGAAACTCCAATACTTTGGCCACCTGATGTGAAGAGCTGACTCATTTGAAAAGACTCTGATGCTGGGAAATATTGAAGGCAGGAGGAGAAGGGGACGACAGAGGATGAGGTGGTTGAATGGCATTACCGACGCACTGGACACGTGTATGGGCAAACTCAGGAGTTGATGATGGGCAGGGAGGCCTGGTGTGCTGTGGTCCATGGAGTCACAAAGAGTCGGACACGACTGAGCGACTGAACTGAACTGAACTGATTCTCTATATAGAAGCTGTGTAACATCCTAAATATTAAAGAACAATTTTAAGTATCATTTTATCCTTGTTTGAACTAAGGAAGTATTCCTTTATATAAATATATATAAAATAAAGCTTCCAAAAGAATATATAGTAAACTCATGCACTTTCTACATTATTCATGTCTGTATTACTCTACTTATTAAAACCCAATCATTAAGGATAATAAAGATATTTAAAATAGAAGCTTAGTTACACTAAGAATTAAAGAAAATAAATCCACAAAAAATCTGATGATTTTTAAAAACCCATCAAAGTGTTTCCCAAGCTTATCTGATCTTAGAAATTATCTGGGATACTTCTTAAAATACACACTCGTGTCCCATCCCAGACCTACTAAATTACAACTTCAAGAGGATTAACCTGTATATCTGGGTGTTATTTTCATATCTAAGATGTCATCCAAAATGGGGCAGATTTGGAAAATCCTTGCAGATTAGGCTAAACGACAACAACCCTAAAAACTAAGAAAAATAAATACAACAACAACAAAAAAAATTTTGCTGTTCAAATGAATTAAGTAAGTGTAGCCACACACAAAGATGTTCACTTAAAATGTATGTATATTAGAAATCTAAATAAGCATCAATAGGAAAACAAAAATGAATTACAATACACTATACAATGGAATACTATACTGCTGTAGAAATAAAGGACCTACATCTATATATATCAACATAATTGAATCTGAAAAAAACTGATTTCTAGGAAAAGTAGATGTGTAAGAAAAGTAGGCTGTGTGTTTGTATATGTAAATATATATGCATAAATATGTATGTCTATATACTCACATTTAAAGTACATAAAATAATTATGTATGTGTTTATGTATATAAATGTATTTATTATATATGTTTTCAAGCTATATATATTATAAAGCATGGATATATGCTATATTCTTTTAGTCTAGTTTTATAAATGAGTATGATTGATTACAACCTGTGTTAGTGAGGGTGTGAATCTTTTTGTGGGTAATCTGCATATACACATTTACTAAAACAGTACTGACAACTGTAAATATATGGACAGTACACCCATATGAATCAAAGGAATTGATTACATAAAGATAATTTGAATAGTTTTAAGACATTAAAAACAGGGAAGGGGGGCAGTCCCCAAATGGTGGAGGAATAGGACGGGGAGACCACTTTCTTCCCCACAAATTCATCTAAAGTTCATCTGAATGCTGAGCAACTTCCACAAAACAACTTCTGAATGCTGGCAGAAGACACCAAGCACCCATAAAGGCAGCCCATTCTCTTTAAAAGGAGGTAGGACAAAGTATAAAAGACAAAAGAAAGACAAAAGAGTGAGGGATGGAGACCCATTCTGGGGAGGGAGTGGTGAAGGAGGAGAACTTTCCAAACAACAGGAAACCCTCTCACAGGTGGGTCTGTGGGGAGTTTTGGAATCTCAGAGGGCAACATATCCAGGAGGGGGAAAAACACACACACACACACACACACACACACACACACACAAAATATGTGCCTAACCACAACTCCCAGAGGAGAAGTAGTCCAGATGCTAGCGACCGCCACCAGTGAGCAGGGGCTGGACATGGAGGAGCAGGTCGCATGCTTAGGGTAAGGACCGGGCCTGCATGCCTTAAGGACAATCTGAGGGAGCTAACGTGAGATAGCAGCCCAAACTGTGTGATAGCCAGAGAGAGAGGAAAAAAGAGAGAGAACTTTCCCAGGAAGGGCTCTAACCTAACCCACAGCCTGGCCCTCTCAAAGAACAAAGGATTGAGTGAATATCAAAGGAGAGCTAGCTGGCTGCATACAGGCCCCCTCCCCCACCACTGGAGGCAGAGAGGCAAGCGGGCAATAGCCAGAGCCAGAAAGCAAGGGGCAATTTCAGCCCCCAGAGACTGGCATCCTCCACCAAACTGTGAACAGGGTCCCAGTTGCTAAGCAAGTTTTCCTGGGGCCCTGAATGGTTGACATCTGCCAGGAGGGCCACAGCCTGAGATCAGCTCCCCTGAGGAGACACATGGCACACCTGAGATGGCACTCTCATGGCACACCTGGGAAACCAAGTGGCCAGGACCAGGAGGTGAATAAGATGCACAGCCCACATGGGACAGTGTGCTCCCTCTGAGCTGCTCAGACCTGGGAAGGGCACAAAACGCATACCCAACCTATTCTGTGCCCTTGCAGAGTATCCAAGAACCTGAACCTGAGCAGCTCAGACCTGGGAATTGCATGGAACACAGGGCCCGCTGGAGCCTGAGCAATGTAGACTGGGAAAGCACACACCTACGTGAGCTGGGGCATATCCAGTGTGGTCCATACACTGTGAACACTCTTCACACATGCCAGTGATAATTGTTTGCAGTGTTCCTCCCTCCGCACAATGCAACTAAACAAGTGAGCATAAATAAGTCACCACTTTTGCCCCCTTGTGTCAGGGAGTGAATTAGACACTGAAGAGACTTGGAAACAGAGGAAACCAAATAAACAAAGAAGAGGGAATTGCTCTGGAAGTGACAGATGCAACAAATTAAAACCCTGTATTTAACATTGACTAAGCATTGGAGGGGGCCTATAGACATTGAGAAGAAGTACAAGTTGGAACAAGGAACTGTCTGAAACTAAACTGACCCCACACTGCCCAGAAGAGCTTCAGAGAAATTCCTAGATGTATTTTTACTATTATAATTTTTTAATTTTTATTTTTAAGTTCTTTATTACTTCTTTAATCTTCATTTTTATAACCTACTATTTCCTTGCCAAAAAAACCCTAATTTTAAAGCATATTTCATATGTGTATTTTTTTATAATTTTTGTGATTGATTATGTTTTGTATTTTTAATATTGCATTTCTGAGAGTCTAACCTCTACTCTAGATTTATAATCTTTGCTTTTGGTATTTGTTATCAATTTTGTACCTTTAAGAATCTAATCTTCAGTATCCATTTTCAATTAGGTATGTGATTACTGAGTTGATTGCTCTCTCCCCTTTTGACTCTCCCTTTTCTTCCCTAGGTCACCTCTGTCTCCTCCATCCATCCACCTTCTTTTCTCTACTTAATTCTGTGAATCTCTCTGGGTGTTCAGGGCTGTGGAGAACACTTAGGGAACTGATTACTGGCTAGATTGGTCTCTCCCCTTTTGACTCCCCCATCTGCTCCTGGTCACCTCAATCTCCCTCCTCCCTCTCCTCTTCTCCATGTAACTGTGAACCTCTCTGGGTGTCCCTCACTGTGGAGAATCTTTTCACCATTAACCTAGATGTTTTATCATCTGTGTTGTGTGGATGTAGAAATCTTGAGGCTACTGTAAGAATAAGACTGAAAGCCAGAGGCAGGAGGCTTAAATCCAAAACTTGAGAACACCAGAAAACTGATTCCAGGGAACATTAATCGATATGAGCTCATGAAAAAGCCTCCATACCTACACTGTAACCAAGCTCCACCCAAGAGCCAAAAAGTTCCAGAGCAAGACATACCACACTATTTCTCCAGCAACACAGGAACATGGCCATGAGCATTAAAAGACAGGCTGCCCAAAGCAATGCCAAAACCATAGACACCTCAAAACTCACTACTAGACTCTTCGTTGCCCTCCAGAGAAAAAGAGATCCAGCTCCACCCACCAGGACACCCACACAAGCTTCCCTAACCAGGAAACCTTGATAAGCCACTTGTCCAACCCCACCCACAAAGAGCAACCTCCACAATAAAAAGGAACCACAAACTTCCAGCCTACAGAAAGGCCACCCCAAACACAGCAATCTAAACAAAATTAAAAGGCAGAGAAACATTCAGCATGTAAAGGAACATAATCAATGCCCACCAAACTAAACAAAAGAGGAGGAGATAGAGTCTACCTGAAAAAAGAATTCAGAATAATAATAGTAAGAATGATCCAAAATCTTGAAAACAAAATGGAGTTACAGATACATAGACTAGAGGTAAGGATTGAGAAGATGTAAGAAATGATTAACAAGGAACTAGAAGAAATAAAGAAGAGTCAATGAATAATGAATAATGCAATAACTGAGATCAAAAGCACTCTGGAGGGAACCAACAGTAGAATAACTGAGGCAGAAGACAGGATAAGAGAGGTGGAAGATAGAAGGGTGGAAATAAATAAAGTGGAGAGGAAAAAAAAAAAGAGTTAAAAGAAATGAGGACAGCCTCGGAGACCTCTAGGACAATGTTAAATGCCCCAACATTCAAATTATAGGAGTCCCAGAAGAAGAAGACAAAAAGAAAGGGCATGAGAAAATACTTGAGGAGATAATAGTTGAAAACTCCCCTAAAATGGGGAAAGAAATGGCCACCCAAGTCCAAGAAACCCAGAGGGTCTCAAACAGGATAAACCCAAGGTGAAACACCCCAAGACACATATTAATCACATTAACAAAGATCAAACACAAAGAACAAATATTAAAAGCAGAAATGGAAAAGCAACAAATACACACAAGGGGATTTCCATAAGGATAAGAGCTGACCTCTCAATAGAAACTTCAGGCCAGAAGGGAATGGCAGGACATACTTAAAGTGATGAAAGAGAAAAATCTACAACCCAGATTAATATATCCAGCAAGGATCTCATTCAAATATGAAGGAGAAATCAAAAGTGTTACAGACAAGCAAAAGCTGAGAGAATTCAGCACCTCCAAACCAGCTCTTCAACAAATGCTAAAGGATCTTCTCTAGACAGGAAACACAGAAAAGGTTTATAAACTCGAATCCAAAACAGCAAAGTAAATGACAATGGGATCACACTTATCAATAATTACTTTAAATGTAAATGGGTTGAATGCCCCAACCAAAACATAAAGATTGACTAAATGAATAAAAAAAAACAAGAGCCCTATGATATGCTGTCTACAAGAGACCCACCTCAAAACAAGGGACACATACAGACTGAAAATAAAGGGCTGAAGAAAATAAACATAAAAAGAGAAAAAAAAAAAGAAAATAAACATAAAAAAGAAAAAAAATGAAAATAAAGGGCTGGAAAAAGATATTTAATGCAAATGGAGACCAAAAGAAAGCAGGAGTAGCAATATTCATATCAGATAAAATAGATTTTGAAATAAAGGCTGAGGAAAGAGACAAAGAAGGACACTACATAATGATCAAAGGATCAATCAAAGAAGACATAACAATGATAAATATATATGCACCCAACATAGAAGCACCGCAATATGTAAGGCAAATGCTAACAAGTATGAAAGGGGAAATTAACAGTAATATGGTAATACCTCACTCACACCTATGGATAGATCAACTAAACAGAAAATTACCAAGGAAACACAAACTTTAAATGATACAATGGACCAGTTAGACCTAATTGATATCTATAGGACATTTCACTCAAAAACAATGAATTTCACCTTCTTTTCAAGTGCACACAGAACATTCTCCAGGATTGATCACATCCTGGGCCATATATCTAGCCTTGGTAAATTAAAAGTAAAATTGAAATAATTTCAAGTGTCTTTTCTGATCACAATGAAGTAAGATTAGATGTTAACTACAGGGAAAAAACTATTAACAATACAAACATATGGAGGCTAAAGAACACACTCCTGAATAACCAACAGATCAGAGAAGAAATCAAAAAGAAATCACAATATGCATACAAACAAATGAAAATGAACCCAGAACCTATGGGATTCAGTAAAAGCAATGCTAAGAAGAAGGTTCATAGTAATTCAAGCTTACATCAAGAAACAAGAGATAAAACAAATAAATAACCTTACTTTACACCTAAAGCAACCAGTAAAAGAAGAAATGAAGAACCCAAGAGTTAGTAGAAGGAAAGAAATCATAAAAATTTGGGCAGAAATAAATGAAAAAGAAACAAAGGAGACTATAGCAAAAATTAACAAAACAAAAGCCAGTTCTTTGAGAAGATAAATTAAATAAACCAATAGCCAGACTCAAGAAAAAAAAGGGAGAAGAATCAAATTGACAAAATTAGAAATGCAAATGGAGATATCACAACAGAGAAATACAAAGGATCATAAGAGACTACTATCAGCAACTATATGCCAATAAAATGGACAACTTGGAAGAAATGGATGAATTATTAGAAAAGTATAACCTTCCAAACCTGAACCAGGAAGAAATAGAAAATGTTAACAGACTCATCACAAGCATGGAATTTGAAACTGTAATCAAAATTCTTCCAACAAACAAAAGCCTAGGATCAGATGGCTTCATAGCTGAATTCTACCAAAAATTTAGAGAAGAGCTAACAGCTATCCTAGTCAAACTCTTCCAGAAAATTGCAGAGGAAGGTAAACTGCCAAACTCATCCCATGAGGCCATCATCACCCTAATACCAAAACCAGATAAAGATGCCACAAAAAAGGAAACTACAGGCCAATATCACTGATGAACATAGATGCAAAATTCTCAACAAAATTCTAGCAATCAGAATCCAACAACACATTAAAAAGATCATACACCATGACCAAGTGGGCTTTATCCCAGGGATGCAAGAATTCTTCAATATTTGCAAATCAAACAATGTGATACACCGTATTAACAAACTGAAAGATAAAAACCATATGATTATTTCAATAGATGCAGAGAAAGCCTTTGACAAATTTCAACATTCATTTATGATAAAAACCCTTCAGAAAGCAGGCACAGAAGGAACATACCTCAACATAATAAAAGCCATACATGATATACCCACAGCAAACATTATCCTCCATGGTGGAAAATTCAAACATTTCCCTGAAGTCAGGAACAAGACAAGGGTGCCCACTCTCAGCACTACTATTCAACATAATTTTGGAAGTTTTAGCCATATTAATCAGAGAAGAAAAATAAAAGGTATCCAGATTGGAAAAGAAGTAAACTTACTTTTTGCAGAATGCGAGCCACATGTACACCCATGGTTGATTCATGTCAATGTATGGCAAAAACCGCTACAAACTGTAAAGTAATTAGCCTCCAATTAAAATAAACAAGTTAATTAAAATAAATAAATATAAATAAATTAAAACAGGGAGACTAGTAAAATTGTTACTAACCTGAAAATTTTTAAGCAAATAAAAAAGCAAGTAGCAGAACAGTTTATGGTATGTTATTCCATTAAAATAGATGCAAAAATAAATTATTTATAATAGTGAGTAGTAGTAGTAGTAATAGTGAGTAGAAAACATTTAGTAAGACTGTACACTAAAAATATTTACTTTTATATATTACAATTTTATCTATCTATATAATTTTATGTAAGAAATCTCAAAAGACAAGCTAAGCTTTAAGAAAATTTTATATGGAATGAACTTAGGTTAATATTTTTAAATGACCATTAGATCTTCAACTGGCTCAAATAGTTCAGGAAAAAATAGTGTGTCCTTCTACAGGAAGAGAGAATGAGAAAGCAAATACAAAATGTTAAAACTGCAAAATACAGTGAAGGACATGTGGGAGCTCTTTGTGCTATTTTCAAAATCATTCTGTACGTTTGAAAGCATTTAATAATAATTTTTAAAGAACCACCACATAACAATGGAAGCTTTTTTGTTTGTTTCATTTTGGTGTTTCACCTATGACATGGATTCCAAATGCTATCTAATACTGAGAATTGTGTGAAGAGCCTAAATGTAAGTTCTCAGGCCTGGCTCCAATCTACTGAACTAGAATCTTCAGAGAATGGTCTGGGAATCTCAGGTGTCTGTTATGGTGTTTTGAAAACATTACCTGATGACTGTGACAATTTTTTAAAGAATAAATGAAATAAGACAAAATGAAACAAAAATAAAATAAAATTTTAAAACTATAATTAGTCAATGTTGGTGGACTCATAAAATAGGGATGCTCATACATTATACTTTCATACATTGAAGGAGGAAATGGCAACCCACTCCAGTGTTCTTGCCTGGAGAATCCCGGGGACGGGGGAGCCTGGTGGGCTGCCGTCTATGGAGTCACACAGAGTTGGACACGACTGAAGTGACTCAGTGCAGCGCATACATTATAGGTGCCAGATTGGGGCAATATTTTTCAAGAGCAATTTCTATCACAGTTAAAAGCATCTTCTATACTCACATACAGCAACAACCATTCTAGGAATTTAGAACTTTCATATTAGTATCAAAATTTTATGTGCAAAAAGTTCAACTGACATTGTGTCTCATACTGAAAATTACAAACAGTCCAATAGCCATAAACATGGGAGTGGATGTATATGTATTCATTTTGAAGGTATATATTTGCATTGATTTAGAGTAAAATGTGAATTGTATAATTCTAGAGGCAAAGATAAAGATGATAATGTCTTTCCACTTTATGCTATCTCTGTGTGTGCTGTGCTTAGTCACTTAGTCGTGTCCGACTCTTTGAGATCCCATGGATTATAGCCCAGCAGGTTCCTCTGTCCATCAGATTCTCAAGGCAAGTATACTGGAGTTGGTTGCCATGCCCTACTCTAGGGGATCTTCCCAACCCAGGGATCAAACTCAGGTCTTCCGCATTGCAGGCATACTCTTTGCCATCTGAGCCATCAGGGAAACCCTCTCCTATCTCTAACTATCCCTAAATTTTACTGAGGGCTCTTTTTGGCACCTTGGGAGCTTGCTCAGGTCAGGCTTAGGACAATTTATATGTGCCAGAGATTTTAACATTCCCAGGGTAACGTCCACCAATAAAAGGTCCACATTCATGGATAAATATTCCAGTTTCCCATCTGTGATTGGGATAATTCTGAGGAGCATCCTACATGACTCCTTAGATTTAGAGGGTCCCCAGCAGGACTGGACCATTTGCTTTTTGGCTATGTCTGTCTCTGGTGGTATATTAAAAACATTTTCATCCTAAAATTTATACAAAATAACATTTGTTAGATATTATTTCAATGGCATATCTTTTTATCTAAATATTTAATGTCTACTTATGTGTATAAAATGAATAACACACTTCATTTTCTTTTCAAATAGCTAATAAATTACCCCAGGACCATTTTTTCAGTAATCTAAACTTCCCTTATTGATTCAAAATATTTCAATCAGAGTATGAATATTTCTCCAGGTTTAAAAATATATTCAGGCTTTAAAATTGACTTTCTCTTCTGTCTCATTTGTCGTATATCTATTCTGGTTAATATTGTTTTAATATTGTAGCTTCACAACTCTTTTTACCTGTCAGCATAACTTTCTCAAATAATTGTTCTGAATTGTGGGAAGACCTTCTCTGTTTTAGAGGTAATGCAAGTGTCATTTTGTAAAGTGAAGTTTCACTAATATAATTTAGAGGAGCTCATAAATTGTCACAGATTCTCAAGATCTGAAAATCCACCAAGACTCCATTAGACTCACTGCTTCATCTTATAAAGGGACTGCACAGAGGCCCTTCACAAATGAAACCAGCAGCTTGGGTTTATATTTCAGAGTCCTTTAAAGGGGGTGTAGGGAGAGATGGGAATAACAGAGCACCTGACCTGCCTCTTCAGAAACCTATATGTAGGTCAGGAAGCAACAGTTAGAACTGGACATGGAACAACAGACTGGTTCCAAATAAGAAAAGGAGTACGTCGAGGCTGTATATTGTCACCCTGCTTTATTTAACTTATGTGCAGAGTACATTATGAGAAACGCTGGGCTGAAAGAAGCACAAGCTGGAATCAAGATTGCTGGGAGAAATATCAATAACCTCAGATGTGCAGGTGACACCACCCTTATGGTAGAAAGTGAACAGGAACTAAAAAGCCTCTTGGTGAAAGTAAAAGAGGAGGGTGAAAAAAATTGGCTTAAAGCTCAACATTCAGAAAATGATGCATGGCATCTGGTCCCATCACTTCATGGGAAATAGATGGGGAAACAGTGTCAGACTATTTTGGGGGCTCCAAAATCACTGCAGATGGTGACTGCAGCCATGAAATTAAAAGACGCTTACTTCTTGGAAGGAAAGTTATGACCAACCTAGATAGCATATTGAAAAGCAGAGACATTACTTTGCCGACTAAGGTCTGCCTAGTCAAGGTTATGGTTTTTCCAGTAGTCATGTATGGATGTGAGAGTTGGACTGTGAAGAAAGCTAAGTGCCGAAGAATTGATGCTTTTGAACTGTGGTGTTGGAGAAGACTTTTGAGAGTCCCTTGGACTGTAAGGAGATCCAACCAGTCCATTCCAGAGGAGAACAGTCCTGGGTGTTCTTTGGGAGGACTGATGCTAAAGCTGAAACTCCAGTAATTTGGCCACCTCATGCGAAGGGTTGACTCATTGGAAAAGACTCTGCTGCTGGGAGGGATTGGGGGCAGGAGGAGAAGGGGACGACAGAGGATGAGATGGCTGGATGGCATCACTAACTCGATGGACATGAGTTTGAGTGAACTCCGGGAGTTAGTGATGGACAGGGAGGCCTGGCGTGCTGCGATTCATGGGGTCACAAGAAGTTGGACACAACTGAGTGACTGAACTGAACTGAGGGTGCTATCTAGAGAGACTATATTTGTAGGATGATTCAACAGCAGAAACAGAATGGCAAGGTTTTGCAACTTTAATCTTAGTTTTCAAATAAAAATAACTATTGTCTAATTACAACAACCAAAACATGAATGTACACTGATGGGAAATAGAACAAAAATAGTCACCCAACCCTTCAAAAAAATAAACAAAGGGAAATAATCAGGGTGAAAGCGGGTTTTTTTTTCTTTTTAATGTCACCTCCTACCTATTTTCCAGACTTTCTAGACTCGTACCCCCCTCCCCCCTCCCTCTGCCAACACACCCTGTCCCCTGTCCGGTTCCAGCCCGGGACAAAACCAACAAGATTGATGGGGGAAATTCTAGGCTTTACTTGCTTCAGAGTGGAAGGGAGAGAAGTGAACATTTAATAGTACAGAAGAGGAAGAAGCAGTTCTTTAAAAGCTCCAGCAGAAATCAGGAAAAAGGCAAATACAAACGACAAAATATTATGACCTGTTTGGTGCCAAAGATGCTAAATAGGAAAATGAATAGATAGATAAACAAACAAATAAATAAATAATGGATGTGCAGTACCCAGTGGTATAGTTGTGGAGAACGTAGGAATGAGGCGAAAGGTGGCCACGCCCCCGCTCCCGCCCCCAGCTCTCTCTAGCTCCGCAGCTGGGAGCCTTAAATGGGGATGTGAGCTCACAGAGACGCAGACCTCGAGCCCGCGCTTAAACTGGTCTCTCTTTCCAGCTGCAGTCCGTAGTCCTTTGCGGCTGTGCGCCGGCTCGCTGTTGCCTTAAGGTGGGCGAACTGTACGCAGAAAGGAAGAAGCCGTGGAAGCTGACCGCGATCCTCAGCAGGTTGGAGGGCGCTGACTGGGGAGGGAGCGGGGGCCTGAGGGTAAAGACCAGAGCGAGGCCAGGTCTGGATTCTCTCTACTGCTTCTCCGATGACCTCACGTTTGTTTGGTGCAAGAAATGGAGGACTTGGTGGGAGGGAATTCAAGAGGCGCCAAGGGCTGAAGAATGGGTACGAGATAGTATCTCCTAAGAGTTGGGCGACTGGGCAATGTCTGGAAGAGAAGGACCGGGAAGGGAGACTGTGAGGAAACGACCTGATTACTGCAGCGCGCCGGGAGGGGTGCGCAGCCGGCGACCCTGGGTTGGGGGTGGCAGACTCTGCAGCGGGTCTAAGCCTCCGTTCCTGGTATTTCTTCACCTTCCTTCCATTTTGGAGCCGGAAATGGTGGCTGTGGGAACTCGAGGAAGGAGTAGGGGAGGGGACCGGGAGGCTGCTGCAGAGAATAGAGGCAGGGATTAGGTGTGGGAAGCATGTCCCTTCTGTGGAAGAGGCAATCGACTGCGTGTGCTACGGACTTCAGAACATAGGCCGGGAGCAGGAAACAGTTTCTGGTCGCTTCAGGTCGGTGTGAGTGTGGGCACTGCCTGCGGACGCTAGGGTAAGCCTGACAAAGCACTGACGCCGCAGCAGGGACAGGTTTGCTATGCCCACGTTACCTCTTTGCCCTTCGTCCATCTTGATGCATAAAATGGTGGGCAGTGGAAGAAGGGTGAGCTCCAGAAAGTCCCGTAAAAGTCCTGGCAGATACCTACATTGAAATTATTTATAAATTAACCATGTAGCCACCCAGCAAGCTCTTCGGACTACCCCCCACCTCACAAGTTGTCCCTTTGCTTTCAAGAAATGGTAATTAGATGACGGGGACAGGACCAGACAGTGGAGATGAGGGGCCTAAAGAAGAGCTTTGAAAATAATCAGCTTTGATTAGAATGTCTGTTTCTGGAAGACAGGGTCACAAGGCGTGAATAAAAGCCATGAGAAGGGATAGAGGAGAAAGCGAAGGCAGCAACATATTTCTAGCAGAGTCCTAAACCCACTAGACAGCTGGCACCCCACCCCCGATGATGGTCCTTTAATCAGAGTGATCAGTGCTGGTTATTGTCGCATTTCTGTCTGTAGGTCTTTAGGTTCGTTGGTGCAGCAGACTTCAAGGCTGAGAGAGGAAGACTGCTTCTGATCCTTGCAGGTATGGGAGGTGCCTGGCACTCTCTATTGTAGGGGTACACAGGGCAGAATGGGGGGAATTCCAGCCCTCCTTGCCCAACTAAGTGCAGGAGAAACCTGGCCGAGACTGGGTCTGTGCCTGGTGATGGAAGAAGGGAGTAGAAGTGCAAGCTCTGGGTGCTCCCTGGACAACTTGTAAGGAGCTCTGGAGGCTAAGGCCTGGTCATTCCGCCATGGTCCTGTCCACCATCCACTGGGAGCCAGGAGTGGAGGGGGGGAAGGATTTTGAGGGAAAATGATGGGCTTTGGGGGCAGGGCTGGGTCTGGGGCTGGAGAATGAAATGGCAGCCCACTCCAGTACTCTTGCCTGGAAAATACCATGGATGGAGGAGCCTGGTAGGCTACAATCCATGGAGTCCAACAGGACTGAGCGACTTCACTTTCTTTTCTTTGGATCTGGGGTGCCCCCTTAGAGGACACACTGAAGTCTCTCAGGTGGTGAAACATTTGCTCACAGAGCTCTGAATCTTGTTATTTCAAAGCATTCAATCCTTTCATCTCCTAGGAAGAAGAAGTGGGGAAAAATATCTCAAGATGGAAAAGGACCCCAAGGAAAGGAGAGAAGAGGAGCAGGTTCCGGTGCAGAATGAAGAAGCTTGCCCCATGGGAGGTGGTGAAGGCCCCAAGCCTAGAGACAATGTTAGAGGGCATTGGGACCCACCTGCCCAGGATTTTAGAGAGGATATGCCTAATGGGCTTGTTGATAACATTGACATTATAGATGGGGATGCTGATGATATGGAGAGGTTCATGGAGGAGATGAGAGAGCTAAGGAGGAAAATAAGAGAGCTTCAGCTAAGGTACAGTTTGCGCATTCTTATTGGAGATCCTCCTCACCATGACCATCATGATGAATTTTGCCTTATGCCTTGAATGCTGAGGTTAATAATCATAAACCCCCTGCTTCACAAACTTGCATTTTCTTGATGTACCCTTTACTCTGAACCTTTTGTGTTCTATCCTTTTAGATTAGTGATTTCATTTTCACTTTTGACTTTGTAAGAATTTCTGTCAACTTGCAAAAAGCAGGGGAGATTTAATGACCTTGCATGAAAAGATATCTATTACATATTGTAAAGCTAATAAAGCAGTTCAAAAGCATTCAGAGACTTCACTTTCACTTTTCACTTTCATGCATTGGAGAAGGAAATGGCAACACACCCCAGTGTTCTTGCCTGGAGAATCCCAGGGACAGGGGAGCCTGGTGGGCTGCAGTCTCTGGGGTCGCACAGAGTCTGACACTACTGAAGTGACTTAGCAGCAGCAGCAGCAGATATACTATCTCATTTTAAAACATGCATTTTATATACATGTATATATATATATGTATATATAGATTTGAATGTGTCTTTTTATTTTCTTGATTAGCTGTTTTTTCCTTATTTTCCCAAAAAAATTATACATGTGTCCAAAAAAAAAAAAGAATCAAAGAACTTACCAATCAAATTATAAAGGGAATGGAGACAATAGATATTTGAGACACAATTTAAAGACATAAATCTTATATTATCTCTGGATCTCTTATTTAGAAGCACAAATCATTATGGCTATGTTTCTTTAGTATCAGCCTTGTTCAGTTGCCCACTCATGTCTGACTCTGCAACCCCATGGACTGCAGCACACCAAACCTCCTTGTCGTTCACCATCTCCCAAAGTTTGCCTAAGTTCATGTCCATTGCATCGGGTGATGCCATCCAGCCATCTCATCCTCTGATGCCCTCTTTTCCTTCTGCCATCAATCATTCCCAGCATCAGGGACTTTTCCAGTAAGTCAAAACATAAACAAATAGCAGCCTATTTGTTTATAAAATGAAGATAGAACATGCTTTCAGAGCTATTGTGGTTATCAAATGAGGTAATGACTGAAATCTGTGTCTGGCTCAAAGGACACAGGCGAGGCCCAACCCTCTAGGTGTCCTTCATATTTAGGGAAAGACACAAGCAAGTCTACCAGCAAGTCGACTGACTGCCAGTAGGAGGCACCCTTCTATATCTGGGAGGGATATAGTTATGCATAATGCCATGACTGCTTGGCACTCCTTCCCCTTCTGCTAGGTTTTCCTTCATCCACTAGTTCCCACCATGACTGATGCTCTGGAGGAGTCTTAAAGGTGACAAAGACTGCCTGATAATTTTGGACCCCTTGGTGGTCTGACTCCCCAGTTTGTCCACTCAGAAATGAGGAGAATGCCCCTTCCTGCTTAGTTTGCTTTCAGTTCAGTTCAGTCACTCAGTCGTGTCTGACTCTTTGTGACCCCATGGACTGCAGCATGCCAGGCTTCCCTGTCCATCACCAACTCCTGGAGCTTGCTTGAACTCACATTCATCAAGTAGGTGACACCATCCAAACATCTCATCCTCTGTCATTCCCTTCTCCTGCCTTCATTCTTTCCCAGCATCAGGGTCTTTTTCCAATGAGTCAGTTCTTCACATCAGGTGGCCAAAGTATTGGAGCTTCAGCATCGTTCTTTCAATGAACATTCAGGACTGATTTCCTTTAAGATGGACTGGTTGGATCTCCTTGCAGTCCAAGGGACTCTTAAGAGTCTTCCCCAACACCACAGTTCAAAAGCATCAATTCTTTGGTGCTTAGCTTTCTTTATAGTCCAACTCCCACATCCATACATGGCTACTGGAAAACCCATAGCTTTGACTAGACAGACCTTTGTCAGAAAAGTAATGTCTCTGGTTCGTAATACACTGTCTAGGGCTTCCCTTGTTGCTCAGCTGGTAAAGAATCTGCCTGCAATGTGGGAGACCTGGGTTCAATCCCTGGGTTGGGAAGATCCCCTGGAGAAGGGAAAGGCTACCCATTCGAGTATTCTGGCCTGGAGAATTCCATGGACTTTATAGTTTATTGGGTCACAGAGTTGGACATGACTGAGTGACTTTCACTAGGTTGGTCAGAGCTTTTCTCCCAAAGAGCAAGTGTATTTTAATTTCATGGCTGCAGTCACCATCTGCAGTGACTTTGTAGCCCAAGAAAATAAAGTCTGTCACTGTTCCCTTTGTTTCCCCATCTATTTGCCATGAAGTGATTGGACTGGATGCCATGATCTTACTTTTTGAATGTTGAGTTTTAAGCCAACTTTTTCACTCTCCTCTTTCACTTTCATCAAGAGGCTCATTAGTTACTTTTGCTTTCTGCCATAAGTGTGGTGTCATCTACATATCTGAGGTTATTGATATTTCTCCCAGCAATCTTGATTCCAAATGTGCTTCATCCAGCTAGGCATTTCGCATGATGTACTCTGCATATAAGTTAAATAAGCAGGGGGACAATATACAGCCTTGATGTACTCCTTTTCCTATTTGGAACCAGTCTGTTGTTCCATGTCCAGTTCTGACTGTTGCTTCCTGACCTGCATACAGATTTCTCAAGAGGCAGGTTAGGTGGTCTGGTATTCCCATCTCTAAGAATTTTCCACTTTGTTGTGATCCACACAGTCAAAGGCTTTAGCATAGTCAATGAAGCAGAAGTAGATGTTTTTCTGGAATTATCTTGCTTTTTCTATGATCTAATGGATGTTGGTAATTTGATCTTTGGTGCTCAGCCTTTTATAAATCCAGCTTGAATGTCTGTAAATTCTTGGTTCACATACTACTGAAGCCTAACTTGGAGAATTCTGAGCTTTAATTTGCTAGCCTGCAAGATGAGTACAATTGTGTGGTAGTTTCAACATTCTTTGGCATTGCCTTTCTTGGGTATTGGAATGAAAACTGATCTTTTCCAGTCCTGTGGCCACTGCTGAGTTTTCCAAATTGGCTGGAGTATTGAGTGTACCACTTTCACAGCATCATCTTTTAGGATTTGAAATTGCTCAACTGGAATTCCATTACCTCCACCAGCTTTGTTCCTAGTGATGCCTCCTAAGGCCCACTTGACTTTGCATTACAGGATGTCTGGTTCTAGGTGAGTGACCACACTATCATGATTATCTGAGTTGTGAAGATCTTTTATGTATAGTTCTTCTGTGTATTCTTGCCACTTCTTTTATTATTTTTTAATGTAAGGACATTGCATTTATTTATTTATTTTTAAATGTATTTATTTTAATTGGAGGCTAATTACTTTACAATATTGTAGTGGTTTTTGCCAAACATTGTTGAATCAGCCATGGGTGTACAGGTGTTCCCCATCTCCCTCCCACCTCCCTCCCCATCCCATTCCTCAATGGCATCACAGTGCACCAGCGCTGAGCACCCTGTCTCATGCATCAAACCTGGATTGGCAATCTGTTTCACATATCGTGATATACACGTTTCAATGATATTCTCTCAAACCCTTGCCTACAGAGTCCAAAAGACTGGTCTATACATCTGTGTCTCTTTTGCTGTCTTGCATATAAGCTCATCACTACCATCTTTCTAAATTCCATATATATGTGTTAGTATGCTGTATTGGTGTTTTTCTTTCTGATTTACTTCACTCTGTATATTAGGCTCCAGTTTCATCCACCTCATTAGAACTGATTCAAATGTATTCTTGTTAATGGCTGAGTAATATTCCATTTTGTATAAGTAGCACAGCTTTCTTATCCATTCATCTGTCAATGGACATCTAGGTTGCTTCCATGTCCTGGCTATTACAAACAGTGCTGCAATGAACATTGGAGTACATGTGTCTCTTTCAATTTTGGATTCCTCGGTGTGTATGCCCAGCAGTGGGATTGCTGGGTCGTATGGCAGTTCTATTTCCAGTTTTTAAGGCATCTCCACACTCTTCTCCATAGTGGCTGTACTAGTTTTCATTCCCACCAACAGTGGAAGAGGGTTCCCTTTTCTCCACACCCACTCCACCATTTATTGTTTGTAAACCTTTGGATAGAAGCCATTCTGACCAGTGTGAGATGGTACCTTATTGTGGTTTTGATTAGCATTTCTCTGATAATGAATGATGCTGAGCATCTTTTCATGTGTTTCTTAGCCATCTCTATGTCTTCTTTGGAGAAATGTCTGTTTAGTTCTTTGGCCCATTTTTTGATTGGGTCGTTTGTATTTCTGGAATTGAGCTGAATGAGCTGCTTATATAATTTTGAGATTAATTTTTTTTGTCAGTTGCTTCATTTGCTATTATTTTCTCCAATTCTGAAGGCTGCCTTTTCACCTGGCTTATAGTTTCCTTCATTGTGCAAAAGCTTTTAATTTTAATCAGGTCCCATTTGTTTATTTTTGCTTTTATTTCCATTACTCTGGGAGGTGGGTCATAGAGGATCCTGCTGTGATTTGTCAGAGAGTGTTTTGCCTATGTTTTCTTCTAGGAGTTTGTTTTTGGTCTTACACTTAGACCTTTAATCCATTTTGAGTTTATTTTTGTGTATGGTGTTGCAAAGTGTTCTAGCTTCACTCTTTTACAGGTGATTGACCAGTTTTCCCAGCACCACTTGTTAAAGAGATTGTCTTTTCTCCATTGTGTATTCTTGCCTCCTTTGTCAAAGATATGGTGTCCATAGGTGCATGGATTTCTCTCTGGGCTTTCTATTTTGTTCCATTGATCTATATTTCTGTCTTTGTGCCAGTACCATACTGTCTCGATGACTGTAGCTTTGTAGTATAACCTTAAGTCAGGCAGGTTGATCCCTCCAGGTCCATTCTTCTTTCTCGATTGCTTTAGCTAGTCAAGGTTTCTTGTATTTCCATACAAACTGTGAAATTATTCGTCCTAGTTCTGTGAAGAATATCATTGGTAGCTTGATAGGGATAACATTGAATCTACAGATTCCTTTGGGTAGTATACTTGTTTTCACTATATTAATTCTTCCAATATATAAACATGGTATATTTCTCCATCTATTTGTGTCATCTTTGATTTCTTTCATCAGTGTTTTAGTCTTTTGTTTCTTTAGGGAGATTTATTCCTAAGTATTTTATTCTTTTCATTGCAATGGTGAATTGGATTCTTGCCTTAATTTCTGTTTCTGTTTTCTCATTGTGAGTGTATAGGAATGCAAGGGATTTCTGTATGTTAATTTTATATCCCACAACTTTACTATATTCATTGATTAGCTCTAGTGATTTTTCTCAGAGAAGGCAATGGCACCCCAGTACTCTTGCCTGGAAAATCCCATGGACAGAGGAGCCTGGTAGGCTGCAGTCCATGGGGTCACTAAGAGTCAGACATGACTGAGCAACTTCACTTTGACTTTTCACTTTCATGCATTGGAGAAGGAAATGGCAGCTCACTCTAGTATTCTTGCCTGGAGAATCTCAGGGACGAGAGAGCCTGGTGGGTTGCCATCTATGGGGTCGCACAGTGTCGGACACGACTGAAGCGACTTAGCAGCAGCAGCAGTGATTTTTCTGGTGGAGTCTTTAGGGTTTTCTATGTAGAGGATCATGTCATCTGCAAACAGTGAGAGTTTTACTTCTTTGCCAATCTGGATTAATTTCTTTTTCTTCTCTGTTTACTGTGGCTAAAACTTCCAAAACTCTGTTGAATAGTAGTGGTGAGAGTGGGCACTCTTGATTTGTTCCTGACTTTAGGGGAAATGCTTTCAGTTATTCACCATGGAGAATAATGTTTGCTATGGGTTTCTCATATATGGCTTTTATTATGTTGAGGTATGTTCCTTCTATTCCTGCTTTCTGAAGGGTTTTAATCATACATGCATGTTGAATTTTGTCAAAGGCTTTCTCTACATCTATTGAGATCATCATATGGTTTTTATCTTTCAATTTGTTAATGTGGTATATTACTTTGATTGATTTGCAGATATTAAAGAATTCTTGCATCCCTGGGATAAAGCCCACTTGGTCATGACGTATGATCTTTTTAATATGTTGTTGGACTCTGTTTGCTAGGATTTTGTTAAGGATTTTTGCATCTATGTTTATCAGTGATATTGGCCTGTAGTTTTCTTTTTTGTGGCATGTTTATCTGGTTTGGGTATTAGGGTGATGGTGGCCTCATAAAATGAGTTTTGCAGTTAACCTTCCTCTGCAATTTTCTGGAAGAATTTGAGTAAAATAGCTATTAGCTCTTCTCTAAATTTTTGGTAGAATTCAGCTGTGAAGCTGTCTGTTCATGGGCTTTTGTTCGCTGGAATATTTCTGATTACAATTTCGATTTCCATGCTTGTATGGGTCTATTAAGATTTTCTAGTTCTTCCTGTCTCAGTTTTGGAAAATTATACTTTTCTAAGAATTTGTTCATTTCTTCCAGATTGTCCATTTTATTGGCATACAGTTGCTCATAGTAGTCTCTTATGATCCTTTGTATTTCTGTAGTCTGTTGTGATTTCTCCATTTTCATTTCTAATTTTATTGATTTGATTGTTCTCCCTTTGTTTCTTGATGAGTCTGGATAATGCTTTGTCTATTTTATTTATCTTCTGAAAAAACCAGCTTTTGGCTTTGTTGATATTCGCTATGGTCTCTTTTGTTTCTTTTGCATTTATTTCTGCCTTAGTTTTTAAGATTTCTTTTCTTCCACTAACCCTAGGGTGCTTCATTTATTCCTTTTCTAGTTGCTTTAAGTGTAGAGTTAAGTTATTTATTTGACTATTTTCTTGTTTCTTGAGGTAAGCTTGTATTGCTATGAACCTTCCCCTTAGCACTGCTTTTACTGAATCCCATAGGTTTTGGGTTGTCATGTTTTCATTTTCATTCATTTCTATGCAGATTTTGATTTCTTTTTTGACTTTGTATGTTATTTGTTGGTTATTCAGAAGTGTGTTGTTTAGCCTCCATATGTTGGAATTTTTAATAGTCTTTTTTTTTTCCTGTAGTTGACATCTACTCTTACTGCATTGTGATCAGAAAAGCCACTTGAAATGATTTCTTTTTTTTTTTTAAATTTACTAAGGTTAGATATTTGGCCCAGGATGTGATCTATCCTGGAGAATGTTCTGTGTGCACTTGAGGAAAAGATAAAATTCATCGTTTTGGGGAGAAATGTCCTATAGATATCATTAGGTCTAACTGGTCCATTGTATCATTTAAAGTTTGTGTTTCTTTGCTAATTTTCTATTTAGTTGATCTATCCATAGATGTCAGTGGGGTGTTAAAGTCTCCCACTACTATGGTGTTACTGTTAATTTCCCCCTTCATACTTGTTAACATTTGCCTTACATATCGCAGTGCTCTTATATTGGGTGCATATATAATTGTTATATCTTCTTCTTGGATTGATCCTTTGATCATTATGTAGTGTCATTCTTTGTCTGTTTTCACAGCCTTTACTTCAAAGTCTATTTTATCTGATATGAATATTGCTACTCCTGCTTTCTTTTGGTCTCTATTTGCATGGAATATCTTTTTCCAGCCCTTCACTTTCAGTCTGTATGTGTCCCTTGTTTCGAGGTGGGTCTCTTGTAGACAACATATATAGGGGTCTTGTTTTTGTATCCATTCATCCAGTCTTTATGTTTTGGTTGGGGCATTCAACCCATTTACATTTATGGTTATTATTGATAAGTGTGATCCCATTGCCATTTACTTTGTTGTTTCGGGTTCGAGTTTATAAACCTTTTCTGTGTTTCCTGTCTAGAGAAGATCCTTTAGCATTTGTTGAAGAGCTGGTTTGGAGGTGCTGAATTCTCTCAACTTTTGCTTGTCTGTAACGCTTGTGATTTCCCTTTCATATTTGAATGAGATCCTTGCTGGGTACAGTGATCTGGGTTCTAGGGTTTTCTCTTTCATCACTTTAAGTATGTCCTGCCATTCCCTTCTGTCCTGAAGAGTTTCTATTAAGAGATCAGCTGTTATCGTTATGGGAATCCCCTTGTGTGTTATTTGTTGTTTTTCCATTGCTACTTTTAATATTTGTTCTTTGTGTTTGATCTTTGTTAATGTGATTAATATGTCTTGGCGTGTTTCACCTTGGGTTTATCCTGTTTGGAACTCTCTGGGTTTCTTGGATGTGGGTGGCTATTTCCTTTCCCGTTTTAGGGAAGTTTACAACTCTTATCTCCTCAAGATTTTCTCATGTCCTTTCTTTTTGTCTTCTTCTGAGACACCTATGATTTGAATGTTGGGGCGTTTGACATATTGTCCCAGAGGCCTCTGAGGTTGTCCTCATTTCTTTTAATTCTTTTTGTTTGTTTTTCCTCTCTGCTTCATTTATTTCAACCCTTCTATCTTCCACCTCTCTTAGCCTATCTTCTGCCTCAGTTATTCTACTGTTGGTTCCCTCCAGAGTGCTTTTTATCTCGTTTATTGCATTATTCATTATTGATTGACTCTTTTTTATTTCTTCTAGGTCCTTGTTAAACATTTTTTGCATCTTCTCAGTCCTTGTCTCCAGACTATTTATGTGTAACTCCATTTTGTTTTCAGGAGTTTGGATCAGTCTTACTATCATTCTGACTTCTTTTTCAGGTATATTGCCTACCTGCTCCTCTTTTGTTTGGTTTGATGGGCATTGAGCATGTTCCTTTACCTGCTGAGTATTCTCTGCCTTTTCATCTTGTTTAGACTGCTGTTTTGGGTTGCCTTTCTGTATGCTTGGAGTTTGTGGTTCCTCTTTATCGTGAGGTTCCTGCCTGTGGGTTGGGTTGGACAAGTGGCTTGTCAAGGTTTCCTGGTTAGGGAAGCTTGTGTCGGTGTTCTGGTAGGTGGAGCTGGATCTCTTCTCTCTGGAGTGCAATGAAGTGTCCAGTAGTAAGTTTTGAGATGTTTATGGGTTTGGTATGGTTTTGGGGAAACCTGTATGAGAAGCTCAGGGCTATGTTCCTGTGTTGCTGGAGAATTAGCGTGGTATGTCTTGCTCTGGAACTTGCTGGCTCTTGGGCGGAGCTTGGTTTCAGTGTAGGTATGGAGGCTTTTGCGTGAGCTCTTATCGATTAATGTTCCCTGGAGTCAGGAGTTCTCTGGTGTTCTCAGGTTTTGGATTTATGCCTCCTGTCTCTGGTTTTCTGTCTTATTGTTATATTAGCCTCAAGAGTTCTCCATCCAAATAGCACCGATGATAAGACATCTAGATTAATGGAGAAAAGATTCTCCACAGTGAGGGACACCCAGAAAGTTTTGCTGAGTTACATGGAGAAGAGAAGAGGGAGGAGGGAGATAAAGGTGACCAGGAGGAGGACAAGGGGAATCAAAAGGTGAGAGAGCAATCTAGCCAAAAAGCAAATCCCTATGTGCGCTCCACTGCCTGGAACATGCAGAGAGGTTCACGGAGTTACACAGAGAAGAGAAGAGGGAGGAAGGAGTTAGAGGTGACCAGGAAGAGAAGAGGGGGTATCAAAAGGAGAGAGACAGATCTAGCCAGTAATCAGTTCCCTGAGCGTTCTCCACAGCCCAGAATACCCAAAGAGATTCACAGAGTTGGGTAGAGAAGAGAAAGGGAAGGGAGGGGATAGAGGTGACCTAGGGGGAAAAAAAGAGAGTCAAAAGGGGAATGGGCAATCAAGCCAGTAATCACACTCTTAAGTGAAAATGGGTACTGAAGATTGGATTCTTAAAAGTACAAAATGGATAACAAATACCAAAAGCAAAGATTACATAGAGTAGAGGTTAGACTCTCAAAAATACAATATTAAGAAAACAAAACAAAATCACAAAATTTATTAAAATATATATATGAAATTTGCACAATAAAGTACTTAAAAATAACAAAATTTAAGAAATTATAATAGTAAAAGTATATCTAGGAGTTTCTCTGGAGCTGTTGTGGGCAGTGTGGGGGCAGTTCAGTTTCAGATAGTTCTTTGTTCCAGCTTATATTTCTCAAGGTCTATGGGCCCCTTCCAGTGTAGTTGGTCCTAACTATGGGGTTTTAATCTGTTGCCCCTGTCACTTCCAAAGCAGTTACCTCTGTTTATTTTGGCTTCTTCTGTTTGCAAGTCTATTCAGTGTCTAATTTCCACCCTGACACAAGGGGGCAAAGGTGGTCACTTATTTAGGCTCGCTGCTTGTTCAGTTGCATTGTGGGGAGGGAGGAACACTGCAAACAAATGTCACTGGCTTGTGTGGGGAGTGCTCACAGTGTCCCGGCCACACTGGGTTTGCCCCTGCTCATGGAGTGTGTGGTTTCCCAGTCTAAACTGCTCAGGCTCCAGGTTGCTCTGCAGGGGAACTGCCTAAAGTGGGCCCTAGGTTGCATGCACTTCCCAGGCCTAAGGTTCTCAGGTTCAGGTTCTCGGATATTCCACAAAGGCGCAGACTTGGTTTAGCCTGCATTTTGTGCCCTTCCCAGCTCTGAGCAGCTCAGGCGACCAGGTGCATTGCGAGTGCACTCTCCCCCAGGTGGGGCGGGGCGTCATCACCTCCTCCATCCTGGCCGCTTGGTTTCCTGGGTGTGCAGTGGGAGCGCTGTCTCAGGTGTGCCATGTGTCTCCTCTGGAGAGCTGATCTCTGGCTGCGACCCTCCCAGCAGATGTCAACCATCGCGGATCCCAGGAAGACTTGGTTAGCAACTGGGAATCTGTTTGCAGTTAGGTAGAGGATGCCATCTCTGGGGCCAAGATTGCCCCTTTCTGGCTCTGGTTGTTGCCCACCTGCCTCTCTGCCTCTGGCAGGGATCAGTCCTTTGTTCTGTGAGCCAGCCTGGCAGTGCCTTAAGTTAGAGCTTTTCAAGGGAAAGTTCTCTCTCTTTCCCTTTATCACTCTCTCTGGCTATCCGACTGTTTGGGTTGCTATATCACATTAGCTCCCTCAGATTGTCCTCAGGGCATTCAAGCCCGGTCCCTACCTTAAGCAATGCAGCCCACACCTCCCTGTTCAGCCCCTGCTTGCTGGTGGCAGATGTGAACATCTGGGCTACTTCTCCGCTGGTAGTTGCCGTTAGGCACGTAATCTGTGGGGTTTATTTATTTTTCCTCCCAGTTATGTTGCCCTCTGAGATTCCAAAACTCCCCACAGACCCACCGGTGAGAGGGTTTCCTGGTGTTTGGAAACTTCTCTTCTTTACGACTCCCTTCCCTAACTCTTTTGTCTCTCTTTTTATCTTTTATATTTTGTCCTACCTCCTTTTGAAGAGAATAGGCTGCCTTTCTGGGTGCCTGGTGTCTTCTGCCAGCGTTCAGAAGTTGTTTTGTGGAATTTGCTCAGCGTTCAAATGATCTTTCGATGAATTTGTCAGGGAGAAAGTGGTCTCCCTGTCCTATTCCTCTGCCATCTTAGGACCGCCCCCCTACCTCTTCTTAATATCTTCTGCTTCTGTTAGGTCCATGCCATTTCTGTCCTTAATTGTGCCCATCTTTGCATGACACGTTCCCTTGGTATTTCTCATTTGGTAAAGAATCAGCCTGCAATGCAGGAGACCTGGGTTCATTCCCTGGGTTGGGAAGATCCCCAGGAGGAGGGCATGTCAACTCAGTCCAGTATTCTTTCCTCAAGAATCCCCATGGACAGAGGAACCTGGAAGGCTAAAGTCCATGGGGTCGCACAGAGTCTGATAGGACTGAGCGACTAAGCACAGTCCAGTTAGTGTACGTGCTGTATGCTAAGTTGATTCAGTCGTGTCTGACTCTTTGTGACTCTATGGACTGTAGCCCACCAAGCTCCTCTGTCCATGGGATTCTCCAGGCAAGAATTTTGGAGTGGGTTGCCATGCCTTCCTCCAGGGTATCTTCTGACCCAGAGATCGAACTCATGTCTCTTATGTCTCCTGCATTCACAGGCAGTTGTTTACCACTTTTACCACCTGGGGAGCCCTTCTTGCTTTAGAGTTGTGTTTCATCTAGGCGGATACTTCCCCAGTGCTGTTTAGGGATCCAAAGATCCCTTTGTGGTTTTTCTCAGACTTTTTCCCTCACCCCTGCCTTCCCCAAGATAAATCTGAGTGACACTCATGATAGTGTCTCAGAATTGGACTATGCCTTCTGTCCTCCCATGAATATCGCTGTCTTCTTGGTTGTCCATTTTCTGTGTAGACACTTAAACAGGTTGCATTGTGCATACACTGGCATTGCAGGAGTGGCTTATGTCCCAAAGACTGTTCTGGTCCACACCACCTTCACTATGGGAGTCTCTGGTAGTCTCTACTCACACCAACCAACATGGATCTGGAGCAGTTTCTCTCTTCTTTACTTTGATTTTTGCTGTGCTCAGTAAACCTGTAATCACATATCAGTGGGAAACATGCCAAGACTGGGGCTCTGGTAGATAGACCCTTTTTTAGGACATGTTCCACTGCTTCCTAACTAGACTGCCCTTTCTCACAATAAATATACTGTCTCATATATTCTGGTACCCACAGTGCCTGGCACAAGGTCTGTTTAGTTGTAGGGCACCACAGTTAATAAGAGCTGAGTTGAAAGTTCTAAAATTTAAAAAATGTAAATCAACTCTAGCCCAATAATTTTTTTTTTTTTTTAAGTCCTGCTGGCTGGGCCCATGTTTGCCTCTGATCATTTGTAAGCAAGTTATTTCTTTTCTCTGCAGACTATAGCTTACAATTGATAAAAGAACACAACAAAGAGAGCATTATATATCAGTTTCAATGCATGGACATTGTAATGTTATATATGTCACTGTTTATCAATAGGTGTTATACAGAGAAGCTGCATCAGAATCACCTGTGAACTGGTTAAAAATTCAGGAAACTAGGTTTTACTCCACACCCACTGCATCCTACAAGTTCATCAGACATCTTTGGACTTAAAGTGGAGGCCCCAACTTTAGTTCAAGTTTAGACACTCACCTCCTCATTACACACACTCTGGATTTTATTTTACCTCTAGGCCATCTCCTTTTAAAAAGAGAAAACTGTTCTTTTTATACTGTTTTCTTCAGTGCATAAGTTTTAACTTTGAAGCCTTGAATTACCTGAGATTTTAAAGTGGCGCTCAGGACCCAATCCCAACCTATTAAATCAAACTCACTAGAATTCGAGGTCAAGGGATTATTACATTGTAAAAGCTCCCACAATGATTCTGATGCACATGTAGAGTTGAGAACAATTGGGTATAATTTGTCACTAAAATATCTTTGGTTACTTTCTTTGTACTACCCTTGATTGGCTGTGTGAACCTAAGGAAGTAATTTCATTTATTTAGAATATTTTTCTTGTGAAAGACACATCAGAGAGGAAGAATTACACCCCAAATCAACACATGATATCTTTTAAGATAGTTTATGTCAGTGCTCCTTGATGTTTGCTAGCCTATCAAATGCTTCAAAATCATATATGGAGCTTGTTTAAAATATAGAATCCTGGCTCCACATCCAAGAACCACACTTTGGTAATGATGCATTGTTAACAGGCTCCCCAGTAATTCTGATGAATGCTGGAAGCATATATTTTTATTTCAAGTATATTAAGGACAAACCAATAAAATAGCTAAAAGAAAAAATATAGATATATGTTTATCTGAATCCAAGGGAACGATCATAGAAGAGAAGGTCTAGAAATATTAGAAAGATGAAACCATAAATGGAAAAATTGATATATACTACTTAAAAAATATTAAATATTCTGTAAAGTGAGACTATAACTAAAGTTCAAGGGTCTGTATGACTTAATAAGATGAACTGAACACCATATAATGCTTTTCACTCTCATTACTATGTGGGGAAAATATAGACAATAAAATTAATAAAAAATCACATTCCTCTTGCACATTTAAAATCTTGATTGTAAGAGTCTGTCCTAGCCATCTTGGATTTATCCAGTAACATAGGAGAATTTAACTGTTAGTCTCAGGGAAAGGTTGTAAGGTGAAACTAGGGATAAATATTCATTTGCCAGAGAGCCTGCCACTCACCATTGTTATAGGCTTCCTGTAGCTGCTGTTAAAAAAAAATACACACACAATAAAACTTATCCTCATACTTCTGGAGACTGGGAATCAGAAATCAACATCTGGGCAGGGCCATGCTCCCACTGAAAGCTCTACAGGAGAATTCATTCATTGCAATGTAACCCCTATCAAAGCTACTATATTCAAACAGCATGGTATCAGCATAAAGACAGACATATAGGCCAATGGAATAGAATAAACATCTCAGAAAGAAATTTATACAACTTGATTGCAAGACCATAAACTCGGGAAAGGACAGTTTTTTCAGCAAATGGTGTTGGGAAAACTGGATATCCATCTGCAAAATAATGAGGTTGGACCTTTATATTACACCATATACAAAAATGATTTCAAAATGGATCAAAAACCTAATGTAACAGGTGAATATCTAAAACTCTTAGAAGGAAACATAAGGGGAAATCTTCATGATATTGGATTTCTCCTTTTGGGAAAAATAAAGTCTATTTTATGCCTATTGCACCACTGAATTTGGGAATACATAACTTCTTTAGTTTCACAGGTTCACAACTGGAGAGAAGTTTTACCTTGGAATGAATTATACTTCAAATCTCACCTGGACATGATTGAGATGATGTTTAGATGACACTTCACTTGGAGTCGATGCCAATGGGTTAATGCTTGGCAGCTGCTGGGATTAGATGAACTTTTTTTTTAAATACAAGAAGAACATGGATACTGGGAGCCAGAGGGTTAAATGTTAGGTACTAACATTTGTGTGTCCCACAAATTCATAGGTTGCCCACTGTTGCTATATTTGGAAATAGGGTCCTTTTTGTTTGTTTCTTATGTCATCATCAATAAAATTGTCTTATTTATTTTTAACTGAAGAATAATTGCTTTACAACATTATGTTGGTTTCTGCCATACATCAACATGAATCAGCCATAGGTATACATATCTCCCCTCCCTCTTAAACCTCCCTCCCACCTCCCACCCCATCCCACCCCTCTAAATTGTCATAGAGCCCTGGTTTGAGTTCCCTGTGTCATACAGTAAATTCCCACTGTCTATCTATTTTACATAAGGTAATGTATATGTTTCCATGCGACTCTTGGAGATAGGGAGGGTCTCTAAGGAGGAAAGTAAGTTTAAATGAGGTTGTAGGGTAGGGCCACAATCAAATATGTCTGATACGTTTAGAATAAGAAGAAAAGGAAAAGGTCATAGGAGGCTATAATGAGGTATGGAGAAAGTAAACCTGCTGACAACTTGATCTTGGAATTCCAATATCCAAAATTGTGAGAAATTAATTCTTGTTAAAGTCACCTAATCTGTGATGTCTTGTTATGAATAGACCAATACAAGATATAACACACATTGGCGGTTCCCAGGGACTTAAAGTGAAAGTCATTCATTCGTGTCCCACTCTTTGTGACTCCATGGACTATACAGTCCATGTTCAGAGTACTGGAGTGGGTAGCCTTTCCCTTCTCCAGGGGAAGGGAACCCAGGGATCGAACCCAGGTCTCCCACATGGCAGGCAGATTCTTTACTAGCTGAGCCACCAGGGACTGGGGAGAGAGTAAAGGAGGAAATCTGCTTAGTGAATAAGGAGTCTTACTTTAGGGTGTTAGAAATGCTTTGAACTAAATATAGGTGCTGGTTGCATAACATTGTGAATGTGCTAAATATCACTGAATCGTTCTCTTTAAAATGTTAATTTTTTTGGATTTTTAGACTTCAATTAATTTTTTATTGAAGGATAGTTGCTTTACAGAATTGTGTTGTTTTCTGTCAAACCTCAACATGAATACATATCCCTTCCCTTTTGAACCTCCCGCTCATCTCCCTCCCCTTCTCACCCCTCTAGGTTGATACAGAGCCCCTGTTTGAGTTTCCTGAGTCATACAGCAAATTCCCCTTGGCTATCTATGTTACATATGGTAATGTAAGTCTCCATGTTACTCATTCCATACATCTCACCCTCTCTTCCCTTCTCCCCATGTCTATAAGTCTGTTCTCTATGTCTGTTTCTCCATTGTGTTTGTGTTGGTCACTCAGTCGTGTCTCACTCTTTGTGACCCCACGAACTGTAGCCTGCCAGGCTTCTCTGTCCATGGAATTCTCTAAGCAAGAATACTGGAGTGGATTGCCATTCCCTTCTCCAGAGGATCTCCATTGCTTTGTTTCTCCATTGCTGCCCTGTAAATAAATTCCTCAGTACTATTTTTCTCGATTCAAGGACTAGAATATGATATTTATCTTTCTCCTTCTGGATTTTTATTGTGGAAAAATATACATAATACAAAAATTTATTTTATCCATTTATAAGTGTGAAATTCAGGGGCATTATGTACATCCACATTTCTGTGAAAACATCACCACTATCCAGCTCCAGAAACTTTTCATCATTACAAACTGAAACTCTGTACCCGTTAAACCAATAACTTATCATTATCCCCCAGGGCTTCCCAGGTGGCTCAGTGGTAAACAACCCACCTGGCAATTCAGGAGACATAAGAGACACAGGTTCGATCCCTAGGTCGTGAAGATCCTCTGAAGAAGGGCAAGGCAACCCACTCCAGTATTCTTGCCTGGAGAATGCCATGGACAGAGGAGCCTGGGGGGGGTGGCTATAGCTCAAAGGGTGGCAAAGAAACAGACATGAGTTAGCATGCATGCCACAACCACTGATAACCACTATTCTACTTTCTCTCTACATAAATATTACTATTCTAGGGACCTCATATAAGTGAAATCATACAGTATTTTTCTTTTGTGCCTGGCATATTTAGCATAACGTCCAGGTCCCCCTCCCCATATTATAGCATATAGCAGAACTTCACTCCTTTTAAAGCTGATTAAATTCTATTGAATTATATGCCACATATTATTTATCCATTCATTTCTCAGTGGACAACTGGATTGTTTCTCCCTTTTGAATATTATGAATAATGCTCCTATGAGAACATGAGAGTACAGATATCTGTTTAAGCCTCTGCTCTTGATTATTTTTTGAATATATATCCAGATATGGAATTGCCAACATCTGTTGGATCATCAAAAAAGCAAGAGAGTTCCAGAAAAACATCTACTTCTTCTTCATTGACTATACCAAAGTATTTGACTGTGTGGCTCACAATAAACTCTGGAAAATTCTTAAAGAGATGGGAATACCAGACCACCTGACCTGCCTCTTGAGAAATTTATATGCAGGTCAAGAAGCAACAGTTAGAACTGGACGTGAACCAACAGACTGGGAAAGAAATTGGGAAGGGAGTATGTCAAGGGTGTAAATTGTCATACTGCTTATTTAACTTCTATGCAGAATACATCATGAGAAACGCTGGGCTGGAAGAAACACAAGCTGAAATTAAGATTGCTGGGAGAAATATCAATAACCTCAGATATGCAGATGACACCACCCTTTTGGCAGAAAGCGAAGAAGAACTAAAGAGTCTCTTGATGAAAGTGAAAGAGGAGGGTGAAAAAGTTGGCTTAAAACTCAACATTCAGAAAACGAAGATCATGGCATCTGGTCCCATCACTTCATGGGAAATAGATGGGTAAACAGTGGAAACAGTGTCAGACTTTATTTTGGGGGCTCCAAAATCACTGCAGATGGTGACTGCAGCCATGAAATTAGAAGACCCTTACTTCTTGGAAGAAAAGTTATGACCAACCTAGATAGCATATTGAAAAGCAGAGACATTACTTTGCCAACAAAGGTCTGTCTAGTCAAGGCTATGGTTTTTCCAGTGGTCATGTATGGATGTAAGAGTTGGACTGTGAAGAAAGTTGAGTGCAGAAGAATTGCTGCTTTTGAACTGTGGTGTTGGGAAGACTCTTTAGAGTCCCTTGGACTGCAAGGAGATCCAACCTGTCCATTCCAGAGGAGATCAGTTCTGGGTGTCCTTTGGAAGGAATGATGCTAAAGCTGAAGCTCCAGTACTTTGGCCACCTGATGTGAAGAGTTGACTCATTGGAAAAGACTCTGATGATGGGAGGGATTGGGGGCAGGAGGAGAAGGGTACGACAGAGGATGAGATGGCTGGATGGCATCAGCGACTCGATGGACGTGAGTTTGAGTGAACTCCAGGAGTTGGTGATGGACAGGGAGGCCTTGCTTGCTGCAGTTTATGGGGTCACAAAGAGTTGGACATGACTGAGCGACTGAACTGAACTGAACTTTATTCCCTAGGGCAACCACTAAGAAAATAATTTTTTAAATATTGTAAAAGATTCATGTCAATGTATGGCAAAAACTGCTACAATATTGTAAAGTAATTAGCCTCCAATTAAAATAATAAATTAATTTTTAAAAAGAAGCATCAAAAGAATTAAAATGGCACAAAGATATTTTTATATCTTTAAAGAAGAAACAATAGTGGAGAAACAGAGGGACTAAAAGGCAGAAGGCATATAAAAACAAATAGTAAAATGGCCAATATAAATCCTATCTTATCCATGATTACATGAAATGCAAATTGATTAAATGCTCCATTCAAAAGGAAAAATTTAGCAGAATGGAAAATAAAAGCATCATCCAGTTATATACTATCTACAAGAGAAACATTTTAGATTTAAAGAAACACATAGAATGTAAGTGAAAAGATGGAATACCATGCAAAGGGTAACAACAAATAAAGGAGTAACTATTTTTAATCAGACAAAATAGACTTTAAGACAAAATATGTTACTGGAAAACAAGAAAGGTGTTTTATAATAAAAAACAAAGATCAATCCATAAGGAATATTTTTAAATGAACATAAACAAACATCAATATATATATATTTTTTAACTGACAGAATTAAAGGAGAGAACAGATACTGCGATGATAAGACCCTGGAACTTCCAAATGACACTCTAAGAGCTTCCCTGGTGGCTCAGCGGTAAAGAATCTACCTGCCGGTGTAGGAGACATGGATTTAAGCCCTGATTCAGGAAGACCCCACATTCTGTGGAGCAACTAAGCCCATGCGCCAGATCTATTAAGCCTGTGCTCTAGAGCCCCAGAGCCACAACTACTGAAGCCCACAAGCCCTAGAGACCATGCTCCACAAGAGAGTAGCCCCTACTCGCCACAACTAGAGAAAGTCCGCACAGCAATGATGACCCAGTATAGCCAGAATCAATCAATCAATCAATAATAAAATTATTTTTAAAAAAGAATAGAGAAGCTCCTAAATAAAATTTAAAAGAAACCCAAATGACACTTTCAAAATTGGATGGAACAATAGTAAGAATATTAATAAAGAAATAGGACAATTGAATAAAACTACAAACCAATTAGAATAACAGACTATTCCAAGCATATCAGAATATACATTCTTGTCCAGCATCCATGGAGCATTTTCCTGGATAGATCATTATCAGGCCATAATAAAATTCTACATAAACTTAAAAGGACTGAAATCATAAAAAGAATATTCTCTGACCATAACAGAATTAAATTAGTAATCAACCACATAAGGAAATCTGGAAGATCTACAAATACATAGAAATTAAACAGTATACTTTCATTTAATCAGAAGAAATCATGAGAAAAATTATAAAGTACTTTGAGATTAATAAAAGCAAAAACACAATAATATAAGATGTAATTAAGCAGTGCTTAGAGGGAAAATTATAACTTTAAATGCTTATATAAAAAGATGAAACTCTGAAATTAAGCATTTAAATTTCCACTTAAAACACTAGAAAAAGAAATGCAGCACAAACCCAAAGAAATTAGAAGACAGGAAATAGTGACAATTAGAGTGGAAATAAATGAAATAGAAAATAGAAAAACACTGGATAACATTATTAAAAGGAAAAGTGGATTCTTTGAAAATATATATATTTTTTAAAAACCTGAAAAACCTATAGGTAGACTGCCAAGGGGAAAAAGATGAGGATTCAATTTAACAAAATCAGGAATGAAAGAGTGGACACCACTCCCAATTTTATGGGTTTGAAAAGGATGATAGGGTAGCACTACCAACAACTGTAAGACAACAAATAAGACTAGATAAATGAAATGGACAAATTCCCATAAAGACACAAACTACCAAACTTGAAAAGTAGAAATAGAAAAGTAACAACACTGAAAATGACAGGGTATGGAACTATAGAAATTCATCCCACCACCTCAAAAGCAGTTGATAAACTGGCAAAAACTATTAGAATCAACTTTTGCAGAACTCTGGAATCTAGTCAAAAATTACAACTAGGGAAATTTGGTGAAGAAAGAAGCTCCTGCTTTGAGGTAAAAAAAAAAAAAAATTTAAACTGTGGCCCTAGTATCATCTCCGCACAAAATTGGCAGTAGTTTTGGATGGCTGCCCACTATTCTGGTTTAGATCCCTAGTGTCAGGAGGAGGATTTGGATCTTACTCTCATGGCTTTGTGGTTGTGGTTCTTGGACTGTCTGGCAGCTGTCTCAAGGACCAGCACAAACATTTCCTTTGTCCCAGCAGACTGAGGGCATTCCCAGGAACACAGCTAGAGCAAGAGCTTCCTGAGCGGGCGTTTGCCGAAAGCATCTGAAGTCATAGGTGTTGGCTGTAGCAGCCTGGGGCAAGGAACAACATTTTGGATAAGCAAGAGACAGACTGAGAAGCCTAGACAGAAAGAGTTAGGGAAAAGAGATACATGGGGACGCAAACACTTTTAAACACTCATGTATCTTGGGGAATCAAGACGTTTATGTACATGCCCAAGATTGGACACATGCTCAGAAAAGGCTAGAGAAGACCCTAAGCACTCACCTTGGGCTGGCCTTCAGGCTCTGCATAAGCATACAGTAAAGCACTTAAATGTGTTCCAGCTCAGGGTTCATCTGTAAAGACTAAGAAAGTAGTTTTTTTGTTGTTGGCTGTAGGCATTTAAAGTAACTCTGCCCAAACACCAGTTGACCACCACTGAGCGAATGAAACACAGACTTCAGTGGCCAAATATGATCAAAAATGGAGAATTTACTAAAGTATTTTAAAAGTCACTAAACAAGGAAACAATAACCCACAACAGAGAGTAACAACAATTCCTGTGAAGTGGGAGAATCTGACTTTAGAGTTGACACTTTATTATATTCAAAACAGTCAGATTGCAACACAAATTGTGAGGTATATAAAGAAATGAGAAAGTATGGTCTATTCAAAGGAAATTAAAAAATTATTAGAAACAGAAAATTCATGTAGTAGAATAGGCAAAGATTTTAGAGAAATTAAATATGCTCAAAGAGTTAAAGGAAGGCATGGACAAACACTAAACAAAATGAAGAGAAAATGCTTCAAAACATGTAGAGTATCAGCAGAGACAATATAAGGAGAATGAAATTATGAAAAGAAGGTAAAAAGAAATTCTGGATCTTAAAGTACAATAACTAGTGAAAGGTTCATTAGAGAGGTTCAACACAACGTCTGAGCAGGCAGAATAAAGAGTAAGCTAACTTGCAACTGCTGCTGCTGCTGCTGAGTGCCTCTGTCGTGTCTGACTCTGTGGAGCCCTATGGACTGCAGCCTGCTAGGCGCCTCTGTCCATGGGAATTCTCTAGGCAAGAATACTGGAGTGGGTTGTCATGCTCTCCTCCTGGGGAATTTCCTGACCAGGGAATGAACCCTGGTTTCCAGCACTGCAGGCAGATTCTTTACCGCTGAGGCACCAGGGAGGCTCAAACTAGCTTGAAGGCAGGTCAGTTGAACAGAAAGTAAAAAGAATGAAGAAAAATGAATAAAAATGAAAAGACCCATGAGACACGATCAAGTATACTAAAATATTCATGATTCGAATTTGAGGAGAAGAGAGAGAGAAAGGGATGGAAAGAATTTTTGAACAAATAATGGATGAAAATTACTCAAATTAGAAGAGAGACACTAATCTCTTCATCCAGGAAGTTGATTAAGTCCAATCAGGATAAACTTAAAAGAGATCCAAGCCAAGGAAGAGTAGTCAGGTCATCAAAATCAAATATATGACACTACACTGTAGCAACTACAATATTATCAATTTTTAGTTGGGTCCTGGTTTTACAAGTGTGAGAGAGGAAAGGGAAGGGAAGGAGTGGAAGGAAAGAGGAACAACAGGAGTCAATGAAAAGACCACGTTGTGAACCAAGGATTTTGATGAATCTGTTCATTTGTGGACCATAGATTGAAATTTTTTTTTAACTTTTTAGCTGTCTGACATTCTCTCTAGATGAGAATGGGCCAAATTTCGGAGTCCAAGTTTTCAGTATGGAGGGAAGTGAACAGAGAAGGCGAGAAGAAAGCTCGTGAGCTCAGTCTGGGGTGTATGGATTTTGAGGTCCCTCGGGGACATTCAGGCAGTGGTGCTCAATAGATGGCAAAAAAGGTCTGACATTCCGAGGGAGAAAATAGCCTGGACAAGTAGGTTATCGGGGATCATCTGTGTTTACAAGAAAACGGACAGAGATCAGCCAAGGAGAGAGAACACGTGGACTGAGAAGAGCAGAGGCTCAGGACACAGCTACTCAACGTGGCAGCGCAGCTTCCCGGCGAGCACCAGCCCCAGGGCTCTGGAGTCAGGTGGAGCTGGTCTTGAAAGCGGGCTGCGGGGCTCTGTGAGGCGCGCTCTTGGCAAAGTCGGGTACCCTCCCCTGCGATCTGCTGCCACAGCTGGGGATAATGGGCATCTCAGAGCGATGCTGAGCGAGGACCTGAGATGCTCCAGGTCAAGCACCTGCAGTCAGGAAGCCTCCCTCCTGCTCTGTTTGGAAGTCCCCCCTTCTCCAGCCGCACTCCACCTCTCCGCAGCTGTCGGGTCTGGGAAGGGGGTGAGGGGGTGAAGGGCCGGGGAGGTGGGAGAGAGAGAGCTCGGTGATGCGGCGCTCACGTGACCAGCCAGGCGCCCTGCAGTCAGGTTTCTCGCAGTCCGCTTGGCTTGCACAACGCGCGGAACCGGCTCGCAGAGCTGCCCAGGTGGAGGGGCGAGGGGCGAGCGGGCTTGGGCGAGAACGAGGAAGGGCAGACCTGACCTGGGCCCCACAGGTCAGTGTGGAGGTGGGCGCTGCTGGCACCCTGGGCGTGGGTGGAAGTGGGAGGGGCTAGGATCCGTGAGCAGCGGGGAGGGGGCGCAGAGAGGACAGCCGTGAGACGGATGGGCAGGTGGGGAGGGAGGACCCGGCAAGTGGCCCCGCCTCCTCCTCCACGCCCCTCCTCTGTGCCCTCCACCCACTTTCGAGCCTGAAATGGGGCCAGAGGTGGGGGGAGCAGTGTGACTTTGAAACGTAGACAAATTTCTGAGAATAGCCCCCTCTCTGAGCCAAGGAGGAAATATTGACCTCTGTGTAAAGGGCTGGGCGGGGGGGCGGGTTGTCTCCAAAGGAGGGGTCCCAGAGACTCAAGCTGCTTTTAATGCATCCTGGTCTGGTGCCTGAGGCCTGACAAAAATTTGGGGTCAGGAGAGGTCGGGGGTGGGGGTGGGGGAACCGTTGGATGAGAAGGGCCGGGATTCAGAAAAGGGACCCCAGTCCACAGACCATGCAGCCACTCTGTATCCTGTCTGTCTGCAAGTCTGCATGTCTGTTTCCAGCAGACCTGGATAGAAAAGAAGGAGGAACCTGGCCAGAACCCCTGTATGTCAGTGAAGGAGGAGGGCATTCATTGGACAGGCCGGGCTGGGAGCTGGTGGGCACAGCTTCGGCAGCATTTGAGGGCCCCACTGTCCATCCCCCACCACATATACTATACACCCTCCCTGCCCCACTAAAGGATGGTACAGGGTGGCAGGGCCTGCCAGGGAATGGTTGGCTCTCAGTGCAGGAGGAATGGTGCAGTGAAGGGTAAGCAGAAGGCACATTAGGCTGGGCCAAGTCAGAGGACCTCTGACATGGGTGAGTGCTGTCCAGACCTGCCTTCCACCCAAGCCCTCAGTTTTTCTTGTCTCCTCTTTGTCTCTTCTCACTCATCCCCCACCCCACCCCCATCCCCCAGGACAAGAAAAGGAGGGGACATCTCAACATGGAAAACTCTGAAATGAAAATTAAGGAAAGTTGGAAAGATTGAGGGCAGGAGGAGAAGGGGACGACAGAGGATGAGATGGTTGGATGGCATCACCGACTCAATGGACATGGGTTTGGGTGGACTCAGGGAGTTGGTGACAGATAGGGGAGGCCTGGTGTGCTGCAGTTCATGGGGTTGCAAAGAGTCAGACACGACTGAGCCACTGAGCTGAACTGGAAAGTGAGGGAAAACCAGAAGATGAAGTAGAGCCTGAAAATGAAGGAAAGTCAGATGAGAAAGAAAAGCTGGAAGTGGAGGGGAAGTCAGAACAGGAGAGAGAGCTCCAGAATGAGGGAAGGCCAGACGATGAGAGACAACCAGCAGATGAGGGGAAGCAAGAAAAGCAGGGCAAGTCCGAAGCTGAGGGAAACCCAGTCAGGGAAATCAAGCTGGAATCCCAGGCAAAGTCAGAGAGCCAGCCACGCACTGCGGGAAAAGCACCCTGCTGAGGACTGTGTGCCCCAGAAAGCAAAAAGAAAAACGGACAGGACGATGGAGGATTCCCCCAGGGACTATCAGGACAACTTACAGGAAAGGCATCTGGGAGGTGAGGAAGTGCTGAGAGAATGTGGAGATCTGTCAAGGGCTCAGGAAGAGCTAAGGAAAAGACAAAAAATGGGTGGTTTTTATTGAATACAAAGAAATGTACAGGATCCATTAACCCCAAGGGGCAGTGGGGTGTCAGGGTAATGAGGGGCGGAGGGAGGGGCCAAAGGTGGCTTACATGATATCCCTGATCTTGAATGCCTTGGCGTTTGATTCTGATTTCTTTGATGAGAATATCGCTGACCCTGCTCTCCCTGGCAGGCGCTTGCCAAGCTATGTGCTTTATCCTCAAGCTGATACTTTGCTTTAGGTGTCACTGTTGTTACCAGCAGTCTTTTGATCCAACTACAGTGCTCTCTGTGTTTCAGTAGAGGGTTTTCACCCATGTGTGTGGAGATGTTCATGATACACTGCACACTGTAAAAGAGCAATAAAGAAAAAACTTTTCAAAACTGTTTCAGAATACTATATATTCTGTTTTGTATATTATATATTTCAGAATATATACTATCAAACCATTTTTGTAAAAGTATAAATGTTAGCATAATGCATTTGTGCACAAACTATGAAAACTAAAAACTAGGTGGTGTTTTTTTCTTGCATGGTAGCCAGAAAAGAGGTCTTGCCTCCACTCGAAAATGACTCAAATCACCTCCATGACATTCCTCCACAGGTATGTCCATCCCTATGTCCCCCTAGTTGTAACCATGTCAGTGGGCACTGCCAGCCCTTCTCCTGAATCCTCTACCATCCTATGGATCCCAACATGTGTGATTCTTTTTCTTTCTTTGCCCTCTCATGTATGCTTTTTCCTAAATGATATGGATTGTGTTAGTCATTAAAAAAAACAACTAAGACCACAAAAAATACATGATAAGTGATTGGACTGTTCAGTGAGTTTACAAGTGCAATGAAGACACTTAATATTCCTGTTGTTAGGAATAATAAAGTAAAACTCATAATAAGTAAAACTCATATTAACTATGGTATTCAGAGCTAGAGGAATCAACTTGGCAATAGCCCACCAGGCTCCTCTGACCATGGGATTTCTCAGGCAAGACTACTGAACTGTGTTGCCATTTCCTTCTCCAGAGGATCTTCCTGACCCAAGGACTGAACCTGCATCTCCTGCATTGCAGACATTGGCAGGAAGATTCTTTACCACTGAGCCACCAGGGAAGCCCCATTATAAGGACACACTGCTGTAAGAGTCAGTGTTGTAATCTGTCAGTTGGGGATAATATTTGACTCACGGGCCTGCCAAGTGGATCAAACGAGGTTCTGAATGTATGAGATGTGTTGTGACCCAACTCCCACCAAATACCTGGTGGAAGAATGGCCCCAGAGAACTCTGAGGCAGTAGTAGGTATGTGGATGGAATCAGTCACTCAGAAGAGAACTGAGGGAGCTCTCACTTGTGCCCGAGAGCAAGTTCAAGAAGCTGAGAGATAGATGCCTCTCTCTCTTGGATAGTGCCATGTCTGCTGAGCACTGTGCCCCTTCTTCTGGGTCCTGACTCATTACTGATACTGTATAATGAGCTGGAGGGCAAAAGGTGCCAGAGCTCTGTCAGTTCTCTGGAGTCAATGCCCACCTACCCTTGACCTCTATACAAATGTTGGTAAAGCCCTCTCTTCACTTGAGAATTACAGTTACCCAGTTACCTGTGAGTATCCCCCAGTGCTACTTGAGACTCTAATATCTTTCAGACCCTTTCCAAGCAAAATGATCACTTATGTGTATTTTATTGATTTGTGAGTTTTTGCATACGTTAATATCCTTCTTACCAAGTTCAGATGTCGCAGGTTAGAACAGGGGAAATATCTATATGGCAGAGGCTGTGCTATTCTTTACAGATTAATTTTTCACTTGTGGTCTCCCTTTCTTAGTTGAATTCTCTCCCAGAAAACTCTTATCAGGCCCTAAATTATCAGTTCATCAGACCCATCAATATATTTGATTTTCAGACCCTTATTAGTGAACATGTGGTGCATGGACCAGCTGCATCAGCATGACCTGTGAGCTAATGAGAAATACAGAATCCCAGGCTTTACTCAGACCTACTGAGTTGGAATTTTCATTTTAACAAGTTCACCAGATGATTCCCATGCACACTGGCATTTGAAAACACTGGCGTAGAGGGAGACTCTTCAGGCTCCTCACTCCCACTGTTCTATGAAAGATGTTCCTGAAAGGATAATTATATGCCCCATATGAGATACAGATAATAGATTATTAAACAGACTTGTATTTGTCAAGCTGCAGTTATCCCTCCCCCATGCACGAGTAAGTCTTGAAATTATTAATAATTCACTGGGTCAAGACTTGTCATTTTAATGAAATAAGATAGAAAGTTGGATAGAGTCAAATATAAAATAATCAAATTGCATACATTTAGGGTGAATATTGTTTTGTGAAATTTAAGTTTCTGTTATATATGTGTGTATGTGTGTATGCCATGAGTTGTGAGATATATGTGTGTGTGTGTGTGTGTGTGTGTGTGTGTGTTTCTGACTGTGGCTTGTGGTTTTTAAAAACTTAAGAAATTTGGCATTGGACTCTTTGTATTGCAAAGCATATCCAGGCCATTTTGTACTTGTATTCCTAGTTCTTAGCATAGTGCCTAACAAATAGCAGGTACTAAAAGTGTACATAATAATGACTAATTCAGGAATTCAAATTTTTCTCCAAGTTTAGAAAAACCTTGGGAAAATAACTTCAGTTGTCAAACAGGGTTAGTTACAATTCCAAAAGGATCTAGGTGTCGTGGGCTTCACAGGTTGGATAGGACCCTACTGCAATTCACAGCTAGAGCTGTCATCAATAAAAGAAATATACATTCAGAAGCACCAAGGAGAGCTCCTGGGGTGAAGAAAATGGAATTTCTTAAGCCCAGGAAGACAGTGAAACTAAACTACAAAGTGAAACTAAACAGCTGTGGAATCTGTGCCGTCAAGGGGCCCAGTGAAGGGCTCTGTGTATGCACAGGAGCATGGCCTCATAGAAGAATAGAAGCATCCCTGCCAGGGTGGGAGGCCAGGGGTGAGGGGCTACCCTGGAAGGACAGCAGCTGGACTACCAACAGATGAGCTTTCTCCATTTAGCCTGGGGGAACCAAGGCTTCAGGTTTTAGAGACAACGTAGATCATGTTGGTTTTTGTGCTTGAACTCCCTATCATTTCCAGGGTTGTTTTTTTAACATTTACTTTATTTTTATTTTTTGGATGTAGTGGACCTTCATTGCTGCTCACAGGCTTTCTCTTGTGGTGAGCAGGGTATCTTGCACTTTGTTGCAGGGCACCAGCTTCTCATTGCAGGGACTTCTCCTGTTGCAGAGTATGGACTCTAGGCCCGTGGGCTTCAGTAGTTGCAGCTCACTGGCTCTAAGGCGTTGGCTCACTTGTGGCACAGGGGCTTACTTGCTCCATGGCGTGTGGGATCTTTTGGGCCAGAGATTGAACTGGTGTCCCTTGCTTTGCAAAACAGATTCTTAACCACTGGACCACCAGGGAAGCCCTGATTTCCAGTTTTGAGTGGCGCCCAGAGCAAGAAAAAGACCTACAGCAGGTCCAGGCTGCAGTGCAAGTTTCTCTGAGACTTCAGCTTCATGGCTCTGCAGACCCAATTGTATTGAATTCATGCTAAACAGTCTATGAAGCCTTAGAAAGCCCCAGTAGTAGAAATAGAATGCACACTTTTAGAGAAAAAAAATGTCTTCTTCTCTTGGCAACTACTCTCCATTTGAGAAACTAACTACTAGTCCTAAAGACTTAACATCTGATCATGAATTTTTAATTTTCTGCACAAATGAAACATCCATTATGAATTTAAGTCTGTCTACTCTTTGAATGATAAAGTTTGGTCTGAGCACCAGCTTTCAACCATTAATTGCACATGGATTTAAAAGACTGAGCCTGAGTAAATCAAGAAAAGACATGCAAATTACAGACCTACTCCTGTTATGTCATTGTCTCTCTCTCAAATAACATATATGGCCTCATGGGGTGTTCCTCAAAACCAGTTAGAAAAAGAGAGATAAAATAGTGGTCCAGTTCATGGGTGTATCTTTTGTATGTTGACAAATGGATGTCTGCTGCACTATCGCTACACTCAGGAAAGACTCAGAAAAGAGTGGGAAAGAGAAATGATACCAGTGGGTAGAATTTTTGTTATGAACATATCATGGCTCTAGATATGGATCTACTTTTGGCTCATGTACAATGATTAAAATATTAGTCAGGGACTTACATAGAATTAAACTGGAAAATTAATGATGAGGAAGCCTGAGGAACAGGTTTGTATATGGCCACTCATAAAGGGCACAGATGGTACAAATATTTATGTCTCAGGATATAATTATTTACTATTGCACAACAAATTACCACACACTTAGCAGCCTAACAAAACACTCATATTAGCTCACACATCTGTAGGTCAGAAGTATAGCACACCATGGTTGTATTTTCTGCTCAGGGTCTCAAAGGGTTAACATCAAGATGTCAGACAAACCAAATTCTCATCTAGAAACTCTAGGTGGGGAAATCTACTTCCAAGTTCATTTCAGTTCTTTTCAGAAATCAGTTCCTTGCAACTGCAGAATTGTGGTCATATATTTTTGATTTTGCTGGCAATCAGCTACGTTGTTTTCAGTTTGTAGAGGCTACCTGCATTCTTTACCATGAGGCTTATGTATTTTCAAGCAAGCAATAGCACACTGACTCTCTCTCATGCTTTTAATCTCTGACTTTAGACCGCTTATTTAAAGAGATGAAATGATTAGGTAAGGCTCACTCAGATAATCTTCCTATATTAAGGTCAACTGACATCTACAAGATGATTTTACAGAAATATATGGATTAGTGTTTGATTGAATAACTGGAAGAAGGTATGTATACACTATTGGCTGGTAATTTGGTAGGCCATCTTAAAATTCTACCTACCACAGTCTGCCTTCTGGTCCCCAAAGGTTAATGTCCTTCCCAAATACAAAACACATTCTCCTAATGTTCCCAAGAATCTCATCCTATGACAGTGTCAGCTCAAAAGTAAAAATATCTCATCATCCAAATTATCTAAACCAGATGTGGATGAGAATATTGGGCATAATTCATTAAGTGCAGTTCCTGAAGATATTTCTCTCTTCTGTGGACCTAGGATACTAAAGATGCAAATTTCCTGCCCACAAAATTCTCAGCATCTCATGATGGGAAAGGCACAGGATAACAGTTATAGATCAAAATGGGGAAAATGGAAGATAAGAGTCACTAATCCCAAAGACCTGGACATCCATTATTAGATTTCAAGACCTGAGACTAATCCTCTGTGGGTCTTACCTTCACCCTCTGTGTTCATGACTCTGAACTCTGGACTCTTTGCTCTGTATTCAGAGTTTCTGGTTCTGGCCTCTGATTCATTCTTCCTTTTTCATTAAAGGTAGCATGTGATCCTGGTTAAATAATTTTATCAGACTACTTCCTACCAGAAGAGTTTTGGGAGTCTGATATCCTCCTTTCATTTTGTACTCTTCTATTTCTTTCATTCCAAGCTGACAATATTTATGTTGATATAATTTCCTTCAGAACCTTGTTCGTCTTGAACAAACTGCACTGGGTCTGTCTCCATTGGGCAAAATCTACAAACACAATTATATCTGAGAACATTTTTCTCTATCTTTGGCTCCTGCTGAGGTGGCTGAGTGTGCATGCACTCAGCTCCTAAAGGATGTACATGCTCCTTACCACATGGTGCCCCCAACACCAAGCCAGCAGTGAAACGCTAAATCCTTCTCATACTTTAGATCATTAGCTTCTTTGTCTCTGACCTCTAGACCCCTTGAGCATCCTAGAGGTTGTCGACTTTTGTTGAAAAAGTGAGCTTTGTGGGACTGAGTACTCTGACTTTTTAACTTTTGGAGGTTTCAGCAAAATATTATACTACCAAACACTCAGCTTTTTCTCTATGTCATTCGTTCAGAAGTCATCTCTTAATTTTAGTGTATTTTGCCATTTGAATAGAATGGGAATTTCCCAAATCATCAAGTCCTATTTCTTTTTTGTTTATCAAATACTCCCTCAATTTGTCTCTCTCTTGCCACATTTTGATATAAATAGCAATAAACCAGGCCATACCTCAGCACTTTGGAAATCTCCTCAGCTAAATGTCCACGTTTATCACGTACATGTTCCGCTTTCCCCTGAACTGTGGGCGATAATTTCATGAAACATTCTGCTATTGCATATGAGGATCTCACTCCGCCAATTTCTAATAACATGCTCCTTGCATCCTTCTGGGCCTGCCTAGCAGGGTCTATGAAGTGTATATTTTTATTTATAGATAGTTCAAAGCAATATTACCCCAAATTCTCCTAATCTCCATTCACTACCCAGTTCCCAAGCCATTTAACATTTTTAGGTATTTGGCACTTTCAATGCCAATACGCATTTTAGTTTTCTATTATTATGTAAAAGTTACTTTAAATTTTGAAGCTTAAAACAACACATTTATTACCTGGCAGTGTCTCACACAACTGGGAAATAGGCCACAGGGAACCTTGTGTTTTAGCTGCAGCAGTCTAAAATGGAGTATCTACCTCAGTGAACTTGAAAAGTGGAGAAGAAGCAACAGTGGTTCAAATATTAGAAGCTTTTAGCTTTCTTAGTGAATTTTTGTAGATTTTCTTGTACACTTTTTTTTTTTTTTTGTGGATTGTTGTCTTTAGGACCATTTCCAAAGGTCTTTAATGGCTGATTTTAAAATGTCATTTTTATCACTTTCACCAGGGATCAAGTCAATGGGGCTCCTTAAGTTACCAGGCCACAAGTCAATCTTCCATTATGTCTTCATAGTATTTCATCCCCATTTTCTCTCTCCCCTTCTTCTGAGACTTTGATTATACATTTGACATTTGAACAATGCAGGGTCTAGTGGTGCTGACTCCCCACAAACTTGAACATCCATGAGAAATTTAATTGCTAATAGCCTACCGTTGAATGCAAGTCTTACTGATAATACAAACAGTCGACTAACACATTATTTTGTGTTATATATTTTACTCTTACAATATTGTACAGTGCTGTTTTGTCAATACCCTAAGTTTACATTGTTTACATAGTCTGTCAATGTATACATCAATATTGTTTTATATGATACAAAATACTGTAGCTATTGTGTGTATTACTAACACTAGAATTCGAAAATGGAAAGATCGTGCAAAAAGAAAGTCATATTTATTTACAGATATAAGGATTCATGCATTGATAACAAAGAACCAGCAATGTGATTGCTTTATGGTAACATAGTGTAATCAATACCATTGCTTCATGGTAACCTAGCCTATATACTGATGAATGAACCATTACACAATTTCTATGGCATATAGTTTACAGTGATATTCATAACATGACAATGCAACGTTATTACATTAAAGAAAAACACTTACCTGTGATATGATAGGCTGATGCACAGATCAGTTCAGTTCAGTTGTTTAGTCATCTTTGACTCTTTGTGACCCCACGGACTGCAGTACACCAGGTTTCCCTATCCATCACCAACTCCCGGAGTTTGACCAAACTCCTGTCCATTGAGTCGGTGATGCCATCCAACCATCTCATCCTCTGTCATCCCCTTCTTCCCATCTTTCAATCTTTAAGCCTTCAATCTTTCCCAACATTAGGGTCTTTTCCAATGAGTCAGTTCTCACCAGATGGCCAAAGTGTTGTAGTTTCAGCTTCAGCATCGGTCCTTACAATGAATATTCAAGGACTGATTTCCTTGAGGATTGACAGGTTTTATATCACTGCAGTCCCAGGGATTTTCAAGAGTCTTCTCTAACACCATAGTTCAAAAGCATCAGTTCTTCAGTGCTCAGCTTTCTTTATGGTCCAACTCTCACATCCATACCTGACTATTGGAAAAACCATAGCTTTGACTAGATAGACCTTTGTCAGCAAAGTAATGTCTCTGCTTTTTAATATGCCATCTAGGTTGGTCATAGGTTTGTTTTTTTTTTTTTTTCCAAGGAATAAGCATCTTTTAATTTCATGGCTGCAATCACCATCTGCAGTGGATGAAAATGAAGTCTGTCACTCTTTCCATTTTTTCTCCATTTGTTTGCCATGAAGTGATGGGACAGGATGCCATGATCTTCATTTTTGAATGTTGTTTTAAGCCAGCTTTTTCACTCTCCTCTCTCACTTGCATCAAGGGGTTCTTCAGTTCCCCTTTGCTTTCTGCCATAAGGGTGGTGTCATCTGTGTGTCTGAGTTTATTGACATTTCTGCCGGCAATCCTGATTCCAGCTTATGCTTCATCCAGCCAGGGATTTCTCATGATAAATTCTGCATATAAGTTAGATAAGCAGGGTGACAATATACAGTCTTGACGTATTCCTTTCCGAATTTGGAACCAGGCCGTTGTTCCATATCCAGTTCTAACTGTTGCTTCTTAACCTGCATACAGATTTCTCAGGAAGCAAGTAAGGTGGTCTGGTATTGCCATCTCTTTAAGAAGATGAGTGAGTGAGTGAGTAAAGTCGCTCAGTCGTGTCCGACTCTTTGCGACCCCATGGACTGTAGCTTACCAGGCCTCTCTGTCCATGGGATTCTCCAGGCAAGAATACTGGAGTGGGTTACCATTTCCTTCTCCAGGGGATCTGGCTTATGTTAATTTTCCAATTATTTGCTTCTTTAAAGCAAAGTTACAAAACAGCAAGAAAATTAACACATTATTAATTTTATATCACTCATACCTATGTAAGAATAGGCTATCCATTTTGACATAAATTTTGCACACAATGTTCTACATAAATATTTTTGTATATTTATTGAAAAAATCTGCATATACGTGGATCAAGCAGCTTAAACCCATGTTGTTCAAGGGTCAATCATATATACATTAGATTTTTTTTCTCCACCATATCTCATTAGTCTGTCACTATATATTGTTATTGTCTTTTGTCTCTCTCTCCACCCCTCAGTCTAGAGATGAGCACCAATTTGGAGCTTTTATACTTCATATACCTTATATTTCAATGCTTATGTATAAGTATATTTCATATACTTGTATATTTCATACTTTATACTTCACAACTAATAACTCCCAGGAGGTCTTGGTGTTTCTATTTCCCTAAGGCACAGTCTCCCTGAAAAGTGTGTGCAGGTCCCACTGAAAAAGATTTCATGTCAGATGCATAGTATACATTAGTGGCTGCTGGGTCCACCTCAGAGGTGCCCTTCTTTCACCTCAGTTGAGTGAGAGTGAAAAACCTTACTACAGCAACTCGAATTAAGAAACAGCAGACCTAAAATTCTTTACTGCCTGAATATGTTAGGCGGCATCCTATAGGCTGCCCAATTGTTTCATTTTTAAGAATGCTCTGATTAACCTGATGGCTACACAGACCCCGTGGGTCAAACATCCTATTACCATTTCATTCCTGTGGCTCATAGTGGTAGTTGCAGTCACCTTGTCACTTGACCTCTATCACTCTGAGATCCCTTCATTCACATTAAGATGAAGTAGCCCAATTCTACTGCAGCATTTTCCACCATCATCTCCAGCCTACAAAGCACGGGCCCACAGAAACTATCAAGGATGCCCATGACCCTCTCAACAATGCATTTTTAAAGTCATGGAGCATGTCTACAAATACCTCTATCTGGGGCTCCACTCCTTCCCTATTAGTGTCCTTATGTGTGTGCTGTGTGTGTGCTCAGTTGCTCAGTTATGTTCAACGCTTTTGTGACTGTATGGACTGTGGCCACCCAAGCTCCTCTATCCATGAGATTATCCTGGCAAGAGTACTGGAGTGCAGTGCCATTTCCTTCTCCATGGGATCTTCCCCACCCAAGGATCGAACCCATGTTGCCTGCATCACCTGCGTCTCCTGCACTGGCAGGGGATTCTTTACCACCGAGTCACCTGGGAAGCTCAGTGTCCTTACCTTATTATAAAATCCATAGCATGTAGGGCATGTAGTTGGCAGTGGAACTCAGTGACACTACAAGGACCTGAGATTGGTCATCAGCTTTTTTTTTTTCATCCCTAAGATGAGGGACTCCAAACATGGCATGCAGGCTTTCTGGTGCTCTGCATGTGCTTTCTGTTGTATTTTCATAGCTTTCAATTTCCTTTTTCCTATGCATACTCTTTAGGACCATCAAAGGAAATGGGAAACTCCACAACCTTTTGGATAATTATTTTTGGCGCAGTGCTTAAATGACAGAGCAGCTTGATTCCCGAACTTCGGTTTCCACTTGTACTTCATTCAATGCCACCAGTGGTGGGAATCTGAATGTGACACTGCTACATGCCGTGTACCAAGAAAGCTCTCCTAACACCCCACCTCCAGCTCTCCCAACACCATTACAAAGAGGAGATTTTTCCCTCTTCAAATTAGTAACCCAACTTCTGGGGTAACTTCTGGTATCTACTACTGTATCTGAGAAGTGCATGACAGGAAACAGGGGGCCCATCTAAATTAGAAAAATTGAGTTTTTTTAAAGGACAGTATACAAAGACATGGGAAGGGTAGTCCTGAGAACCACAAAAGATAGTGAAATGCTCTGTGGCTAGTAAAGGTAGGATTATCTAGGCCTGAGGGACAAAGGGAAAGACAGGTGACCAAAAGCTGGAGATACAGAGCCTATTTGGAGAAGGTAGTCCCCCAGGAAACTTTAGAGAAGAGTTTCAACCAGCATCTGATGACACTACAGGGAACAAGCTGGGAAGAAAATTTCCTAACCATACTGTCCACCATGGATTCCCAAAGAACAAGGGAGCCCTTTGATGCAGTCAATATAAGTCAGATTTCCTGGGATATAGAGCAGGGTGGGGAGGGTGGAGATCGAATCATGATGGGAAGATCGAGAGATTTCTAGCAAATAAGCAAATAAGCCATGTTAGCAGTGGCTTTCCTGGTGGCTCAGTGGCAAAGAATCCACCTGCAGTGCAGAAGAGGAAGGGCATGCGGGTTCAGTTCCTGGGTGGGGAGGATCCCCTGGAGGAGGAATTGGCAATCCACTGCAGTATTACTGGGGCTTCCCTGATAACTCAGTTGGTAAAGAATCCGCCTGATTAACCTCCAATTAAAATAAATAAATTTATATTAAAAAGAAAGAATCCACCTGCAATGCACTAGACTCCAGTTTGATTCCTGGGTCAGGAAGATCCACTGGAAAGGGATACACTACCCACTCCAGTATTCTTGGGCTTCCCCTTGTGCCTCAGCTGGTAAAGAATCTGCATGCAATCCAGGCGACCTGGGTTCAATCCCTGGGTTGGGAAGATCCCCTGGAGAAAGGAAAGTCTACCCACTCCAGTATTCTGGCCTGGAGAATGCCATGGACTGTATAGTCCATGGGGTCATAAAGAGTTGGACACGACTGAGCAACTTTCACAGTCAGTCTCCAGTATTCCTGCCTGGAGAATCCTACAAACAGAGGAGCCCGGTGGGCTGAGGTCCATGTGGTTGCAAAGATTTGGACACAACTGAAGCGACTAATATGCCAGCAAATTTGGAAAACTCAGCAATGGCCACAGGACTGAAAAGGTCAGTTTTCATTTCAATCCCTAAGAAAGGCAATGCCAAAGGACGTTCAGACTACCCCACAATTGTACTTATATCATACACTAGCAAAGTAATGCTCAAAATTCTCCAAGCCAGGCTTCAACGATAAATGAACTGTGAACTTCCAGATGTTCAAGCTGGTTTTAGAAAAGGCAGAGGACTCACTCATGTGCTAGGCATTAGAGATGCTGGGATGAAAAAGACAAATTGTGTTTCGAGAAGCAGAGTCCAAAGCAGATTTTCTCAATTTTTAAAATACTCAATCCACAATCAGAAGTTTATTTTTCATCACAATTCAAGGTGCATAAACATACATACATACATATATAAATAAGTGAAATACAAATTTCACAAAACAATACTCATCCTATCTACCTGGGATGCAATCTGATATTTACTCTTTGGCTCTAACCAATGCTGTTCCACTCTACTTCATAAAAAACTGCAGATATTGACTCATTGAATTTGCTTTAGGTTCTACTAATGTTGGAGATGTGTTTGTGCAGTTTGACAAACAGGCCTACTTAGTAGTCTGTGGGGGTATGTCTTATGCAGCACATGTATTTACCCTTGTAGGTACATATTTCACATGATGGTGAGAGTAAGAAGCTAAGGAGAGTCTCCTTACAAACCAGTGCTTTGCAAAACTTTAAAGTGCTCAGAAATCACCTAAAGATCTTGTTTAATGAAGACTCTGATTCAGTAGCTCTAGGATGTAGACCTGAGATTCTACATTTCTCTCTCTCAGATGATGCTGATGCAACTGGTCCATGGGCCATTGTCTGAGTAGCAATGCTGTAAAAACCACAAGTATGAGTAGTTGTGTTAACCTTGTAATGCAGGGCCTCGCAGCTCTCTCCTAGGGGATAATTTCCTCTAAGGAAAGAGGAATGGAGCTGAGAAGGTACTGACAGATGAGAAAAGTACAATGTGTGCCACTCAAGTTTTATCCCAGCTCCCTATATCTGAATCTGGTGGAAAGATCATTGTATGCAAAAATTTGAAATCCCCTAGGGACCAAAGCATCGCTGATGTTACCTACTTGGATAAGTATAACTCTAAAGTGAGGAAAAGGGCTTTATCCTCACTTCAATATGTGTCATGGGATGGGGCAGGTTTAGGACTCACTGGGGGAATTCCAAGGAAATCAACTGGACTTTGTCATCTTGGGGACACCAGTTCATCAGCAGCAGTGAAGACTTTATCATAAGGGTACAGGACTCACAAAGGGGCACAGTGCCCAGCAGATTTAGCAATATCCACAGGAGGGTGGTACCCACTTTTGGCTTCCTGGACTTATTCCTGGGCACAGGTGAGATCTACATCCACCCTCTTCCAAGGGTCTGATGGGGTCCTATTTCAACTACTAAAAATGTTAGAAACCAGCCTAACATAGCTTACATACTCAGTATCTCATCTAATCCATTCCACAATCTTGTGAGGCAATTATTATCCAGATTTCACAGATGACAAGATTGTCCTTTAGAGCAGTGGATATAACTGCCAAGTTGATTCTTCCAGATATGAGTCTAAAAGTCATGTGAGTTTTACATAACATTTTTAAGTCTGACAGCAAGAATTTTAGTGTTTTCACTGTCTTCATAAACTCAGTAAACAATTCTTTGTATTGCTTTCTTTTTTATATTTTAGTATTTTTATAAGTAATCTGACTCCTCTAGGAAAAAATGGATGAGTAGAAAGAAAACAAAAACAAAAAAAATCAATCACAATCTCACAACTCGTAAAACTACTGTTAACCACTTAGTAAACAAGTTTTCTACTTTTCCTGCGCAAGATGTACTATGTAAATTTCTATTCTTTTACAATAGTGGACTGATTCTGTAGATGATATTATAAGCTACTCTATTTTTCCAAGAGTCATAATGTCTTTGTAATTAATGCACATGGGAAAAATTCCCTACTGATGAGTACTCTAGTTTGATCAAAGATTGTTGATATTAAGAGTGACACCTAAGCAAAGTATTTGCAAAACTTTAAAGCACAAGGCCTGGTAAATGTTGGTCAGAGGCACTACACAAAAGGAATGTTTTCAAAGCCACTTTGTGGGGCCCTGCAGCCACCCCTGAGTTCCCTTGGGACCCTCGGGTGGAAGGGACCCCAATTCTGCACGGGCCCGTCCCTCCACACTTCCCACCCCTCTGGGTCCCTGTCCAAAGCCCTCTTCCTTCACTGACCTACAGGGATTCTGGACAGGTTCCTCCTCTTTTGGTAGCCCAGCAAAGCACTAGGAACAACAGCTTCACAGACCAGCAGACAGGAAAATGTGCTGGGAGCTCCATGAACACAGGGCCCTCATCCACCATTGCCTCCCCCACCTCCCATAACCCTGCACCTCAGTCGCCAAAATTTTTTGTCAGGCCTCAGGCACCAGACCAGGATGCTTTACAAGCTGCTTGAGTCTCTGGGACCCCTCCTTTGGAGACAACCCGCCCCCCGCCCAGCCCCTTTACACAGAGGTCAATATTTCCTCCTTGGCTCAGAGAGGGGGCTATTCTCAGAAATTTGTCTACGTTTCAAAGTCACACTGCTCCCCCCACCTCTGGCCCCATTTCAGGCTCGAAAGTGGGTGGAGGGCACAGAGGAGGGGCGTGGAGGAGGAGGCGGGGCCACTTGCCGGGTCCTCCCTCCCCACCTGCCCATCCGTCTCACGGCTGTCCTCTCTGCGCCCCTCCCCGCTGCTCACGGATCCTAGCCCCTCCCACTTCCACCCACGCCCAGGGTGCCAGCAGCGCCCACCTCCACACTGACCTGTGGGGCCCAGGTCAGGTCTGCCCTTCCTCGTTCTCGCCCAAGCCCGCTCGCCCCTCGCCCTCCACCTGGGCAGCTCTGCGAGCCGGTTCCGCGCGTTGTGCAAGCCAAGCGGACTGCGAGAAACCTGACTGCAGGGCGCCTGGCTGGTCACGTGAGCGCCGCATCACCGAGCTCTCTCTCTCCCACCTCCCCGGCCCTTCACCCCCTCACCCCCTTCCCAGACCCGACAGCTGCGGAGAGGTGGAGTGCGGCTGGAGAAGGGGGACTTCCAAACAGAGCAGGAGGGAGGCTTCCTGACTGCAGGTGCTTGACCTGGAGCATCTCAGGTCCTCGCTCAGCATCGCTCTGAGATGCCCATTATCCCCCAGCTGTGGCAGCAGATCGCAGGGAGGGTACCCGACTTTGCCAAGAGCGCGCCTCACAGAGCCCCGCAGCCCGCTTTCAAGACCAGCTCCACCTGACTCCAGAGCCCTGGGGCTGGTGCTCGCCGGGAAGCTGCGCTGCCACGTTGAGTAGCTGTGTCCTGAGCCTCTGCTCTTCTCAGTCCACGTGTTCTCTCTCCTTGGCTGATCTCTGTCCGTTTTCTTGTAAACACAGATGATCCCCGATAACCTACTTGTCCAGGCTATTTTCTCCCTCGAATGTCAGACCTTTTTGCCATCTTTCTATTGAGCACCACTGCCTGAATGTCCCCGAGGGAACCTCAAAATCCATACACCCCAGACTGAGCTCACAAGCTTCCTTCTCGCCTTCTCTGTTCACTTCCCTCCATACTGAAAACTTGGACTCCAAATTTGGCCCATTCTCATCTAGAGAGAATGAAAAGTTAAAAAAAAAAAAAAAGGAAGCATTAAAACGTTTATGATTTTAATTTATTTATTTTAATTGGAGGCTAATTACTTTACAATATTGTAGTGGCTTTTGACATGAATCAGCCATGGGTGTACATCTGTTCCCCATCCTGAATGCCCCCTCACACCTCTCTTCCCATCCCATTCCTCAAGGTCAGCACAGTGCATCAGCGCTGAGCACCGTGTCTCATGCATCGAACCTGGATTGGTAATATACATGTTTCAATGCTATTCTCTCAAATAATCCCACCCTTGCCTTCTCCCACAGAGTCCAAAAGACTGTCCTATACATCTATGTCTCTTTTGCTGTCTTGCGTATAGGATCATCCATACCATCTTTCTAAATTCCATATATATGCATTAGTATACTGTATTAGTGGTTTCCTTTTGACTTACTTCACTCTGTATAATAGGCTCCAGTTTCATCCACCTCATTAGAACTGATTCAAGTGTATTCTTTTTAATGGCTGAGTAATATTCCTGTGTGTAAGTAGCACAGCGTTCTTATCCATTTGTCTGCCGATGGACACCTAGGTTGCTTCCATGTCCTGGTTTTTATAAACAGTGCTGGGATGAACATTGGGGTACATGTGTCTCTTTCAATTCTGGTTTCCTCTGTGTGTATGCCCAGCAGTGGGATTGGTGGGTCATAAGGCAGTTCTATTACCTGTTTTTAAGGAATCTCCATACTGTTCTCCATAGTGGCTGTACTAGTTTGCATTCCCACCAACAGTGTAAGAGGGTTCCCTTTTCTCCACACCCTCTCCAGCATTTATTGTTTGTAGACTTTTGGATAGAAGCCATTCTGACCAGCGTGAGATGGTACCTCATTGTGGTTTTGATTTGCATTTCTCTGATAATGAATGATGTTGTGCATCTTTTCATGTGTTTGTTAGCCATCTCTATGTTTTCTTTGGAGAAATGTCTGTTTAGTTCTTTGGGCCATTTTTTGACTGGGTCGTTTATTTTTCTGGAACTGAGCTGCAGGAGCTGCTTGTATAATTTTGAGATTAACTTTTTGTCAGTTGCTTCATTTACTATTATTTTCTACCATTCTGAAGGCTGTCTTTTCACCTGGCTTATAGTTTCCTTCATTGTGCAAAAACTTTTAAGTTCAGTTAGGTCCCATTTGTTTATTTTTGCTTTTATTTCCATTACTCTGGGAGGTGGGTCATAGAGGATCCTACTGTGATTTATGTCGCAGAGTGTTTTGCCTATGTTTTCCTCTAGGAGTTTTATAGTTTCTGGTCTTACATTTAGATCTTTCATCCATCTCGAGTTTATTTTTGTGTATGGTGTTAGGAAGTGTTCTAGTTTCATTCTTTTTCAGGTGGTTGACTAGTTTTCCCAGCACCACTTGTTAAAGAGAGTGTCTTTTCTCCATTGTGTATTCTTGCCTCTTTTGTCAAATATAAGGTGTCCATAGGTGTGTGGATTTATCTCTGGGCTTTCTATTTTGTTCCATTGATCTATATTTCTGTCTTTGTGCCAGTACCATACTGTTTTGATGACTGTGGCTTTGTAGTATAGCCTGAAGTCAGGCAGGTTGATTCCTCCAGTTCCATTCCTCTTTCTCAAGATTGCTTTGGCTAGTTGAGGTTTTTTGTATTTCCATACAAATTGTGAAATTATTTGTTCTAGTTCTGTGAAAAAATATCATTGGTAGCTTGATAGGGATTGCATAAAATCAATAGATTGCTTTGGGTACTATACTCATTTTTGTTATATTGATTCTTCTGATCCATGAACATGGTATATTTCTCCATCTATTTGTGTCATCCTTGATTTCTTTCATCAGTGTTTTATACTTTTCTATATATAGGTCTTTGCTTCTTTAGGTAGATTTATTCCTAAATATTTTATTTTCTTTGCGATGGTGAATGGAGTTGTTTCCTTAATTTCTGTTTCTGTTTTCTCATTGTGAGTGTATAAGAATGCAAGGGATTTCTGTGTGTTAATTTTATATCCTGCAACTTTATTATCTCCATTGATTAGCTTTAGCGATTTTCTGGTGGAGTCTTTAAGGTTTTCTATGTAGAGGATCATATCATCTGCAAACAGTGAGAGGTTTACTTCTTCTTTGCCAATGTGGATTCCTTTTATTTCTTTTTCTTCTCTGATTGTTGTGGCTAAAACTTCCAAAACTATGTTGAATAGTAGTGGTGAGAGTGGGCACCCTTGTCTTGTTCCTGACTTTAGCAGAAGTGCTTTCAGTTTTTCACCATGGATAATGTTTGCTGTGGGTTTGTCATATATAGCTTTTATTATGTTGAAATACGTTCCTTCTATTCCTGGTTTCTGGAGGGTTTTTATCATACATGCATGTTGAATTTTGTCAAAGGATTTCTCTGCATCTCTGCATATATTGCAATCATCATATGGTTTTTATCTTTCAATTTGTTAATGTGGTGTATTACATTGATGATTTGTGGATATTAAAGAATCATTGCATCCCTGGGATAAAGCCCACTTGGTCATGATGTATGATCTTTATAATATGTTGTTGGATTCTGTTTGCTAGGGTTTTGTTAAGGATTTTTGCATCTATGTTCATCAGTGATATTTGCCTATAGTTTTCTTTTTTGTAGCATCTTTGTCAGGTTTTGGTATTAGGGTGGTGGTGGCCCCATAGAATGCGTTTGGCAGTTTACCTTCCTCTGCAATTTTCTGGAAGAGTTTGAGTAGGATAGGTGTTAGCTCTTCTCTAAATTTTTGGTAGAGTTCAGCTGTGAATCCGTCTGGTTCTGGGCTTTTGTTTGCCTGAAGATTTCTGATTAAAACATTTAAAACTATGGTCCACAAATGAACAGATTCATCGTGTAACCCATGTTTGTCCCTCTTCCTTCTATTCCTTTTCTTTTTTTCTCTTTGACATTTGTGAAACTACCACCCAAGACTAGTAAACTACCAGCATTGTATTTTCTACAGTGTTGTGACACATACAGGCACACACAAACATACACACACAGAGTATATGGATGTCTGAGTGTTCATATGTGTAACTATGGGACATCTCCACTTCTATTTGATTTGGAAGATAATACGTCTTCTTTATACAATGGTTAATTACATATGTGACACAACCAATTATATTTCTGATGCATATGTTTTTTAATTTAGTGAAAAATGTATCCTCCTATAACATTTTCTTCCACCAAGACGTGTATTCAAATTAACATATCAATGTCACATAACAAGTAATTGTATCCTCAATGTTGAAATCATTAACTGAATTCACATTGCCATTAATAACAAGGCTAGATATTTCTCTTTCATCAGCATGAACTTCCAAAAATGTAGTATTATTATATTATTTTGATAAAAGCAATATCAAGTCAGTTGCTATTAACTGATTTTCTTTTTAGTATTTGATGATGCTGATTTTAAACTATCATCAATAATTGTTTCCTAAATTCTTTTGCTAATGAAGCCAAATATTAAGAGATATCATTCCTATTTTTTAACATGGGCATGAAAACTTGGGATTCAAATTTTGAATAATTAAATTAAAAGAAAAAATAATTTATTCTAAATTGTAAGTTCTGTTCATAGAATAAGTCAGCACAATTTCTGAATCTGTATGTACTTAATTGATATAGTCTTAAAATAACTACTGTCTTCTGAAGCAGATGCAAATGTTTCTTTAGCAGATTTATAAATTTGGTGTTTTTATTGTCCTTGGAAGGGATGTGCTAATTAATTATGTTGAGTTAGAAGAGTGAAAGTCACTCAGTCATGTCCAACTCTTTAGGACCCCATGAACTGTAGCCCACCAGGCTCCTCTGTCCATGGAGTTTTCCAGGCAAGAAGACTGGAATGGGTTGCCATTCCCTTCTGATTTGGGGCTTTTGGCTTCCGCAGCTATTGCCTTATAAGATAATGTATGTGTATTTTTTTAAGCCTTCAATTTTGTGATTAGGAAGCATTAGGAAACTAATACAAGTAAAAACAGTCTACTAAACACACATCAACTTATTTTTGTAATAAGGAAGAATAATTCTTACCCCATATTGAACCTATTTTGAGGGCTTCCCTGGTGGCTCAGATGGTAAAGAATCTGCCTACAATGCAGGATTCCTGGATTGGATCCCTAGGTCAGGAAAATCCCCTGGAGAAGGAAGTGACAGCTCACTTCAGTATTCATACCTGGAGAACCCCATGGACAGAGGAGCCTGAGGAGCTACTGTCCTTACTGTAAGGAAGAATAATCCTTACTCCATGTTGAACCTATTTTAGCTCTTACCTTTGTATTCTGTAGTTAGCTGCCTTTGTTTAGTGATGCTAACTGGCTCATTAATCACTGAGAGAATTTTGCCTGCAGCTTAGGATGTACCTGATATCCCCCTTTCAAAATAAAAATAAAAAACTCTACTTCTGCTAAGATGACAAGGAAATAAGAAAAAGAAAAATTAGCTTTTGTCTTATCTAGTTCTGCAGGAATATCTTGACCAGATCCCAGTATAAGTTAACTGACCAAGAACAAAGAAGTTTTGTAAACTCCCTCAGACCCTAACTGATGCCCAGTTGCTTGAGGCTATTACCACCTAACCTCACCTCCTCCTGCTTCTCCCTTTACTGCATAAAAGAAGCTTGAATTCCACCCCAAATTAACATTGTTCTTTAGGCCATTGCACTCATCTCACATGCTAGAAAAGTAATGCTCAAAATTCTCCAAGCCAGGCTTCAGCAATATGTGAACTGTGAACTTCCAGATGTTCAAGCTGGTTTTAGAAAAGGCAGAGGAACCAGAGATCAAATTGCCAACATCCACTGAATCATCAAAAAAGCAAGAGAGTTCCAGAAAAACATCTATTTCTGCTTTATTGACTATGCCAAAGCCTTTGACTGTGTGGATCACAATAAACTGTCGAATGAAGGAGATGGGAATACCAGACCACCTGACCTGGCTCCTGAGAAACTTGTATGCAAGTCAGGAAGCAACAGTTAGAAGTGGACATGGAACAACGGACTGGTTCCAAATAGGAAAAGGAGTACGCCAAGGCTGTATATTGTCACCCTGCTTATTTAACTTTTATGCAGAGTACATCATGAGAAATGCTGGGCTGGAAGAAGCACAAGCTGGAATCAAGATTGCCGGGACAAATATCAATAACCTCAGATATGCAGATGACACCACCCTTATGGCAGAAAGTGAAGAGGACCTAAAAAGCCTCTTTAAAAGTTGAAAGAGGAGAGTGAAAAAGTTGGCTTAAAGCTCAACATTCAGAAAACGAAGATCATGGCATCTAGTCCCATCACTTCATGGGAAATAGATGGGAAAACAGTAGAAACAGTGTCAGACTTTATTTTTTTGGGCTCCAAAATCACTGCAGATGGTGATTGCAGCCATGACATTAAAAGGCGCTTACTTCTTGGAAGGAAAGCTCTGACCAACGTAGATAGCATATTCAAAAGCAGAGAAATTACTTTGCCAACAAAGGTCCATCTAATCAAGGCTATGGTTTTTCCAGTGGTCATGTATGGATGTGAGAGTTGGACTGTAAAGAAAGCTGAGCACCAAAGAATTGGTGCTTTTGAACTGTGGTGTTGTAGAAGACTCTTGAGAGTCCTTTGGACTGCAAGGAGATCCAACCAGTCCATTCTGAAGGAGATCAGCCCTGGGATTTCTTTGGAAGGAATGATGCTAAAGCTGAAACTCTAATACTTTGGCTGATGCAAAGAGTTGACTCATTGAAAAAGACTCTGATGATGGGAGGAGTTGGGGGCAGGAGGAGAAAGGGATGACAGAGGATGAGATGGCTGGATGGCATAACCGACTCAATGGACATGAGTTTGGGTGGACTCTGGGAGTTGGTGATGGACAGGGAGGCCTGGCCTGCTGCAATTTATGGGGTCGCTAAGAGTTGGGCATGACTGAGCAACTGAACTGAACTGAATAATTAATAATGTTGAACATCTTTTCATGTGGCTATTGGTCATCTGTATGTCTTCCTTCAATCATGCCTTTAAAAAAACATTTTTAGACAATTGTAGATTTACATGTAGTTGTAAGAAGCAATAGAGAGTGATATCTTATGCCCCTTACCCATTTTCCTTAAATGGTAACCCATGTAGCTACAATAAAATATCACAGACAGAAAATGGACATTGGTGTAATGAAATAAAATTTATAGTTTAAGGTAAGACAAAAATTTAAATATAAACATTTTCTCCACTTCTTTGGTCTTCCTCTTTCTTTTCCAGTATGCATTATGCATCTGTATTATGTGTTGACCAGACCTCCCCAAAAGCAGAAATACCTGCTCAACCACAAAGGGAAATTTTTCTTTTTCTGACACCAGCCATGTAACTCCTTAGAAGATAACATTCCTTACTCAATCCTGTAAGGGGTTACAATGACCCACCATTCACCTCGTACGTGCAAACATCTTTGGTGAACTTTTGTACAATGCCAGAATATCATCTTCTTAAAGATAGTGATTTGTGAAAAACAATCTGGTCATATGACTTGGGAATATACTTGGTCCCTCACCTGATAGAAGGTCTTAGCTTAAATACTTACATACAACCTTATTAATGTTATTTGTATTCTGTATATTACAAGTAATATTACTTGTATTCTGCCTAGTTTATAAGATTTTTTTTTCTTGCATTACCAAATGTGTGACTGAATCACCAGTTATAATAATGAAGACTTGGAGACTTGAAACAATTGACCAAATATGTAATTCCAAATGAGAGGAATGATTGTAACAGTGTAACTCTAGATATGTGAAGAAACAAAAGGAAGAATCTTTTCCTGGACCATAATTGTCTAATAAGACAGGTGGTCTAGAGATTTTTGGCCACTGTTAATAAGCCCTAAGGGTCTTCCCTAGTGGCTCAGTTTGTGAAGAGTCTGCCTGCAATATAAGAGACCCAAGTTCAATCCCTGGGTCGGGAAGATCCCCTGGAGAAGGAAATGGCAACCCACTCCAGTATTCTTGCCTGAAGAATTCCATGGACATAAGAGCCTAGTTGGCTACAGTCTATGAAGTCACAAAGAGTCAGACAGTGACTAACACTTTTGTTGTAGCCATGTGTTCTGGGAAACTAACTCACTCAGAAGAACAATGCAGATAGTGGAGTGCAGTTTATTACACCAGTGAGCCCAAGGTAGAGTCTCCTCTTAGCCAAGGACCCCGATCAGTTTTTGTGAAAACCTTATATACCCTAAGTGTACATGCCCAAACCCACCTCCCCAAAATTCCCTGAAACTAGTCTGAACAAAGGAAAAGAGAGATGCAATCAAAGTTAACCCATGATTCATAAGCCTTGAAAGTGAAAGTGAAGTCGCTCAGTAGTGTCCGACTTTGCGACCCATGGACTGTAGCCCACCAAGTTTCTCCGTCCATGGGATTCTCCAGACAAGAATACTGGAGTGGGTTGCCATTTCCTTCTCCAGAGGATCTTCCCGACCTACGGATCGAACCCAGGTCTCCTGCATTGCAGGCAGACGCTTTAACCTCTGCGCCACCAGGGAAGCCCCCCATAAGCCTTAAGCCTAGGTAGTTAACAGTGGACAGTTGTCAACAGGTTGTGGTCATTCCTCAATAAGCATAATAGAATGTATAATTCTATTCGGTTACACAAATAATTCTTTTAGGTGATGGAGAGCCCTGGGGCTTTTCCTTCCAGGGGCCTGATTTTTCAGTTGGTATGTTGTTTCCATAGATACTGGGCATATAGCTCAAAGTCCACAGTTCAGACCAAGATGGAGTCCTGCTTTTAAGATAGAGCCTATTCTGTTTCCTCCTTCACTTTCACTTTCAAAAACCCTAACCAGTAATAACATATTGAGTTGGCCTGTCAATGAAATCGTGGCTTGACCTGTGAATGAGCATTCCTATCACCATGGAACAAAATGGTCATGAAAGGTCTCGCAACCCTTGGTCAAATTTATAACTAAGCAGAAGCCCTAACAATTAAAGAAGGTTGTTCACCACTAGGTTCTACAAGTCCCTGACCTTCAACACACACAGAAAGGAGTTCAGGATGAAGACCAGGAATGAGACACAATGAAAAGCAGCAGAACTGGCCTTCAGATAGCTAGATATTTTCAGGAGAAAAATTTTATGAATCCACTTTCCTTGCATCTTCTCATACTTAGAAAACCACTAAAATCATTAAGATATATGTTCTTTTCAAATAGCAGTAACTTTTTTTCCAATATGTGTGCTGGATTGTACATACCCCTTCTCTAAAATCACATATATACTGGTCTTCCATTTATCTCTTTGAAACAGTATCTGGTTCTTTTCAAAGACTGAGTCCCAGGTTGTAATCTTCAGGTTGTCTTGAATAAATTTTCCATTTCTCTCTGAGATTTGACTATTGATTAATTTTATGGTTGACAAGTACAAACCACCTATCTTATTCAGATTTCACCATTTTACATGTACCTGTTTCTTCATGAGTATGTGTATTTAGTGTTTTGACATTTTATCATACGTGCTTTCTCATATGAAATATCATTAACCCCTACATCTATCTGAGATGTTATCCAAAAATCAACCAGTACAGGGAAGATTACTTATCCAAGACTCTGTGGTGTGCCTGGTCTCTAAAGTTCTAATGCAATACTCCTCTACAAGGACTCTTCTTTATGGGTCACATGCTACACATTATTCTTTAGAAAATAACATAGAATTTTTAAAAGGGGTGGGAAAGTATATAAAATAAAATGGGATAGGGTGATAGTTTTCATTTGCAAACCCTTTGGAACTGGCCCAGTGATTTTCTTTTTTCTAAATTATCAGAGAAATCAATAGAAATGACACTGAAGTTAATTTTGAATGTTTCCAGTTAACATTTCCACATGACTAACATGTAATCATTCTATTTGGGTTATGTCTAAAAGAGTCTTCTTTAAAGGAAGAATGAATGTGAAAAGGGAAGGGAACTAATAATGTCTGTTCGTGCCAAGTTACCTATACACATACATATTCTGTGTATGACACTTGAAATATTTTGCTGCTCAAAATAATTGTTTGATATGAATACAGTTATTCCCATTTTGTTCAATACAAGATACAGGATGCTTGGGGCTGGTGTACGGGATGATCCGGGGAGATGGTATGGAGTGGAAGGTGGGAGGGGGCTACGGCATTGGGAGATCATGTACACCTGTGGCTGATTCATGTCAATGTATGGCAAAACCAATACAGTATTGTAAAATAGAATAAAGTATTAAAAAATAAATAAGTACAAAAAAAAAATAAACTCAAAGCCTAATAGAGCATAAGAATTTCGTTGCTCAATGAGTCTATAAATTATACACTGTGATTAAGAATATATAAGTAAGGATTTAATAAAGATGAAAGATAAAAATTAAAAATGGGGAGAAGAAAACTCACATATATCAGGTGCCTTTTAAATATCTTCCCATAGATACAGTGATCATAGAAAAACTAACACTGAGCCAGTGGTTATCCTCAGATAACACATTGCACCTTTTTATTTTGTGGTCATTCTGGGCTTCCCATGTGGCACTAGTGGTAAAGAATTCATCTGCCAATGCAGGAGACACAAGAGATGGGGGATTCATCCCTGGATCACGAAGATCCCCTGGAGTAGGAAATGGCAACCAACTCCAATATTCTTGCCTGGTGAATCCCATGGACAGAGGAGCCTGGTGAGTTACAGTTCATGGGCTGCAAAGAGTCAGACACAACTGAGCACACACACAAATACACACACACACACACTGTGCTCAGGGGTATTTTTTGAAATGTGTATGTTTTGTTGACAATTCACGCATGTATGAGTGGATACTAATACTTTCCTTTCTTCAAGTGGACATTTCCAATGATTATAAACATCTAGATCTCAGAAGAAAGATCTGGGACATGAATTTTGGTGGGTGTGTCTGGCAAATAATAAACATTCAATAAATATATATCAAAATGATAAATCTATGCATCCGTGAAAGGTATTAGCCTTACTCACTTAGCCCCTAGAACAAAATAGCAAAATGGACAAAATTTGTAAATAGTGCACAGATCTGAAAAAATATAGGTGGTCAATTACTATAAGAAACAGTTCAAACTTACTAATAATTTAAAGAATGTAAACAAAAACATCTAAATAAATATTTATTACCTATTATCTGACAAAAATTGAGTATGGAAAAAACCCAACAAAATGGGCCAAGTTTTACATAAGAAAAATTTTTAAACTGATTCTGTATGTGTGGAAAGAGAGAGAGTGAAAGAGGCTCCATTTCAATATACATCAAGGAAATGGGAACACAGTTTTCAATCAGACATGAGTTTAAATATTTTGGTGACCCCAGGAAGGTGAAGATGAAGGGTGAAAATTGTCATACACTTTTTGAGAGAGTTTAAATTATTGAAATAAAGTCCCAGGGAATATATTAATATATTTAAATATGTAATATAGGGACATTTTATCACATGTGTAAAAAGGAAAAATGGTTGTCTTACAAATAGCTGAGAAAAGAAGAGAAACTAAAGGCAAAGTGAAGTCTCTCAGTCGTGTCCGACTCTTTGCGACCCCATGGACTGTAGCCTATTATGCTCCTCTTTCCAGGGGATTATACAGGCAAGAGTAATGGAGTGGCTTGCCATTTCCTTTCCAGAGGATCTTCCTGACCCAGGGATTGAACCCAGGTCTCCCACACTGTAGGCAGATGCTTTACCACCTGAGCCACCAGGGAAGTCCAACCAAAAGGCAAAGGAGAAAACGAAAGATATACCATCTGAATCCAGAGTTCAAAAGAATAGCAAGGAGAGAAAAAGCCTTCCTCAATGATCAGTGAAAAAAACAAGTAGAGGAAAACAATAGAATGGGAAAGGCTAGAGATCTCTTCAAGAAAATTAGATACCAAGGGAACATTTCATGCAAAGATGGGCACAATAAAGGACAGAAATAGTATGGACCTAACAGAAGCAGAAGATATTAAGAAGAGGTGGCAAGAACACACAGAACTGTACAAAAAGATCTTCATGACCCAGATAACCACAATGGTATGATCACTCACTTAGAGCCAGACATCCTGGAATGTGAAGTCAAGTGGGCCTTAGGAAGCATCACTATGAACAAAGCTAGTGGAGGTGATGGAATTCCAATTGAGCTGTTTCAAATCCTAAAAGATGATACTGTGAAAGTGTTGCACTCAATATGCCAGCACATTTGGAAAACTCAGCAGTGGCCACAGGACTGTAAAGGTCAGTTTTCATTCCAATCCCAAAGAAAGGCAATGCCAAAGAATGCTCAAACTACCACACAATTGTACTCATCTCACATGCTAGCAAAGTCATGCTCAAAATTCTCCAAGCCAGGCTTCAACAGTACCTGAACTGTGAACTTCCAGATGTTCAAGCTAGATTTAGAAAAGGCAGAACCAGAGATTAAATTGCCAATATCCACTGGACCATCAAAAAAACAAGAGAGTTCCATGAAAACATCTAATTCTGCTTTATTGACTATGCCAAAGCCTTTGCCTGTTTGGATCACAACAAACTGGAAAATTCTTCAAGAGATGGGAATACCAGACCACCTTACCTGCCTCCTAGAAATCTGTATGCAGGTCAAGAAGCAATCGTTAGAACCAGAAATGGAACAACAGACTGGTTCCAAATTGGGGAAGAAGTATATCGCCCTGCTTTTTAAACCTATATGCAGGGTACATCATGAGAATTGCTGGTCTGGATGAAGCACAAGCTGTCATCAAGATTGCCAGCAGAAATACCAATAACCTCAGATATGCATATAATACCACCCTTATGGCAGAAAGCAAAGAACTAAAGAGCCTCTTGATGAAAGGTGAAACAGGAGAGTGAAAAAGTTGGCTTAAAACTCAACAATCAGAAAACAAAGATAATGGCATCCAGTCCCATCACTTCATGGCGAATAGTTGGGGAAACAATGGAAACAGTGACAGACTTTATTTTCTTGGGCTCCACAATCACCGCTGATGGTGACTGCAGCCATGAAATTAAAAGACACTTGTTTCTTGGAAGAAAAGCTATGACCAACCTGGATGGCATATTAAAAAGCAGAGACATTACTTTGCCAACAAAGGTCCAGCTAGTCAAAGCTATGGTTTTTCCAATAGTCATGTATGGATATGAGAGTTGGACTATAAAGAAAGCTGAGTGCCAAAGAATTGATGCTTTTGAACTGTAGTATTGGAGAAGATTTTTGAGAGTCCCTTGGACTGCAAGGAGATCCAACCAGTCTACCCTAAAGGAAACCTGACTTGAATACTCATTGGAAGGACTGATGCTGAAGTTGGAACTCCAGTACTTTGGCCACCTGATGCAAAGAGCTGTCTCATTTGAGATAATTCTGATGCTGGAAAGATTGAAGGTGAGAGGAGGATAAGATGGTTGGATGGCATAACTGACTCGAACATGAATTTGAGCAAGCTCTAGGGGTTGGTGATGGACAGGGAAGCCTGGTGTGCTGCAGTCCATTGGGTCACAAAGCATTGGACACAGCAGAGCTACTGAACTGAACCGATAAGTATATGCTGGCAAAAGGATATTGACTTCAGCATTGCCTGAAACAGAAAAAGAAAGCAGGTGAAATAAGCAGCTCAAAAACCTTTGTTTGTCTATCTATTTATTCCTTACTTAATAGGTATGTGTGTGTGTGCATGCACACACACATGTGATCAGTTTTGTCTTATTCTTTCAGACCCCATGGACTGTAGTCTGCCAGGCCCCTCTGTCCATGGGATTCTCCAGGCAAGAAGACTGGAGTGGGTTGCCATTTTCTCTTCCAAGAGATCTTCTCGATGAAGGGTTCGAACCTGCATCTCCTATGTCTCCTGCATTGGCAGGTGGATTCTTTACCACTGATTCACCAGGGAAGACCTACTTAATAGATGATTTCAAGCAATTCATGTTACCTCTACAATTTCAACTCCCCAAGTCCATATCTCACTGCTGAAATCTGGATATTTGACTGCTGTGCAATTCACTCTTTCCCCTATGAAAGTATATTTCAGATAACTTTCTGTTAATGAACATGCTTCATAATTTATTTAAATATTCTACTTCTTATGGAAATTTAGATTCTTTCCAATTTTCTTTTCCTCTACTGTACACAATTATACTACTTTGCTTAACTTCCCTTGTAATTAGGTGAAAGTCATGTGTAGGAAGCATGTTTGTTGCCTCCTATCCTATCTCCTTGGCTACATCCACAGCTACTGTGGACGGTTCTCTGTGAGCTCTCTCTGATAGCAGCAGTGTCCTACCTCAAGCAGGCCACTTCCATTCACTTTCCTACTTCAAATTCTTCTCATTCAACTTAAACAGTCTTCATAATCCCCACACAAGCTCATCCCTGAATTGCTGGGGATTTAATGTTCCCCATGAGCAATCCTTAACCAACAGAAGACAGAGAGATAAATAAACCTTCCAGCCCCCCACCCTCAGCTTATTAACAAACAGTCCTGGGAGACATTTTGTATACTTTTCAGATGTCCCAGCTAACCCTAGTCTGCATTACCTACTTTTAGCAGTAATGTGAACAATGCACCATTATGCTGCCTTTAACTCTTTCTTGACTCAGTTCTGGCTTTTGCTTCATTGCTGCTTCCTGGGATCACCTCCCAAATAAAATACTAGCACCCAAGTTCTGCTTTGTGGGTAACTCAAACTGAAACACCAAGTAATGGAGTTCTCTCCATAGGAATGTGGACAAAAGTGATACATATCACTCCTACACTTAGCTTCTAAAATCACCCCAAGCAGTACTCCTTGCCCTCATTCTTTGCCAGCAGAGAACTTGTCATAGAACTCTTGAGTCTCAAGATAATGGCAGGGCCGCAAGATAGAAGGTCCTAGTTCCTGTAACCCCACTTGCAGGAAAAGCATCTATGAGAAAAACTTGACAAGTAACACCAGTGTTGGACTGTTCTATGAGATAATAAGCTTCTATTTTATTAAATCAAAGAAAAAAATTGCACTCTATGCTATGCCATCTTGAAAAATACAACTGGGTACCACCTTTTCCTCCATTGGTGGCAGTTTAGAAGTTATAAATCTTTTCTCCTTGTTTTCTCATAATGAGAATTCAGGCGGCCAGATGAAGGGAGCAAATATCTCTCTGATTTGTCTTAAGTTCAAAGGTTTGGGGACAGACATTCTCTACTTTCTTGGGTGATTGAATAACTTCAGTAATTCATAAGAACTGTTTCACACTGGGGCTCTGAGAAGACCCTAATTCAGTCCCCACACTGGTAAGACAGGCTTGCCTTTGACTCACCTGGAGTGCTAAGAGATGGCACCAGGGCAGTGTGCTGTGATGTTACCTAACAGCTGCTCCTAGATTGCTCCCTAAGTCAATACATTGACAGAATATTTCTGGACCGGTGCCACAGTCACTAGTGCAAGGGGCCTCTGATTGTGCATTATCCAGCCACATCCACCAGGATTCCAGCCACCTGATACCTCCCTGAAAAGTCCCAAAAGGAATAGCACTCTTCTGATATACAAGGACTCATTTTTCTATTCATTAATAACTAAATGTATGTTGAGCTTAAAACTCATAATGTCCCTTTAGAGGTGTTTCATTAAATTTATAGCAGGAATAGGAGGGTAAGAAAGAAAATGATTATATGAAAAAAATCAGATTAAACCTGAAAAAGACAGCTCTTTCATATTAACTTTTAAACTTACTCAAGTTTCAAGGCATTGAAGATTTTTCAAAAAACCTCTCTATGGACCTTTAATCCCTGGTTAGCCATAAGATATCTCTCCTGCTTCAATCCCAATGTCTCTGTGTCTATCTCTCTCTAGTGCTCCCTCTTCAAAGACATTCTCTACATTCGCTGTTAACATTCTTCACTTCCAGCTGACATTATCACACTGTCACATGCTCTCACAATGGTTGCAAATCATTGTTTTGTTACAAGGTGCAGAATATTTTGCATAATATATTAACATACTGAGGGCTACTTTTAATGACCTCCAAAAAATGCATGTTTGTGCAGACTTGCTCCTGTCACTTAACAAGTCTTTGACAGCTGCCCAGGCTCTGGAAAATACTGTGCTGGGTACAAACCCAAGCTGTCCTGCTCTCTAACTGTGCCGTCCTGAGCCAAGTCCTTATTCTCCCTGTCTCTCAATTTTTCATCTATAAAATGAAGATTAACACCATAACTACCTTACGATGATGCTATGATCATTAAAGTCTCAATATAGAAAAAGCACTTGGCATATAAAAATTTTCGCCATTTTAATTTATTTTCCTGTGTCTTATCCGACATTAGTATACCTACTATGCATATAGTATAGACTGACATTTATTCACAGTCACTGACTTTGAGGAACATCATTAATGAGAAAAGCAGGTTACAAAACTATTGGGTTAGCCAAAAGTTCGTTCAGGTTTTTCTGTACCATCTTATCAACATTTTGGCCAACCCAGTAAGTATAAATGTGATCTTATATTTGTACATAAATCTAAAAATGCATGCATACATGCATAGCTATATAAACTCCTGTATAAGAAAGCTATTAGAAGAGTACAATACAGATGAAAACATTAATGATTATTTATTGAGGTCCTTTAATGGACTGGAACCTGGTGGTCTGGAGTCAATGATAAGAAAGTAAAAGAGAGAGAAAGAGGCTGATATTCCTTGGTTTATGCAGAAAGCCAATCAAGCCTTTGGCACAAGGTTTGCACTGCTACATGTAGGCACCAGGCGCCCTCTTTAGGGGATGAAGGCAGTCAGAGGGTTTTAGAAGGGCAAGAAAGTGAGCTCAGTGAGACTCTGCACTCCAGAGAATTAGCCTGAGAGAGAGAGAGAGAGAGAGAGAGAAAGACATGGGGACCCAAGCTCTGATGGAGCAAAGATGTTTTATTCAACATTGTGTAAGTATATATAATGTCTTACAAGGTAGCTATTTTCAGCAAAGATAAAAATCAAAAGTCCAGACTTACAGATTATCAAGGAAAATATAAGGCGATCCATATCAAAGAGAGAGGGTTGTAAATAATCACTTTTACCATTTGGTTCATAAAAAGGAAGAGGGTCGTAAATAGTTGCTTATCACCATATGGAAAAACTAACAAAGGGAATGCATGCACTCCTAAGCCGCCAGGAGTAGTTTGCCACCCTACTTAATTCCTGAATATTCAGGAATTAATAAGGGACAGAGGATTCATGACAGATCCAAAACAGCACACAGGAAGCCTCCTGTTAAATGCTCCCTGACAGTTATTCTGGATTGAAATATATCCCCTGAAAAATGTAGGCTGAAGTCCTAATTCCAACTATCTCAGAATGTGACCTTGTTTGGAAACAAAGTCTTTATACAGGTAATCAAGTTAAAATGAGATTATTGGGGTGGGCTATAATCTGATATGACTGGTGTCTTCATAAAAGGGGACATTTAGACACAGAGACACACAGAAGATAAGATGAAGAGACAGAGGGAGAAAGTCACATGAAGTTGGAGGATTGGGAGTGGCGCGTCTACAAGCCAAGAAGCACTGGAGATTGTCTTCAAACTCCAGGAAGCTAGGAAGAGGCAAGGGCGCAGTCTTACAGGTTTCAGAGAGAGAGAGCATGGCCCGTTGATATCTTGATTTTGGGCTTCTAGCCTCCAGAATCGAGAGACAATAAATTTCTGTTTTTTAAGCCACTCACTTTGTGGTACTATGTTAAGGCAGCCCTAGGAAATAAATACAGCAGTTATGTTTTAAATAGTACATTTTGAGGTAAAGTTACTTTATTTCCTTTCTATGTATAGTTTTTAACTATAGTACACACTTACTGATCTTGCAGTGATACAAAGTAATTAAATGGTATGGAAACAAATATTTTCAGTTCTATCAACAGGGAAGTCATTTAGCTTCAGAACAGGGAATGCACCTGAGGAACTGGAAGGGAGACAAGAGAGCAGGGGAACTTTCACAGCATAACAGGACATACTTCCCCAGAACTCCAAAGCACACTAATTATAATCAATATTTTGAATTTCTGCCTAGTTAACTGGGAAAAAATATGGTACCTCAGGTTGTTTAATCTTACTTTGCCCTGAATGCCCTGGAGAAGGAAATGGCAACCCACTCCAGTATTCTTGCCTGGAGAATCCTATGGACGGAGGGGCCTGGTGGGCTACAGTCCACGGGGTCACAAAGAGTCGGACACGACTGAGTGACTTCACTTTCACTTTGCCTTGAATAATGGTAATGTTGAAGGCCTTGTGATAGGAGAGATAGCAGCATGTCCTGGTTAGATGTATGGACTCAGGAGCCACACAATATATCTTTCCCTTATCACCTGCTAGCCCTGCCCTTAGTTTCTTATGTTTAAAGGTGGGCAACAATAGCTCCTCCTCATAGGTTGAGGTAAGCATTAAATGAGTAAATATAGGTTTAGCACTTACAACAGAGTCAGGCACGGAGAAAGTCAGCAATAAATAGTAACCATTGCTATCATTATTTTCATACCTGAATTGACCATTAGTGTCATTTTAAGTATGTAGATTTATATTTATTGGCATGGATTGACATTCATAATACAATGTTTGTCTAAACAAATCTGTTTACAAAACTATAAGTAAGATATCATCTTATCGCTATTCTTAATTATGGGCATGCTAAGTCACTTCAGTTGTGTCCGACTCTTTGCAACCCTATGGACTTTAGCCTGCCAGTTCCTCTGTCCATGGGATTCTCCAGGCAAGAATACTGGAATGGGTTGCCATTTCCTTCTCCAGGGCATCTTCCTTACCCAAGGATCAAATCTGCATCTCTTATGTCTCTTGCACTGGCAGGCAGACAGCATTCTGAAAACAATGACTCAGATGGTAAAGAATCTGCCTGCAATTCGGAGACCGGGTTCAACCTCTGGGTTGGAAAGATCCCCTGGAGAACGGAATGGCAACCCACTCCAGTATTCTTGCCTGTAGAACTCCATGGACAGAGGGGCCTGGCAGACAGACTACAGTCCATGGGGTTGCAAAGATTGGGACACGACTGAGCGACTAACGCTTTCACTTTCACTGAAAACAATATGTATGTTCAAATGATAAGAGTGTTTACTCAAGAATAGTAGACATTTAAGGGTTTCTAATGATTATTTTTCTTTCCTGTATTTTCCACTTTTATCTGCAATAAACGCGTCTTGGTTTTGGAATTGAAAAGATCAGCAAAAAAACTTCCTAGCGCTTTCCATAGGAAAGTGGCTTAGTGCCAGAACGGGGCACATCCCTAAGCCAAGGCTACCATTTGACAATCCCCATTTGGTAGCTTCAGGGAAATTGCAGATGCCTAAGGGAAGAGCAAGCACAAGCACCTCTCTCAAATAAGCGACATTGCACAGTCAGACAATGTCTCCATTTCTCTGGAATATTTGTGAAAGTCATGAAATTAAAATAGTTTCACAATATGCTTTTTTCTTTTCTCTCTCAAAGAAAGCCACTTGAATTGAAACTATGTTTAACCAACCAGTGAGCAAAAGCAATGAGTGCCACAGGGGATGGAAAGGATGAGGAACTGCATGAGATCACCCAGCACTTGATTCAATAGCTTCTAGAAAGAGAGAATTTTTAAGCAGAGGTTTTCAAGAGTAAAAGTTTAATCAAAGCCTCTTTCAGCCTAGGCTCCCAGGGTAATCCACACATGTAAATTAAAACACCTTTGAAATCTTTCCCCTTTGCAATTAAAACTAATAAAAGCAGAAAAAAGTACAATATTCACAGAGATTTGGTTCCAGAACGCCCCACAGATAGCAAAATCCATGTATACTCAAATCCTTTCTACAAAATATATAAAATAGTGTAGTATTTGCATATAACCAATACACATCTTCCCTCCTGTATACTTTAAATCAACTCTAAATTGCTTATAATATCCAACACAATTGGAGTGGGTTGCCATTTCCTTCTCCAGGGGATCTTCCCGACCCAGGGATCAAACCCAGGTCTCCAGCACTGGAGGCAGACACTTTAACCTCTGAGCCACCACTGTCCCCATAAATAGTTGCAGGTGTGTGCAAATTCAAGCTTTGCTTTTGGAACTTTCTGGAATTTTTTTTCCAAAGTATTGAATATGAATGTGGAACCCCTGGATACAAACAGCCAACTATATACACATGACCAGACTTGTAATACAAAATCAGCTCAAATTCAAAATAAGTTACATCTTTATACCAACCTAGGGTTACAGGTGTTAGGTTTTCCTAGTGGCTCAGACAGTAAAGAATTTGCTTGCAATATGGGAGACCCGGGCTCAATCCTTGGGTCAGGAAGATCCCCTGGAGAAGGTCATGGCAACCCACTCCAGTATTCTTGCCTGGAGAATCCCATGGGCAGAGGAGACTGGCAGCCTACAGTCCATGGGGTCGCAGAGTCGGACACGACTGAGCAACTAACACTTTCACTTTCAGAATACTAGAAAACTTACTTCCTGCCATTACTGTCTTTTTCACCAGAATGACCCAGGTTAAGTTCTGGATATACAGGTCTAAAGGAGTAACAATGTGAATAAAAGACAGAAAATTAGGCTTAGACAAATATGCAGATGTTTCATGTTCAAAATATTGTACATTGAAAGATTGTTTTAGAGTAGCTGGTACCAGGGAAACTGTTAGACTTTGAACACATCAGGGAAAAAGTGATTGAAAATAGGATGTACAGATTTCTTTTAGTGCTTCCTTAGCATATAAACTGCAAAAATAATAGGTGTATCCATTTTAGAAATCCTGAAAGCAAACACATTGCAAGGAAGCCATATGTACAGGTTATACTGTCTCGCTGCTATGTGTATTTGTTCTCCTTTTTTGGTTCTTCCTCTTTTTCTATCATTCATCCAGGTATCTACCCATAAACACATGCAAGAAAATAGTATTTATATTAACTTAGGAATACATGCATATGTAATTAAACTATAATGAAAGTTTCTAAGAATGAAAACTTGAATTCTTTACGTAGTTACTCCTAAGGAAGAAGACTACTATAATCATAAAAGACCTCAAAGTGAGTTTCAACCTTTATGTAATGTTTTATTTCTTAAGTTGAGTATGTAGAAGTCTGCTTTATTATTTTCTAGAGCTTTTTGTATACCTGAAATATTTAATAATAAGTAATGTTTCTATGAGCTTTAATCTTGATTTTTAATATGATCTAAACAATTTAGAAAATATAGAAGACATGGTAAAGTCCAGAGTTAAATATGTGATTAATTGGTAACACTACTACTCATTAATTTTTAAAAATGTATATTTTCTGGCATTTCCTCTCATTATGTTTATGTATGCATATAACAGTGAATATACATACATCATTTGTAATATTATGATCACATACATAATTTTCAGCATGATGCCATTTTTACTTATCAAGATAGATTAAGATATTAACTTGAATTTCTTTAGCTGTTGTAATTTGGCATATTTTAGAAAGTTTTATCAGTCTGTATATTGCTTTTTTATGTGAATTATCTGCTGATATAATTTGTCTATCTCTATTCATTGTGTATATGTACACAATGTATATATAAACAAATTATATAATTTCCATGTGTGTATAATCCATATGACAGAATTGAGCCCAAATGACTAAAGAGACTTAGCAGCAACAGCAGCAGCAGCAGCAGACCAAACATATTGGTTATATCAAATATATGTAAATAAGTTTAACTCATCTACTAAAAGGAAAAAAGTTTCTCAAAGTTGCTTTGTTGTTTAGCCACCAAGTTGTGCCCAACTCTTTGAGACCCCATGGACTGCAGCATGCCAGGCCTCCCTGTCCCCTCACCATCTCACGGAGTTTACCCAAGTTTATATCCATTGAACTGGTGATGCCATTCAACCATCTCATGTTGCTTATCGAAGCAAAATCTAACACAATGCTTTTTCAAGAGATATACTTAAAACAAAGACAGTCAGAGAAGTCAAAATTCTAAAATAAGCAAATATATATCAGGCAGTTACAAATAAGAAGAAAGAAAATGTTATAATCTTGATGTTTAAGGAGTAGGAATTGAGATCAAAATGGATTAAAAGAGATTTTTTTAAAAGCACACTTGATTGATAACTGTAAACAATAAAATTCACAAGGAAGATGTGTTCTTAATAATTATATACACAGACACATAAAATATTCATACCATAAAACCACAGGACGTATAAGGAGAAATAGAAAAAGCTCCAACAATATATCATTCTACTGTACTTGCCTCAATCCAAGAATATTCAAGTGGACAAAAAATGTCAGTTAAGTACAAAGAAGATTTAAAAAACATAATCCAAAAGGTAGATCTCATGTATTGAACTCTGATGTCTATTAGACAGCAAAACTACAATTCAGATAAACATAAAATATTTATGAAAACTGACTGTATCTGAGGTTTCTTGATAAAAACAAAGTGGAAATAGATTAAGTTTGCACAATTTGATTACAAAAATGATAATAAAATTACCAGAGCAGAATCTATAGCATAGCTATTGTCAGAGGCAATTATTATAGTATTAAATATTACATTAATAAAATTAAGATAAATTAATTTAATATTCAATTAAAAGCATGATAAAGGGAGATGATATCAGTTTAAAAATGCAGAAGGAAAGACTCATTAAAGGTAAAAGCAGAAATGGATAAGTTAGGAAAAATTATAGCAGAACATATACAGGTCAACAAAATGAACAAATTTCTGGGTAAATTAATCAAGTAAATAGAGAGAAATGAACATATATAACATCTAGAATGCCAAAAGAGAAATAGTCATCTAATTTTATTTACTTTTTATTTATTTATTTATTTTGGCTGTGTCACTCGGCTTGTGGAATCTTAGTTCCCCAAACAGGGACTGAACTCTGGCCCTTGGCAGTGAAAGCACCAAGGCCTAACCACTGGACCGCCAGGGAATTCCTGAGAAATAGTCATCTAATCAAAGGAAATTTTCAAGATTCTTAAATGAATAATTTACAGAACTCTATTTAAATATATTTGAAAGCAAAGATGAAATAAATAAATCTCTAGAAAAATGCAACTTACAAAAATTTACCTCAGTAGAGACAAAAAGTTCAAATAGATCAATTACACTGAAGAAGTAGAGAAACTGGTTAAATTTCTTCCCTGAAAATGAAGCAGATCCAGAACCCTCAATGGGAGAATTCTACCAAATCTTTTTGTTGGTTTGATTTTTTTTCTTTCTTTTTTATGGTGGGGGGGGGTGTGCTTGCTTTCTACCAAACATTTAAAGGTAAGATAATCCTAATGATACTTAAACGATTTCTGTTCAGTTCAGTTCTGTTCAGTTCAGTTCAGTTCAGTTCAGTCGCTCAGTTGTGTCCGACTCTTTGCGACCCCATGAATCACAGCACGACAGGCCTCCCTGTTCATCATCATCTTCCAGAGTTCACTCAGACTCACGTCCATCGAGTCCGTGATGTCATCCAGCCATCTCATCCTTGGTCGTCCCCTTCTCCTCCTGCCCCCAATCCCTCCCAGCATCAGAGTCTTTTCCAATGAGTCAACTCTTCTCATGAGGTGGCCAAAGTACTGGAGTTTCAGCTTTAGCATCATTCCTTCCAAAGAAATCCCAGGGCTGATCTCCTTCAGAATGGACTGGTTGGATCTCCTTGCAGTCCAAGGGACTCTCAAGAGTCTTCTCCAACACCACAGTTCAAAAGCATCAATTCTTCAGCGCTCAGCCTTCTTCACAGTCCAACTCTCACATCCATACATGACCACTGGAAAAACCATAGCCTTGACTAGACGGACCTTAGTCAGCAAAGTTAATGTCTCTGCTTTTGAATATACTGTCTAGGTTGGTCATAACTTTCCTTCCAAGGAGTAAGCGTCTTTTAATTTCATGGCTGCAGTCACCATCTGCAGTGATCTTGGAGCCCATAAAAATAAAGTGTCTGACACTGTTCCCACTGTTTCCCATTTATTTCCCATGAAGTGATGGGACCAGATGTCATGATCTTCGTTTTCTGAATGTTGAGCTTTAAGCCAACTTTTTCACTCTCCTCTTTCACTTTTATCAAGAGGCTTTTTAGCTCCTCTTCACTTTCTGCCATAAGGGTGGTGTCATCTGCATATTTGAGGTTATAGATATTTTTCCTGGCAATCTTGATTCCAGCTTGTGTTTCTTCCAGTCCAGCGTTTCTCATGATGTACTCTGCATATAAGTTAAATAAGCAGGGTGACAATATACAGCCTTGACATACTCTTTTTCTTATTTGGAACCAGTCTGTTGTTCCATGTTCAGTTCTAAACGATTTCAGGGGTATGGAAAAAAGAAACACTTTTAAATTCTTATGATGATGCAAGTATGTAATCGATTCCAAAACCTATAAAGATTGCATCAAAAATGATAATTAGAGAACAATCTCTTACATGGAAATGAAGGAATATTCTTAAGTAAAATATTAGCAAATACTATCCAAAGCACATAAAACGGTATATCACAACACATGGAGCTTATTCTAAGAACACAGGCTGTTTCAATATCAGAAAATCCATTAATAGAATCTAGTGTAATAATAGAGTCAAGGAAAAAATGCCCATGTCTATAGATGCAGGGAAAGTATTTGAAAGCCTTAACACCCAATAGAACTAGTAAAATGTCAACAACAGACAGTGATGATATATCTATAGAGAAAAATTCTATACAGAGAGATAGCAACAATAAATAAATAAAATTGGAATTCTCAAATTTGCTCAAGTAACCTATAGGAAGCAAGAAAAATAAAACAAAGGAAAAAGAGAACAAATAAAAAATAAAATGACAGACTTTTACATATCAATATATTACATTACATATCAATAATTACTTAAATGTAAATCACTTAAATATACCAGTTACAAGACAGATATTGTCAGAATGGATTAAAGAAAAGAATGTGACCTAACTTAATGCTGCCTATAAGAAACTCATTTCAAATACAATCATATAGGCCATTTGAAAGTGAAAGGATATAAAAAGATAACAACAGGCAATTTTTATTGAAAGAAAGCAATAGTGGATATATTTGCATCAGATAAGGTATATTTTAGAGCAAAGAAAATTACCAGACATAGAAGAATATTACATAATGATAAGGGGTAAATCCACCAAGATATAGTAACCCTAAATGCATATTCATTGAACTGCAGAGCTGCAAATTATAGATAAACATATATCTATGTTTCAGATAGAACTGAAGTAAAAGAAAATCCACAGTTAATTCAGACTTAGAAACCGCTTTCTCTAAAATTGATACAACATTTAGACAATCTCTGCCATTTAATTGATATGTTTAGACCATGTAGATTTACAGTGATTGCTAAAATATTTGAATTTCGGTCTTCCTCTGGTCTTCATTCCTCTCCTCCTTTTGGCTTTTGTGAACTTGATATTTCATTTTATCACTTCTATTTTGATACTTCATTTTATTATTTCTATTTTGATTTTGACTATATATCTTCATATACATTTTAATGATTCCTTGACATGTGGGCAAAACACAGCATGGTGGCTGGCTTTTCTTAGGATGAACATAAGAGTGTATCTCAAATTAAGCCACAGCCTCTTTGTAACTAATCTCAGAAGAGACATCTCATCAGTTCAGTTCAGTCAGTTTAGTTCAGTTCAGTTGCTCAGTCATGTCTGACTCTCTGAGACCCCACAGACTGTTTTAGGCCAGGCCTCCCTGTCGATCACCAACTCCCTTCACTATCTCCCGGTGTTTACTCAAACTCATGCCCATTGAGTCAGTGATGCCATCCAACTATCTCATCCTCTGTTGTCCCCTTCTCCTCCTGTCTTCAATCTTTCCCAGCATCAGGGTCTTTTCAAATGAGTCAGATCTCTGCATCAGGTGGCCAAAGTACTGGAGTTTCAGCTTCAGCATCAGTCCTTCCAATGAATATTCAGGACTGATTTCCTTTAAGATGGACTGGTTGGATCTCCTTGCAGCCCAAGGGACTCTCAAGAGTCTTCTCCAACATCACAGTTCAAAAGCATCAATTCTTCAGTGCTCAGCCTTCTTTATAGTCCAACTCTCATATCCATACATGACTACTGGAAAAACCATAGTTTTGACTAGACGGACCTTTGTTGGCAAGGTAATGACTCTGCTTTTTAATATGCTGTCTTTTTAGAGCAAACGAAATTTCTAACAGCAGAGACATGCTGTGTTCCACCAAACTAGGCAGAATTAGGCCAGCTGCCCAGATCCCAGTCCAGATCTTCTAATTACTGTGCTTTCTTATGTGGCAGGGTGAGGAGTAAAGGCGTTTTGGTTTCAGGCGAAAACCCTGGGGTGGAAAAGTGTGCAGAGGTATTTCCAGTGTGAGGGATTAGCCTGCGCATTATGGTTGCCATAGAAACCCGACGTCAATAAGGCGACCGTGATCACTTTTTTACAGAGACAGACGTGGTCTGAGAAGAGGAGGTCCCGCCTTCAGGTGTTTGGAACTCAGCTGAGGGTGTGGGTCCCAGTGGTTGGGGCTGAACACCTCGGTGTGTGGGGAGACAAAGGGATCCAATTCCTGTCTTTCCTGCTTTGGGAATCAGTGCCCCGGCTGTCCGGTGAGGCAGACAGATGGGCCCTTGGGGTCCCTCCGGGCCCCAGTGAGTGTGGTGTCTTGTTCCAGGAATGTCCTGGAGCCACTTTCCTTTTAAAAACAGGGGCGAGGAGGATAAGGCAACATCTTAGGTAGTGAGCTTCCCTTGTGGCTCAGTTGGTAAAGAATCTGCCTGCAATGTGGGAGACCTGGGTTCAATCCCTGGGTCAGGAAGATGCCCTGGGGAAGGGAAAGGCTACCCACTCCAGTATTCTGGCCTAAAGAATCCCATGAACTGTATAAAAATCCATGGAGTTGCATAGAGCTGGACATGACTGAGCAACTTTCACTTCACTTCACTTCCAGGTAGTGAGACAGAGGGAGAGAACATGGGCATATGTGTGTGCGTGTGTGTGTACGTGCACACGTGTGCATGTGCATCTCTGTCATATTCTGCTCCTAGCACATATTTAGGAACCAAATCGGGTTATTGTTTCTTTTTCGCAGCTTTCCTTGGCCTGCTTGGTAACCGTGGTAGCTCAGTGACTGCTGTGGGATTTATTGCGGACAGAGCGTCCATTTTTGACTCTTGACTGAGTCATTTTTCACTACCGTACTTGTCAAGTGTTGCTTTTCTAATTCACTCATTCCTTCCAGATTTATTAGTTGACATTTGAGTGCAGTTTAGAGCTTTTCCCTCTCCCTTATTTATTCCTGTGTTTATATCTGTATGGCTTACAGATTCCTACTTTCTTTGCTCAAAGCATTACTTTTTTTACATCTGTTACTATCTTTATATATTTTGATACTTATATATTTATATTTGATATTTATATATTTTGATACTCAAATTGTCACAGAATTGGCCAGTGTTAGCCCCTTCAAGTTGGCTTCTATGTCCATTGATGCCTCCCTAGCATTTTTTGATCATGTACTTTGCTGTCAGAGCCTGACAATCTCTCTCTCTGTAGAAAGGAAATGATGCCACGCACCTCAGAGAACTGTCTTGAGGATTTGAAGAGGAAAAGTCCAAAAAGTACAACCTACAGTGTATAGTGTCTAGTAGGTCCTCACCAAATTATATTTCTCCACTTCAACATTACCTCCTTTATTCTGTCAATGTGATGCCTATGACATTACCATGAAAGCATGACTACTGGAAAGAATACTTGGACATGTAACACAAGCAGGGATAAGGGCGCATGTCCATGACATGAGAGCCTCAGTGTCACTGCGGTGTGTGGAGAGGGTTGTGTGATGGAGCTGGGGAAGAGGAAAAGCATCATTGCACAGCTTTCAGTGAACTGAGTGGGGAGAGGCAAACAGACACATGCCTACTCTCTTCCCCTGCATTTCACGTGCTTTCCCCTCCTTTCACATTCCTCTATATTCCATGTGCTTTGCTATCCTCTTACTCTTCCTTACAGTGGAACATCAGAGAAGGTATAGTCCCAGAAACAAGATACCGTAGAGAAGAACCAAGTGGGATACTGAGTCTGACAGACAGGTTCCTGGAGCAAGAGTGAAGAAATTGGGTCCCATCACTGTGACACATTAGGTAAGTCATGACCCTTCCCTCCATTGTCTTCTGTACAACAAGATAATGATATCCAGTGCTTCTGAGCACCCAGGAGTGTTGTGGAGTTTAGGTATGATCCCATGTGGGAAAGCAATCTGTGATTGTAGGTGGGACCAATGCAGTTTCAAGTAATAACAGTAACAGAGACACACCAGATATCATAGATCTCTGCATAGTAGGCATCAGATCAACACTACACAAATGTTAGCTGTTTAGCTCAGAATTTTTCTAAGTGTGGTCCGTGGACCACGTCATCAAAACTGTCAGATGGTACTTGTTAAAATCGCAAATACCTGGGCTCACTCTAAGTTTGCTGAGTCTGGACGAGGCCTTGGCTTTATGTTTGGCCACATGCAGAAGTGGTGGTGTGTTTCCTGCGGTCAGTTGTTCCAAGTGCTTTTGAGACGTTCTCAGAGTTAGGTCATCCAACAGTGGCTGTAGTGAAATTTAGTTATTTTAATATGCAATGATTGTTTTTGCCATTTTAGAGAGAAGGAAACTGAGAGACACTGAGAGACTTTCCCTCTCCCAAGATTACAGAGAAGACAGTATTCCACTGTCTCTACAGTTGAAGTTTTAAAATAATGTGATTCTTGATCATTTATCCTTATAAAAACCAAAACACAAGGCAATTATTTTTTAAAAACTTTTTTCTTCTACTACCAGTACTATAAAAAATCTTGATTTGCAGATGACACAACTGACTGAGTGTAGGGTGAAATAAAATTATTCAAACTCACACAGTTTGTAAGTGAAAGAACTAGTGGCAAAACTTTTTCTAGAGCCCACACTCTGAACCGGTATACTTAGGAAGAAGAAAAAAGACCTTTCTGAACTATCTCACTCCATGGTGGTTGAGGTTAGGCAGGGCCATATCACTTTGTGTGGAAATTATGCTTCAGGAGGCATTCTGTTATGTATTAGAGTTTTAAGAAAAACAAAAATGGAATAATTGTAAAAACAAAAAACATTGTGTGGATATTTCACAATATTTTAATCTTTTATAGAGATTTGGGTATTTTCCAGTTTTTAATTTATTGTTGAATAATAGGGCTGTGACCTTTCTTGAATGGACATTTTCTTTTCATTTCCTGAGTATGTACCTAACATACTAACATAGTATGTATTTCTGAGTCAAAGGGCATGTTTATGTTCAGCTCAGTAGATACTTTCAATGAGTTTTTCAAAGCTGTTGCTCCAGTCTATATCCCCCTCCCCCACAGCAGGTTATGAGTTCCATTTGTTCCACATCCTTGCCAACACTTGGTATTTTCCATCTTTTTCATTCTTGTTCTTCTAGTGCATTGTGGTAGTACCTTGTGTGATATTAATTTTTACTTCTCTGAAATCTTTTTTTTAATCTAAAGAATGTCTACCCTCTTTTTTAATCTTCCAGTTTATTTAGCAAACTAAACTTTTGTCCTGTGGAGTTTGCTTTCTGGATTTTGCTGATTGTATCCCTTTTGTGTTATGTATTATGTTCCTCTGCTGTTGCTGCTGCGTCACTTCCGTCGTGTCCAACTCTGTACGACCCCATAGACGGCAGCCCACCAGGCTCCTCTGTCCATGGGACTTTCCAGGCAAGAGTACTGGAGTGAGGCACCATTGCCTTCTCCACTAGCTCCTTCCTATTTCCTTTAAATTTGAAGGCCTTATCAGATTCAGGTTTTTTGGCAAGAGTACCTCAGATACGTTGTTGTACTTCCTGTCACATTACACCCGGGGGCTCATCTTGTCTGGTTGTCTCTCCTGGGTTGTTGATATTGATCACCAGGTTTTCAGTGTTGTCAGCCTGACTCATCCATTTTCAAATTTTGCATCTGCTTTTCATTGCATATTATTTTCAGCCTCTGAAGAGCATTCCTAGATCTGCATTTCATTAAAGTTTGCAGAAAGGTGATATTTTAATTCTATACTTTCTTCTGCATTTATTAGGTGGAATTCTAGTAACATTTGGTACACACAGGAAGATAAGAGGAATGTATGTATTATTCTTTTGCATTATTTCCACTTTTCAGAATAATGAGTTCTTTTTCTGCTGCTACTGTTGCTGCTAAGTCACTTCAGTCATGTCCAACTCTGTGCAACCCCATAGACGGCAGCCCACCAGGCTCCCCCATCCCTGGGATTCTCCAGGCAAGAACACTGGAGTGGACTGCCATTTCCTTCTCCAATGCATGCAAGTGAAAAGTGAAAGTGAAGTCGCTTAGTCGTGTTCGACTCTTGGTGACTCTATGGACTGCAGCCTATCAGGGTCCTCCATCCATGGGATTCTCCAGGCAAGAGTACTGGAGTGGGGTGCCATTGCCTTATCCACCAAAGGTGAGCAGTAAGTTTGTTTGTTTGTTTTAAGTGCCATTCTAAGCTCACAGATGCTTACATAGTTGATGTGGTTTAACCCATTGTAGTCCTTAATCTTTTTGATGTTCGAATTGTTCTCTTTGTCCACTAGGGGCATCTTCAGGTTGGCTTGAGTCTTCTGATGTGCTTTCTGGTATGAGAGCTTGGTCTAGGCTCCTCTGATACAGTCCCTACCAAGACCTGAAAGGAAGTCTGGTTCCTTTCAATGGGAAATGTTTTCAGATAATTTAATCTGGGATGAGAATTGAACATTGCTACTGAGTTGGTCATTGTTTCTTGTCCTTTTCAGCACATGGAGCCAGTAAACATAGGTTTCATGTTTAAGAGAATCTACATTATTGGCTTGGATCCTGGGCTGCTCTTCTGTTCCTTTATAGGTACACATTTTTATCATATATATTATATTTTTAAGAGAATACACATCATTGCCTTCCATCATGGGCTACTCCTCCATCTGCTTATATGTAATTATTTTTGTCCATTTTTAGTTTACTATATTTTAAATATACAAGCAAATGAAATATGTATATTAGCTTCTTTCCCCATCCACATGTAAAAGGTGGCACATTCTTCACCAGTACTGTCCAACAGAAATTTTTGCAGAAGTGAAAATGTCCTATATCTGCACTAATAGTAAAAGCCACTAGCACCAAGTGGCTGCTGAGCACCTAAAATGTGACCAGTACAACTGAATGACTGAATTCTTAATTTCATTAATTTTTTAAAAACTAAATGTATCTAGCTGGTTGTGGTGAGTGACTACCATATTAGACAGCAGCAGATCTATACATTTTTCCTGTACCTTGGTTTCTCCACTTAAAAATATATCCTGGTGATCACTCCATAACACTCTAGAGAGGGAATCCTCTTTGCTTTTTATGTCTGCATAGTACTCTCCGATATAGATGTACTTTAGATTACTCAACTAGCTCCTTATTGGTGGGCATTTGTCTTGTTGCTCATCTTCTGTTGTTATGGATTGTTCTGTGAGGAATGGCCTTGTACTTACTATGACTTTTTGTATTTTTGCATTGTTTTGGAGGGGATAACTTCTTAAAAGACAGATTATTGGTTCCAAGAATGATTAATTATGTAATTTTACTAGATTGCATCAAATCCCTTTTATAAGCAGTTATCAATTTACATTACCACCAGCAATATATGAGGATGTCTATTTCTTCACAGACTATATAATTGGTAAGAAGTATCTCATAGTTATTTTTCTTTTCATTGTTTATCATGAGTTAGGTTAAGCATTTTTTGTATGTTTAAAGATTTTTTTATTCTTGTATCTGCATCTTTTCAGTGAAATACCTACTTGTATCTATTGCCCCTTTTTTTCTTTGTTGTTGTCTTTTATCTCACTTTTTCATAAGATGTCTATGTATTAGGGATATAACTGTTATCTAAATTCCAAATATTTTTCCCAGTTGACAATTTTCTTTGATTATGGCTTTTTAAGCATTCAGTTTTCAATGAAAAAGCAAATTGTACATATCACTGTTCCCTCTTATTACTTATAGAATTTATGTCATAGTTATTCAAGTTTTTCTGTACTACTAAGTCATAGAACAATTTCTCCAAGGATATACTTTAATAAACAAGATAGAGGAGAGAATTTAGATTATATTGGGGTTTGGGGCATAAGGGGAATGCTGAGGAGAGGTGTCTATCATGTGAGAAGTCTACAAAAACTGTCCCACTAAATCAGGAGAATTAAATGTTTGAACAGGGTTCCATTTCTCTGCTTGTATCTGAGAACTTGTTTCTCTACTCCTTTCTGTCTCCTGTGGAACTTGGTTCAGGCCTGCTTACTGGTAGAGAAGGTCTTACTTGAAGTATAAACTCCATGTCATGTCACATGAACCTCTCAGATGACTAAATGGAAGGGACCACCCTCCTAGGCATAAGTGTTAGATGCAGGAGACCCAGGTTCGATCCCTTTGTTGGGAAGATCCCCAGGAGGAGGAATGGCTACCTGCTGAGGTCCAGCCCTGGTGGATCCAGGGAATTTGAAGCAGGGACGGAGTCAGCATCTAGGAAAGAACCATTTAATGAGAGATATAAAGAGAGATTAAGAAAGAATGGTGTAGTAGGAAAATTAGTGGAGAAAAGATGCTGAATAACTTGGTTTACATGGAGAACCAATAAAACTCCAAGACAAGGAGTTTGCACCACCTACGTAGGCCACAGGTGTCTTCCTGGTCTCCCAAAGGAGTGGGGACACAAAGTTCCCCCCCGTTCAGATCTTAGAAGCCCAGGCAAAATTAGTAGACTTGGTGAGCCTCCACAATCCAGATAGGAATTCAGCCAGAAAAGAAGAGAACGAGAAAAGACCACACGGGGGAAACCAGTCTTTCCAGGAACTGGTCCATTTCTTTATTTTCCAGGTCCACTTTTATACTTTTAGTTGTACATAGAGATAAATGTAAGAAAGAGAGTCAGGCAGGGTCAGCTGCTCTGACCCTTATCTAAAGACAGTGTTCTCAGCATATCTTTGTTCTTACAAGGGTCTTACATTTGTTTACAATATCTTCTGGTCTGGAGACCAGTTAACATTTTATGGCCCCACCTTTCTTTCTATTGATAAAGGTTAGTCTATCAGAAAACTTGTTTTCCCTTAAGATCTACTTAGTCTTAAGGTAGTGATAAAGTTACATTCTTACATAGCAAGGACACAATGATTTATAACTAAGAAAGAAGAGTACAGTGATCTATAACAAAGAGAAAATTCATTAACTCAAAAGTCTAGTATTGCTGATATCAGAACTACTATATTTCTTTTTCTACATTCCAATTACATCAATTAACATACTCCCAGGTGCCTAAGGATATGGAGGCCTGGTGGCAATCATTAATTCAGCAATGAAACCTTGCACCAACATAATTTCTAACTAACTCACTAATATTATACTAATAATTTTCTAACTTCTCAAAAGAATCTGTTTTTAGAAAGTCTAAAGCCTCTCATGGTTGGGAGGCTGTAAACACATGTGGCTGGATAAACCTGTCAGACAGGCTAGAGAGCCATCAGAGGAGTTTTTGGACTGAAATACTCTTGTCACAACCAGGAGATTTATTAACTGGAGCCTTAAGTTAACTCCTTTTCAGAGAGAGGTGGTGGGGGATAGCCCCCATAATGTCAGAAGTATAGGTGAAAGCATAATGCAGTAAGGTGGGCAGACTTTGGTTTTGGGGGTAGATGCTTGAGAATCTCCAGGGGTACCCCTGAGGCTTGATCCCACCTTTGCGTAATGTGGAGCCTCCTTCCTCATCACCTTTGCCATGGGCGGGATTCCTCACACTGGCTCCCGGCAGCTACCCACTCCAGCATTCTTGCCTGAAGAATCGCATGGACAGAGGAGCCTGGTGGGCTACAGTCCGTGGGGCTGCAAAGAGTCTGACTCAAGTGAGCAACCTAGGCATAAGACAGACACAAAACCGGTTCTGAAGTCTGTCACCAGACCTAGCCAAAGAGTAAAGAGAAAGTAAAACTCTAGTTCATGCCCATGAGGAGAACCAAGACGGAAATCACAGAACAGTCACTGCATCCTTCATTCCTTATCTGAGAGTGAGATCCTCTTAGAAGGTAGTACCCCTTTAGTCCTATGCAAAAAGACAGACTTGAAGATTATAAAATGTCTCAGTTTCCCAAGGTGGCAAACTCTCCCCACTCAACTCCATCATTTCCTGTTTACATGTTTGATTTCTAGGACTCGGGATGAAGCTAAGATTACACTCGCTTGGAAAGGAATCTGTTTCAGGTGGGCCCCTAACATCCATCTTGTTCCCTGTGCACAATTGCAGTTATGCAGGTCTAGAAATCAAGACGGAAGGTGTGGGATGCAGATGTGGAATTAGACTGACAGGGCCTGGCGCACTGTAGACAATACACATTAATAAATAAAAGAGATGTAAATTCAGGAAGCACAAATAACTATACATCCTCTCCCTCTTTTAAATACATATGAATTTGTTAAAGAGAGTTAGAACTACACTATACTTATTATTTAGTTATCTATTTTTCAGAAGTTCTTTGTTTCTATTTCTAAAAATCTATCTTGGCTCATAGAATATAATATCATCCCCACCATCATCTTCATGTCCACTGGGGAGCATGACACAACCCAGATTCCACATCAGGTCAGTTTTCCATTATCAGTCTCTAAGCCCTGGAATTCTGTCATCTAAATAGGTGGCTGTTGGTTGAACTGTGTAGAGGGCAAATAGTAGACATTTGACCCTGAAAATTTTACATACCTCTGAATCTAAGGTTGGCTATCTGTAAAATGGGACTAAGGGTGCTTATTTCTAAACTTTTGTAAGAAGAAAAGGCAAAAAAACAGAAAACTCCCAAGAATGCCTGGCATTTAGTAGGACTTGAGATATACTACTCCCAGCTCATCTTATCTCCTCTTTCCCATAAAACAGAAGATTTTTATCAGTATCTGGAATTGTAGCAGTAAGAAGTGAACTTTGGTCCCATCTCATCATTTTTTTCCCACATGTTTTCCTTTCTGCTTATTTTCCTTCTAGTTTCATCAGAGTGGAGCAATGTCTTATTGACCCCCAGGAAGAAGAAATAGTGCAGAAGAGAAAGAATAATAATGGATGTGTCAGCTAGACAGAAGATGAGAATCATCATACCTCTGTCCCAGTAGCCAGACCTATCAACTGAGCACAGGACCTTGGGTGAGTCCCTTCTCCCGTGCTAACCTCAGCCCTAATATAGAAGGGCACTATATATAGAAACAGTGGTTAGGGGCATGGGCTTTGAAGTCAGAGGGACTAAGATTTGACACTGGGAGTCATTGCTTTCTGGTTGCATAATCTTAAGCTAGCAATTTACTATGTGTTCTATGATCATTGATGTCTTTTATTATTGCTTATTATTATTGTTATTGTTCCTAACACCCATCCAAAGGGTGAATGATAGGAGTGAAGATTATACTGCCTGGCATTACAGTAATCCACAGAATGTGATTTTATAACTATTGGATCAATGGCAGATAAAAGGAAGTCTATAGAAAGCTCATGAGCAGACTCAGATGTGTAACATTATTTAGTGTACTACAGGTATGGCATTTCAAATCAGATATATTGTTTAAAAGTTGGGGCTGAGTCAACTGGTAAAGCCTTCATTAAAAATCATAGTTAAATCTTATCTCGCACCTTGTTATTTAATCAAAATACTTTCTCTACATACTAGTATGCCAAACAAGAATTAAGATAAAAGCAAAACCAATATAACAACAATAAAAGATAATGAACTGTATATAGAGTAAGATAATAGTTAAAAGAAATTTGTATATGATACAGGTATATTACATTTGCCTATGTTCACACAGAGGAGAATAATGGGTTGAAATAGCATAGTGTGAATTTCAATGATGATGGGATTGCTGGGTAAGGATACTTTTAAACTCTGCACTTGACTCAAAATATTAAACATTTGCTAAGTGGAGTATGTATTACATTTGTGATACAGAACTGTATCGCCTAAAAGTGCTACTACTTATGAAGGATTTCAGAATAAAAGCATAGAATTATAAAATCCATCCAGATTAAGAAAAAAACTTTACCCCTACTTGATTGTATACCCTTCCTTCTCCCCTAGAGATAATTACTATCCAGAAAGGGATGATTATTATTCCCATACATTGCTATATCCTTTTATTCCTTAAGAGAACTTATCTAAACAAATTATAATATTTTTCTGCATGTTGGCACTACACACACACACACGAATATTTTTATCCTCCAGATTGCTAATTTATTTAATATACAGCATGTGTGCACATGCACACTCATATATACATACATCTGTATATGCATATATATATATATATATGTGTGTGTATATATATATTTATTTATTTATTTATATGTGTGTTTGTGTGTCTGTCTCTTGGTCCTTGCACTCAAAGGAGTGATGTGTGGGGTTCAAGGGGAAATTTTCATCAAGATCTCAGCACAGTATTTGGCACATCATCCACAACACCAGTGTTTGCTTCTTTCCTATCCTAACTTCTAATCTTTGGCAGAGATGTTTCTTAATCTCGATAGCATTACTATATTTGAGTGAGCATTTGGAGATATAAGCACAGGAAGGGAACACACACTTACTATATTACATAGAAATTTCAGCACTGTCTCTGTGATCTGCAATGTAATGGAGTTGAGTTGGGAAAAAAATCTTCATCATTTCCAGTGAATAATAGTGCTTTTCCCATCTTCTATTGTTGCCCTCTGTGCTCATATTAGGCATGCACATGACCAGGGGTCTGGGACCTACTGGAAGTTCTAGAGAGAGGTGATTGGAGTGGCAGGGAAGGTTACTGGGGCAAGAATCAGGATCTCTTTCTGGGTCCTGGAGCCTGAGCCACCCACGCTGAGTTGTTTCCCCTTGTGTGGCCTGCACACAGATGTTATGAAGCATGTGTCACCATTCGTACCTCCAGTGACTCATGAAATACAGAGGTGATGTTTATGGTTTCACATATTCTAGATCCTGTGGTTTATGGTCGCCTTTGTTGTTTTTAGTCACTAAGTCATGTCCAACTCTTTTGCATACCTGTGGACTGTAGCCTGCTGGGCTCCTCTGCCCATGGGCTTTCTCAGGCAAGAATACTGGAGTGGGTTGCTATTTCTTTCTCTAGGGTCACCTCTGTAGAACCCTCTTAATTTAAAAAGAGGAGGAAGGGCTCACTGGAGTCATCAGAAACTCCTGAAAGAGGAGTTGGACCTGGGATAGTGGGCAGGACCTAAGGGGGCTAGATGGAAAGGAAGGGATGGGGAGACCATCCTGACTGCAGTGAAGAGTGGGGGTGCCAGGTGAGCAGACAGGGCTCAGAGGTAACTGATGGGACACTCCAGGAATCTGAGGCCATCCTGGTGTAGGACTGACTGGGGAAGGACCACATTTGCTTCCATGGGACATTACACAGCCCCTTCATACACTGAAATGGTGTACAACATTGGTAAGGAGTAAAGTGCCCCATGCTTCTGTCACTGGTCTACAGGGCAGTGAAGGACCAGGTCCACTGAGAGCAGGGAAGCGGAGCCAGTGCTCAGTTCCCTGAGCCTCCTTTAAAGTAAGAAGCAGACATCAAGGGGGAGGATTCATGTCTACGAGATCCCCTATGCCTTTGGAAAACCCGACACTCTCTTTAGTTTCTCTCTGACCCCCAGTCCCATGGACTCCATCTGCCAGTGAGGTCCTACCTGCTTCCTGGAGTCACATTCCTAACCAGAACACTCTGTCCACCTGTTAGCTCTCCCCAAGTTCTGCTTTGTTCCATCTCTGCATTGTCCCTGAGCTCATTCAGGCTTTTCTCCTCCTTTGTTGTCTCAACTCCTTTCATCAGCTCAGTGACGTGTATCATACCACACTGCTCTGACAAGTTTAGGCTTTTTCAAAAAAACATTTTTTTGCACTCATCATTTCTCCAGAGTTAAGATCTGGCCCCTGCTCCAAACATATTTGTCTTTTTGGACAAAACCACCCCCCCCTTTATGCTTGGGTGACTCTCTGCTGTTGTAGACACATGGGCTCAGCATACTTAAGTGTACTATCATCCATACTTCTGGAGCTTTTCAAACTCTGTTCAGTGGAATCTTTGCACAGCATTTCTCCTGCAGTGTAGTGGTTTGTTTCTGGATTTCAACCATGTTGTCTTGTACATGTTCTTTCATACACAGTTGAATCCTTTTGGAGAGCTTCAGTAGTTTTACCATGTGGGCCTGTAATGCCCATTCTTTGTCTCAGTTCATCTCTCTGGCAACTTACTGAAGACAGCGATTAATGAAGGTGCTGGGTAGAATTCTTGGGCTGCCCTGAGTCTCTTAACCGTGGAACAGAAGCATTTAATAACCAGGGAGTGGATTTACAGTATGTAGTTGGTGACGTTAGAACAGATTTGAAACATCTGAAAAGCATTGCATTCCAATAGATATATTTTATAAGGGCAGAGGAAAGAGTATGATACCAAACTAAGTGAATGTTCATGGGGATAATGTACAGATCTTAATTATCATTTAGAATCTTGGGAACATTTGTGCCCTTATCTTCAGTTCAGTTCAGTTGCTCAGTTGTGTCTGACTCTTGTGACCCCATGGACTGCAGCACGCCAGGCCTCTGTGTCCATCACCATCTCCTGAGCTTTCATTCACTGATTCATGTCTACATGGGTAACAGGTAGCTCAAATAACGGTGAGTACCTGCATGCCCAACTTACCCATGTTTTGTTGTTGTTGTTGTTTATTTGCTAAGTCGGGTCTGACTCTTTGTGACCCCGTGGACTGTAACCCATCAGGCTACTCTGCCTGTGGGATTTCCCAGGAAAAATACTAGAATGGCTTGTCATTTACTTCTCTAGGGGATCTTCCTGACCCAGGGATCGAACCTGCATCACCTGCATTAGCAGGTGGATGCTTTACCACTGAGCCATCAGGGGAGCCCTTTGTAGTAAAATAGTCTTCAGTAATTTCTCTACATTCATTGAGACCCACATCACATAATGTAATACTTTTTGCTTCAACCATTTAATAGAATTTTAGGACTTTCTAGAGGAGAAAGAAAAGCTACTATGTTGATTCATGTCTTTGTTCCTTCCATTTTTCTTTCTTCCTTAATGATGTTCCAAGTGTACTTCTCTTATCAATTCCTTTCTGTTTTGAGAGCTTCCTTTTAGCTGTTCTTTTAGTTTACATCTTCCTTTTAGCTATTCTTTTAGTTTACATCTGCTGGTGATAAATTCTCTTCATTTTCCTTTATCTTACAGTGTCTTTGTATATCATTCCTTTCCTGAAGGATAACATAACCACCAGATAGAGGATTTTAGGTTAACAGTTCTTTTCTTTCAGGACTTGAAAAATATTGTGCCACTTCCTTTTTTCCCTCTAGGTAATGCATCATTTCTCTCTCCCTGCTTTCACCTTTTTTGGTGGTTTTTTGTTTTTGTTTTTATTTTTGTTTTGTCTTTAACTTTCTGAAGTTTGATCATGATGTGTGTCTTCTTGGATTTCTTTGGAATAATTCTTTTGGGAGTTCACTCAGCTTATTGAACCTCTAGGTTTAAGTCTTTTGTTCAATTTGAAATGTGTTAGCAATTATTTCTTTCTTTTTAATTTATTTATTTTTTAATTACAATACTGTATTTGTTTTGCCATACATTGACATGAAACAGCCACAGGTGAACACAATCTCCCAATGCCGAAGCCCCCTCCCATCTCCCACCCCACATCCTCTACCTGAATCATCCTGTGCTCCAGCCCCATGCATCCTGCATCCTGCATTGAACATAGATTGGTGCTTCGTTTCTTACAAGAAAGTATACATGTTTCAGTGCCATTCTCCCCAAACCATCCCACCTTTTCCCTCTCCCTCAGAGTCCAAAAGTCCGTTCTATACCTCTGTGTCTCTTTTGTTGTCTCACATATAGGGTCATCATTCTTCACGTACTTCTTTTCCCATGCACTTTTTCTCCTCCCAAGAAAAAAAAATGACATGAATACCATCTTTTGTTTATAGTCCCATAGGTCCATGAGACATTGTTATATATCTTTTAGTCTATTTTTCTGTGTTGTTAAATTGGGTTATTGCTGTTGTTCTACCTTCATGTTAACTTTCCTCTCCATTCTGTTGTTAGAGCCATCCACCGAGTTTCTATTTTAGTATGTTTCAGTTCTGAAATTTCCATTTGTTTCTTCTGTGTATCTTCCATTTATTTGCTGAGACATTTTTTTAAATTAGTCTCAAACATGTTTATTAATACTCACTTAAGTGTTTTGAAATATTTTTATGATGATTACTTTTAAATTCTTGTTAGAATATTCCAGTATCTACTGTTATCTTGACATTGATGTCTGTTGATTATCTTTATTTGCTCAATTAAGATTAAAAAAAATTTTTTGGATAGAAAAGTTTTGATTGTATCTAGGATATTTAGGGTATTATGTTATAAGTCTATGTGTCATTCAAACAATCAGTTTTGGTAAGTCTCTTATGACACCATACCAGTTAGGGATGAAACTTGTAACATTGTATAATAGCAGGTGGGGATGAAAGTCCAGATTCACCCCTCTTCTCTGACTCAAGAGTTGGAGGGTAGAATGGGAGGGGAGGGATACCTCATTAGTGCTTGGAACTCCCCACCAGGCCTCCCCCTACACTACCCTGGCTTGGAGAAGGAACACCTCCTTGCTGTCCCCTAGGTGGCCTCCACTGACACCATGTTGGGGAGGGGGTATTTATTCCTGCCAGGTGGGAATTTCCCCACTCAACCTCTACTAACATGGGGGATGGGGCAGGCGTGGGGGTGAAAGAAGTGCTGCCGTGTTACTACTGCTTGGTGGAAGAAGGATTTCTCTGCCCACCAGGCCTCCACCAACACCACCCAGGTAGGAATGGGAAGGCACTTCCTACCCACCCTCCTTATGGCCTCCCCTGACGCTGTAGAGGAGAGGAGACCTCCTCATCAGTGGATGGCCATGAAAGTTACACTGTCCCATTTGGCTTCTGGTGACACCAGCCCAGAGAGGGAAGGGTGCTTTCCTTTCCACCAGAGAGGAGGGGAAGGGAGCCCCCTTTTCACTGGGTATGGGTGGAAATCAAGCTCCCTGCAGGTCTCCACTGCCACCACGGGTGGGGTGAGTGCTCATTTCCACCAGGTGGGCATGGAAGTCCTTCTTTCCCATGGGGTCTTCTCTGATACCACCCCCAAAGAGTGGGGAGCAGAACTGGGTTACAGTCAAGGAAGCATGGAATCCACTGTCAAGTCTTTGCTGCCATGATGAGGGCACAGGGTGTGTTTACTCCCGTGATGTTAGGGCAGTTGTTATCTAAAAGCTTTCTTTCTTGCTAGGTTACTCCTTTCTGGTTCTTTACCTAGATACAGCAGACTCCTTGGAGCTCTTTTTGTGTTTTCCTGTTGGTATTTTAGGGTCTCCTGCTTCTCCAGCACCCCTTCTGACATGTGTGAGGCAAAACAAAGCCAAGGGAATTCACCGCCTTGTTACTCGTTTCCCAAAGTCTCACACCAGTCTGCCTTTTTTCTTTCCACTTTTCAGAGGCTTCTTGTATTTGTTTTACCTATAATATCCAGGATTTTTAACTTTATCTAGCCAAAGTAATGAAAATAACTATGTCTATTAAATCTTGTACCCAAGCAAAAGTGTATTCCTTTTATTTTTAATATAAGTAAAAGCGTAATACAGTTGACCCTTGAACAGTACAGATTTGTCCACTTATACATGATTTTTTTAATAGTAAATACTGCAGTACTACTTGATCTAAAGTTGGTTAAACCACAGATACAAAACCACAGATATGGAGGACCCATGGAAGTGGAGGAACTGAGTATATGGAGGGCCAACTGTGAGCTATATGCCAGTTTTTGACTGTGTGGACGTTCAGTGCCCCTAGCCTCTGTGTTGTTCAAGGGTCAACTGTATTTGCATTCCCCCGATTCTTAGATTAAAAAATACCATGGTTTGTATGCACTGACTTTTTCTCTTAGCAGTGTATCCCAGAAGTCCCACTTCAGCTTTATGTGGAGATATTAATAATTGTTCTTTAAGCCTACTTAGTATATACTGTGGTTGTGTGATAGTTAGTTCATCTGGTGCACAGGTGTGAGTGTTTAAGTTGCTTCTGTTTTTCTTATACAAATAGTTCTTCAAGGAATTTCTGTATTAATAGCTGTCATCTTTTCATGTCATTACCCATATATCTATAGCATATAGATGTAATGTTTCTGGATATGGGATTTCTTAGTCAAAGCATAAGACATATATAATTTTGCTGAGTATAAGCAAATTTCCCTTTATAGTGGTTGCATTACGTTCCTACAGCTACTGTAAGAAATCACTACAAACCTCGTATGTTAAAAAAACAGAAATTAATGCACTCACTGTTCTAGAAGTCAGAAGTCTGAAATTAGTTCTACTCTGCCAAACTCAAGGTATCAACAGCATGGCACTCCTTCTGGAGGTTCTGGAGGAGAATCTGTTCCTTGCCTCCTCAAGTTTCTCTTGGTGCTGACATTGCTTAGCTTGCGTCTGCATTGCTTCAAACTCTGCATTCCTGGTCATATTGCCTTCTCTTTTTGTGACTCTTCCTCTGTATCTCTGTTTTAAAGGCTCATGTGATTGCCTTTAGGGCCTGGATAATCAGGATAATCTCTCCATTCAAAATCCTTAACTTCATCATATTTGCAAAGATACTTTTTCCAAATATAGTAAAATTTATAGGTTCCAGAGGTTAGATTCTGATATTTTGGAAAAAAAAATATTAAGACTACTATAGTAATCATAACTTTTGCATCCCCATGAGCAGATTGTGAAAGGACATTTTTTTTTATTCTTATTGAAAGAGTTTGTTGATAATCTTTTGGATTTGCTAGTCTAATCGTTTAAAGATGGTATCTTACACTGGTAAGATGGTATTTTTAATTTGCATCTCTCTTACTAAAAGCAACTTTGAGCCTCTATTTCATTCATTTAAAGACAATTTCCATTTTTTTCCATTAATTGTTTTTATTTCATGTATCTTGTAGGGTTGTTTTTAATGACATTTTTAATTACTCTAATAATTATAAGGGATTTGATTTAGGGCATACCTGAATGGTCTAGTGTTTTCCCTACTTTCTTCAATTGAAGTCTGAATTTGGTAATAAGGAGCTCATGATCTGAGCCACAGTCAGCTCCCAGTCTTGTGTTTGCTGACTGTATAGAGCTTCTACATCTTTGGCTGCATAGAATATAATCAATCTGATTTTGGTGTTGACCATCTGGTGATGTCCATGTGTAGAGTCTTCTCTTGTGTTGTTGAAAGAGGGTGTTTGCTATGACCAGTGCATTCTCTTGGCAAAACTCTATTAGTCTTTGCCCTGTTTCATTCCATATTCCAAGGCCAAATTTGCTTGTTACTCCAGGTGATTCTTGACTTCCTACTTTTGCATTCCAGTCCCCTATATTGAAAAGGACATCTTTTGTGGAGGTTAGTTCTAAAACGTCTTATAGGTCTTCATAGAACTGTTCAACTTCAGCTTCTTCAGTGTTACTGGTTGGGGCATAGGCTTGGATTACCGTGATATTGAATGGTTTGACTTGGAAACGAACAGAGATCATTCTGTCGTTTTTGAGACTGTATCCAAGTACTGCATTTGGGACTCTTTTGTTGACCATGATGGCTACTCCATCTCTTCGAAGGGATTCCTGCCCACAGTAGTAGATATAATGGTCATCTGAGTTAAATTCACACATTCCAGTCCATTTTAGTTCTCTGATTCCTAGAATGTTGACGTTCACTCTTGCCATCTCTTGTTTGACCACTTCCAATTTGCCTTGATTCATGGACCTGACATTCCAGGTTCCTATGCAATATTGCTCTTTACAGCATTGGACCTTTACAGTCCCATCCACAGCAGGGTATTGTTTTTGCTTTGGCTCCATCCCTTCATTCTTTCTGGAGTTATTTCTCCACTGATCTCCAGTAGCATATTGGGCACCTGCTCACCCAGGGAGTTCCCCTTTCAGTGTCCTATCATTTTGCCTTTTCAAACTGTTCATGGAGTTCTTAAGGCAAGAATACTGAAGTGGTTTGCCATTCCCTTCTCTAGTGGATCACATTCTGTCAGACCTCTCCACCATGACCCTCCCGTCTTGGGTGGCCCCACACAGCATAGCTTAGTTTCAATGAGTTAGACAATACTGTGGTCCGTGTGATCAGACCGGCTAGTTTTCTGTGATTATGGTTTCAGTGTGTCTGCCCTCTGATGCCCTCTCACAACACCTACCATCTTACTTGGGTTTGTCTTACCTTGGACGTGGGGTATCTCTTCACAGCTGCTCCAGCAAAGCACAGCTACGGCTCCTTACCTTGGACGAGGGGTATCTCCTCACAGCCGCCCCTCCTGACCTTAAAGGTGGAGTAGCCCCTCTCGGCCCTCCTGCACCCGCGCAGCCACCACTCAATCCCTTATGATTATACGGTGGAAGTGACAAATAGATTTAAGGGACTAGATCTGATAGACAGAGTTCCTGATGAACTATGGAGGATGTTCATGACACTGTACAAGAGACAGGGATCAAGACCATCACCATGGAAAAGAAATGCAAAAAAGCAAAATGGCTCTCTGGGGAGGCCTTACAAATAGCTGTGAAAAGAAGAGAAGTAAAAGCAAAGGAGAAAAGGAAAGATATAACCATCTGAATGCAGAGTTCCAAAGAATAGCAAGGAGAGATAAGAAAGCCTTCCTCAGAGATCAAAGCAAAGAAATAGAGAGAAACAATAGAATGGGAAAGACTAGAGATCTCTTCAGGAAAATTAGAGATACCAAGGGAACATTTCATGCAAAGATGGGCTCAATAAAGGACAGAAATGGTATGGACCTAACAGAAGCAAACGATATTAAGAAGAGGTGGCAAGAATACACAGAAGAACTGTACAAAAAAGAGCTTCATGACCCAGATAATCATGATGGTGTGATCACTCACCTAGAGCCAGACATCTTGGAATGTGAAGTCAAATGGGCCTTAGGAAGCATCACGATGAACAAAGCTAGTGGAGGTGATGGAATTCCAGTTGAGCTGTTTCAAATCCTGAAAGATGATGAATATGCCAGCACATTTGGAAAACTCAGCAGTGGCCACAAGACTGGAAAAGGTCACTTTTCATTCCAATCCCAAAGAAAGGCAATGCCAAAGAATGCTCAAACTACTGCACAATTGCACTCATCTCACACACTAGTAAAGTAATCCTCAAAATTCTCCAAGCCAGGCTTCAGCAGTACGTGAACCATTAATTTCCAGGTGTTCAAGCTGGTTTTTAGAAAAGGCAGAGGAACCAGAGATCAAATTGCCAACATCTGCTGGATTATGGAAAAAGCAAGAGAGTTCCAGAAAAACATCTATTTCTGCTTTATTGACTATGCCAAAGCCTGTGACTGTGTGGATCACAATAAACTGTGGAAAATTCTGAAAGAGATGGGAATACCAGACCACCTGACCTGCCTCTTGAGAAATCTGTATGCAGGTCAGGAAGCAACAGTTAGAACTGGACATGGAACAACAGACTGTTTAATTTTGAGTTAATTTTTGAATATAATATAAGAGAAATGCCCAACTTCATTCATTTGCATGGGGATATTAGTTTTCTCAGTACCATTTCCACTTCTACTTTGGTGCACAAGTACACACAGATACATGCTGAGATGGTTTTCTTCTACTCCTAGATTGTTGAGTGTTTTTATCATGAAAGGGTGCTGAATTTTATCAAATGCTTTTTAAACATGAATTAAGCTAGTATGTGTTTTTACCTTCATTCTGTTAATGTGGTATGTTACATTATTTAGTTTTTGAATGCTGAACCACACTGTATTTCATGAATAAATCTCACTTTTTCATTGTATATAATCCTTCTATGTGCTGCTAAATTTGGTTCGCTAGAATTTTTAAAGCTATCTGTATCAATATAATGGATGTTAGCCAAGTATTCTTTTCTTGTAGTATATTTGTCTGGTTTCAGTATCAGAATAATATTGGCCTTGCAAAATGAATTTTTAAATGTTCCTTCCTCTTCAATACTTTGAAAGTATTTAAAAATAGACCATTTTCTTATAGAAGTTTTAGATTCCCAGAAAAATTGAGCAGAATATTAAGAGTTTCCATATGACCCAGTCCCCAGTACACAGCCTCCTTCACTATCAAAATTCCATACCAGAGTGGCACATTTGTCAACCCACATTAACACATTATTATCACTCATAGTCTATAGTTTACATTAAGGTTCACTGTTGGGGTTGTACAGTTTGTGGTTTTGGACACATCTATACTGACATATCAGAGAAGGCAATGGAAGCCACTCAATACTCTTGCTTGGAAAACCCCATGGACAGAGGAGCCTGGAAGACTGCAGTCCATGGGGTCGCTGAGGGTCAGACACGACTAAGTGACTTCACTTTCACTTTCATGCACTGGAGAAGGAAATGGCAACCCACTCCAGTGTTCTTGCCTGGAGAATCCCAGAGACAGGGGAGCTTGGTGGGCTGCCCTCTATGGGGTCACACAGAGTCGGACATGACTGAATCACCTTAGCAGCAGCAATACATTTTCAATTACATTATAGTATTTTTTCAGCTCTAGAATACGTTTGGTTCATTTTAATAATTTGTCTCTGTCTCACTTTTTCATACTTCTTTTTTGTTGATTGCCTTTATTTCTTTGTCTGTTTTCCTTTGGCTCTTGAGCATATATAAGAGAGTTGCTTTAAAATCTTTGTCTAGTAAGTCACATGTCAGGGCTTCATTGAGTGAAGATAGTTCCATCAGTTTATTCTGTACCTTAGAGTAGGCTGTAATTTCCTGTTTCTTTGTATACTTTGTCATTTTGGTTGCAATTTTAACATTCCAAATGTTAAAAAACTACAAAAACTTCACCAGTTTTTGTAGACTTGCTTTCTACATTGGTAATCCTTTACCAATGAGCTGGACATGCTTTGATCATAGGAATTATCCTAAAGTTACAGCTTAAGATTTTCTCAGGCCTTTTATGCACATGCATATTATCTGGGCCTGTGTATAGCTATCTCAGTTCTCCTTTATATATGGCTACTTTTAAATGTCTTAATTTCCCAGAGTCTCACCCCTATTCTTCTGTTGTATGCCTCCACTGATAAGCTTGTCTCTGCTTTCTGTAGACTTTGCTCAAGCACTGTATGTTGCCTTTCTCAACTGTATTCAAAGTTAGAAAAAACAAAGAGCAGTCCTTCAGACAGCACTCAGACAAGTTAGAATATTGGAAATAAGGTATACTGTATTTCCTCTGCTTTGAAGGAGGGTTTGGGAACTGGGCTGCCACCTCCTCCATATCTAACCTGCTACCAGACTGGGCAGGTGGTAAGGAAAGGGTAAGTAATACTTCAAAATTTTTCTTGTGAGTGAGTGAAGTCGCTCAGTCATGTCCGACTCTTTGCGACCCCATGGACTGTAGCCTACCAGGCTCCTCTCGCATGCGATTCTCCAAGCAAGAGTACTGGAGTGGGCTGCCATTTCCTTCTCCAGGAGATCCTCCCAACTCAGGGATCGAACCCTGGTCTCCTGCATTCCAGGCAGACGCTTTAACCTCTAAGCCACCAGGGAAGCCCTTTTCCTGATTGGGTGTTCCTTATTTGCTGTACACCTTTGACTATTCTCAGATATCTTATAAGGTTATTTTATCAAGTGTCTATCAGTGGGCTTCTCTGGTGGCTCAGTTGGTAAAGAGTCCATTTGCCAATGCAGGAGGTGTGGGTTTGATCCCTGGGTCAAGAAGATTCCCTGGAGAAGGAAATGGCAACCCACTCAAGTATTCTTGCCTGGGAAATCCCATTGGCAGAGGAGCTTGGCAAGCTGCAGTCCATGGAGTCACAAGAGTTGGACATGACTTAGTGATTAAACCACTAACACTGGTTATTAACATGTTTGGAATGTTTTTGTGGGTGAATGAGGGCCTGGAGCTTCTTTGCTATTTTGCCAGCATCACTTCTCTTATTAGTTTTCAATATGTTTTTTTTTCTCTTCCTTTTTTTAATCTTTCGTTTTTACATTGTTGTTCAGTTGCTGAGTTGTGTCTGACTCTCTGGACTGCAGCATGCAAGGCTTCCCTGTCCTTCACTGTCACCTGAGTTTATTCAAACTCATGTCCATTGAGTTGCTGTTTCATTTTTACATTGGAATATCATTAACCCATTGATACCCAGAAAGAAGAAAGTACAAAATAATAGAATATTAAGAAGGGCCTGCCATATAACACACTGAAATAAGGACACTTGTGTACTAAATACTATATTCATTTTTTTTTAATACAGGACCAAGAGTAGTCATTTCCCTTGTATTGATCTCTTCTGTAACAGAAAATGTTTATATGCCAGTGGTAGTAACATGGGCTTTGATGTCAAATAAAGTTAGATATGAGCTGGGCAATTTAATTACCAATTTCATGATCTTTATAGCCAATATTGAGCCTCTAGAAACATGAGACTCATTTGTAATATATAAACATTATATGTGTGTACATACATAGAAAATACAATTAGAGTATTCACAAACATTATTTTTAAGTCACTGAATGGTAGGTTTTCTGATTATCTATTCATCTCTAGACTTGACAATATTTTCCACAGTTCCTAAGTAATGGATCATTTTTATAGCAGAATAAAAGCTCAGAGAAAGAGTGGTTGTTCTGAAAATTTCAGACATAGATTTATAGAAAATAATATAACAAATTCCTCTATATTCAAATTAAGAAATAAAATATCACATATGTAGTTGAAGCTCACTTTGAAGTCGTCCCTGATTATGTTAGTCTCCTTCTTCCCCAGAGATAGTTTTTATCAAGATTTTGGATTTTTCATACTTAAGACTTTCCTTTGCAGTTTATTACATATATATATATTCCTAAGTGAATATGGTATTGCTTTCTTGCATGGTTATATCTATAGGTGCTGGCTACCTGATGGAAAGGAGGAAAGAAAAAGATAAGGAGAACAAATACACATTCACATCTCAACATTGTGATCTGCCATATATGCCTTCTTTGCCATATATATTCTCTTACAGAGCTACTAAGATGGACACAACCATTATTTTTAGCTTATGTGCTGTGGGGAACACTAACACATTTGGCAGATATTATTTTCAACACTTTTCTCCTTGATGTCTTCAAAGGTTTAGTTTCCCAAACTCCATCTCAGTTCAGTTCAGTTCAGTTGTTCAGGTCTGTCCAACTCTTTGCAACCCCATGAATCGCAGCACGCCAGGCCTCTCTGTCCATCATCAACTCCCGGAGTTCACCCAAACTCATGTCCATCAAGTCGGTGATGCCATCTAGCCGTCTCATCCTCTGTTGTCCCCTTCTCCTGCCCCCAATCCATCCCAGCATCAGAGTCTTTTCCAATGAGTCAGCTCTTCACATGAGGTGGCCAAAGTATTGGAGTTTCAGCCTCACCATCAGTCCTTCCAGTGAACATCCAGGACTAGTCTCCTTTAGGATGGACTAGTTGGATGTCCTTGCAGTCCAAGGGACTCTCAAGAGTCTTCTCCAACACCACAGTTCAAAAGCATCAATTCTTCGGCACTCAGCTTTCTTCACAGTCCAACTCTCACATCCATACATGACCACTGGAAAAACCATAGCCTTGACTAGATGGAACTTTGTTGGAAAAGTAATGTCTCTGCTTTTGAATATGCTGGTCATATCTATGTTGGTCATAACTTATCTTCCAAGTAGTAAGCGTCTTTTCATTTCATGGCTGCAATCACCATCTGCAGTGATTTTGGAGCTCCCCAAAATAAAGCCTGACACTGTTTCCAATGTTTCCCCATCTATTTCCCATGAAGTGATGGGACCAGATGCCATGATTTTCGTTTTATGAATGCTGAGCTTTAAACCAACTTTTTCACTCTTCTCTTTTCACTTTCAACAAGAGGCTTTTTAGTTCCTCTTCACTTTCTGGCATAAGGGTGGTGTCATCTGCATATCTGAGGTTATTGATATTTCTCCCGGCAATCTTGATTTCATCTTGTGCTTCTTCCAGCCCAGCATTCCTCATGATGTACTCTGCATAGAAGTTAAATAAGCAGGGTGACCATATACAGCCTTGATGTACTCCTTTTCCTATTTGGAACCAGTCTGTTGTTTCATGTCCAGTTCTAACTGTTGCTTCCTGACCTGCATATAGGTTTCTCAAGAGGCAGGTCAAGTGGTCTGGTACTCCCATCTCTTGAAGAATTTTGCACAGTTTGTGGTGATTCACACAGTCAAAGACTTTGGCATAGTCAATAAAGCAGAAATAGATGTTTTTCTGGAACTCTCTTGCTTCTTCCATGATCCAGCAGATGTTAGCAATTTGATCTCTGGTCCCTCTGCCTTTTCTAAAACCAGCTTGAACATCTGAAAGTTCACAGTTCTTGTATTTCTGAAGCCTGGCTTAGAGAATTTTGCACGTTACTCTACTAGCATGTGAGATGAGTGAAATTGTGTGGTAGTTTGAGCATTCTTTAGCATTGCCTTTCTTTGAGATTGGAATGAAAACTGACCTTTTCCAGTGCTGTGGCCACTGCTGAGTTTTCCAAATGTGCTGGCATATTGAGTGCAGAACTTTCACAACATCATCTTTCAGGATTTTTTTTTTTAATAATTAAATTTATTTATTTTTTTAATTACAATACTGTATTTGTTTTGCCATACATTGACACGAATCAGCCATAGGTGAACTGGAATTCCATCACCTCCACTAGCTTTGTTCATAGTGATTCCTAAGGCCCACTTGACTTCACATTCCAAACTGTTTGGCTCTAGGTGAGTGATCACACCATCGTGATTTTCTGGGTCATGAAGCTCTTTTTTGTACAGTTCTTCTGTGTATTCTTGCCACCTCGTCTTAATATCTTCTGCTTCTGTTAGGTCCATACCATTTCTGTCCTTTATTGAGCCCATCTTTGCATGAAATGTTCCCTTGGTATCTCTAATTTTCTTGAAGAGATCTCTAGTCTCTCCCATTCTGTTGTTTTCCTCTATTTCTTTACTTTGATCTCTGAGGAAGGCTTTCTTATCTCTCCTTGCTATTCTTTGGAACTCTGCATTCAAATAGGAATATCTTTCTTTTTCTCCCTTGCTTTTTACCTCTCTTCTTTTCACAGCTATTTGTAAGGCCTCCTCAGACAGCTATTTTGCTTTTTTGCATTTCTTTTCCATGGTGATGATCTTGATCCCTGTCTCCTGTACAATGTCACGAACCTCCATCCACAGTTCATCAGGTACTCTGTCAGCTCAAAGTAATTTCTCAATATATCCTTAATATGAAATATCTTTCATTTATTCAGGCCTAATTTACTGGCTTTCATTCAGTTATTTATGTGGGCCTGTGTATCTGGAATGTAGTCTGTAGCATCCTAGTGAAAAATAGCTTTTCTGTTTCCAGACTAATACCCATATGCCCTGATTGGTTTAAGAATGCATCCCATTTTAAACTTGATCTGCTTTTGTACTAAAAGTGCTAAACGTGCATATTTTCCTTTCCTTCTATTACTTTTAATTGCATAATGAAGGCAATTGAGTGGTGTTTTTAATATGCATGTGTTGCTTGTTCCTGAATGAGTCTGTGATAGAATGTTAACCATGAATCCCACTGTTGAGGGTTTTCCCCACTGGATGCTGTGGAGCTAAGCTGTGTTCTCATGCAGACCCTCATAGCCCTCATTGCTTGGATAACTTGGAGGTTAAGCTGATGAGGCTTCTTTTAATTCAAGGGGCTTTATCTGGGAGAATACAGAAAGAATGTTGTAAAACTCCTTTTAGCTAAAATCCAAGCACGTGGAGATGTCATTGGACTATCAAACGTGAGGTTTATTTGAAAGACGTGCTTGCCTCTCTCCCTAGCCATTTATATTTTCCCTGAAGCTGCTAAATGGGTACTGTCAGTTAGATAGATTCATAAATTAGTTTTGTGACCACTTTATCACCTAAATCATTTAATTTAAGAATGTTCTTTATCCAACACTGACACACTTTCCTATGGAATGGTTAGGGATACTAATTTTTTCTTTTTATTATTTTTGCTTCAAAATCCAAGTGTTTTATTGTAGATAAAAATTGAAATGCAGGAAAGGTAAAAGATATTATAAACCTCTTAAGACTCTACTACTCATGGGTAAGCATGTTTAATAGTTGAGTGTAATATTTCCAGAAAACAAAAACAATGTGTATGTTGCTAAAAAGAAAATCACTTTAAATATAAAAATTCATGTTGATTAAAAGTAACTGGATGGAGAAAATGCTAACACCAAGCAAAAGAAGGCAGGGAGTAGCTATATTCATTTTGACAGAGCAGACTTCAAAGCAAGGTGAGTTATCAGGGATAAAGTAAGGCATTATATATAATGGTTAAAGAGGTCAGTTCCTCAAGACATAACAATCTTGAACATTTATGTCCTTAACAACAAAGTAAAAAAGTATATGAGGCAAAACCTAATAGAATTGCAAAGGGAAGTAGACTGATCACATGATCACTTCAATACATTTGACAAAAGCATTTGACAAAGTGTAATATATTCATGATTGAACCAAAAAACCTTTCAGTAAACTAAGAATAGAGGAGAAATTCCTCACATTGATAATGAATATCTACAAAAAACCTATAGCTAACATCTGATTAATGGTGAGAAACTTAAAGACTTTCCACTAAAATTAGGTACAAAGCAAGAATACCCACTCTTACAACTCCTTTTCATTAACAGAGTGGAAGTTCTAGCTAGTACAAAAAGATAAGAAAAGGTATACAGATTGGGAAGGAAAAAAAATATGATTGTCTTTGTTCAGAAATGGCATTATCATCTATGTAGAAAATCCAGAAGAGATTTTCTATCAGCAAAGAACAAGTAGAATTTGAAACTGGAAACACAATCACGTTTACAGTAGTACCTTCCAAAATGAAGTACTTAAGTATAAATCTAATAAAATACATATTAATACAAGATCTTTATGAGGAAAATTATAAAACTCTGATGAATGAAATCAGAAAACTAAATAAATAGAGATATTCCATGTTCATTGACAGGAAGACTCAATATTGTCAAGACGGCAGTTCTTCCCAACTGGATCTGTAGGTTGAATGTAATACCACCCCAAATCCCAGTATGTTATTTTGTGGATATTGAAAAACTGATTCTAATATTTATGTGGAGAGATAAAATACCCAGAATGGCTGACACAATACTGAAGGAGAAGAACAAAGTTGGAGGACTGATGCTACCCAACTTTAAGACTTATTATAAAGTTATAATAATCATGACAGTGTGGTATTGGTGAAACAACAAACAGATTAATGGAACAATAAAGAGCCTGTAAATAGGCCCACATAAATATGGCCAGCTCATCTTCAACAAAGAGCAAAGGCAATGGAAAGGAGTAAAGATAGTCTTTAAAACAAATGATGCTGAAACAATCAGACATGCACATAGGAAAAGTGAATCTAGACACAGACCTCACACCTTTCACAAAAAAAAAAAAAAGGTTCAAAATGAATTACATTTCTAACTGTAAAATATAAAACCACAAAATGTCTAGAAGATATAGGGAAAAAACTTAGTTGCCCTTGATTATGGCAATGATTTTTAGAAATACTACCAAAGGCATGATCCATGATAGAAATAATTGACAAGCTGAAATTCATGAAAATTAGAAAATTATGCTCTGCAGAAGACAATGTCAATAGAGAAAACAAGTCAAAGACTGGAGAAAAATATTTGCAAAAGATGCTTCTAATAAAGGACAGTCATCATCCAAGATATGCAAAGAATTCTTAACACTCAACAATAAAACAATCAACAACCTAATTTTAAAGTGGGACAGAAACCTTAACAGACAACGCATGAAAAACAGATAAGTAAAGATGCTCCACATCATATATCATCAGAGAAGTGCCAATTGAAACAGCAATGAGGTACCACTACACATTTATTAGAATGGCCCCAGCTGGGAACACTGGCAACACCACATACTGGAGAGGAACTGGGAGCAGCAGGATCTCTCATCTATTGCTGATGGGAATGCAAAATGGTTGCAGTCACTTTGAAACACAGTTTTGTGGTTTCTTACAAAACAAAACATACTGTTACCACATAATCCAGTAATCACACTCTTTGGTATTTACCCAAAGGAGTTGAAAACTTATGTCTACACAAAAATATGTACACAGTTGTTTATAGCAAATTTATTTGTAATTGTCAAAACTTGGAAGAAACTAAGGTGTCCTGAATTAGGTGAACAGATAAATAAACTATGGTACATTCACATGATAGCTCCAGGAAGAATGAAGAGAGGGAGCCAAAGTAAAAACAACACCCAGGTGTGGATGTGACTGCTGATAGATGTAACATCTGATGCTATAAAGAACAATATTGAATAGGAACTTAGAATGTTAGGCCCATGAATCAAGGTAAATTGGAAGTGGGTAAATAGGAGATGGCAAGAGTGAACATGGACATTTTAAGAATCAGTGGACTAAAATGGACCGGGATGGGCGATTTTAATTCAGATGACCATTATATCTACTACTGTAGGAAAGAATCCCTTAGAAGAAATGGAGCAGCCATGATAGTCAACAAGAGTCAGAAATGCAGTACGTGGGTGTGATCTCAAAAATGACAGAACAATCTCTGTTCATTTTCAGGGCAAACCATTCAATATCACAGTAATCCAAGCTTATGCCCCAAACACAAATGCCAAAGAAGCTGAAGTTGAACAGTTATATGATGACCTACAAGACCTTCAAGAATTAACACAAATGTCCTTTTCATCATAGGGGACTGGAATGCAAAAGTAGGGACTCAAGAGATACTTGGAGTAACAAGCAAGTTTGGCCTTGGAGTACAAAATGAAGCAGGTCAAAGGCTAACAGAGTTTTGTCAAGAGAACACATTGGTCATTGCAAACACCCTTTTCCAACAAGACAAGAGACAACTCTACACACCGGATGGTTCAATACTAAAATCAGATTGATTATATTCTTTGCAGCCAAATATGGAGAGGCTCTGTACAGTCAGCAAAAACAAGACTGGCAGCTGACGGTAGCTCAGATCATGAACTCCTTATTGCAAAATTCAGACTTAAATTGAAGGAAGTAGGGCTAGCCAATAGACCATTCAGGTATGACCTAAATCAAATCCCTTATGATTATACAGGGGAGTAACAAATAGATTTAAGGAATTATATCTGATAGAGTGCTTAAAGAACAATGGATGGTTCATGACATTGTACAGGAGGCAGTGATCAAGAAAAAGAAATGCAAAAGGCAAAATGGTTGTCTGAGGAAGCATTACAAAGAAATAGAGGAAAACAATAGAATGGGAAAGACTAGAGATCTCTTCAAGAAAATGAGAGATACCAAGGGAACATTTCATGCAAAGATGGGCACAATAAAAAGCAGAAATGGTATGGACCTAACAGAAGCAGAAGATATTAAGAAGAGGTGGAGATAATACACAGAAGAACTATACAAAAAATCTTCATGACCCAGATAAGCACAATAGTGTGATCACTCACATAGAGCCAGATATCCTGGAATGCCGAAGTCAAGTGGGCCTTAGGAGGCATCACTATGAACAAAGCTAGTGAAGGTGATGGAATTTCAGTCAAGCTATTTGAAATCCTAAAAAATGATGTTGTGAAAGTTCTGCACTCAATATGCCAGCAAATTTAGAAAACTCAGCAGTGGCCGTTGGACAGGAAAAGGTCATTTTTTATTCCAATCCCAAAGAAAGGCAATACCAAAGAATTGTGAAACTACCACACAATCGCACTCATTTCACAAGCTAGCAAGGTTGTGCTCAAAATCCTCAAAGCCAGGCTTCAACAGAACATGAACCGTGAACTTCCAGATATTCAAGTTGGATTTAGAAAAGGCAGAGGAATCAGAGATCAAATTCCCAACATCTGTTGGATCATAGAAAAAGCAAGAGAGTTCCAGAAAAACATCTGCTTCTGCTTTATTGACTATGCCAAAGCCTTTGAGTGTATGAATCACAACAAATTGTGAAAAATTCTTTAAGAGATGGGAATACCAGACCATCTTACCTGCCTCCTTAGAAATTTTTATGCAGGTCAAGAAGCAACAGTTAGCACTGGATGTGGAACAATGGACTGTTTCCAAATTGGGAAAGGAGTATATCAAGGCTGTATATTGTCATCTTGCTTATTTAACTTATATGCAGAGTACATCATACAAAATGCCGGGCTGAGTGAAGCACAAGCTGGAGCCAAGATTGCCAGGAGAAATATCAAGAACCTCAGATATGCAGATGACACCTCCTTTATGGCAGAAAGTGAAGAGGAACTAAAAGCCTCTTGATGAAAGTGAATAAGGAGAATGAAAAAGCTGGCGTAAAACTCAATATTCAAAAATGAAGATCATGGCATCCAGTCCCATTACTTCATGGCAGATTGATGGAGAAACAAGGGAAACAGTGATGTACTTTATTTTCTTGGGCTCCAATGTCTGCAGATGGTGACTTCAGCCATGAAATTAAAAGACACTTGCTCCTTGGAAGAAAAGTTACGACCAACCTAGACAGTGTATTAAAAAGCAGAGACATCACTTTGCCAACAAAGGTCCACATATTCAAAGCTATGGCTTTTCAGTAGTCATTTGTGGATATATGAAAGTTGGATCACAAAGAAAACTGAGTGCCAAAGAATTGATGCTTTTGAACTGCAGTGTTGGAGAAGACTCTTGAGACTCTTGGACTGAAAGGAGATCAAACCTGTCAATCCTAAAGTAAATCAGTCCTGAATATTCTTTGGAAGCACTAATGCTGAAGCTGAAACTGCAATACTTTGGCCACCTGGTACAAAGAACAGACTCATTGGAAAAGACCTTGATGCTGGGAAAGATTTAAGGCGGGAGGAGAAGGGGACGACAGAGGATAGGATGATGGGATAGCATCACCAGCTCAATAGATATGAGTTTGAGCAGGCTCCAGGAGTTGGTGATGGGCCAAGATGCCTGGCATGCAGCAGTCCATGGGGTTGCAGACAGTCAGACATAACTGAACGACTGAAGTGAACTGACTGAACTGACATTCATGTAATGGGATATTATTCAGCATTAAAAACACATGATCTATTAAGCTTTGAAAAGACATGGACATACTTTAAATGTATATTATTAAGTGAGAGAAGTCAATCAGAAAAAAGACTATGTATCCTTTTGAATTAGGGTCTTCATATTCTTTGGATAAATACCTAGAGTTGGGTTAGCTGGATCATATGGTAGTTCTATTTGTAATTTACTGAGGCATCTCCATACTGTTTTCCATACTGCCCGTACCAATTCTCATTCCAGCATGCAAACTATATATAGGTTCCCTTTTCTCCATACATTTGCCAACACTTGTTACTTCTTGCCTTTTTGATAATAACCATTCTAATAGTGTTCATTGCAGCATTATTTACAATAGCCAAGATATGGAAACAACCCAAGTGTCCACCAGTGGATGAATGAATAGAGAAGATATTACACACACACACACGCTGATATACTACACAGCCATAAAAGAGGAAATCTTGGCATTTGCAACAGCATAAATGGAACTTGAGGATATTATAATAAGTGAAATGAGACAGATACCTTATGATTTCACCCATATGTGGAATAAAACAGTCAAACAAAATAAATGAACAAACCAAACCAGCAAAGGCAGAGAAGGGGAAGGTAAAATGTGTAAAAGGGATAAACTGCATGGTGACAGTTGGAAACTAAGTCTTTGGCAGTGAACACCCTGTAGTGTACACATCATTAGAAATACAGTGTTGTACACATGAAACTTACAAAATGTTAGAAACCAATGTTACCTCAATAAAAAAAAAAGCTTTAGAAAAAGCTGTGTATTGTATGATTCCAACTATATGGCGTTCTGGAAACAGCAAAACTTTGGAAACAGTAAAAGATCAGTGATTGCTAGGATTTTCAAGGGGATAGGAAGAGAATGAACTGGCAGAGCACAGAGCATTTTTAAGGCAATGAAAATACTCTGTGTGGTACCATAATGATAGATACAGGTCATTATACATTTGTCCAGACCTATGGAATGTACACCACCAAGAATGAACCCTAAGGTAAGCTGTGGACTTTGAGTGACTATGATGTACCCATATAGGTTCTTCAGTTGCAACAAATGTACCACTCTGGTGGAGCATATTGATAATGGGGGAGGCTATGCATGTGTGGTGACAATGAGGTATATGGAAAATCTCTGTACCTCCCAGTCAATTTTGCTGTAATTGTACATCTGTCCTAAAAAAATAATCTTGATTTTTTAAAACAGTTACTGTGAAGGAGCCATGTCATCTCAGATGTAACCGTTGAATTTGCCCATAATTCATTTCCCCTCTTATCCTATTTCCAATATAGAGTTTCCAATAATGAGATGCCTCCAATGGAACAGTATGGATTTAGCAATATATACTCAGTTATTATGGTCTTCCCAGGTGGCTCAGTATTAAAGAATCTGCCTGCCAAGCAGGAAACACAGATTCAATCTCTGGTTCAGGAAGATCCCCTGGAGAAGGGAATGGCAACCCACTCCAATATTCCTGCCTGGAGAATCCCGTGGACAGAGGAGCCTGGTGGGCTACAGTTCATAGGGTCACAAAGATTTGGACATGACTTAGCGACTAAACCACCAGCGTCTCATTCAGTTATTAGTGAATGGTAGGATGGATACTTGTGTATTAAAGAAATGGTAGTAATTTGTGGATTTTTGCCTCTAAGGCAAGCAGTACATGGCTGAAATCCTGGTGTGACATGATCTGAGGCCCCCTGCAGTATTGAATGGGAGACAGGTCTAGAATTCTCCTATCAATGTATTAATATAAAAGAGGCAATCCAGGAGCAGCAGTTAGACAAACACCACTGCTGCCCTGGTGCCATCTCTCACTGAGCTCACCAAGTGAGTCAAAGGCAAGCCTGTCTTCCCAGCATGGGGACTGGATTAGGATCAGCACACAAGTATGATGTGAGCAACTCTTATGAGATTCTGTAACACCAAAGAATGAAGAGAACCTGCTATCTCAAACTCTTCAAGTCAGCACACGTCAGAGAGTTATTTGCTCCCTTCCCCGTGGTGCATGTAATCTCTGTAGGAGAAAGGGTGAGAAATGATTTTTCATAGTGCCTTCCTTAGGACCAGGGCTCAGACAGCCTCTACAGCTTTCCAAAACTTAGAGGGTACTGAAGTCTGACCACGTCCTGTATATTCTGGGCAACTTTCCTCATTCATCCCTCAGGACAGCTTTGTGACAAAGCACCATGAGTCCCAGTCACAGATGCCCAAGCTCAGGCTGACAGAGCCTGGATCACCTCTGCAGGTGTCAGGATGGGATGAGGTCCCATCCCTCACCCTCCCTGAGGACACAGAGCAGCCTCCCTTTCAGAAGATGGGCTTTCAGGGCTGGAGAAATGGTCACCCACCCCTGCTGCTGTCCCACAGTACTCACTCACCTACCCCTCTGGGAGAGGAAGAGGACAGAGAAGATGAAATCATGCCTCTTCTGCCAGCTCACCTCGATGTCTGGGCCACATGCATTGGCTCATCCCTGAAGAGAGGGGGTGAGGCTCGGGAAGAAGCTCAGGGTGTTGCCCCTGAGACAGGTGATCTGGAGGGAGGGCAAGTGACCTGTAAGGAAGTGCTTTAAGCAATTGAACTGTAGGGCCTTCCCAGGCAGTCCAGTGGTTAAGACTCCATACTTCCATTGCAAGGGGCATGGGTTCCATCCCTGCTTGGAAACTAAGATCCCTCATGCCACACGATGCAATGAAAAAACAACAAAAAAAGAGAGATTGTACTTTATATTTTCTCTCTATTAATCCTAACAGCTATTCAAGTTGCCTATCATTATGACCAATAGTCATACTGCGGTACCTTTCTTATCTCCAGAGCAATAGCTCACTCTAGAATTACTCCAAAGTGTTGTCCATTTTGTCTTGATGCCTCCAGGACTCTGAATGCTGTAACCTCCCTGGAGGCTGATGATACATGCTTCTTACATTTTTTTCCTGTTTAAATAATACTTGAATTGTTTTAAACCCTTTAGTGAAATTTAAGACATTAAAATTAAAAAAATTAAAAAAGATTTCTAAGTGGAAAAAACAGTTATGAGGGGAGAAAATTTCTAGACTAGCAGGTTCAGAGCCATGACTCGTGAGGCGCATTCAGTGACAAGCTATTGGCAACTAACTTCAACAAATGATTCAAACAAATGTGTGAATAATAAACATGTTAGGGCTTTCCTGATGACTCAGCAGGTAAAGAATCTGTCTGCAATGCAGAAGACATGAGAGACACTGGTTTGATCCCTGGATCAGGAAGATCTCCTGGTAAGGGAAATGACAACCCGTTCCAATATTCTTTCCTTGAAAACCCCATGGACAAAGGAGCCTGGCAGGCTATAATCCAAGGGGTCACAAAGAATCGGACTGAATGAAACTAAGTGTGTACATACACACACACACACACACACACACACACACACACACACAAAACATGCTAAAATATGCCTAAATCACTAGTGTATTATTCAAGGTTCTCCAGAGAAAAGGAAACAGTACGGTATGTTCAGTTCAGTTCAGTCACTCAGTCGTGTCCGACTCTTTGTAACCCCATGGACTGCAGTATGCCAGGCTTCTCTGTCCATCACCAACTCCCAGAGATGACTCAAACTCATGTCCATTGAGTTGGTGATGCTATCCAATCATCTCATCCTCTGTTGTCCCCTTCTCCTCCTGCCCTCAATCTTTCCCAGTGTCAGGATCTTTTCAAATGAGTCAGTTCTTTGCATCAGGTGGCCAAAGTATTGGAGTTTCAGCTTCAACATCAGTCCTTCCAATGAATATTCAGGACTGATCTCCTTTAGGATGGACTGGTTGGATCTCTTTGCAGTCCAAGGGACTCTCAAGAGTCTTCTCCGACACCACAGTTCAAAAGCATCAGTTCTTCAGTGCTCAGCTTTCTTTATAGTCCAACACTCACATCCATACATGACTACTGGAAAAATCAAAGCTTTGACTAGACAGACCTTTGTTGGCAAAGTAATGTCTCTGCTTTTAATACGCTGTCTAGGTTGATCTTTCTTCCAAAGAGCGAGGATATGTATTTATACATAAAAGAAGATTCATCACAAGGAACTGGCTTGTGCAGTAATGGGAGGCTGAGAGGGTGCCATGGTCTGCCCTTTGCAAGCTAGGAGACCCAGGAAGGCTGGTGGTGTAGTTCAGTTTGAATACAAAAGCCTGAGCATCTGAGAAGATGATGGTTTAAGTCCTAGAGTGAGGGCCAGAGAAGGTGAGATGAGATGCCATATGGCGAGGTAGGGAAACAGAGGGGGGAATTCCTCCTCCCTCTGCCTTTTGCTCTGTTCATGCTTTGAACAGGTCGGATAAGGCCCACTCACAGCAGGGAGGACATACTGAGTCCACCAATGCAAATGCTAATCTTATCCAGAAACATTCTCAGACACCCAGAATCATGTTTAATCTGGGCACCCCATGATCAGTCAAGTTGGCACATAAAATTAGCCATCACAACTACAGTTACTGAGATGACAATATAAACCCTAAGAAGAATATTAAGTGGAAAATACAAGATACAAAAGATGAGTAATGTGACTCCTTTTTGTGTGTGTGCTGGTGTCTATGATTGTGTACCCTCACCCACAGGGACATGTCTGGAGGGGACACACTGTTCTATGACAACAGGTCCTTTTGGGTCAGGGGGTGGGAGTCAGGTCTATAAGAGAGGTGAAAAAATGTACTTTTTTGTATTATTTGGAAGGTATTCAGGAAAAACATTTTCCTAAAAATTGAAAACAAAATACTGTGAACAGACTGACAAACGTAATGTGAACATATACTTATTACTTTGTAAAAACATTCATTTTATTCAGTTTTCTGGGGAAATGAAGTAGATTTTAAAATGGAATTTACGCTGTGTTTCTAGGTCTCCTCTAGCTCTGTCACCCGAAACACTCACATGCCCACACATGCAGCTTTCTCTTCAGTTCAGGCCAGGGCTGGCCATCTATCCCCAAAAAGGATGGACACAGAGGGATTGCTCACAGTAAGTACAAATTTCCAGAAAATCCTGGCTACTAAGCCAAGATCAAAATCTCCATTCCTTGGTTTCTTGACAGTCCCCTAGTGTGTGGGGTTGTGTGTGTGTGTGTGTGTGTGAAGGAAAAAAACGTACATTTGCAACAAATGACACATGCATTGTTTACTGTGATACCAGTTCTTTCCAGGCAGTCTGTATCTATGTTAAAATAGTTCCACCTGATTTTGGCCACAAATCTACATCACGTTCATTGACACGTCTCTTCCCTCAGTGTAGGCCGAAGTGTCTGTGCTATGGAAGATCCCTCCCAGAGAACACAGCAGTTCACTCTCCATTACGCCACTCCTGCACAGGCTTCTCAGACCTTTCCTCACCCCCTGTCGGCCATCTCTTGTGCATGGCACTGGACACAGCTGCCCAAACATCGCTGCTGTACCGTCCTGTCTGCCACCTCCCCCTGAAGTGCCTTCCATCCACCTGCCGCCCACTGCCAAGGAGCGATTGCCACCTGGTGTTTCATCGTGTGCAGTCCCTGGAATGTATATCTTTACAATCTTCTCTTACGGCTAGTTTTTTAGACAAAATTATAATTATTCTGTGTATAGGTTCAAAGGCTGGCTTTTAAGGGAGGATAGTGTATTTTTATTTTTTTATTTTTTTGCTCCTTGGATAAATAGTTTGTAGAGAAGTTTGACGATAGCGGTATGCTGGTGCGCCACCTCGTGACAGAAACCTAAACTGCAGCTTGTCAGGGTGGAAAGGGGAACCTTGCTAGTGTAAGATACTGACACGGTCCAGAGACAAAATTCAGCCTCTTACCATGCTGAAGAGAAAGCTGTACGTGAGAACAAAAAGATTTTCGTTTTTATACTTAGGGATGGATAGTTAGAGATGGCACAGCACAAATAGATCCATGTCATTTGTGGTCTTTGTGAGCCATATTTGCACTTATTATCACCATCTTTCCATGCAAATACTCGTACATCATCACATTTTAAGTTATTTTACAAACTTTCAGGGTGTTTTTTTAATATCAACTTAAATTTCATCACATGGATGCTCCAAAATTTATTTCACCAGTAATCCTAGTGATGGAAATTTAGTTCCCTTAGCACATTTTCTATTACAACAATAATATACTTAACACTATTGCTCATATACATGTAGTTATCTTTGTATGCATTTGTTTTTAAGTTCCTGAAGATTTTCTTTCAAAACTATGCAATCTGAAAACTGTTCTATTAACATATTACATTTAAAATTCTATTAATAATTTATATCCTTTATAATATAGTATCACAGTGCTTATTTTTGCATGTTGGAAATAATTTGAATAATTCCTAATCTAATAGAAACCTAAACATCTCTCATCATTTGTTCTCTTTATAATTCACTTTTAATCCTTATATTGATGTGGTATAATAAATTCTCGCAACTTCAAGTTATTTGGAATCCAGAAAGATTTTTATCTGTTATCAACTTTTTGTGGATGGCACGTGTTTACTGTCTGTACACTGGTAAAGGCCAAAGTTCAAGCCACTTTCAGGTAACTATTTGCACTGGAGGACTGAACTTGTCCTCTTTAACCTTAGCAAACTGTCCTGGGTGAACTCTAGTATTGTTAGAGAACCTGATGAGTATGTGAGTGTGTGTATGTGTGTGTGTGTGTGTGTGTGTGAGTGTGTGTGTGTGTGTGTGTGTGTATGAGAGTGTGCTGACAAGTATGTTTACCTCTGCTTCCTGTGCCTCTTCACGGCTTTGCTTCCCCTTTGGTCATTTCTGTAGAATTAAGATCTGACCAACCACTCACCTAAACAGAGCTGCATTTGTTGACAGAAATATCCTCCCCCTTATGTTTGGGCAACTGAGCTATTGTAGACACATGGACTTGGCACATTTAAATGTGCATTTTACTGTTTTCCACACTACTGACTTGTTTAACTGTGTTCATTAGAAGCTCTGCATGGGATTTCCTCGGGAACATGATGGACTGTTTCCAGATTTGAATTATTAGCTGCACATGTTTCCTCATGCAATGTCAGCTTTATCACTTTGGATTATTTTGTGAGAGCTTCAGTGGCTTTTCTGATGGACCCATAATGCCTGTTTCTTTTGCCACTTAATTCATCTCATTGTAACTTACTAAAGAGAGCAATTAGTGAAAATGTAGGGAATGATTCTTGGGCTTCCTGAGTCCTTTGACCTTGGAACAGAAGCATTTTGACACTTAGGGAGTGGATCTGACAAAATTTAATTGGATGTTTTAGCACAGTTTAGAATATCTATAACAGAGCTTTTTTAAAGGGAATAATAGAGAGCACTGAGGCCAAAGTACCTAAGTGTCCAAGGGGATTGTTAAGGGTTGATATATTTGTGTGTGTGTCTGTGTGTGTCTGTGTGTGTGTGCATGCACTTAGTCCTGTCCGACTCTTTGTAATCCCATGGACTGTAGCCTGCCAGGCTCCTCTGTCCGTGGAATTCTCCAGGCAAGAATACTGGAGTGGGTTGTCATTTTCTTCCTCAGAAGATATTCCTGGCCCAGGTATCGGACGTGATTCGCCTGCATTGGCAGACAGGCTCTTTACCATTGAGCCACCTGGGAAGCCCTAAGGGTTGAAATGTGTCCCCAGAGTGATATGTTGAAATCCTAATGACAACGTGCCTCAGAATGTGACCTTCTTCAGAAATAGGATCATTGCAGATGTAATTAGTTAAATTAAGAGAGAGCCATGATGGAATATGGTAGACCCTGAAGCAAAGAAGTAATGTTCAAAAACTCAACCAAGTTTCACCTGCAATAAATGCCCTTTATCATGTTTGGGAAGTTCACCTCTATTCCTAGCTTGCTGAGATCCTTTTACCATGTAATGTTGGTTGTTGTCAAATGCCTTTTTCTGTGTCTCTCAAGATGATCATGTGTTTTATCTTTTATTCTATTAATATAATGTGCTATATCAATTAATTTTTAGATGTTAACCAAAACTTGTCTTCCTGGGATATGTTGCTGGAATCCATTTGCTAATATTTTGTTAAGAAATTTAATGTCTGTGTTCATATAGGATATTAGTTTGTGGATTAATTTTCTTTTGCCATTTTAGTTCAGCTTTTATATCAAGATAAGACTGCTTCCTAGGTGGCTCAGTGGGTAAAGAATCTGCCTGCAATGCAGGAGACACAGGAGATGCAACTTCAATCCTTAGGTCAGGAAGATCCCCTGGAGAAGAAAATGGCAATCGACTCCAGTATTCTTGCCCAGAAAAGTCCCATGGACTTGTGGGAAAATCTCATACACTTACTTTTACCCTGGCAGGCTACAGTCCATGGAGTCACAAAAGAGTCAGACATGACTTAGCAACTGAGCATTCATACACATGCAATACTGCTATCATTTTCCAAAACAATTCGTGACATATTGACATTATTTTTTTCTGTAAATACTGATGGAGTTCTCTGGTGAAGCCATCTAGGCCTGGACTTTCTCTGGTTGGAATATTTTTAGTTACTAATTAATTTTCACTACTGGTTGTTGGCCTATACAGATCTATTAGTTATTAAGCTAGTTTTGGTAATTTATATCTTTTCTAGAAATTTGTCCGTTTCACCTAGGTTGGCAGATTTGTTGGCATAAAGTTGTTCATAATATTCCTTTAAAATCCTTTACTTTCTTTGGAGTTGGTAGTGATATCCCCCTTTTGTTACTTACTTCTACCATTTGTGTCTTTTTCCCATGGTCAGTCTTGCTAGAGTGGGTTGCCATTTCCTCCTCCAGAGGATCTTCCTGACCCAGGGATCAAACTTGCATCTCCTGTGCTGCAGGCAGATTCTTTACCCACTGAGCCACCTGGAAAGCCCAGTAGTTTGGCACTTCTGCATATATTTTCAAAATACCAACTTTTGATTTTGTTAATTCTCTCTATTGTTTTTCTAATACCAGTGACTTCTGCTGTATTCTTTCTTATGTTGCATTGGACTTAGTTTGCTCTTCTTGAACCTAGCTTTAAGAAGGAAGTTTAAGTTATTGGTCTGAGACTCTTCTTTTTGGATATAGGTGTTTGGAGGTATAAATTCATCTTGGAGCATTGCCTTAGCTGTATTCCAAAACTGCAATATGCTACCACTGATCATTCATTCCAAAATATTTTCTAATTTCCTTTTTGCCTTTACCCATATGCTATTAAGAAGTGTGTTAATTTCTGAATGCTTTGGAATTTCACAGATTTGTTTCTCTCTTGATATTTAAATTGATTCTCTTGTGGTGAGAGAAAATATATGGCATGATTTTCATCATTTGAAAGTTATTGACAGTTGTCTTATGGCTTAGGAAATTGTCAGTCTTAGAGAATGTTCCATCTGACTTGAATGTGTATCCTACATATATAGGGGTGAAGCATTTTGTACATGCAGGCACATGCACACATAAATATGCACCTGTCATATTGGTTGATAATACTGTTCATGTTTTCTAAATCCTTGCTAATTTTCTGTCTAATTTCTCTATTGATTATGATAGAGTTTTGAAGTTTCCAACTATCCCTTCTATTAATTCTATCAGTTTTTGTTTCCTGTATTTTGGGGTTCTGTTTTTGGTACATATACCTTTATTATTGTTTTATCTTCATGAGGTATTGGCCTTTCTGTCATTATGAAATATTCCCTAATATCCTAGTGATATTTCTTCTCTTAAAGTCTATTTTTTCTAATATTAATGGATTCATTCCAACACTCTTGAAGTTACTGTATGCAAGACATATCTTTTAAAAATCTTTTACTTTCAAACCATTTGTGTCTTTGAATCTAAGATGTGTCTCTTTAAGATGGCATGTAGTTGAGCCTTGCTTTGTTACTCAGTTTGTCATTTGTTTCCTTTTGATTTATGTAATTATTGAAGAGTTTAGATTTTCACTTCTCATTTTTGTATTTGTTTTCTATATATCTCTTACCTTTTTGTTCATCTAGTCTTACTTGACTCCTTTTTTCAGGTAAAAACATTTTTGGTATCCATTTTCATTCTTTAGTTGGTTTTATGTTTTACAATAGTTTTAAAAATATTTTAATATTGTTTCCAGTTTTTATTAAAACGTATATTTATTTTTACTTTTGCCTGTACTTGGTCTTTGTTGCTGCATTGGAATTTCTCTGGTTGCAGAGAGTGGTGACTCCTCTTTGTTGCAGGGCACTGGCTTCTCATTGCGGTGGTTTTCCTTGTTTGTGGAGCACAGGCTCTAGAGTGCATGGCTTCAGTACTTGCAGCCCCCGGGCTCAGGAGCTGCAGTTCCGGGCTCTAGAGCATAGGCTCAGTAGTTGTGGTGCATGGACCTAGTCACTCCATGGCATGTAGGATCTTCCTGGACCAGGAATCGAACCCATGTCTCCTGCATTAGCAGGTGGATTTTTAGCACTGCACCTCCTGGGAAGCACTGAAATTTTTTTTTTATTAGTGGTTGCTCTAGGGATTACAACATGCATCTTAACTTATCATAATCTATTTCAGAGTGATACTAATTCAATTCCAAACAAAAAATAATTTGCTCGAATAAAAAGTTCATTCTATCCCTGCCTCCTCTATGCTATTGTTTCTGAGCTCCGACCACTCACTGCACAACAGGTCAAAAATTGTGAGATGAGGTGTTGGGGCATGGAATAGTGACTTTATTTGGAAAGCCAGTGGACAGAGAAGATGGCTGACTAAGGCCTGAATTAATGGCCTAAATGTTAATTTGGGATAGAATTCAGGTTTCTTTCATGCTAGCGAATCGAGAAGCAGGAGAAGGTGAGGTCAGGCAGTAAGGAATAGCCTCAAGTAGCTGGGTACTGGTGGGAGTCCGAGGGAGGTTTTGAAACTTTTTGTTCTTGATCCGTTGACTGTGATGGACATTAGTGCGGTCTGATGGTCCTGCAGAACTAGGTAAGATAGATGTTAATGTTTCTTCCTCAAGTTTCCTTATTACTTGTTCATGTTTCCTTATCACAGTGGGGAGGTTGAGTTTCTTTGAAATGGGGCTATCATGTACACCCCAAACTTCAGGCAAAATTCCTTTAGTGACTAATATGTCTGTGTGCAGGGCTCAGCAGAGGCTTAAGACTCAGGAGATAAAGCAGCAGAAGATGTAGAGTGTGGCGTCAGAGTTCTTCCCTGTTACACTACTACTGTCATATATGTTATTGCTTTGTAGTGTCATGCATTTTGAAGATTTTAACAGAATAAATAAGAAAACATATTGATAAATTCTCTTAAATTAACCTATATATTTACCGTTTCTGTTGCTATTCATTTTTTCCTGAGGATTCAAGTTACTGTCTGGTGCCATTTCCTTTTGGCCTGTAGGCCTTCTTGTAGTATTTCTTATAGGTATGCACAATGAATTCAGTCTCTTTCTGAGAATGTCTTTATGTAACCTTAGCTTTTAAAGGATACTTTTGCTCTGTATAGCGATCTTGGGTGATAGGATGTTTTTCCTACCACCATTGCCTCTGACCACATTATTTCCAATACGAAGTTGGCGACTAGTCATATTGTTGGTCCTTTGTATGTGCTTAGTCATTTTTCTTTTGTTGTTGTTCTTGTCATTGCTTTTCAATAATTTAACTATAATGCGTCTCATTGTAGATCTTTTTGCAATTATTCTACTTGCGGTTGGTTGAGTTTCTTGTTACTGTAGTTTGTCATTAAAATTTGTGTAGTTCTCAGATATTACTTCAAATCTATTTCTTCCCCCTCTCTCTACTGCCCTATGGCAAGTCTCATTACTTGTTAAACCTCATGGTGTTCTTCACTTCTCTGAAACTATTCATTTTTTGTCATTCTTTTTCTCTCTGTTCTTCAGAATAGAAAATTTCTCATGATAGTCACTCCTTTTTGGTATTATTATTATTTTACCATTTCAAATATGCTATTGAGCTTCTAGTGAAATTTCATTTCATTTATTATACCTTTTATTTATTTAGTTATGGCCACACTGGGTCTTCATTGCTGTGCTTGGGCTTTTCTCTAGTTGCACAGACTAGGGGCTACTATCTAGTAGCAACGCACGGGCTCCTCATTGCAGTGCTCTCTTGTTGCAGAGCACAGGCTCTAGGTACATAGGCTTCAGTAGTTGTGACATGTGGGCTCAGCAGCCTCAGCTCAAGGGCTCTATAGTACTGGCTCAGTAGTTATGACCCACTGGCTTAGTTGTCCCAAGGCATGTGGGTTCTTCTTGGACCAGGGATTGAACCCATGTCCCCTGCATTGGCAAGCGGATTTCCACCATTGAGCCACCAGGGAAACAACATTTATTATACTTTACAACTTTACAACTCTGTTTTATTTCTTTCTCTTTATTGGGGATCTCTATTTGTTGATTGATTGTTGCCACTCTTTTGTAATAATTGTTAAGTGCTTTCTTTAGTTCTTTGAACATATTTTTAATCACTATTTTCAATGGCTAATCTGCTAGATCCAATATCTAGTGACACTCACAGACTGTTTCTATTGACTTTTTTCCATGAATATGTGTCAAACACTCTTGTTTCTTTGCATGTCTAGTAATATTTTGTTGCAAACTGGAAATATTTGATGATACATTTTTGCAACTCTGGTAGTTGTTACTTTTATTTTTAGTAGCAAGCCTGGGCTAAAATTGTCTCAGTTGTCAAATCTGTCAAGCAATGTCTTTGCTCAGGTGTGTATTTGTATGTTTTTGTGTGCGTATACACACATTTGTTTCTATTTTTAAGGTGAGCTACATAGAAGTAGCCCCTGGTCTCTGTAGCTTAATGGTCAAACAAGATTGGATAGAGTTTGTGCTCAAAAAACTCAGGCAGGTAAGGTTTCTGACTCTATCATTGTATCTATGTGTGAGTAGAGGCTGGGCTTCCCAGGTGGTGCGAGTGGTAAGAACCCACCTGCCAATGCAGGAGACATAAACAGAGGGAAGATCCCCTGGAGGAGGACACAGCAACCCACTTCAGTATCCTAGCCTGGAGAATCCCGTGGACAGAGGAGCCTGGCGGGCGATAGTCCAAAGGGCCACAAAGAGTCGGATCTGACTGAAGCAACTTAGCGCACATATGAGTAGGGGAATATATTCAAAGTTCTGGCCGTTTTCAAGTCTGTTTGTCCCAGCCTTACTTTTTCTTTAAAGAATATCTACAGAGTATTATTCATTATACCCCAGACTTAAAACTCCCAAATGCCTCCCATATCACCTCCTTCCTATTTAAGGAAGGCCAGAGATACAATGAGTTTCTGGGTAGATTGACTCAGCAGCTCAATGATGTAGTTGAGGGCCCAGATTCTTTCCATCTCTTTTATCTACTGTCTTAGGTATTAACTCCACCTGCAGTTTGGAAACAAGAAAGAAGGGAAGTTCCAGCATTACTCCAGACACCTGAGGGGTGGCAGACACAAAGCAGCTAGGAATGTTGTTTCTATAAGTGGATCCTGGTTACATAGGTGTGTTCACTTTATGAAATTTCGTTAAGGTGTACACTTAAAATGTATTTACCTTTCTGTATATATAATATACCCAAAAAAGTTGATAAAGGGAAGCAATTTAAGGAAAACATTAGCAAAGCAATACAACTGATGTTATCTGATTATGTGGTGCTGGTATATGATTATGTGAAGGTGTACAAGAATGATATCTGAGAATCTGCCTTATACTATCAATATTGTCATTTTGGTGGATGGAATTGAATAAACAGTAAACACCCATTGTTGATAATTCAGACTAAGAGAAGAGGCTCAGGAGAACAGAGTCTCCTCAAAGAGTACTATTTGCTTAACTATTATTTCATTTAGCCTTTGATAGAAATAAATCTATTTGCCATTGTTGAGGTGGCCTCTTGACTTCCCCTCTCTTTGTAATAAGCCTTGGGAAAGACAGACCCAGTCTCAGCAAATATTAAGAATACGTACTATTCACCCATTGTTGCTAAAAGTGGGAGTCTGGCTGCTGACTGCTCAACAGCCAATAAATAAGCAAGTTGGTAGAAAGGGAAGTTTTCTTTATTTTGGATGCTGGCAGTGGGGAAGGGGGAGGGCAGACTCATAGATGGAGGGAGGGGGCTACATGCAGAAACAGTGCAGTCAGCTCTGACAGTGATCTTGAACTTGGTCATGCAGTCACTCTGCTGTGCACCTGAAACTGTCACAACATTGTTAACTGGCTATACTCCAGTGTAAAATAAAAAGATTTTTAAAAACGAAATTGGCCTTGCAATGGTCTGACCAGCATCATCTTGATTGTTTTAAATACAGTTAGTCTTTCATTTCAGGGTCAGCCAGTTCTCAGGGAACTGTGGTGGCTCATGTCATGGCTACAGTCTGGTCATCACGTAGTTAGTTAACTTCCTGCACCTGGTGGGCATTTCAGTATCTACAGAGCAATTCAAGAGCTATGGCTCAGGATATTGCCTATAGACTCTGAGAAAGAACTAAAGGTTCTTGACAATACTTGATGACTAAACTATTATTAGCCAGTCTTACTGGACTATTTTCCTTGGTTTCTGTATTGTCTTGCTTCTTTGATTAAACTTACTCTTTGGCTAAAGTTTTTCCTTAACAAAAGACAGATGGAGGACATGGGGTGGGTGGGATAAGGACCATAGGGTTCTTGCTTAGTTTAACCATCTTTTACTCCCAAGGTAGGCATTGCTAATTGATCCCAGCATTCTTATCCATTGATTCCAGATAGAAACTTGAATTCTTTGCAATACAGTGTCAAAAGCAGTTGCTGCCAACAACTGAAGCCAGCACTTGAATGACATTTACTTGAAATTCTTGATCTACACCTCCACCCCTGTCTTAATCTGGAGGATGTTAAGACCTGATTCCACCTTTGCCAGGGCACACCCAGAAGACTTGCTATGTGCAGAAAAGAGCATAGAAGATAAGAGGGTGACAGCTTCTGAATAAAACTGGAGTTCAGCTTTCATGTCTTCTGGATACCATCTCTGTGATCTCAATACCACCTGCCCTGATATAGCTACTTTCTCTGAAGCCCACCTCTTCTCCCTTCAGCATATAGAATTCTTGGGAGCATGGCCTTTACTTCTAGATGGAAGGGCCTTGTCAGGATCCATCTGCATAGCCCAAGTGTGACACCACATATAAACAGACCCCATAAGTGAAAGTGAAAGTTGCTCAGTCGTGTTCAACTCTTTGTGACTCCATGGACTGTAACCCATGGAATTATCCAGGCCAGAATACTGGAGTGGGTAGCCTTTCCCTTCTCCAGGGTATCTTCCCAACCTAGGGGTCAAACCCAGGTCTCCTGCGTTGCAGGCAGATTCTTTACCAGCTGTGCCACAAGGATACCCCCAGATCCCACAAAAACACCTTCTAATTTTTATGGCCTGAAGTATATGGACAACTATTTTTTTCATCGAAAAGTACCTTGGAGACTTGTGACAATTTAAAACACTGGAAGATGAACTGTGTAGCCTAGAAATATCTAAGAGAAATTAAGAAAAAGTTTGATATGTCATGAATGCATAAAGTATATGTAGATACTATTTTATATTGACTACCATAAATATACACAAATCTATTATAAAAGTTTAGCTGAAACCCCAGTACTTTGGCCACCTCATGCGAAGAGTTGACTCATTGGAAAAGACTCTGATGCTGGGAGGGATTGGGGGCAGGAGGAGAAGGGGACAACAGAGGATGAGATGGCTGGATGGCATCACTGACTCGATGGACATGAATCTGAGTGAACTCTGGGAGTTGGTGATGGACAGGGAGGCCTGGCGTGCTGCGATTTATGGGGTCACAGAGTCTGACACGACTGAGCTGACCTGAACTGAGCATTATTAGATAAACGTAAATCAAAATACAATGAGGTATCACCTCACACCAGTCAGAATGGCCATCATCAAATAAATCTACAAATAACAAATGCTGGAGAGGGTTTGGAGAAAAGGGAACCCTCCTTCACTATTGGTGGGAATATAAATTGGTGCAACCACAATGGAGAACAGTATGGAAGTTCCTTAAGAAATTAAAAATAGAGCTACCATATGATCCAGAAATCTCACTTCTGGTCATATACCCTGAGAAAACCATAACTCAAAAGACACATGTACATCACTGTTCACTGCAGCAAATTTTACAATAACCAGGACATGTAAGCAACCTAAGTGTCTATCAACAGAGGAATAGATAAAAAGACGTGGTATGTATGTCCAATGGAATATTACTCAGCCATAAGAGGAATGAAATTCTGCTATTTGAAACAACATGGATGTAACTTGAGGGTATTATGTTTAGTGAAATAAATTAGACAAAGACAAATTGTCTGCAATGACCTATATGCAGAATCTAAAAAATAAAAGAATGAATATAACATTACAGTAATAGACTCACAAATACTGACAACAAACTAGTGGTTACCAAGGGCAGACAGGAGGAGTGAATGGAAAGAGAAGGGTATTAAGAGGTACAAACTACTAGGTATATAACAAATGAGGTATAAGGATGTAATGTACAATACAGAGAATACAGCCAATATTTTATAATAAGGTTAGATAGAGTATAATCTGTAAAAATATGAGATCACTATGTTGTACATCTGGAACTAATACAATATTGTAAATCAACTATATCTCTATAATTTTTAAAAAATATTACTACTTAGTCACTAAGGTGTGTCTGACTCTTCTGCAACCCATGGACTATAGCTCCCCCAGGTTCCTCTGTCCACGGGATTTTCCAGGCAAGAATACTGGAGTGGGTTGCCATTTCCTTCTCCAGGGATTTTCCCCACTCAGGAATCAAACCCATATCTCCTGCATTGCAGGTGGATTCTTTACCACTGAGTCACCTGAGAAACCCCCAAAATGTATAGAAAATGTCTATACAGCTTATAAACAGCCAAAAATTACTAGAGTAAATTGCCTAAAAACACATGAGTTAAGAATAAGTATTCTGGCTTTACCTTCTACTGGACTTTTTCACATCGCCTCTATCCATTGACACAATTTCAGCATCAGACAAAAGTGTGTAACTAGTTTAACCCTTTCTATTTTCTGCTTTGCATGCCTTATATATACAGACATTCTAGGACTGTTATCAACAGATGGTAAGATTTGGGTAGATTTTGTTTACCTTTCCCATATTTCATAGCTTTCCTAGAAAACACTTTACATTATATGTGCAGTTAAAAATAATGATAACTTGATGAAAATTAAAATAACCATTCACTATGATAGAAAAGTAATTCAGTCTATAAACAAGACTGAATTACTTTTCTATCATAGACAAATTGAGCAACAGTGTGTTGCCAGAGAGGTGCTTATTTACTCATCTTAGTGGCCTCTACCAACAAAACTGTCCCAAGTGTGGAACTTAAAAGACCATGCAAACTTCTGCCTCTGGAGAGATGGAGCACAAGTACTTTTCTTTATAATTCTCCTTAAGTTCAACTAAAAGTAAGGACATTATATAGAACACAAACTTAAGAAGATCCTGAAAGGTGGAAAAGAAAAGAGAGACTGACTAAGGTCTTTAGGAATCAAGGAATGACATCATGTTGAGTTCTTGAGTTCCTTATCTCATGAAGGAAATACAAATAAGACAAGAAGTTGATAAGTTGAAAACAGAAAACAATAGAGAAAATCAAATAGCTGGTTCTTTGAAAAATTTGGTAATATTAACAAACCTGTAGCAAGAATGACAAAACAAAAGGAAAGACACCTTTATCAAGAGTGGAAACAGGAGACAGAGTTTCAGAACCTGCAGACATCAAAAGGATAATAAGAGAATAATCTGATCTGTACCCACAAAAATTTCACAGCTTAGATGAAATCGACAGGTTCCTCCAAAAGGACCAGCTACAATTAATTTGATCAGTTATATAACTGCTAAGAAAACGGAATTTTAATTTAACAACTCCCCCAAAATCAAAATCCCCAGGCCAAGATGACTTCACTTTGATTTTTTTCACTCAAAAATAAAATTAATTTTTTTCACTAAAAATCATCCTGAAAATATCTGCATATCACATAGATACCTTTCTCATTGTTTTTAATAGCTGCATAGTGTGTGTACTATAGTTTATTCAACTAATATCCTTTCTTTGGACATTTAGATAGTATTCTGTTGTTTTCTCACTGCAAATAATGCTACAATGAATAACCTTTTGTATATGTGTTTTCATATTGCTAGATTTTTTTTTCTTTAGGGTAAAAATCCAATAAATGGAATTGCTGGCTCTAAGGATAAATGCAAAGAATGAACTACTTGATGCATGTAGCAACTATGATGATTTTCCAGGAAACTATGCTGAGTGAAAAGCTGACTTCCAAAGTTTCCACACTGTATGATTCCATTTATGTAACATTCTTGAAATGACAAAACTTTAGAAATGGAGGAGAGTTTAGTGGTTGCCAGAGATGAAGGAAGTGGGGATAGGAATACAAGGTTAAGAAGTTGTAGCTGAAAAAGAAAGAAACAACAAAAAAGCAACAAATAAGATCCTTTTATAATGGAATTTTTCAGTATCTTTGCTATATTCAGTTTCCTGTTTGTGTTATTGTCCCATAGTTTTGTAAGAGGTTACCACTGGGGAACGGAGAAGGCAATGGAACCCCACTCCAGTAGTCTTGCCTGGAAAATCCCATGGATGGAGGAACCTGGTGGGCTGCAGTCCATGGGGTCGCTGAGGGTCAGACACGACTGAGCGACTTCACTTTCACTTTTCATTTTCATGCACTGGAGAAGGAAATGGCAACTCATTCCAGTGTTCTTGCCTGGAGAATCCCAGGGACAGGGGAGCCTGGTGGGCTGCCGTCTATGGGGTCGCACAGAGTTGGACACGACTGAAGTGACCTAGCAGACCACTGGGGAAACTTTCTCTGTAAATATTTCTTACAACTGCTTGTGAATTTGGAATAATCTCAAAGTTTAAGTTTAAAAGTTTAATTTTTGGAGAAGGAAATGGCAACCCACTCCAGTGTTCTTGCCTGGAGAATCCCAGGGACGGGGAGCCTTGCGGGCTACAGCCCAGGGGGTGGCAAGAGTCGGACGTGACTGAGTGACTGACTACTTCACTGAGCTGGTCACCTTTGCTTCAGACTGGTTTCTGAGGCCAAAAGGATTATTTTTGCAGTCTGATCCTGGTCAGAACTTAATAGTGCATCCTGCCTTCTGCGTCAGCCTTGGTTGCTTCCTGGGAAGAGGTGACTTTCTCACCCCTGCCCTCCTCCCCCTCCACCCCATGGAGGTGGTATACTAGGGCGGATAGACCTATACCTTCTTCTAAAGTCACTTTCAAGACTAAAAACTTTGGGTAAATATGATTGATGACCCCTGTGTCAGTCCTGAGAAAGGAACTAGCCTTTTGAGAGTCAGGGAGAGAAAGCTCAGTAATGCCAGGAAGAAGGCCTGAAGAGGGAGCACCTGGAAACGTCGCAGACAATCGGCACATTCCTGACTCTTGTCTGTTTTGGGTGTTGCTTGTTTCAGAAACAGAATTAGGTAAACAAAACTGCCAGATATAACTGCGATGCAGCAGAATGAAGCCATACCTGTGCCTCCAAACTGTGTAAAGAACTGTTTTGTAGCAGTTTGACTGGTGTGGATTTTTTTTTTTAATTTGTTTTGACGTTTGAAGTGGAGCTAATATAAGAGTATTCAGAATTGAAAAAAAGTTTAATTTTTTTTTAGAAAAGGATTTTACAAGTACTTGGGACAAGGAAAAGTGGGTGACTCAAATAGGTCTTTTATTCTATAGGCAAATAAGTAGTTTCTTGCTCCCTGGATGTTTGCAGAGTATCATGAGAGGTGTTCCATAATTTCATTGAAAGGAAATAAGATATATCCAGTGATCCATTTTGTTATTCAAGCTGTTATTCTATTAGTCACAGGCTGTCATAACAAAATACCATGGACTGGGTGGCTTAAACAATAGGAACTTCTCACAGTTCTGGAGGCTTAGAAGGCCAAGATCAAGGTGCCAGGGATTCAGCTTCCCAGTGAAAGGCTCACCTGGTTTTCAGATAGCATCTTGCTGTGTCCTCACACGGTGGAGAAAAGAGAGAGAGAGGAAGCAAATTCTGTGGTATCTCTTATTAAAAGGACACTAATCCCATCATAAGGACTCCAATATTATAACTTCATCTAAACCACATAAAGAAGGTTGAGTTTCAAAGAACTGATGCATTTGAACTGTGATGCTGGAGAAGACTCTTGACAGTTCATTGGACTGCACGGAGGTGAAAACAGTCAATCTTAAAGGAAATCAACCCTGAATACCCTGAATATTCATTGGAAGGACTGATGCTGGAGCTACAACACTCTGGCCACCTGGTGTGAAAAGTCGACTCATTGGAAAAGACTGATGCTGGAAAAGATTGAGGGCAGGAGGAGAAGAGGGCAACAGAGGATGAGATGGTTGGATAGCATCACCGACTTAATGGACATGAGTTTGAGCAAACTCCAGGAGATAGTGAAGGACAGGGAAGCCTGGCTTGTTACAGTCCATGGGGTCGGTCACAAAGACATAACTAAGCTACTGAACAACAATAAAGCTACACAACGACCCCATTTCCAAATACCATCATATTGAAACTTAGGGTTTCAACATATGAATTGAGGGTGGGAGAGTAGGGACAAAATTCAGTTCACAGCAGTCATCAATGTACTTTCAGAGCAAACAAAAGAATTTAGATAATAGATTATATAATAAAGAACAATTCACTCACTGCCCTCTCTCACTCTTTTCTACTCTCAGGATTGTTGAGTTTAAGTCCCAGATACACAAGTATTATATAGTAACAATGTGTATAAAAGATATTTTAAAAATCCTGATATAAAACAATATCAATGACTCACAGGAATAATGTTGGTCAAAAGAAGCAAGGCACAAAAGATGCACAGATTATAAGATGCAGTTATATAAAGTTCAAAATCAGGCAAAACTAACCTATAATGTTAGATATCAGGACAGTGGTTTACCCATTTAGAATGGGCCAGTAGTGATAGCAGAGGGAGAATGAAAAAAGTGGCTTCTGGATTTGAATACAGTGTTCTGTTTTGTGATCTGGTTGCTGATTAGACAGGTGTGTTCACTTTATGAAAATTCACTGACTTGCACTTCTCTATATGCATATGACACATCAATAAAAATTTTTTTAAAGAATCCTATAAAAAGAAGTTCTGATTGAATGGAAATCTATGCCATATTCAGGATGCCTTGTTGAAGCATCCTTTTATGCTGGAAAACTTTAGAAACTTGAGCTCAAAGAATTAAAATATCAAGTAAAATTCCAAATTTAAGTTCCTAATACTTAAGTTTCTGTGATATGCATAGCATCTGAGCTAAAAGAATGGGTATGTGTGACTTCTGGAAACATCTAAGAAGGAAAACCATACATAGCAGTACATTTTTGTGAGATATTACTGTTTATTTCCTTTCCCATTTTTCTCATTTCATACCCCCTTTCCAGTAGGAAGCTTCAGTAGGGCATTGTGGCAGGGCCAGAAGCAGAAATGCATATGGTCAGTGAGTCATCCTGCTATCTGTAACTCATTGAATAAATGTTGTTTCCCTGGACTGCAGGGGGAAAACCTTGGAAGATACTCTTCCATCTCAAGACCTGGTGGTGGCCCCAGGTGTGTCTAGGAGACTGGGCAGCCAGTCGTGCCAGTGATTTACCAACCTGGAAAGTGGAACTAAAAGAATAGGGCCACATGACCCAATGGCATTATGCCAGCCACGTTAAAGTATCTGTAAACTATGTGGCAACACAATCGATAACAGCAGGTACAGGATTTGGTGTTAGATAAACCCAACAGTATTGACTTACATCAGACAGCCTATTAGCTTGGCAAAAACAAGTCTCAGATTATTTTCAGTTCATTTGAAACCCTTCTCTGATTGCTTTGACCCTTACAATTTGGAATCAATTGTATTTCCCTTTGTTTTTCCACATTATTTCACTTCTTGCTACAGAAGATAGGGCATATTTCCTACTCTGTGGCTTAGTGCTTATTCCTATGGCTTGTGACTATGTACGTGCACCAGAGTGTGCTTGCGTCCTGTGTGTATGTGTGTGTGAGAGAGAAAGAGAGAAAGGAAGAGAGAGACAGAAATATGTGACTGAATAAATGTTTTAGACTATATCCTTTGAGGATTTAAGTGGAAACATAAACCAAGACGATCAGCTGAAAAATTTTATACAGATAAAATTTGGGTACATTTATATTAATAAGCATTTATATTCCTATATGTGAAAATCCTTATTTTATCAATACACTGATGGTAATGCACATGAAATTTGTTATTCAGCTCTGTTTTATTCCTATAGAATGTAAAGTGTGAGAGAGGGATATATTCTGATGATTGAGAGAAATACATGGTGCTTCCTTGTTTTGCAGATGAGGACAGCAATGGGGGAGAGAATTACCCAAGGCTAGTGATGATTTAGGAACTAGCATCCAGCCCCCTGATTATGCTGCAATGCTTTGACCCAAAGCTCAATTATTATGCTTAGATTTATACCTTTGATGAGGAACTTCTCATCAAGGGTACATTAGTCTTCCAGGGGCTCAAAATTATTTATAGATATGCCATTCACAAACTTTCTGATGTCAGCCCAAAGCAGGAAACAGATCAGACAAGAAAGTACCATGATTAAGTGGCACGATTATTAAGCAGAGTATCAGGAAAAACCACAGAAGTGTTTTCTGCTTTGGGTCCTGCCACTCTTTTGGCTAATAACTCACCTAGACTCTCTGAGCTTCAGATTATTTTAAACTGAAGTCAGTGGATCAGAAAACCTCTAAGACCATTCTACTTCTTACAAAAATAAGGGAGATAAATGATTGGCTACTATGAACCTTTTGCCATCTGTAAGATGAGTGAAAAATTGCTGCTGCTAATAGAGAGGAAACTTTCTTCACTACACACTGGAGGAGATTTGAGGCTGACCCTGTAAACTCTGTCATGTATGGCTTCACCATTAACCACAGGCATTTAATCATCTAGATACTGTAAGCATAGCTGTGTCCTAATGACTCATCTGGTCCTAGTATTATGTCAATGAACATTCAATTAACTATCAAGTTAAGAAGAAAAATAAGGAATTTTATTCAGGCCAAACAGAAGATTCTAACCCAGGAAGCAGATTCTCAGAAAGCTTTGAGAACTGCTCTTTTAGAAGCCTCCTGAAGGCACAGTTGTATACATTTTCACTACAAAGAATCATATGTCAAAATGGCATACTGATATTTTACATAAAGTTCACCAAGGATACATAGTCTACATAAGCATGTACAAAACAAGAAAAAAGGTATTATGACTCTTCAGCAATACGTGAACCGTGAACTTCCAGATGTTCAAGCTGGTTTTGGAAAAGGCAGGGGAACGAGAGATCAAATTGCCAACATCCGCTGAATCATGGAAAAAGCAAGAGAGTTCCAGAAAAACATTTATTTCTGCTTTATTAACTATGTCAAAGCCTTTGACTGTGTGGATCACAATAAACTGTGGAAAATTCTGAAAGAGATGGGAATACCAGACCACCTGACCTGCCTCTTGAGAAACCTGTAGGCAGGTCAGGAAGCAACAGTTAGAACTGGACATGGAACAACAGAGTGGTTCCAAATAGGAAAAGGAGTACGTCAAGGCTGTAAATGGTCACCCTGCTTATTTAACTTATATGCAGAGTACATCATGAGAAACGCTGGGCTGGAAGAAGCACAAGCTGGAGTCAAGACTGCCGGGAGAAATATCAATAACCTCAGATATGCAGATGACAGCACCCTTATGGCAGAAAGTGAGGAGCTAAAAGCCTCTTGATGAAAGTGAAATAGGAGAGTGAAAATGTTGGCTTAAAGCTCAGCATTCAGAAAACAAAGATCATGGCATCCGGTCCCATCACTTCATGGTAAATAGATGGGGAAACAGTGGAAACAGTGGATGACTTTATTTTTCTGGGCTCCAAAATCACTGCAGATGGTGATTGCAGCCATGAAATTAAAAGACGCTTACTCCTTGGAAGGAAAGTTATGACCAACCTAGATGACATATTAAAAAGCAGAGACATTACTTTGCCAACAAAGGTCCATCTAGTCAAGGCTATGTTTTTCCAGTGGTCACGTATGGATGTGAGAGTTGGACTGTGAAGAAAGCTGAGCACTAAAGAATTGGTGCTTTTGAACTGTGATGTTGGAGAAGACTCTTGAGAGTCCCATGGACTGTGAGGAGATCCAACCAGTCCATTCTAAAGGTGATCAGTCCTGAGTGTTCTTTGGAAGGAATGATGCTAAACCTGAAACTCCAGTACTTTGACCACCTCTTGCAAAGAGTAGACTCATTGGAAAAGACTCTGATGCTGGGAGGGATTGGGAGCAGGAGGAAAGGGGAAGACAGAAGATGAGATGGCTGGATGGCATTACCGACTCGATGGACGTGGATTTGGGTGAACTCTGGGAGTTGGTGATGGACAGGGAGGCCTGGTGTGATGCAACTCATGGGGTGACAAAGAGTCGGACACGACTGGAGCGACTGAACTGAACTGAACAGAGGTGGGAAAGAATGCCATTCTTTTAAGAAGTTACATTTCTACCAACAGAATAAGGCGGGGGGGGACAACAATGTTTTTACATTTAATTTTTTCTTGTTCAGCCTTAAAATATAAGTTTTATCAGTTAGAAGCAGAGTCATGAAGTGAAGGGGGAAATGACATCAGGTGACTACAAATGCTGTATTACACACTTAAAATTGCTTGTTTCTTTAGCTATTCACAGTAATCCACTTGTGTAAGATTGTGGCTCACATTCTACAAATAAGTAAATAGGTACAAGGGTTTCCCGGGTGGTGCTATTGGTAAAGAACCTGCCCGCTAATGCAGGAGACGTAAGAGGCACGGGGTTCGATCTCTGGGTTGGGAAGATCCCCTGGAGGAGGGCACAGAAACCCACTCTAGTACACTTGCTGGGAGAATCCCATGGACAGAGGAGCCTGGTGGGCTACAGTCCATGGGATCCCACAGAGTTGAACATGACTGAAGCGACATAACACAGCAAATAGTTTAAGCAAAAAGGATAAGGGCATTTTTAAGGTAGCAGTACTAATAAGAGGCATAATATGAATTTTAACTCACTTTTGACACTCAAGCCTAGATTGTTTCTCTACCACACTGCCTTATAGAGTGCATGCTATTGAAATAATTAGATAACTTCTTTTCCTCTAGACATTCATTCTACGTTGCAAAGCACTTTGTGTATACTTATTTCATCACACAGAATATTAGAAGTACATAACCTCAATGATTGGGCTCTAATAAAATCAATTTTAACTGCTTCATAGAGGATATTCTTCAGTGAAGTATTTTTATTTCTTTTGCTATGTGTATGTGCAGTTGAAGAATTAATGAACACCAATACAGTGAGATACCACAGCTTAGATTCACACTCAAGTATCTTTCCACTGTTTGAATATTTGCATTGACGATGCAAAAGAAATGGTCGGTAAAACTCAAAATCAGTTTGCCAATAAATTTAGCAGTTTATATGCAATGGGGAAAATTCCTTGAAAAACAAAACTATCTACATAGATCCAAGAGCAAATAGAAAATCTGAATAGTCTCATGCGTATTAAAGAAACTGAATCTGTAATTTAAAACCTATCTTAAAAGAAAAATGTTCTCCAGAACCAGATAGCTTCACTGGTGAATTCTTCCAAACATTTCCAAAAGAAATGAAACAGATCATATGTAAATTGGGGTTGAATGGTGGCTCATAAGGTAAAGCATCTGCCTGCAATGCAGGAGACCCGGGTTCAATCCCTGGATCAGGAAGATCCCCTGAAGAAGGGAATGGCAACCCAATGCAGTATTCTTGCCTGGGAAATCCCATGGAGAGAAGAGCCTGGAGGGCTACAGTCCATGGGGTCATGAAGAGTTGGACACCACTGATTTACTAACACTTTCATTGTCACTTTTCATATATAAATTCTTTAATATAACAGAAAAAAGAAAAATGCATCTCAACTTGTTTTGTGAGTCTAGCGTATTCTTCATATATTCTTCATACCAAAACTTGGAAAGGAGTTTATAAGAAAGGAAGATCATAGGTCAATACCTGTTATGAACACATACACAAAAATATAAAAGTAGAAAAGGATGTTATATAACTGAAAACTTTTCGAGAATTTTTTTCACTCAGTGTAATTTTCTGAGGTTCATCCAAGTTATTGAATGCATCAACAGTTCTTTGTTTTCACTTTTGTTTTTTCTGAGTAGTATTTCATGATATGGATGCACCACAATTTGTTTAATAATTCTCCTGTTAAATGACATCAGGGTGGTTTCCAGCTTTTGAATTTTATGAACAAATTTGCTATAAACATCTGTGTACAGGTTTGCATGTTAATATGAACTTTCATTTCTCAGGGATAAATAGCCAAGAGTTCAATTGCCAGGTCATATGATAATTGCATGTTCAGTTTTTTTCTTTTTGCTTTTCATTTATCTATTTATTTTTGGCTGTGCTGGGTCTTCGTTGCTGCGTGAGCTCTTCTGTAGTTGCAGCAAGTGGGGGGCTAAACTCTGGCTGCAGTGCGTAGGCTTGCAGGGCTTTTCTTGTTGCGGAGCATGGGTTCTAGGGTGCTTGGGCTTTGGTAGTTGCATCACATAGACTCAGTAGTTGCGGTTCCCGGGCTCTGAAGCACAGGCTCAATAGTTGTGGTTCACGAGCTTAGCTGCTTCGCAGCATGTGAGATCTTTCCAGATCAGGGATAGAACTTGTGTTTCCTGCATTGACAGGCGGGTTCTTTACCACCGAGCCATCAGGGAAGCCCACATATTCAGTTTTGAAAGAAACTCGCAAAGTGTTTTCCAAACTAGCTTTTTACATTCCCACCAGCATTGTATTAGAGATCCAGTTTTTCTACATCCTCACCAGCATTTGGTGGTTCTCCTATTTCTTATGTAAGCCACCGATTAAATGTGTAATAATATCTCACTTGTGGTTTTAATTTGCATTTCCCTAATGGTTAATGATATTGAACATGTTTTCATATGCCTGCTTGCCATCTTTATATCCTGTTCAGTGAAATGTGTCTTTAGGTATTTTGCCAATTTTCTAATTGGATTTTTTTTTTTTTACTGTTGAGTTTTCAGAGATTTTATACATTCTAGAAGCAAGTCCTTTGGTGAATATGTGCTTTGCAAATATCTTTCTCCCAGTCTGTGGTTTGCCTTTACGTCTTCTTAATATGGCCTTTCATAGAGCAAATGTTGATTTTCCTGAGGTCCAGTTTATCAGTTTTTGCTTATTGAAGCTTTACTGAGGTCTAATTGATATACAAAAATGCACATATATAATGATACCATCACCACAATCAAAGTGATAAACATACCCATCAACTCCAAAAATTTACTTGTTTTTTAATGGTTATTTTTGTGGTAATAACACTTAATATGAAATCTATCCTCTTAACATATTTTAAAGTTCACAATACCGTAAGGTTAACTCAGGCACTATGTTGTATAGCAAATCTCTATTTTTCACCTTGCATAACTGAAACTTTATACTCATTGAACAACAACTCCCCTTTTCTTCTCCCCTGTCAGCCCCTGGCAACCACCATTCTGTTTTACTTCTATGAGTTTGACTATTTTAGATGCCTCATTTACAGTGTTTGCCCTTCTGTGACTGGCTTATTTTATTTAGTACAATGTTCTCTCATTTCATCCATGTTGTCAAAAAAGAAAGAATTCCCTTCTTTTTAAGGCTAAATAATATTCCATAACGTGTACACACCATGCTTTCTTTATCCATTTATTTGTCTGTTGGACATTTGGGTTTTTTCCGTATCTTGAGTATTATTAATAATGCTGCAATGAACCTGGAAGTACAGATATCTCTTCAAGTTCATGATTTCTGTATATGCAGAAGTTGAATTGCTAAATCATATGATAGTTCTATTTTTAAATCTTGCTTTTCATATCACATCTAAAATGATCTGTGCACTGAAAAGTATACGACACTGATGAAAGAGATTGAAGAGGATATAAACAGATTGATCTCCTTGCAGATGGACATCTCATGTCCTTGGATTGGAACAATTCGTATTGTAAAAATGTCCATACTACCTAAAAGTGATCAGCAGATTCAGTGCAATCCCAATCAAAATTCCAATGGCATTTTTCACAGGAAAAAAAAAAATTATCCTAAATTTTGTTTGTAACTATAAAAGGTGGAAAACAGGTGAAAACAATCCTGAAAAAAAGAACAAAGAAGGAAGCATCACACTACCTGATTTTAAGCTATATCGTTGTTTAGTCACTCAGTCATGTCCGATTCTTTGCAATCTCATGGACTGCAGCATGCCAGGCTTCTCTGTTTTTCACTAACTCCTGGAGTTTGCTCCAACTCATGTCCATTGAGTTGATGATGCCATCCAACCATCTCATTCTCTGTTCCTGCCTTCTCCTCCTGCCTTCAATCTTCCCCAGCATCAGGATCTTTTCCAATGAGTCGGCTCTTCACATCAGGTGACCAAAGTATTGGAGCTTCAACTCCAATGAATATCTAGGTTTGATTTCCTTTAGGATTGTCTGGCTTGATCTCCTTGCAGTCCAAGGGATTCTCAAGACTTTTCTTCTCCAGCACCACAGCCCAAAAGCATAAATTCTTTGACACTCAGCCTTTATGGTCCAAATCTTTTATCTGTATGTGACTACTGGAAAAACCTGACTATACAGATCTTTGTCAGCAAAGTGATGTCTCTGCTTTTTAATATGCTGTCTAGGTTGGTCATAACTTTTTTCCCAAGGAGCAAGCATCTTTTAACTTCATGGCTGCAGTCACCATCTGCAGTGATTTTGGAACTCAAGAAAATAAAGTCTGTCACTGTTTCCATTTTTTCTCCATTTGTTTGCCATGAAGTGATGGGACTGGATGCCATGATCTTAGTTTTTTGAATGTTGAGTTTTAAGCCAGCGTTTTCACTCTTCTTATATCTTCACCTTCATCAAGAGGCTCTTAAGTTTCTCTTTGCTTTCTGCCATAAGGGTGGTATCATCTGCATATCTGAGATTATTGTTACTTCTCCTGGCAGTCTTGATTCCAGCTTGAGCTTCATCCTTGGGCGTTTCACATGATGTACTGTACATATAAGCTAAATAAACAGGGTAACAATATACAGCCTTAATGTACTCCTTTCCCAATTTTCAACCAGTCCATTGTTCCATGTCTGGTTCTAACTGTTGCTTCTTGACCTGCATACAAGTTTCTCTGGGGTTCCACTGTCTTTCAGAATTTTCCGTAGGTTGTTGTGATCTACACAGTCAAGTGCTTTCGCATAGTCAATGAAGCAGAAGATGTCTTTCTGGAATTCCCTTGCTTTTTCTATGATCTAACAGATGTTGGCAATTTGATCTCTGGTTCCTCTGCCTTTTCTAAATCCAGTTTTTACATCTAGAAATTCTAGAAATTGTTGAAGCCTAGCTTGAAGGATTTTGAGCATTACATTGCTAGCATTTTAAATCAGTGTAATTGTACAGTAGTTCTAACATTCTTTGTGTTCAAAAGGCATTGCCCTTCTTTTGGACTGAAATGAGAACTGACCTTTTCCAGTCTGGTGGGTGGTCGCTGCTGAGTTTTCCGAATTTGCTGGCATATTAAGTGCAGCACTTTTTAACAGCATCATCTTTTAGGATTTGAAATAGCTCAACTGGAACCCCATCACCCCCACTTGCTTTGTTTGTAGTGATGCTTCCTAAGGCCCACTTGATTTCACACACCATGATGTCTGACTCTTAGATAAGTGATCACACCATCGTGGTTATCTGGGTCATTAAGACCTTTTTTATACAGTTCTTTCTATATATTCTTGCCACCTCTTCTTAATATTTTCTCCTTCTGTTAGGTCCATGCCATTTCTGTCCTTTATTGAGCCCATTTTTGCATGAAATGTTCCCTTGGTATCTCTAATTTTCTTGAAGAGATCTCTAGTCTTTCCCATTCTGTTGTTTTCCTCTATTTCTTTGCACTGATCACTGAGGAAGGCTTTCTTACCTCTCCTTGCTATTCTTTGGAACTCTGCTGTCACCTGGGTATATCTTTCCCTTTCTTGTTTGCCTTTCACTTCTCTTCTCTTCTCAGCTATTTGTAAAGCCTCTTCAGACAACCATTTTGCCTTTTTGCATTTCTTTTTCTTGGGGATGGTTTTGATCACCACCTCCTATGCGGTGTTATGAACTTCTGTTCATAGTTCTTAAGGTACTCTGTCTATCAGATCTAATCCCTTGAACCTATTTGTCACTTCAACTGTTTAAGCTGTATTACAAAACTATAGTAATGAAAGCAGTATGGTACTGGCAAAGAAACAGATACTGGAATAGGACTGAAGGTGCAGAAATAAACCCACTCATATAGAGTCAACTAATTTTTGACCCAGGTGTTAAGAACATACAATGGAGAAAGGATTGACTTTTCAATAAATGGTACTAAGAAAGCTAGATATCTGCATACAAAAGAAAGAAACTGCACCCATATCTTATACCACTCAGAAAAAAAAAACAGCATATGATCCAGCAATCTTGTACCTGGCTATATATCTGGAGGAATTGAAATTAGTATTTTCAAGAGATATCTACACCCTTATGTTCATTTCAGCGTTATACACAATAGCCCAGATACGGAAACAGCTTAAATGTTCTTCAGTGAATAAATGGATAAAAAGAGGGATGTATATGTATACCCACACATATATTTTTCATTGTATGTGTACACACTCACATGCACACACACAATGGAATATAATACAGCTATAAGAAAGAAGAAAGTCTTGCCATTTGCAACAAAATGGATAAACTGGAGGGCATTATGCTAAGTGAAAACCTGCAGACAGAGAAAGACAAATACAGTATGGTATCACTTACATGTGGAATATTTTTTAAAGCTCATTTCATAGAAATAGAATGGTGATTGCCAGTGGTTGGGAGGAGGGGAAATGAAGCAATGTAGATCACAAAATTTTAATTATAAGAATAAATTTTGAGGAGCTAATGTACATTATGGTGACTACAGTTAATGCTGTATATATAATACAGTATAAAATAGCATTATATACTTGAAAGTTGCTGAGTGTAGGTCTTAAACATTCTCATCACAAAATATTTACCTATATTAAATATATGAGTTAGTGATATATTAACTATATGAGTTCGTAATATGTTAATTATCTTGATCTTGGTAATCATTCTACAATGTATATGTGTATCAAATAATTACACACATATATAAACAATTATATTTGTCAATTATTTCTCAATAAATTTTAAAAAGTGAGAGTACAGGCCTTACACAAAGGAAAAATATTTTCAGATCTTATATATAAGAAACTGATATCTACTATATATATAAAAAAATCTACTTCTCAATAACAAAAAGACAACACAACTGAAAAATGAGCAAGTCTTTAAATAGAATCCATGGAAGATAGGCAAGTGGTCAATAAATACCTGAAAAATGCTTTACATCTTTAGTCATTAGGAAAATGCACATCAAAACCACAATGAAATACTACTTCACACCCCCATAGAATGGCTAGAATAAAAACAGATATTAAAGATTGCTGGTGAGGATGTGGAGAAATTAGAACCATTGTAAACTCTTGGTGGCAATTTAAAATGGTGCTTCCACTTTGGAAAATAATCTGGCAGTTCCTCAAATTTTGAAAATGATATTACTGTATGACTCAGCAATTTCATTCCTAGGTATATACTCAAAAGAAATGAAAACATGTATTCATATAAACAGTTGTTTCACAGCAGCATTATTCACAAGACCAAAAAGTAGAAACAACTTGAACGTTTATCAACTGATGAATTAATAAACAAAATTTGGTATATCCATGTCAGTTCAGTTCAGTTGCTCAGTCGTGTCTGACTCTTTATGACCCCATGAATCACAGCACATCAGGCCTCTCCATCCATCAGCAACTCCTGGAATTCACCCAAACCCATGTCCATCAAGTCAGTGAAGCCATCCAGCCATCTCATCCTCTGTAGTCCCCTTCTACTCCTGCCCTCAATCTTTCCCAGAATCAGAGTCTTATCAAATGAGTCAATTCTTTGCATCAGGTGACTAAAGTATTGGAGTTTCAGCTTCAACATCAGTCCTTCGAATGAACACCCAGGACTGATCTCCTTTAAGATGGACTGGTTGAGTCTCCTTGCAGTACAATGGACTCTCAAGAGTCTTCTCTAACACCACAGTTCAAAAGCACCAATTCTTCGGTGCTCAGCTTTCTTTATAGTCCAACTCTCACATCCATACATGACCACTGGAAAAACCATAGCCTTAACTAGACAGACTTTTGTTAGCAAAGTAATGTCTCTGCTTTTGAATATGCTATCTAGGTTGGTCATAACTTTCCTTCCAAGGAGTAAGCATCTTTTAATTTCATGGCTGCAGTCACCATATGCAGTGATTTTGGAGCCCAGAAAAATAAAGTCATCCACTGTTTCCACATCTATTTCCCATGAAGTAATGGGACCAGATGCCATGATGTTAGTTTTCTGAATGTTGAGCTTTAAGCCAACTTTTTTCACTCTTCCTCTTTCACTTTCATCAAGAGGCTCTTTAGTTCTTCTTCACTTTCTGCCATAAGGGTGGTGTCATCTGCATATCTGAAGTTCTTGATATTTCTCCAGGCAATCTTGATTCCAGCTTGTGCTTCCTCCAGCCCAGCATTTCGCATGATATACTCTGTATATAAGTTAAATAAGGAGGGTGACAACAAACAGCCTTGACACACTCCTTTCCTGATCTGGAACCAGTCTGTTGTTCCATGTCCAGTCCTAACTGTTGTTTCTTGACCTGCATAAAGATTTCTCAAGAAGCGGGTCAGGTGGTCTGGTATTCCCATCTCTTCAAGAATTTTCCACAGTTTGTTGTGAACCACACAGTCAAAGGCTTCGGCATAGTCAATAAAGCAGAAGTAGATGTTTTTCTGGAACTCTCTTGCATTTTCCATGATCCAACAGATGTTGACAATTTGATCTATGTTTCCTCTGCCTTTTCTAAATCCAGCTTGAACATCTGGAAGTTCACGATCCATGTACTGTTGAAGCCTGGCTTGGAGAATTTTGATCATTACTTTGCTAGTGTGTGAGATGAGTGCAATTGTGTGATAGCTTGAGCATTCTTTGGCATTGCCTTTCTTTGGGATTGGATTGAACACTGACCTTTTCCAGTCCTGGGGCCACTGCTGAGTTTTCTACATTTGCTGACATATTGAATGCAGCACTTTCACAGCATCATCTTTTAGGATTTGAAATAACTCAACTGGAATTCCATCACCTCCACTAGCTTGTTCATAGTGATACTTCCTAAGGCCCACTTGACTTCACATTTCAGGATATCTGGCTCTATATGAGTGATCACACCATCATGGTTATCTGGATCATGAAGACCTTTTTTTTTTTTTTTTGTATAGTTCTTCTGTGTATTCTTGCCACCTCTTCTTAATATCTTGTGCTTCTGTTAGGTCCATACCATTTCTGTCCTTTATTGTGCCCATCTTTGCATGAAAAGTTACCTTGGTATCTAATTTTCTTGAAGAGATCTCTAGTCTTTCCCACTCCATTGTTTTCCTCTATTTCTTTGCATTGATCAGTGAGGAAGGCGTTCTTTTTTTTTTTTTTCAGTTTTTTTAATGAAAAGTAAAATACATTGGATTTATTTTTGGTTGCCAAGCCTGCATTTCATTCTTAACAATATCTTAACTTACCCTTAAACAATTTCATCTCCTCTGTTAAAGAAAGTCAGTTGACAAAACAATTATTAATACATATTTCAAGGAAGGTGTTCTTATCTCTCCTTGCTATTCTTTGGAACTCTGCATTCAGCTGGGTATATCTTTCCTTTTCTCCTTTGCCTTTCACTTCTCTTCTTGTCAGAGCTGTTTGTAAGGCTTTCTTAGACAACCATTTTGCCTGTTTGCATTTTTTTTTCCCTTGAGGATAGTCTTGATCACTGCCTCCTGTACAATGGCATGAACCTCTGTCCATAGCTCTTCAGGCACTCTGTCTATCAGATCTAACCCTTTCAATCTATTTGTCACTTCCACTGTATAGTTGTAAGGGAATGTGATTTAGGTCATACCTGAATGGTCTAGTGGTTTTCCCTACTTTCTTCAATTTAAGTCTGAATTTGGAAAAAGGAGTTCATGATCTGAGCCACAGTCAGCTCCTGGTGTGCCTCCCTGTCCATGGGGGTGCAAAGAATCAGACACAACTGTGCTACTGAACTGAACTGGCCAGAATATTATTTTCATATTCTAAGAGTGAAGCTCAGAGAGGTTAAGCCCATATTCCAGGACCACACAGCTTCTAAGAGAAAGAGCTGCTTTCATAATCCCCTATTTTTGACTCAAAGACCTGTGTTTCTACTCAGGTACTCAACCTCCTCTTTAGATTTGACAATGTAGAGCAATGGAAACTCCCACAGACAAGTGGTTGGATTGTGACCTGTACCTTGGCTGTGCAGAGCAATTTGGTTATCTCTAGCAACTAGTGGTAAAGAACCCACCTGCCAATGCAGGGGACACAAGAGATGTGTGTTCAATCCCTGAAACAGGAAGATCCCCTGGAGGAGGGCATAGCAACTCACTCCAGCATTCTCGTCTGGAAAATTCAATAAACAGAGGAGCCTGACAGGCTATGTTTCATAGGGTTGCAAACAGTCAGACACAGCTGAAGCGATTCAGCACACATGCAGCAGATTGAACCTGTCTGATGATACCTCAAGTGGCCCCACAAATACATACACAGAATCCCTGACAGTTGTGTCTAAGGAAACCTATACAAGAAAGGGCAACCATCAACTAATGGTGCCTTGGTTCAAACTCTAGTTTATCAGGTTCCAAAGCCCTTGCCCTGACCACTAGGTGATAGTGAGTATGCCTCTGTGTTAGGGCCAAGGCCAGCACAAGAGAAGCGACTCATCCAAGGTCCTGCAGTCAGTGAATGGTCTGCTTGGGGCTCTCAGGCCCCAAGTATCCTGGCTCCAATATTCTGTCCAGCAGACCCTTTATTAGGTGTTGTTCCCCTTAAATGTATCTTCTGTCTAGAATTCAAAGGGAATCTACTTTGCTCACATTCATCCTACAAGGTACAGAGACAAGGAAAGGACACTTAACATGAGATTTACCCTCTAAATGCACCTAAAAGATTTGTTTAAAGAGACAAGGAAAAGAATCCACATGGGATTTTTATAAAGGCATAATGATTTTCCTCCATTATCTCAACTCAATTGGAGAATATATCCTAAAACACAGAAATGGCACCAAAGCTCATATTTTATATAAAAGTGTATGTGTCTCTGTGTGTTTGACTGCCTGATGATAGCTCTGCCCTCTGTTTTGGGTCAAAGTCATCTCTTAGCAGAGAGAGGAGGCAGGTTGGGGAAAGAACAAGCATTTGTTGAAATCCTATTATACAGCACCCATACTGCCTCAATTTTATTTTTTTGTCACAAATAAGAAGGTAACCTCATTTCCAATGTACAGATGATGAAACTCAAGCTTGAAAGGGCCATACTCTCTGGGGTCAACAATCTATGAGTGACTAGATTCGGTATCCATCTCTTGCCCACTCCACTAGACACTCAGGATCCACAGTTTTAGACACTGAGATTTCTGGCTTAATTTTAAATGACACCCAAGTGATGAAGGCAGCACAAAGAGTCGGACATGACTGAGTGACTGACACACACAAAAGACGAAGGTGGCAGTGGAGATGGGAGCTTGGTCTTTGGGCCAAGAGGTCAAGATAAGGGGCTGAGGGATTCGCTAGATCCTGAGGGACTGTGTGAGGCTCGGGTACAAACAGAGGTGTTGTTCTTTCCTAAAAGAAAACCAGGAGAGAAAGAAAAAAGTCACAAGCAAGAGATACTTTAAGCAAGAGATACTTTATATTTTATCTGCCTTAACAGCTCTTCACACTGTTGATGATCTTTCCTGTTGTTCAGGTCAGATAATAGCAGTTTGTTGCTGTTGTTGTTTTCATCACTAAGTTATGTCCAACTCTGTGTGGCCTCATGGACTGTCGCCCACTGTCCATGGGATTCTCCAGGCAAGAATACTGGAGTGGGTTGCCGTCTCCTTCTCTAAGGGGTCTTCCCAAGCCAGGGCTTGAATTCATGTCTGCTGCATTGGCAGGTGGATTCTTTCCCACTGAGCCACCTGGGAAGCCAAATACAGCAGTTAGGAGATGGTGAAATAAATCAGGGAAACAGCCTTGTAAATGTGTATGCAATATTTAAAATTGGAATTACTCTAATGCTTTTCCGCTGTGTTCTAAAGCCTCCAGCGCTCTGACTGCTGTAATCTGGGTAATTGTTGATGGCTAGAATGTTGGAGAAGGCAATGGCACCCCCACTCCAGTACTCTTGCCTGGAAAATCCCATGGGCAGAGGAGCCTAGTAGGCTGCAGTCCATGGGGTCGCTGAGGGTCAGACATGACTGAGCAACTTCACTTTCACTTTTCACTTCCATGCATTGGAGAAGGAAATGGCAGCCCACTCCAGTGTTCTTGCCTGGAGAATCCCAGGGACGGGGAGCCTGGTGGGCTGCTGTCTATGGCGTCGCACAGAGTCGGACACGACTGAAGCGACTTAGCAGCTGCAGCAGCAGGATATTACTCAGTTTCTACTACAATGATCTGTATCGCTTTAAAATAAAGTAACAAAAATTGTAAACACCTTCTGTTTCCAAAAATAAGTAACAATTGACTGAAAATCTAAAATATCTGCAAACAATGTAGGGTTCATATCAATAGTTTATAAACCATGCTTACTATTAAACAGGGAGAGATGGGCAGATGATATGAATAGGGTATCCACTTAAAGAATAATCAATATTCATACCCAATCAATATCTGAAAGTATTCTAAAACACTTTAGCCAATGAAATGCAAATTAGAATCCTGAGAATATGGATAGGATTGCAGTATAGAAAAAGAATATGTGGATGTGAATACATATTTGTATATATAAATACAAATTAATAGATCATTTTCAGAACCACAAATTCATCTGGAGTACATGCACCATCCTACTGACAATGGACAAGTTTAGGTCAAGGATGGAAATTAGGCAAATGGAGGATACAGGATAATTTTATTTACATTTTCTTTACATTTTTAAATTGCTTGATATATTGTAATTAAGAAAATAGAGATAAAAATTCAAAACAAGAAAATACTTTAAAGAAACATACTCATGATGTTATTTCTTTGGAAATATTTTGGAAGTAAATTTTATGGGAAAAGGATCAAATTGACAAATTCATTTGAAAACAGGTGTTTATGAGTGATTATATACTTGTGTCTGTTTCTATGGTGGAGATTTGATCTATAAATCTGTGTGTGTGTGTGCACGTGTGTGCACATTTGTGTGTTTATGTTTCTGTGTCTTAAACTCTGTCACCTCAAATATTGACATGCTCATGTAATGGAGCTTTCTCATCAGTGCTGTATTTCATGTCTGGAGTTTAAACATCAAACATCTTAGAAAGTTATGGATTTAGAGGGATTGTCACCAATGAGTGGAAAACTCGAAGAAACTCTGTTGATGTAATGAAGCAAGATGGTTCTCTCACTCCCACACCCCTTCCTGGACTCCTGGTCTGACACTTTCAGAGCTAGTCAGCCCAGACTTTCAGGGCTGACTGGTATATGGGCTCAATTTTCTACATGTTTCCTCCTTCGTTTTCTACATGTTTTCCCCCAGTGAAAAGGCATATTTAGAAGGAAAAATAACTCTGAACCCAAAATTTCAAATAATACATACAGTAGAGTTCCCAATTCTTTTTGAACAAGTGCTGATGTGTTAATTTCTCTGATGGGATCTCACTCTCAGACAGAGATGGATGCAGAATGAAGGATAAGGCAACTTTTGGAGTGCTTTGATTCTCACTGATTTTCAAGGGCAGGAACAAGAATACACTGTTGTTTGGATCTTTGCTGGGTCATGGGTCAAAATGGGAGATTTCTGGGATGGTTTTGTCTGTCATCTCTAGAGGAGTGACTCCTCCCATTTAGGCTTCCTATTATACTCTGTCTGAACTGCCACCCTTGAAATGGCACTGAGTTTCTTCTTAATATATCACCTCTTCTAGTTGTGGAGTTTTGGGTGCAGAAAGGTACATAGAAGAACAAATGTGAAAACAGAGATGCTAAAGTTCATACTGGAGGAAGCACTCATTCACCAATCACTCTGGATGATGAAACTGATAGAGGAGGTGAAATCCTGCCACATTCCCTGGCTCCCTGCTGAACACTCATGAACTCACGAGTGCAACTTTCTCTTCAGGGTAGGGTTGGACATCCAATCTCAGGTTCGGACATCACAGAAAATGATGGACACGGAGAGACTGCTTATAGTGGGAGTGCAAAATTCCAGAAAATACTGGGTGATAACACTAAGCCAAGATCCCACCTCCTCCTCTCCCTCTCTTGCTGGGCTGAGCCTCTCAGAACTGCAATCCTGCATCTGAGCACCAGATGGCATCCTCATACCCATTTTACTTGAATGAAGAGCACATTCAGTTCAGTTCAGTCTCCCAGTCGTGTCCGACTCTTTGCGACTCCATGGACTCCAGTGAATATTCAGTACATTAGCTCGTTGGTTTTTTCAGTAGTCATTTATGGATGTGAGAGTTAGACTATAAAGAAAGCTGAGCGCAGAAGAATTGATGCTTTTGAATTGTGGTGTTGGAAAAGACTCTTGAGTCCCTTGGACTGCAAGGAGATCCAACCAGTCAATCCTAAAGGAAACCAGTTCTGAATATTCATTGGAAGGACTGATGCTGAAGCTGAAACTCCAATACTTTGGCCACCTGATACGAAGAACTGACATTTGAAAAGACCCTGATGCTAGGAAGGATTGAAGGCTGGAGGAGAAGGGGACGACAGAGGATGAGATGGTTGGATGGCATCACTGACTCAATGGACATGAGTTTGAGTGAACTCCGGGAGTTGGTGATGGACAGGGGAGGCCTGCCGTGCTGCAGTCCATGGGGTCGCAAAGAGTCAGACACGACTGAGCGACTGAACTAAACTGAACTGAGCTCAGCTGTTAAGAATCTGCCTGCAATGCAGGAGACCTCGGTTCAATCCCTGGGTCAGGAAGATCCCCTAGAGACGGATATGGCAAGCCACTCCAGTATTCTTGCCTGGAAAATCCCATGGACAGAGGAGCCTGGTGGGCTACAGTGTGTGGGTCGCAAAGAGTCCAAGCCAACTAAGCAGGAGCGCTGTGTCTTGGAATGGTTTGCTTACTGTGATAGCAATCTTGTTTAGAAAATTCATATGTATATGAAAGCAGTTACAATTTCTGTGGACCCCAAGTCTACTTCGCGTTCGTTGATGTATCGCTTAGTGTGGTCCCTCTCAGAGAGCAGGACGTTAACCCCCATTTCTCTGTCCCCCATCCCATCTGGCAGCCCCTGTTGAGAGTACAAGACACAGCTGTTCAGACCCCTCTGGCGCCAAATCCCATTCCGCCTACTCTGCACTGAGCTTCTCGTGTCTGCTGCAGACTGCCAAGGCGCTACCTTTACTTGATATGTTTTTACAGTGCTTTTACACCCATTGGCCATTGTTCTTTTTCCAGACAAAATTAGAATCGCTCTTTACATCGGCTCAAAGGCTGGGTTTTAAGGAGAGTATTGTATATTTCTGCTCTTTGAATAAACGTCTTTGCAGAGAAATTTTAAAATAGAGGTGTGTTGGTGCCACCTAGTGAGAGAAGCTTAAACTGCAGCTTGAATGGACTACGCGAGGGAGGCGCTTCAGTCTTGTCCATGGGGTGACTCTGTGCGACCTTATGGACTATAACCCACCAGGCTCCTCTGTCCATGATATTCTCTAGGCAAGAACACTGGAGTGGGTAGCCATTTCTTTCTCCAGGGGATCTTCCCGACGCAGGGATCAATCCTCGTCTCTACCGTCTCCTGCATTGACAGGCCGGTTCTTTACCACTAGCGCCACCTGGGAAGGAGGGGCTGTAGCCAAAACCCGCCAGTCAGAGCTCTCTGGGTAATTTTGAGTGGAAAGGTGGGGCACCTCACCCGTTTGCTGGGCCACGACCGCCTCAAGACAAAAAGTGCAACCTCTTACGCTGCAGAGGAAGCTTTATGTAGGAAGAACAAAACGATTTTTCTTTTGAGACCTATGGATAGAGCAAAAAATGAATCTTCGTCACTTAGGATCTGTAAACTGCACTTCGCTTGCATTTATTATCACCATCTTTCCCTGTAAATACATTTAAAAATGAATTTCTGCAATAGCATTTTAAATTGTTTGACGATAAAATTTCAGGATTTTTAACATCGCTATAGTGGTTCATCATTATGGATGCCCCAGTTTTTCATTGGTACCATAGTGATGAAAATTTATCTTGTATTTCTGTTACAAAGGTACAGGTCTTCTCACTATGTCTTCACAGGGTAGAAGGAGCAAGGGAGCTCTCTAGGGTCCCTTTGTATATCCACTAATCCCACTCAAGAGGGTAATACCTTCATGACCTAATCACTTCCCAAAAGACCCTGCTTTTTAATACTATCACATTCAGGGTTAGGATTTCAACATATGAATTTTGAGGGGAACACAGCCATTCAATCCATAGCTGAAGGATTACTATATTACCTACGTTTTGCCATCATAATTATCCAAATTGCTTAGCTTCAAAGAAGTTCCAGAGACAGCAGAAAACCACAATGTGAGCTTGGAATATTTTATTGTGTTCATATAGAATACATATATACCTATGATTTGAATTAAAATAAAGTTTGTGCTTTGTCTAAGGGTAGATTCAGATATTTGTGATAGAAAGAGTGAATAGACAGTGATGTAACTGCACAAGCTAATAGTCTTATGGAAATTTAGAAGTGGGCAATTGGTTCCATGAAAAGGCTAGTGATCTAGGCTCCCAGAATTCAATGTGGTGAGGCAGTTCATGGCATTTTTACATGTCCTATGACAACTTTGGTCTAGAAATATCATTTTCAAAGAAGTCAGCCTTGAAAGATGAGATAGCATCTGTCCCCAGGTCAGAGAACAGACTTGACTCCTGGGCAGGATAGTAAAGATAATGCCTCTCTCCTGGGCACAGATTGGTCAAAGTAGCCAGCAGTCTCCTTATAAGATCAGAGTGTTCCTAAGCTCAGTGTTCCTTAGCTGTGATGCAGATCCAGTGGATATACAGTGTCAGCCTGGCTGCTCCCCATCATCCCTGTGAGACTTAGAGAGCAAGGGAAAACAACCCGATTGTGAAATGTATGCTACCTGCTGTGCCAGAAGTAAGCAATGATCTAAATCCATTTAGACAGGTGTCTCTTTGCCTTCTTACCTAACTATGGAAGTGCACCAGCTACCATTGCAGTTGCAGTAAGTGCTGCTCTACAGGAATTGGTTGACCACTTGAAACTCACCATACTGTTGCACGTGGTGTCTGGCCCCTCACCCTCATGGTTGAAATGACTTCCATCCACCCCATAAGGATGGAGGAAGGTGAGAAAAAGGGCAGTGGCACATGCCACCAAGGTACTTGAAAGTTGGAGTTGCCACACAATGTTTTTACATACAACCAAGAAGCCCAAATTATCAGTGTAAATATGCAAGCAAAACATATCAAACTCTCATTTAAAAAAATGAGAATATGGGAGTGGGATGTGTTTTTTCACTATTTACATTTTATATTACATGTTTAAGTTGAAATGTTTACAGCACACATGTTTAGTATTACCTACCTACCCTGCAAAAGTGTTGAAGTTACACCCTTATAAAATGTTTGGGAACTTGAGGAAAGGAAATAACATCATTGCAAGGATGGCGTTCCAAAGCTTTTTCAGATATACATGTGTTCCTCAGTCTCTATCAGTCTGCAATGGGTGGTTGCATGGTTAGAAATGGATAATTCCATATTAACCTCAATTTTTTCTTTCCTGGATTAGAACTACCTAAGAAAAAAGGAGGGGATGTGAGAAGCCAGCAGCAACCTCAGAATTGGCAGTTAAAATTGCATGGAGTGGGAGGGGAGGTAGCAGAGTCCTTCCACTGGAGAAGTTGCAGGAACGGATAGGGCCTTGTGGACTGGCATCCAGACTCCAGTACCATTCTATTTCCTTCTCTCCTCTTCTTTCAACAAGAACGTACTCATTTCTGATCTCACATTAATATATTGCTCCAAGAAACAAAGATCACTTCCACTGGCATTCCGAGATGTACAGTCTTAAACACTCTCTGATAAAGAAACACAAATATAAACAAGCAAGTAAACAAAAAGATTTCTTTTCAATCCCTGGGGTGGAAAACCCCATGAGGGGCCTTACTTACAGCTTAGCTTGTCGCTTGCTTGCTTTGCTTCAGTTTTCCGACTCTGTAAGTCTGGGGACTGTAACCTTCAAGGCACCTCAATCCATGGGATTCTCCAGGCAAGAATACTGGAGTGGGCAGCCATTTCCTCCTCCAGGGAATCTTCTCGACCCAGGGATCAAACCCATGTCTTTTATGTCTCCTGCATCGGCAGGCAGGTTCTTTACCACTAGCGCCATATGGGAGGCTGGCAGTAGGTGAGAGTCAAAAGTTTTATTGACTGAGCCTCTGGACGGTGCAGGGCCCTGCTCTTATTGATCCGCTATTTTTTCTTCCATACCATAGTTTAGGAAGAGTTTCACTGATAGCTCAGTTGGTAAAGAATCTGCCTACAGTGCAGGAGACCTGGATTCGATTCCTGAGTCTGCAAGATACCCTATAGAAGGGCATGGCAACCCACTCCAGTATTCTTGCCTGGAGAATTCCATGGACCGAGGAGCCTGGCAAGCTACAGTTCATGGGATTGTAGAATCCAACATGACTCAGGGACTAACACACACACACACACTCAAACACACGCACACACACACGTGTTAAGAAACACTTATTAGTCAGAAATAGCATATTGGAAAAAAGAAATTCAATAGTGGAGAAAATAACGTAACAGAAAAAAATGTAGTAAGTTTGAAGATTAATCTCAAAGTGCATTGCTCATATTAAAGTTCATGTTCTTTCAATACTTTTTTTAGCTATTTTATGCAGTGTGTATTTCTCTGTGCTGCCTGGGTCTGTTTAAAAATGTTTTTCTTATTGTGAGTAGTGGTAAATAAAAGCTCGAAAACCTCTGAAGTTGAAATCTGAAGATTTTGGTGCTGTCAGTGGAACCTTTTCAAAATGCTCTGTGAAGTAATATTTTATTGGCCTGAATCTGTTATTTCTGCTTCTTCCCCACCCCCACCTCCCACCAGGGTTTTCAAGGCATGTGATAGATTCGGCTTGAAAATGCCTTTGGTGTCATAATTCTGTAACTCCTTTTCTCGCCTAGATGCATTTTCTAATATTGCAGAGGAATCACAATTAATAATGGGCACAGGGAACTTCCTTGACTTCCTCCTAGTGTCAGGGACGCTGGTTGTGAAAATTAATGTTAGGGTTGCTTTTTCCCATTAGAACCAATTCACTGAGTTAAAAAATTACTGTAAAACTTCCAGTTTTCTAAGAGTATTTAATTAACATAAAATACTGAATATTAGCAAATATTTTTTCACATCTGCTTTTTTTCTTGACTTATTAAATGCTGACTTTACATTCCTGGGACAAATACTAAAACCCTTGTAAAGTACCTCTGCATATAATTTAAATAATCAGGGTGACAATATACAGCCTTGATGTATTCCTTTTCCTATTTGGAACCAGTCTGTTGTTCCATGTCCAGTTCTAACTGTTGCTTCCTGATCTGCATACAGATTTCTCAAGAGGCAGGTCAGGTGGTCTGGTATTCCCATCTCTCTCAGAATTTTCCACAGTTTATTGTGATCCACACAGTCAAAGGCTTTGGCATAGTCAATAAAGCAGAAATAGATGTTTTTCTGGAACTCTCTTGCTTTTTCGATGATCCAGCGGATGTTGGCAATTTGATCTCTGGTTCCTCTGCCTTTTCTAAAACCAGCTTGAACATCTGGAAGTTCATGGTTCACGTATTGCTGGAAGAAGCACAAGCTGGAATCAGGATTGCTGGGAGAAATTTCAATAACCTCAGATATGCAGATGACACCACCCTTATGGCAGAAAGTGAAGAGGAACTAAAAAGCCTCTTGATGAAAGTGAAAGAGGAGAGTAAAAAGTTGGCTTAAAGCTCAACATTCAGAAAACGAAGATCATGGCATCTAGTCCCATAACTTCATGGGAAACAGATGGGAAACAGTGGAAACAGTGCCAGACTTTATTTTGGGGGCTCCAAAATCACTGCAGATGGTGACTGCAGCCATGAAATTAAAAGACGCTTACTCCTTGGAAGAAAAGTTATGACCAACCTGCATAGCATATTGAAAAGCACAGACATTACTTTGCCAACAAAGGTCCGTCTAGTCAAGGCTATGGTTTTTCCAGTGGTCATGTATGGATGTGAGAGTTGGACAGTGAAGAAGGCTGAGTGCCAAAGAATTGATGCTTTTGAACTGTGGTGTTGGAGAAGACTCTTGAGAGTCCCTTGGACTGAAAGGAGATCCAACCAGTCCATCCTAAAGGAGATCAGTTCTGGGTGTTCATTGGAAAGACTGATGCTGAAGCTGAAACTCCAGTACTTTGACCACCTGATGTGAAGAGTTGACTCATTGGAAAGACTCTGATGCTGGGAGGAACTGGGGGCAGGAGGAGAAGGGGACATCAGAGGATGAGATGGCTGGATGGCATCAACGACTTGATGGACGTGAGTATGAGAGAACTCCGGGAGATGGTGATGAACAGGGGAGGCCTGGCGTGCTGCACTTCATGCGGTCTCAGAGTCGGACACGACTGAGCGACTGAACTGAACTGGACTGAACTGAAAGTACCTCTACCACAAGGGGGCAGCATATCAACTGACTCCAAAAACAAACAAATTAAAAACCAAAATAAGTTTCCAGAATAAGTGGTACAGTAAACTTAAGTTTCTCTTTTGTGTAAATTGTGCAACAAGTCAAAAAGCAATATAGTATCACAAAGGATGCTTGTCATTTCTATTTCCTGGCTTGTAACATGACTTTTATTGTAAGCATTAGCTTATTCTCTGATGAACCAGTTTTAATTTCAGTGATATTTCTATATCTTTTAGAAGCTTACAGAGATGGACTTTATCCTTGCTTAGGAACTGGAGTTAAGCAGGCACTTTTCCTCCAAGTTTCATTTTATCAGCTTCTGAAAGAGCATTCTGTTCCACTGCAACATTTTTATGAAATCTTGTGGGAATTACCACATAGATAGGAGTGACCAAAAGGAAGAGGGATCTTCACAGACAATCCTATAAGTATCCCCGCATTGCCCATATGGGTGTTTCATTAGCAATACTCTTTTTAACATGAGTGCAGCATCTTTAGGACTGAGTCTGCATCTTTAAGAAGAGATCCAGGCTGTGTCACTTACTGTTGGGATATAAGGAAGCCTGAGAATGCTAAGAGCTGAGGACCTAGGGAAGCTGAGCATGTAAGTATTATGCAGGCTTTGCTCCATCTCTAGCCAGCTGTAGGCTATGAAAAGAAGTTCTGCCCATAGTCCAAAACAACTCCACTCAGGACAAAAATATGGGATTTGGGTCCTAAAATTTAGTAGCAATGAGGAGTCCTGGTGTCACAGATGAATGATTTATTGAGGGCAGGGTAATATATGTGCAGGTCAGAATTTTTCAAGGGCTGAAACTGACATCTCTACAGTGTTGATACTATAAAAGCATCATTTCAAAGTTCTTTTGGTGGAGTTCACAGGAAGCTCCTAGGATTCTTGCCTTCTAATTGACACGAGCCAATTAGTGGGACTACTTAGTCACATCTAACATGTGTGGTTTATTGACAGGCTTTCCTGCATAGCATTTTATCCAACTAAATTATTGAGTTTACCCAAGATCTCATTTGAATGTGGGGCCTATATATGATACCCATCCTATCACCAACAGTCATTCTTTTTCCCATGGCAGTGGAAAGATGTTAACATCATGCCTGAGCTTTCCACTAACTTTTTTCACTTTTAGCAAAAAGTGTTCCAAGAAAGTGGCCTCTAAAAGCCAGTAAGAAAAAAAAGTGAATGAGACACTGCCACTGAATGACTCCGCTTATGTTTACAAGGTTCTGAAGCAGGTTTGCACCGACATGGGCATTTCATCAAAGGCCATGAGCATCATGAATTCCTCCCTTTAGCACACACTCAAGTCTGTCTCAGATAAGGCCTTCTACCTGACCTATTGCACAAGGTGCTCAAATGTCAACCCCAGGGAGATCTAAATAGCCTTGTGCTTGCTGCCCATAAGGGCGGTTGATTACAGTGCGTCTGAGGACACCAAGGCTATCACCAAATACATCAGCCACAAGTTAATTGCCCTCAGGAGGGTTTGAGTAGCAAATACTAAAAGTTTTTCCAGATCCACATATTTCTTTAAAAATGGTAATAACTATAGCTCAGTAAAGTTTGATCTATTTTATTTTTTGACCTTGTAGCATGATGCTTGTTTTAAGATATCATTCTTATAATGAGCTAAATATTTTCTGATCACAAGTTTAATATATCTAGTGAAATTTGTTCAGAAGAAAATAGTGGATTGCCTCCAATAATATTCCATTTTACTGCTTTACTAAAAGGCAGTTCTGGTAGTTATTTTCTGGGTAAGCCTTTAAGGAGTTCTGCAAAACCAAAGCTATTTTTCATAATGATGGATTGTTTTTTTCACCCCCATTCTTTCATAGGTATACAGTAGAATTTCCAGGGGTACCTTATGTGCCTGATGTGAATTAAGTCAAACGTAAACAGAAAAAACCAGACATCTCAAGTTAACGATTTTATTGCATATCTTTGTATGCTGCTACTGTAAGTCACTTCAGCCATGTCCAACTCTGTGTGACCCCATAGACAGCAGCCCAACAGGCTCCCCCATCCCTGGGGTTCTCCAGGCAAGAACACTAGAGTGAGTTGCCATTTCCTTCTCCAATGCATGAAAGCGAAACGTGAAAGTCAAGTCGCTCAGTCGTGTCTGACCCTCAGCGACCCCATGGACTGCAGCCCACCAGGCTCCTCCGTCCATGGGATTTTCCAGGCAGGAGTACTGGAATGGTGTCCCATTGCCTTCTCCCAAGGCAATATTCTATTTTACTGGAATATTTTCTTCCCATCTTTGTATGGAAGATGCAAAAATCTGAGCTCACTGAAATTATTCCTTAGATATGCATCTTAACTATCTAGGGCAAAGATCCAGCATGCAGAATGTTTCATTTGTCTCCATCCTGAATTCCCCTCAGGGCACACCTGTGGGGGAAAGTTGCAAGTGGCTGATGGCTTGACGGTTGACAACATTTGTTGTTTACTGAAATGGTAGGCAGCATTTTTAATCTACACATTTTTCATATGAACTTGCATTTCATGTTTGCCAGATTTAGAAAATAAAAATACACCATACCCAGTAGACTTCAAATAAACAATGAGTAATTTTTTAGCATTGGTATGTTGTATGAAATATTTAGGCTAAATATTTTTGTTACTGAACCAAATTTGTACTCACTCACCTTGCATGCAATAAAACCAATCTACTGACACCAGCTTGTGGTAAAAGAAAGTGCAGCATTTATTGCAAAGTGTCAGACAGGAGTAGGAGGCAGCTAATATTCAAAATAATCTGAACTCCTCCTCGTTGGGTTTCAAGGAAGCATTTTTAAAGGTCAGGAGGGAGGGAGTGGGACTTGGGGTGTGTGTTCAGCTTGTGCACAGTTCTCTGATTTATTGATGGTGAGGTAACAGGGCAGTTTACGGGGGTTAGCTTTGCCAGTCCTTTCGGGTTCCAGAAGGTCTGGGGATACATGCTCATGGTCATCAAGTAGTTAACTTCTTCCATTTGGTGGAGTTTTAGCATCTGGAAAACAACTCAGATACTGAGTTATCTACATACTTCAGAGAGGAGCTAAAGATTCTCAGACTGCCATATGACTGATGTGCTGTTTAAATTCTTACCAGTCCTCCTGACACAACTGCTGTTTTTATCTTTACATGATCACATCCTTTCAATCATTCATTCTTGAGCCAGGTTACTATGACTCAGGGGAAGCCTGGGAGACTACAGCTTTTCTACAAACAAGAGGCAAGCAGAGGCCATTGAGTGGAGGATTGTCCTCAAAAGACCCCATGGGGTCCTGCTTGGTTACATCTTCAGTTGATCCAATTGCATTGTAAGCAGTTAGGGCTTTTTTTTTTTTTTTTTTTTTTGGTCTTTTAGTGGTCAAAGATTTTTAAACATCATTTTTTTAAATGCTTTGTATACTTTCAAATAATAATGCTAATGTAAATCTTTGTCATCACATTAACTCTAAAGTGGTAACATTTAGAGCATTTCTCCAACAAATGTGATATTGGACTTTTTGAGATCTGTTTAAAATAACATTTTTACATTTCTAAGCATTGTAGGTAATATAAAAAAAAACAGTAAACATTAACACATGCCCTTTTAGCAACATTTGACAGATGAACTTTTTGATCTTTTAGTTTATTCAAATAAATTATGCTTCAGTTCAGTTCAGTTCAGTCGCTCAGTCGTGCCTGACTCTTTGCGACCCCATGAATGGCAGCACGCCAGGACTCCTGTCCATCACCATCTCCCAGAGTTCTCTCAAACTCACGTCCATTGAGTTGGTGATGCCATCCAGCCACTCTCATCCTCTGTCGTCCTCTTTTCCTCCTGCCCCCCAATCCCTCCCAGCATCAGGGTCTTTTCCAATGAGTCAACTTCAGCTTCAGCATAATTCCTTCCAAAGAACACCCAGGGCCAGTCTCCTTTAGAATGAACTGGTTGGATCTCCTTATAGTCCAAGGGACTCTCAAGAATCTTCTTCAACACCACAGTTCAAAAGCATCAATTCTTCGGCACTCAGCCTTCTTCACAGTCCAACTCTCACATCCATACATGACCACTGAAAAACCATAGCCTTGACTAGATGGACCTTTGTTGGCAAAGTAATGTCTGTGCTTTTCAATATGCCGTCTAGGTTGGTCATAACTTATCTTCCAAGTAGTAAGCGTCTTTTAATTTCATGGCTGCAGTCACCATCTGCAGTGATTTTGGAGCCCCCCAAAATAAAGTCTGGCACTGTTTCCACTGTTTCCCCATCTATTTCCCATGAAGTTATGGGACTAGATGCCATGATCTTCGTTTTCTGAATGTTGTGCTTAGCCAAGATGGATCTAAAAGTGAAGGTTTCGAGGAGGAGCAAGTCTCATTATGGCCTGGAGTTATTCCCTGAGTTTTGACTCCAAGGAGCCTTTCTGCACGTGTGTGGTATCTCCCTTATCCTTTACTCAGACACTGTTTGTGCCTCTCTTTGTCCTGGCCATGATTATTCCTTGAGATGTTCACAAGAGATGAAGATTCTCTGTTTACCCTGTTGCTGTTGTTATTTCCATTTCCAAGAGCAAATAGGGGGCTGGTTGTAAATTCTTCAACTGGAGCCCGCCATCTCTTGCCTCAGGAAATGCAAAGAGGAATCTGGCTGATTGTAAATGTCCAAACTGGAGCCAGTCTATCTCTTACCTCACTCTGTCCATGGAATTCTCCAGGCAAAAATACTGGAGCGGTAGCCATTCCCTTCTCTAGGGGATCTTCCCAACCCAGGGGATGAAGCTGGGTCTCCTGCATTGCAGGCAGATTCTTTACCATCTGAGCCACCAGGGGAGCCCACTATTGCTGAGACTTGAGCTTATTGCATGGATATGATTCAGTAGGGAGCAAACAGAAAGCTACTTTTATTTCTCCTTTGAACCTTTAAATTTCCTTAAGGGAATTATTCTCTCATCCTTAAAAAAACTTGGGGATATCTCACAGATGTGGGTGTTCCTTTCACATGTAATAATAGTTGATTTCTGTCACACAAAGTTAATACATCAAATGTAATGTGAAAAATCAAATTTTTAGTTTGAAACTTCATTCTCTTAGCTCTGGCCTAAACCCACGATTGATGGGGGGAGGGATAACACTGGCCTCTTCACTCTTTCCTTTCTAGACTTTGTTACCTATTCAGTAAGTACTCCTTTGAGCACCTACAGTAATGGATAGGAAAGAGGAAGGAGAATTAAGAACAGAATTTGTTGGTTGGTATGGTTGCCATCCGACATCAGGACCTTCAACGGAGTGGGTAAGAAGTTGGTGACTCCTCTCACAGGACATTTTAACAAGTTCCTTGGCAATCTCTGGGTTCGATCTCTGAGTTGCAAAGATACCCTGGAGAAGGGAATGGCTACCCACTCCAGTATTCTGGACTGGAGAATTCCATGGACAGAGGAGATTGGCAGGCTATAGTCCATGGGGTTGCAAAGAGTCAAACGCAACTGAATGACTTTTACCTTTTGGCGATCCCTAGTGGAAACATCTGACTATGGGCCATGCCCCCTTCAGCTATTATTCTTGAGTCCTCTCTCAGCCCCTGAGCTTCTCATGGTCTTCTTTTCTGCTGGACTCTTGGTGTTCTCTGGGCAGTCTTCTTGGATGGAGTCCATTGTAAGATGACCACAGAAGAGTCCTCTTTGTCTTGCTTTCATTGAATGTGCAGTTTGTTTCCAGCACAGCTATAGTATCGTTTTGGCTCCAGGCTGAGGCCACCTTAGGCACAACTTCTTCCCTTCCATCTTCCACAGGCAGGACTCAAATACTGATCTCTTTCAGCCTTAAAGCTCCACACATCTGGGTTAAGATTTTCAGGTGGGGATTTTTTGAAAGCTGCCTTATGAGGAGGAGTGGATGAAAACTCTCCTTGCCAACATTCATTGCAAGCCTTTTTATCTTGGTTTTTCCACATCCTTGAAGTGCATGATCAGCTAAAAATGCTAGGGAGACAAACTGACTGCACTTGTACTTGCATCCTGTACTTGTGGCTAGAATCTCCTACAGGGAGTGGTCATACTTGATAACCATTGTATGTTTCTTGGCTTAGGCAGGTATGCTTAGCTGAGATGTAACATCCATGCTGCTTCTCAGCTTATCTGGCATTTCCTAAGCAGTGCCCAAGCTTTGCTGGCCCAGGTGCCCCCTACCTTAAGCTGCTCCATCTTCTTCCCTTTGCCCCACTTTCTCTCATCTCCATTACCCAGCACACACAAAGAAAGATCCTGGATGTTTTAACACTACAAATCATTAATAACAACATCTTCCTCTTTTTTGAGGGAAAGAAGGCTCCTCCACTGATACTTGATTGCCCAGCTTGAGTCAGATCAAGTCAGCCCTGACTAGCTAGGCAAAGTTACTTACTGTGCATAACACTCCTCAGGGGCCCATTACTCTGAGAGGTGAGGGTCAATTATCAGATAAAGGGAAGGGTCATGGATTGGACACTACAGTGGGTCATAGATAATAACCAGAGGGGACTTCTAATTTCCATAGCTACCTCCTTAGTTCAAGTGCCCTATCCCTCACAGGGTACAAGGTAGCAATTTACCATATCATATTTAGTTTTTCGCTTCTTCACTCCTGCTCTCAAACAATATTTTGATATAATAAAATCACAAAGCAAGTAGTCCTGGGAAAGATGGTAGAATCCCAGACATAGAAATCGTCTCAGACTGCACATAAAGCCGAGTTTTCTGACCTGAAGTATAGTATGACTAAGTTATCTCAGTACTCTGATTTGTACTCTAGGAAAACGTAAGAGCAAGGAGGGGACAAGAATGGTTGAGCTTTAAATAAGCAAAGACTTGGGAGAGAGGGTAAATCTATGTTCCTGTATACTCTTCATGAATCCTAGGCATACACTGAAGATACTGCAGGTTCTATTCCAGACCACCTCAATAAAGTGAATATCACAAGAATGCGAATCACAGGAATTTTTTGGTTTCCTGGTGCATATTAAAGATATGTTTATACTATATTACAGTGTAGTGGCTGATGACTTGATGGCAGTTTCTTATAGAAATGACAGGAAACATTTTTTGTCCACAAATCTCTTCATTTGGGGCTTCAGTTCTCATTCATAAAAGGAGAAAGTTGGACTAACTTATAGGTTCCTTCAGGCAATGACAATCTATGGTGTCACTCATTGCCTTTCTTATTCTTATGATTTATCCCACCCTGAAAATGAAAATATTTTTGACTCATTCAAAATCTTAAATTGGCATCAATTTTTCCCCTAAACTGCTTTACATATGTGCATGTAAATACAGATGTGGTAAATAATTTTAGTTTGTCCTCTGTGTGTTAAGGCCATTTGTGTTTTTTTCTCTATTTGTGTCAAGCTTCCACCTACGCATTCCACATGTGCAATCTCCTCCAAGTTTGAAAAATCAACCTTCTTCCTCGTTCTTTGGCTTCTCCCCCCACTCCTTTTGATTCCGGTTCCCCACCTCTCTGTTTTCCCTCTATTAGTTTTGAGGCTCCTGGTCAGAGCCCAGTTATCACTGCCTGAACCCTTTAAATCATGTCCATGCATCAGAAGAAATGTTAGCCCTTACTCTAGTTCAAACCTGGAGCAAACTAGAGGAGTCCCCTCATCTCAGAGAAGGAGCCTGTTTTGTATAATCTATGTAAAGTATGCTTATTTATCTGTTAATAACAACCACTCAGCTAAGTTGTTTGAAAACATCAGCAATTGACTTGTTTCATTTTTTTTTAATTCAAGCTTGTATAAAATAGTCAAAAATAATTAATTTCGTTTCCTTCCAAGGAGTAAGCATCTTTCAGTTTCATTTAAAGTAATTAGCCTCCAATTAAATTAATTTAAAAAATAAAATAAAGTAAACATTTAGACTGTCAGATTTGAAGAGCATTTCTGGAATACCAACCATAACACTCTTCATGATCTCTTTCGACAAAGAAAAGCAAAAACACTGTCTGGAAAAAAAAAAAAAAGGCTGAATCCTTCAGCTTTTCACCTGAAGCTACTGTAACATTGTTACTGTTATATTCCAATACAAAGTAAAAAGTTTAAACTTTGGGGGAAAAAAAGAAATGATCCAAGTTAACAGAAAGCTAAATCGGTCTCTGTTGAGTGAATTTACTTTATTTTCCCCTGTGGACATTAGCCAGTTTCCAGTAGCTGGTTGCCTTAGGAGCATGAACGAATTCTCTAACACTGGTGGAAAGTAGGTAGCTCCTAGACTTGTGTGTCCCCCGGGATGCTGTGAGAATTTAGGAACACTCTTATTAGTGCTTAGTGATTTATTAAAATAATGAGGTTTCCTGAGTCTTTTCAGCTCAGGCTGCCTTTTAGACAGCTCCCATCACTACTCTTTGAAATCCCAGTGCTGTCAATGACAGAGCTAAATTTAAGAGTAAATAAAAATAATTGTGTCTGTTTTTAATGGACAAATAGATCATTTGCCCTCTCCTTCTAACACTCTTTCTTTGGGAGACCCTTAATCTAACATTTGGAATGTAAATAAGTCACTTCAGGGGTCTGGATTTCATCACCTTTGAAATGTAAACGTCTAGGAGTCTTCCTGGCACCTAGATAGTTTAACTAGCTGTCTGTCTTAGGCTGTAATCATTTGCTTATAGAAGAGATAAGAGAGGATTTACTATTCCCATGGGTGACGGCAATTAACTAGAGCAAATAGCTATCTCAATCCTTAAGTGAACTTAGGATGAACTATACGGAAAAAAAAATATATATATACACAAATTGTTCTGTTATGTCCTCTTGTAGGGAACACAAGAATACCATAAAAGTTGAAGGATGTGCGTTTTGTATAGCTGCAAACTGTCTATATAAATGTGTGAAAATGGCCTGACTTTCTAAGTTTTATACAAACTGCCTATGTGCACATGACATGAATAGCATGTGTTTATTTAAAAATCAAACATCGTTCTTTCCTTTCTACACTTTGTGGTGAATTCTCTGCATTATTAGGATTTTTATTTCCATAGTACTACAGACATCCACAGGTAAAGAATGGGCTTGAAGTCGAGGGTACAGGCTATGGCGATCCAGGCAGAAAAGTAGCTAGAAACTGGAAATCACCCCCAAATCAAAGAGCAAAGATCAAACCAGAAGCTAGCAAGCAAGACATAGGATTGGTAGATGTGTATGATGGGGTAATCTTGAGGACAGGTACAGTCATGCTGAAGAAATTTACGGAGGCTCATAATACAGAAAGACAAGGTAAAGAGGGTAGTTAGAATTTCAAGCACAGTGAGGAAGTTTATAGAAGCCAAAATGGGTGGGATGAGCTGAAGAGCAAATACATTGCCCTTACATTCAGAGACCTGGCACAAGGCAAGCTGTCTTGATCAAAAGATTCACATATTTCCTGCTCGATGAATGGCAATTGTAGGGTTGGGCTACAGCAGCTAGGAAAAAAAATGTGAGAGAAGATGTTTATTTCCTCTACAAAGTAATATTCTTTCTATTCTATTGGAACTAATACCTGTTCTTTTGTTACTTTTTGGTAGTTTGGAGAGAGTGAACTTTAAAAGCAATGTGTGTAGCAAATCTAAAAAGAACTGTTGAGTTCAATTCTAATAAAAAATTAAAGGACATAATCCTGGCTCTGTCATTTACTCTTCCTGTGACAGTGGGCAAAAGAATTAACCTCTTTTGGTTTTTTTCACCTGTAAAAAAATAAGAATTTTAGTAGCATCTAATTCTTAAGGTTGTTGTGGGATTACCACACACACACAAACACACACATTTTATTATAAAGTGGTACAAAGTATGCTTAATAGAGCTTGTTACTATTATTACGCCAATTTATTTTTTAAAACATGGCAGTTATCATATCTCTCAGAAACCATTCCATATTTCCCTACTGCATCCTGGACTGCATGAAAACTCCTCACCCTTATATTTTAGCTTCATCTCTCCTTTTATTTCACATATACTATATCTTAGTTGGGGCTTCCCTGGTGGCTCAGTAGTGAAGAATTGCCTGCCCATTCAGGAGATGCAGGTTTGATCCCTGATCAGGGAAGATATTCTACAGAAGGAAATGGCAACCCACTCCAGTATTTTTGCCTGGGAAATCCCATTGACAGAGGAGCCTGTCCGGCTACAATCCATGGGTCACAAAAGAGTCAGAAATGACTTTGTAACTAATCAACAGCAATATATCTTAGGTAAATAAAACTAGGGATTTCCAGACCCTTTCAGAACATTGCCACATGTAAAGCAAAATGAGTGCTCCATGTCATCATGATGCTCAAATATGCTCAAATAGACATCTGCCCCAAAACAATAGTAGATCAGACTGATGACTCATCTGGGTTGTGAAATTATGTTAGAAGTTCCTGCTGACACAGGAGCCAGTATTTTCCCACCCAAACATCTATATGCCACCTATCCTGAGCACTGCTCCTGAGGGCTTTTCCTATCTCCAGGCACTGAGAAGTTCTCAGACTATACCAAGCAGATGATAGATGTGTCTATGAAAATAATCAGTAAATAGTCAAGAATAAGAATAGAAAGGAATTTTATTTGAGCCAAATAGGGCTTGTACAGAAGCCTGCTCCAGAAAAGCAGGGTTTTCAGCAGTTTTATATCATGTCAGAAAAAGAACACTGAACAAATCAGGGTTACATTTCTTCAATGTCTGTAAAAGACAAACCAGCACATACCCAGACAGCACATATGGTATGGCCTTGGCAGCTAGGAAGAGAGTCTTATCATCACAGGAGTACCAGCATTAGCATCTCAGAAAGGACATTTAATCTTTATTTTTAACATGGACATTCTTTACTTCTGATCAGTGTGGCCTTTTCTTTAATAATTAAAGCAGATGTACAATGTATATTTGACAGACTATTTTAGTTAGCATAAAACTCAAGCTAACTCATGTATAAGCCAGAAAGACTTCCCTATGTCTTGGTATGTAAAATTTTCTTTTAACAGGTAGTTACATATAGGTGATGATCATAGGTCCTAGACAGTCACTTATAAGTGTCTATCCTAGAGACAGCAACTGTATGTCATCTGTATAGCCACTTCTTCTTACACCCATAGTAGCATCAATAGTTGAAGGTGTTTCTCTTTACCACTGAGCCTTTTTACCAGCGCTCCCTGAGCAGCTAGATCAAGTGAATATGGTACCAGAAAATATAGCAAACCACCCTTTATCTTTTCAATATCTGCAGCTCATCCATCATTTTGGTAACATCTTCTGCTTTGATTTCTTTATAGTGAGATCCAGCTTGATTTTAAAGGGTTGTAAAAGCTTTCTTCTCCCTTAATAATCACATAGAAAGCCCTTTCATTTTCTAAAGGCCACATAAAACAATAGTACTTTCTTTTGCTTAAAAAGTATGAGCTGTCAGCCAGCACCGGGTATAAGTGTGAAATACAGCACTCATGTCTTCTGTGTTCCATTTTCCTCTGCTGCATTCCTATACTCACAGCAGCCTGTGGACTTACATTCCAGCCGAATAGTCAATATGAGAAGGTTCATTGCTTTGAGAGGTTATTAGATAAAGAGCTACAAGAAAGCACTGCAAAGGTAGCACTGAGAAGGTAAAACTATAAATCTGTCCCTCCAAAAGTCTGGGGCCTCTTTTCCCACCAAGATCTCATCTGAATTTGGAAACAGCATGTTGGGAGCTCTCAGAAGCCTCTTAGCCCTCTCCCTGGAATATTTTCAGGGAAAACAACTGAAATTCAGGGTAAAATAACCTGAATATCTTTCTCAGGATGGAATTGTGATTTCACCTGCTTACCACCAACTAATAAGTGATTGAAACAAGATTCAAGTCCTGTCAGGCAGGCTCCAAAGTCCATTTTTGCCCCACTGTAAGACACAGCTTGCTGTTAAAACAGACACAACATTGTCCAACCTGATATAATCTCAAAATATCTTCAAGAATGGAAAGACAGAGGAAAAGAAAAATAAAGCTAACATTTATTAAATGCCTACTGAGAGGCAGACTCTGCTGGAACTGCTTTACATAAAGCACTTTGTAAATAGCAAAGCCTTTTTCAAATTCTATTCATGATATTGAAAGGTAGGTGAGATTTACTTTTACCATCCAGGAGCACTTTCCTTTATCAGCACCCCAGTACTCTCTTTAGTATCTCTTTAGACTTCATTTCTCCAGTTGTTCAATGTCCCTCTTCTGTTCCCTTACTTCCAAGGCAGGAACTCTGATATCTGCACTGGTCTGCCTTTCTCTAGTTGTAGATCTTTCCTTTCTTCCTCTACCTCATTAAAAATAACTTTCCTGTGTCTCATCAGATAATTGCTTAGCTAAAGCATTTTATAGCAGGATTTCTCTTTGTGCAAATGAATGATGGAGATAGATGACATAAACACCTGAAATTAGCACAACATTGTAAATCAACTATACTTCAGTAAAAGAAAAAAAAAAGACATTGTTTAACACAAAACCCTATAGCAAAGGGTGTTACTACTGATGCACTTCCACTCGCTGCAGTAGGCCACTGGAGGAAACAACTTGTGAATGTCTGTGAGATTTTGCAGTAAAGAAGACATGGGTTAGATTCTCAGTTTTGTCACTAATGAGCTCTATGTTATTGGACTAGTCATTTTTCCTTTGATAGTCTCATTTTCTTTGTCTATAGAAGGAGTGACAAAAAGAATTGTTACTTTCTATTTTAACACTAAAATTGTGTGATTTTATTAGTAATGGATTGTCTTTAACAAAATGTTAGAAGTAGAAAGGGCATTATAAATGATATACTATGATGTCTTTTTGCAATTCCTATTAAAAGCAGGTTAAAAAAGATACTGTGGTATGGTAATTTAGGAGCTACAGTTTGGATATCTGCATGAGAGTCTTGGATCCATCACTTAATAGTGTTACTTAGATGTAGATTGATCTCTCAGTTTCCACACCTTAACAAATGGGGATAACAGTACTTTTTAATTAAATTGTTGTCTGATATAATGCATGGGAGACACCTAACAAATGCTAGCTACTACTGTTATAAAGCTATATAGAAATTCCACTATCTTGATCCATTATAAAAATTCTTGAGAGAAGTAGAAACAACCATCTGAGAGAGGTAGTGTGAAAAAGGATGTATACTAATGTGTGTGTTGGGTGGAGTTAAAAAGTGGAAGTGTAGTCACTGAGTCGTGTCTGAATCTTTGCAACTCCATGGATGGTATTCTCTGTCCATGGAATTCTCCAGGCCAGAATACTGGAGTGGGTAGCCATTCCGTTCTCCAGGGGATCTTCCTGATCAAGGGATCAAAGCTTCTCCTGCATTGCAGGCATATTGTTTACCATCTGGGCCACCAGGAACAGATATTAAATAGTAATAATCCATAAGCTAAAAGTGACAGGGTAACGATGAGTCCAGAGTCATTCTCATCCATATCTTGTGTGTATTTAGTGGACTGCTGGTCTTTCCTGTCTTTCACCCATTAACCTTTGCCAGTCTCTGTTTTGATTTGGGATTCCCAGGTGGCACTAGTGATAAAGAACCTGCCTATCAATGCAGGCGACATTAAGAAACACAAGTTTGACCCCTGGGTTGGGAAGATCCCCTGGATAAGGAAATGGCAGTCCACTCCAGTATTCTTGCCTGGGAAATCCCATGGACAAAGGGGCTTGGCAGGCTATAGTCCATAGAGTCACAAAGTCCGACACAACTGAAGCAACTTAGCACTAGCACTTCATGGAAAAATTGGTAGTTCTTTCAAGCCCCCATACTACAGTCCTAGAGATGTCTCTGAGACCCAGTGGCCACTTCTAAAGCATTATTTTTATACCTCTATATAAAAACTTCCTCTCATGCCATCTGATTGTACATAATCAACTACCTTTCTTGATTATTACTCTCCACCAACCCCTGATCATTTTCCTTATATTCATGTCCTTACCATCTATCCTATCTATCTTATCTTCCCTGCCTTCAATATCTTCTTACACAAGTCAACTAACTCCTTAGTATCATGGATTCTTGGGTTACTTAATTTCAGTTGTTTTCCCCTTTCTTCCATACCAGGAATACCCTCTCATGGTCACATCCTGGACACAGTCATAATTCATAACATTCATTCGTACTTCCAACATTTTAAACTCTAGTGCTACTTTCTAATTACCACTTCCTACATTTTTACCTGTCTTTCCTTTTCTTCTCCACTAAAACTAGTGTACGATCTCATAGAGATCTCAAGTATTTGACATTCTATTTTCTCTAACTTGCCAATTTATAACTTTAACCACTTTCTTGCCATTACACTCAGCCTTCTGTCCTTCTTGACCATCCTACCCCCTTGCTTGGACGCATTCAAACTCAATTTTATTTAACAGTCTGTTTTGGTTTTTTTTCCTACTTCACCTAAGGGTGCTAATCATAGCTTTCCTTTGTTATTTTCCTTAGTAGCATATCTCCAAGCACATGTGCCTCTATAAGCTTTAGTTCTACAATCTCAACTTGGCCTTCAGTGCTAACCAAAGCTTCACTGCATGTTTTTTTAAAAGAAAAAGAAATGCTTCTACGTGTCCCTCACTGGCTCTCTCTCTGCTTTCACTCGGTAGTTATTTCAGACATTCATTACTGTCCTTCAGTCTTCTGTTTTCATCAAATGACCTCATCTACTTGGCAGAGAAAACAGAGTCCAAAACATGGGATTCCCTAAAGTTCCTCCTTCATCCCTCATGACAGTATCTATATCTGCATTCACCCTGACCATAATCTGTAGAAATTCAGTAGAATGGGAAACCTTCTTTTCAAAACTAAGCCCTACATCTGTGTTCCGAAACTCCCCTCCCCTCCTGTGACATTAGGACCTTCCTCCTTAAATTGTCCTTTCTCTTCCCTGGATCTTTGACATTTCACCATCTACTGGCTTTTTCATTGCAGTCAATAAAAAGATGGCAGTTCTTTGGTCATTGTTTTCACAATGGAAAACAATGTGGACAAACAATGGAAGACAAAAAGGAATTGTCTCTTATAATTGCTGCTGCTGCTGCTGCTAAGTCGCTTCAGTCGTGTCTGACTCTGTGCGACCCCATAGACGGCGGCCCACCAGGCTCCCCCATCCCTGGGATTCTCCAGACAAGAACACTGGAGTGGGTTGCCATTTCCTTCTCCAATGCATTAAAGTGAAAAGTGAAGGTGAAGTTGCTCAGTTGTGTCCGACTCCTAGCGACCCCATGGACTGCAGCCTCTGTCCATGGGATTTTCCAAGCAAGAGTACTGGAGTGGGGTGCCATTGCCTTTTCCCTCTTATAATTACCTGCACTTTTTTAAACTTCTCATTCTTTCTTGAACCTACTGTAGAATACAGCCCCCTTCCCCTCCAGTAAAATAGCTCTTACCAAAGCTAACTCCAGCAGATACTTTTTAGTCTTTATCTTATTTGAACTCATCAACTGATACTTCCTACCTTTGATTGTGTGACATCATTAATGTAGCTAGTGTGTCTCAATCTCCCTTGCTGGTTTTCTTTCTCTAACTGCCCCTAATATATTAGCCTTTCCTGCAGTGGGCTGTATTTTTATCCCATTCTCATTTCATTTTATACAAGTTTGTTACATGAGCCCAGTCAGGTTCTTAGCCTTAATTAATGGCCATCTATAGGCTGATGATTCAAATATCTCAGTGTCTTGATCTTGTTCCTAAACTGTAGACCCATACACTCAGTTGCTTCTAAGACACTCTTCAGAGATTATCAAACTGAATATACAATATAAAAGTCTTCCCCTTTTTTTCTTCCCTCTTTTTCCACGAAGTGTTTCTTTCTCTTTCTCTCATATCTATCTTAACAATCAGCCACATAATACAAGTCAGAAATTTTGGAGTCATTTTTGGTCACTTCTTATTATTCTCCTTCACCCACTTAGCTGCCAGGTCTTACCTCCTAATTATCACTTGGTTTTGTTCTCCCCTTTTTACTCCTATTGTCAATGACTTAATTTTAGTACTGTTGCATCAATAAAACTGTGGATTACTGCTAAATTCTTTTAACTGGCCTCTCCTACTTAAATTGACCTCCACAGTGCTGTCAAAGTACTATATCTCAAAAACAAATTTGATTCTATTACTTCCTTGCTTTAAACTCTTTGGGAACTCCCACCATTCAAAGAATAAAATCCAGATCCCTTGACACATCATCCAAGACTCTTCATGATTTGACTCATGACATTTCTTTCTTTATCTTCTTCTCTGTTTCCTCCCTATGGTGGCGGTGGTGGTTTAGTCACTAAGTTGTATCTGACTCTTGCGACCTCATGGATCGTAGCCTGCCAGGCTCCTCTGTCCTGGGGTTTCCAGGTGAGAACACTGGAGTGGGTTGCCCTTTCCTCCTCCAGGGGATTTTGTAAACCCAGGGATCAAACTTGCATCTCTTGCATCTCCTGCATTGGCAGGCAGATTCTTTACCACTGAGCTACCTGGAAGCTATTTACTCCCTATAGTTCAGCTAAAGTCAATCCCACACTGACCTTTGAATGGGTCATATTTTCCCGTGTCTTCCTGACATCATACATGCTCGTCTCTTTTGAATTCTGAAATATTTTAGCTAAAATACCCTCAAACTCTTCCTCTCCTTTTCATCCTTAAACACAAATTTAGAAGTCACTTATTTGTGAAGCCTCAGTGAATCCCCTATATTCAGTTAATCACCCAACAAGGATTGTTCCCCTTTCATCCTGGGATATCCTCATAGCACTCTTTACATGTATCAGAAGCCTGATTGCTCCATCAGATTACAAACTCTCTGAGGTAAAATAATATGTTCTCTTAGTCACCTTTATTTCTCCAACATCTAGTTCCACTCCTGGAACTACATTTAGCAAGTTTGTATTGAATTAAACGAATGAATTTGCTTTTGGCTTTTATCTCCAAAAAGACAGAATCCTCCCTTATTTGGTTTTCCTCTCCAAAAAGACAGATTTTTCAGATTATAATATTTTTATTATTTCTCAGAGTTCCCATCTCCTCTTCTTCCTCCTCTACCCCTGTGCCTTAAAGGGATGTGTATGTAAAATGATGGTGGTTTCCCTTTCCAGATTTGTAACACTGAATGAGAAAGAAGGGAGCTTGGTGACAGTGGGTGGGAGCAGGGGCCCCTGGTTGGGTTCAGCAGGGCAAGGGCTCCTGCTTGCCTAGGCAGACTCAAACAAGTTGGATGAAGGACAGGAGTATGGGTGTGGGAAGCGTGAGCCTTATTAGGATACCGAAGGAGGCAACAGACACAAGTAGGAAATGTGGCCAAAAGGATGCTGGTACTAAATCACACATCAGTGAGGATACAAGTTTCTCCAGGGATCTTAAAAATGTATCCCTGATGTCTGAGTTAGCACAGCAACCTGCCATGTTTCTTGTAAATAAACTTAATCTTGAGAGAGATCAAGTTTGTAAAACCAGCTCAAAATAAATCACTGTGGTTGATGACTGCAGCCATGCAATTAAAAGAAGCTTGCTCCTTGGAAGAAAAGCAATGACAAACCTAGATAGTGTATTAAAATGAAGAGACATTGCTTGACCTACAAAGGTCTGTATAATCAAAGCTATGGTTTTTCCAGTAGTCATGTATGGATGTGATAGCTGGACAATTAAAAAAATGACTGAGCACCTAAGAATTGATGCCTTCTGAACTGTGGTGATGAAGAAGACTCTTGAGAGTCCCTTGGACAGCCAGGAGATCAAACTAGTCAATCCTAAAGGAAATCAACCCTGAATATTCATTGGAAGGACTGATGCTGAAGATGAAGCTCCAATACTTTGGCCACCTGATGCGAAGAGCTGACTCATTTGAAAAGACCCTGATGCTGGAAAGATTGAAGGTAGGAGGAGAAGGGGACGACAGAGGATGAAATGGCTGGATGGCATTAACAACTCGATGAACGTGAGTCTGAGTGAACTCTGGGAGTTGGTGATGGACAGGGAGGCCTGGCGTGCTACGATTCATGGGGTCGCAAAGAGTCGAACACAACTGAGTGACTGAACTGAACTGAAGGGGTAAAGGAAATCAAGCAGAGCACTCAAACACTAAATTTCTTGACAAAACATACACTTCATGAGATCCTCTCTCAGCTAACAAGGAGAGGGAGAGAGAGAGAGAGAGAGAGAGAGAGAGAGAGAGAGAGAGTGTGTGTGTGTGTGTGTGTGTGTGTGTGTGTCCCAGGAAATGTAATTTAACTCCTATAACTTAGGCATTGCCCATCTTCAAAAGAGGAGCAATAGAACCTTCCTTCCTTGACCAGTGGGAGGAGAAAATAAGAAACCCTAAGGTTTCTCACATTGGGCACATTCAGAAACTGTCTTCACTCTGCTTTCTCCCTCACATAACAAAGTCACTTTAATACCTACTGTTCAGGTTATTTATTGCTGTGTAACAAACTGTCATAGCATGTAATGGCATTAAATATTTCTTTTGCTCACTAACTGTGTGGGTCTGGAATCTGGACTGGACAAAACAGGGACAGCTTTTCTTTTTCCACAATATCTAAGGGCTCAGCTATAAAAATTCAGAGGTTCAGGGTGACTTGATGGCTGGGGCTGGTGTCATCTGAGCTCATCTAGTTGAGACTAGCTGTGGGATGGGACCTGAGCAGACATTGCTGATCAGAACATCTGCATGTGGTGTCTGCACTGACCTGAGCTTCTTCACAGCGTGGCGACTAGGTTCCAAGTGCAAGTAACCCAAGATTTGTGCCCAAAAACTGTCACTCTCACTTCTGCCACATTCTAATGATTAAAAGTAGGTTATAAGTATGCCCAGGTTCAGGGAGAAGGACCACAAACCCCACCTCAAAGAGTTGTGGACATGATTTAAAATCACCATGTTTCTTTTTGTTTCTTTCCATCCTACTGACTTTTCACAATAAATACCAGCAAGTAGTAGTAGTTTAAAATTATTTTTGTTGTGGTGGTTGATCTTTAAATAAGTGCCCACTGGTGTTTGCAAGGGTTGAAGAAAGTATCCATGGTCCATATACTTTGGGAAACCCAGGGCACTCTGCATGACTGCTCTATGCCAAGCACTGTGCTTGCTCCTTGACAAAAATCACCCCAGTTATTGCCAACAGCATAACAGTGATGTGAAGCATTAGCATTTCCATTCATTAGATGAGGTCTTGGGTAACACAGTCACTGTATGAAAAACTTGATATCATAATTCAGGTCCTTATGATATTATATTCAATGCTCTTGCCTTTAGCTTGGCTCTGTCTTTGAAGAGAACTCCTAAGGTATGATCAATAAAAATTTGAGAATTAACTCCATAAATCATCTGTGCTATATACATAAATGTCTAACATGGTGGTATATTAATAGAGAAAGGACTATGAAAAGGCATTGTGTTCTATAAATTTTATGGGTTCTGGAAATGGAAAGTACAGTTTGGTTTTGTGTTGGAAAAACAGTTGAAAAAAAGGTTGAGTGAATTAGCTATGTTTTTGTGATTCTGGTGCTCCTGTGTGGGTCACACACTGGTTATCCTGGGATCGATGTCTTGATTAATGACAGTTTTATTGCATGGGTGTGTGGTATCATGGGAATGGAAGCCTACTTGGAAGAGCAATCTTGGTTTGCATGTTAAATTCTGGTGTTTGGTGAAGGACAGAAATGCATTTCATTTTACTTCATTGTTACTTGAGTGTAGTGAAAGGGCTTCCAGTTGAAAGAAGGAAGACACCATATATAATCCAGGAGGCAAGCTGACGGCTCTTAAGGCAATAGACACTCATCATTTGATGGGGAATTAGGTAGACTCTCACTGGATACGATGCTAACTGGATTTCATTTTTGTAGGAAAATGATAACCAGTATGTTAATTCACGGTACTTTAAACCATTTTCACACTTTTCTCATAAACTGGAACCCCTACCAGAACTACTGAACCCAAGGCCCCTGCTCTTGGTAGTAATTGTTCCCTATCAGTCTCTTGGTGCCACCATGCTTCAATGTCATGAACTAGAGGCATTTAATTAAAATAATTCAACTAATTTTCATGTTCTTCTCCTGCACAAACCTGGATATATGAGAAGCATGACAAGTGAAATTCATACTGATAGGTGAAGTAAGAAGAGATGTGATGGGATTTATGCAAGGTTATTAGAGTTACGGGGTGAGTTGCTGGTACCAGGAGCTAGAGGGGTCTTCTGAATTCATTCCAATGGCCCCTCCAGCAGCCAGTGTACTGGTTTTATTCTCTACTAGTTTTGTTCTTTGCTAATGATATCTCATCTCTCAAGGAAGGTGTGTGTGTGTGTGTGTGTGTGTGTGTGTGTGTGCGTGCGTGTGTGTGTATGTGTGAAAAGACAGAGAGAGAGAACCTAGTGCAATGGTTAAAGTCTCAGACTTTGAAGTCAGGCAATTATGCATTCCAGTCCCAGTTCACATTATTTTCAACATTCAGTGGTTATAGGATAAATTACCTAATAGAGTTGGTAAAGAAAAGAATGATTTTTATCATTTTCTTTTCTTTCATGTCTTTTCTTAACCCCTGATTTTATTGTATAGTATGATTTAGGAGAAAATTTCCCATTGATTTCCAAAAGCAAAAGATGGTACAGAGGGACAGAGCATCATAGTGGGGCTGGTAAACAGAGAAATGGATTCAGGAGACAAACACTGTTGGGCCCATGCATAACCAACATCATTTTTATTAATGAACATTAACTATATTAATTGATTAATCTAATTCATTAATTATATTAATGCTCCCTTCAAGTAACCATTTTGCCCTCACTATAGTAGGCTTCTAACAGGAACTGGCTAAGGCCAACTGACTTGTTTATTCTGTCTACTTGATTGTTTACTATCTCTTCTGTGGTAGGTGCTGTTAGTGTTCGTGTGCATGCATGCTCAGTTGCTTCAGTCGTGTCCGACTCTGTGAGACCACATGGACTGCAGGCTACCAGGCTTCTCTGTCCTTGGAATTCTCCAGGCAAGAACACTGAAGTGGGTTGCCATGCCCTCCTCTAAGGGATCTTTCCCACCCAGGGATTGAACCTGCATCTCCTATGTCTCCTGCATCAGGAGGCAGGTTCTTTACAACTAGCGCCACTTGGTCTTGGTTGCTGTTGTTCAATTGCTCAGTCGTGTCCAGCTCTCTGTGACCCCGTGGACTGCAGCACGCCAGGCTTCCCTCTCCTTCACCACCTCCCAGAGCTTGCTCAAACTCATATCCATTGAGTCAGTGATGCCATCCAACCATCTCCTTCTCCATTGTCCCCTTCTCCTCCTGCCTTCAATCTTTCCCAGCATCAGGTCTTTTGTAATAAGTTGGCTCTTCATATCAGGTGTCCAAAGTATTGGAGCTTCAGATTCAGCATCAGCCCCTCCAAGGAATATTCAGGATTGATTTCCTTTAGGACTGACTGGTTTGATCTCTTTGCAGTCCAAGGGACTCTCTAGAGTCTTCTCAAACACTACAGTTCAAAAGCATCAACTCTTTGGTGTTCAGCCTTCATTACGGTCCAACTCTCATATCCATACATGACTTCTGGAAAAACCACAGCTTTGACTAGATGGACCTTTGTTGGCCAAGTGATGTCTGTTTCTTAATATGCTGTCTAGGTTTGTCATAGCTCTCTTTAGTGGATGTTAATGTGCAATACAAAGATGTTCACTTTGGGCCTACTCCCATTAGTTCATCCATCATCCATATGCCTCCTCTCCAGACTTTCTTGTATTGGATATTTTATCTTTCTCCTTCCAGGACCCTGACCAACTTGACAAGTCATCTTCCACTGCCTCTGAGTTCATATATATTCTTACCCTGGGCCAATTCTCTTTAAACCAAGATGAATAACCAAGATACTCTCCCCATGGTGTTGCATATTGGGAAAATTTACCCTTAAAATGTTCATCTTTCAAGGCTACCTCAGAGCAAAGCATCCTATTTTCAGCTTCTACCCACATACTGGGCCAACCCATCCATGAATCAGTTTGTTTCTCCATCAAGCTGGTCATAAGGAATCTTCCATGGCCACAACTATGAATTGAGACTTGAGGCTCCAATGAAACAGTTTTGATAACTTGGGAGCCTTGGCACCCACATCAGTAGTTTAACTATGCTTTTGTGAGCTGCCCATGCCTAATACCAGCCATACCACTTCCAATTTACAATGAATCATTGCTGCACCCACTCAAGTTTATGATTTTGTGGGCCTGACAGTATTCAGCTCATGATGGGAAATTCTAGCTGTATATTCACTTGGTGTCAAAGGATCAGGTACTATGTATCTATCAAGGCTCGATAACATGCCTGGGGTCTTTTTTGAATGGTATCTAATTCTTCATTGCAGGTGGCATGGCTTTGCTTCAGGACATTGAGATTATGTTGTAAATCTCCTGCCAAGGCTTGCCATAAATTACACATGTCATCTAATCCCTCTACATGTACCTACCTTTAATACAATAGGATCTATTGGATCATATGGGACAAGCAGCAAGGCTGCATACACACAAGCTTGGACCTACTACAGAGTCTTTTCTTAATTAAAGCCCGCTCAAGGTTGGTATTCTTGATTGTATTTACCATTCTTGGTAAATGGGTCAGAACAGTATTTCTAAGTTGGAATGTGCTGCCTCCATAGCCTGAAGAGGCCTATCAGCTGTCTCATCCATCCTACTTGATTGGTGGATGGCCAAAAATGCTGTAATGCATCCTGTGTATTCATAAGATTGTCTGTGTATGTCCAAGATGACTAGATCCCTAAACACTTTACTGATGTGAATCTGTGATAGTTTTATCTCCCACTATGTGTTTTACTAAGGACTCAACTGTACCTTTCTCATCTGATCCAGTTAACATGATATCATCTATATAGTGGCCCAAAGCAATATTTTGCAGAATGTCTACATGTTTCATATCTCTTCAAACTATAACAGAATTGGAAAGTTAACATATCTCTGGGTCAAAACCACACATTAATTTGGTTGTCCAAATCATGTGAATGTGAACTGTGCCTGGGCATTCTTCATGATAAGGTTGGAAAGAATTCATTTGTTAGATTAGTGACCATGTCCTTTGTACTTAAAATCTATTCTAGCAAAGATACCACAACCAATATGGCAGCTGCAAATGGATCTAATACTTGTTTGAGTTTGTGGTGGTTTATTCTCCTCTTTAATCCCTTTAGATTTATTATGATTCAGACTGATAAGAGGGAAAATGGTAGGCATTATTACCACTACATCCTCTAGGCCTTTAAGGATGGGACAAATTTCTGCCACTTCCCACAGGATTTTGTATGTTCTTTTTAAATTTACCCTCTTGGCCAGAGTGGTAGCGGTTTCAGAGGCTTCCACTTGGATTACCCCAGAATGATAGCTTTTTCCTTACAGGCTAAGGAACCAATATGGAGATTCTATCACCTGCCATATATATCTATTCTAGTTATATATTTGTGGATCAGGGAGCTGACAAGCAGATTGTCTGATAGACTTATTAGAAATATAGTAAGTCAGATCTGGGATAACTTATATGCTCCCTCTAAGAGCCATGAATATACTTTAGGTTTTCAGGCATCATTGTCAAATAGACCTCCGTGTCCAAGAGGCTAAATATTCCTGGGTAATTGTTCCCCAATGTACAATTAGCTAAGTAAAAGGCTATAGGTCCCTTTGGGGAAGGACTCTGTGAACTATTACCATATAAACTTGCTATAGAGTTGGAATATCCTCCCTTCTGGGGACCTCACATCTGTGCTGTCCCTAGAGGTTTACAAGACAAAATACTCAGGGGAGTTGATCTGTTGGATTGAGTGTTAAAGTGAGAGTCAGCAGGTGTCTCCCATAGTCAAACCCATAAGTCTTTGTATGACCCGAGGTAGGTCACATCCTCTGTCATGTCCAACACCCAATAAATGTCAACTCAATATTTTAGTGAAGTAATGTCCTATGGTGCTTTGAGTAGTTTTACAAGACACTGTAAAGATATTCAGACTCTCATCCAAACACTTATACAATGCAGCTATTTTAAAAGAAAATCTTTCTTGGAGAAAAGACTTGTGGTGAGTGGCTCTGTTTAAGAGAAATTCAAAGACTGGATCTGATCTATTTAGTACACACACAGACACACATGCATGCATAGCAGGTATGATCAAGTAAATTCTCAGACACTTCCTGCTGCATAAAATCTCTCTGTAATAATACTAAATATTTTTTAAGTGCCCACATGGAATACCCCCTTTAGTAAAAACAAAAAATGGCTAGCAGTGACATTTATTCTGACATTCTTTACATCCAGAAAACAACTATTGGCTGGCTGGTAAGATTAGTATGAAAATTTAAAATTTGCTAGCATACACTATTAATATTACTTATGCGATTAATTTTTTAAAACTCCATTTTCATTTTAATCCTGAGATGTCTATAGCTGAAAGAACAACTCTAAATAGGGCCTAAAAGGGCAGTTGATGTCTCTTAAAGCAAGAACTGCATGGTAATGCAAAGAGGATGTATAACATAAAACGTAAAAATCAGAAGTCAGGAAAGCAAGTAGAGATGGGGTACTGAAATTTGTCCCTGATTCCAAACTCCATTGTGTGATTATGCAACCAACATTTAAGCTGCTCCTCCCTTAACCAATCATAGAAGATAAACTTAGATTTAGGAAAACACTTCCCTATAGTTCTCAAACAGTGAGAATCTTCTGAAATTTTCTAGATGTTTATGTAACATAAATAGCATTGTGTGATTCTGCTACATATCTGGACACTGTCACATGGTAGGATGTTCCTTTCAGACCCTCTCTAGGCTGACAAGAAAGTTCCATGTGTGTGTGTGTGTGTGTGTGTGTGTGTGTGTGTGTGTGTGTGTGTGCATCTATATGATGGGGGTAAGGAGCAGAGAACAAGAATGAGAATACACAAAAGTGTATACTGTGAGACCAAGACATTAGACATAAACAGATATGTTTTCTGTAAAGTCTCTGTATAACTTCCTTTTCATTTAACTGTATGGATATTTGACAACTTTCATGTTAATAAAAATAAAATTCCATAACATCAATTCTTTTTAAATTAATTTATTTTCATTGGAGGCTACTTTACAATTTTGTGGTGGCTTTTGCCATACATTGACATGAATCAGCCACAGGGGTACATGTGTCTCCCCCATCCTGAACGCCCCTCCCACCTCCCTCCCCATCCCATCCCTCTGGGTTGTCCCAGTGCACCAGCTTTGAGTGCCCTGTTCATGCATTGAACTTGGACTGCTGATCTATTTCACATATGGTAATATACATGTTTCAATGCTATTCTCTCAAATCATCCCATCCTTGCCTTCTTCCACAGTCCAAAAGACCGTTCTTTACATCTGTGTCTCTTTTGCTCCCCTCACATATAGGGTCATCGTTACCATCTTTCTAAATTCCATATATATGAGTTAGTATACTGTATTGGTGTTTTCTTTCTGACTTACTTCACTCTGTATAATAGGCTCCAGTTTCATCCACCTCATTAGATCTGACTCAAATGCATTCTTTTTAATGGCTGAGTAATACTCCATTGTGTATATGTACCCCAGTGTTCTTATCCATTCATCTACTGATGGACATCTAGGTTGCTTCCATGTCCTAGCTACTGTAAACAGTGCTGCAATGAACACTGGGGTATACAGGTTTCTTTCAATTCTGGTTTCCTCAGTGTGTATGACCAGCAGTGGGATTGCTGGGTCATAAGGCAGTTCTATTTGCAATTTTTTAAGGAATCTCCACACTGTTTTCCATAATGGCTGTACTAGCTTGCATTCCCACCAACAGTGTAAGAGGGTTCCATTTTCTCCACACCCTCTCCAGCATTTATTGTTGGTAGACTTTTGATAGCAGCCATTCTGACCAGCGTGAGATGGTACCACATTGTGGCTTTGATTTGCATTTCTCTGATAATGAGTGATGTTGAGCACCTTTTCATGTGCTTGTTAGCCATCTGTATGTCTTCTTTGGAAAAATGTTTGTTTAGTTCTTTGGCCCATTTTTTGACTGGATCATATAACATCAATTCTTAATGAGATACATCTTGTGCTGTCATAATTTTATCTATATTACTGCTTCAACAATGGAGAAATCTAAAATACTTTTAGTATTTTGCAGATACATTGTATGTGTGCTTGTATATAATTCAATTCTGATATCTGTATATCATATGCATAGATTTTTGTTTAAAACTTTGTTACATTATTCATGCTATTTTATGTCTTTCTTATGTGTAAATATCATTGTGTCTATTTGCTTTTTCTTTAATTTTACTGGTACTGAGCAACTTTGGATATTTGATTGCAATTGTTTTTCACCTTGATTTATTTGTTGATAAATTTGAATATTACTATTCTGAGTCAAGTTCATTTTTATGTAAATCACATTAGTTATATGCCACCAAATTATATTCTAATTATTTCCTCCATTTTCTGATATCTTTAAGTGTATTGTGTTTGGCAATAGAATTTCCCCATATTATTCTAAACAATGCATATTATGTTTCACCATAGAAATAGTGAAATAACTATTGGTATGCTTTTCCTTCTGATTTCTCAAATATTCAAAGATATATTCCTTTATTTTATTTTTTTGGGGGCAACTCTGACCTACACCTTAGACCCACTTCCACGCACCCCCTACCCCCATCTTCTTTCTGTGATTTTAGGAGTCAGTAGTTAAAACTCATTTCAGCCAATACTGTCCCCCTTCCTGTGGTACAGTGATATAAGCAGACCATTTCAATCACTAAACTGAAAACCAGGGAAAAGTTAGTTATATCCATTAATCTGAGTGCATTCTTTAAATGAGGTTAATGAACCCAATTCACCATCACTGTTGTGAGATGACTGGGAAAAGTCTAGCCCATAGGAGGCTTTCATTAATTGTCACTCTTTGCTACATTCCACCTCCTCTCTCTTATGAAAGAAATTATTTTGTCATTCACTTAATAGCATAACAGTCATAGAGAACAATGAAAAGTGTAGAGGAAGACAGGAAAGTAGGTGCTTATTGTCATAGTGTATTACTCAGATTCAGTAGCATTTTTCTTTTCTGGCATGTCACCAAACAGAGTTGGGGAATGGGGAGAAAATTAACTACTTTCTTTTATGTCATGCAATATCCTCTCCCCTCTTTTTACTTTTTGATTGAACGGAAAACACAAAAGTTTCCATTGTGCCTAAGAAGGAAGAAGTAACTGTATCTTAATTAGTATTTGTTGGCTGCTATAGTCCAAAGACAGGAAATTGTAATTACCACACAGAGGTCAGCAGGTTCAAGTAAATCACTGCTAACCTTACAGGTCCTCCAAAGCCTTTGGGTATAAGCTGTACAGAAGAATGTTGAGACCACTACAAAAACTCATGTTTTACATCTATTTGAGTGCATGTAAAGAATGGCATCCATTCTATTCTAAAATGTGTACCACTGGTGACACCTAAACCATACTCAGAATCCTAAACCATATTCAGAATCCTGCTGACCAAAAAGTCCTGGAAATGTAATTCATAGGCTTCCAGCTTCTGCAACACAGAGGAGAACACAGAAGAGGATGGAAAGACTGTCCAAGACTAGTTGACAATATCTGGGAAAGTCCTCTGAGTTTTATTCCTCTAACCTTCCTGATTTTTTAAAAATACCTGATTCTCTATATTAAATGATTTCTGTTTGAAATACCTATGCAATTTCTCTTTTGCCGACTGAATCCTGAGGGATGCACACTCCCCAGCTTCTGACTGAATAGTTCTTATACAGTTATATAGTTACATATGAACTGTGATTCATATTTTGAGAAACAATGCTTTTGAGGGATTCTCCCTCCCATACTGGAAGGGATACATTACACTCTTTTTTATGCATGCCTTGTCCTACTGGCTGTTTCAGTGGAATATTTCTTGTGTGTGATCTTTCCAGTAATTTCTTCAGTGAGTAAATGCTGCACTAACTTAGAGAAGGACAGGAAAGAACATTAGAGAAACTCAATGACTCAGGTAATCTTGGGTAAATTATTGAACCACAAAAACAACATAAAAATGTCCTTAAGAGCCTAGCACTCCAAGTCTCTGAGTTTGCTATTCAGCTCCAGCCAGTTGTTGGCAGTTAGGAATGCACAACAAATACTGCCAAATCTTCAAATGTTTTTAAGAGATTTTTTTTTCTTTTGTATGAAATGCCAAATGTGTCAAATGTTGACAGGGAAGTAAATAAATAACTGTGCAGTTAAAACACATCTGTGGGCCAGACCTAAGGACTTAGGGACCTAGGCTTAGGGACTATTGATTTTTGACCTTTGCCAAGGACTTCACTGTGCTGGATCATGAGAAATCAGAAATAAACTGTCTTTTGTTTCTAAATGGTCCCAGTCTATGGAGAAGAGAGGCACACATTCAAAATATGCACATGATATAGGTGTAGCACAGAAGAGGGTGGAATTAAGGCTAAGTAGAGACAGGACATGTTACCTGGAAGAAGTGATATATTATTTGGATTTCAAGGGGTGTATAGGGATTCAGTAGGAAGATGCTTAATTATAGGGGAAGGAGACATTTCAGGAAGAAGATGCAATATGTACAATAGCATTACATCATGAAATAACAGCTTTTATAGGAATCTGTAAGAAGATTTTAATACCGCTAAATAAAGTAAAAGCAGTGTGAGAAGGTCGGGACAGTGGAAGGGGAAGAGAACAGGAAGTGAAGGGGGAGACTACTAGTGCAAAACTGTGTCCTTTGACTGTCTAACAAGCAAAGGCGAGACAGTGATAAATGGCAGGAATATGGAACTAGATTGGAGGGCTTGAGATCAGAGGAAAGGAGATCAGTGAGGCACATCCTATAGTTCTAACAAGAGACAATGAGGATTTGAAATAGGGCTGTGGAGGTGAAAGTGCAAAGGAGCGCTTACCCAAGAGAAACTTTTGCACAGATGCACCATGACACATACCCATCAACAGAGAAATGGATGGATATTTTACAGCTTTGACAGTGAGCGAACTACAGCTACATGGATGAATTTCAGAAACAAAATTTTAGCGAAAGTAACAAGCCCCAAAATGCTACCTAGAAAAATACATAAATTTTTGTCAAATTTGAAAACAAAACTAAACAACATGGTTTAGGCATATATCTATGTACTGGATGGAACATATGTAAAAGAGTATGGGAATAATAACTAATATGAATCAAGACAATTATTTCGTTGGAATTTGGGGGAAAGATGATGAGGAGATTCAAATAAGTAATATTCTAGTTTTATGGTTGGGTCCTGGATTTCCAGTTTTTTAATTGTAATTTAGATGGGTAGATCCATAGTTAAGCAGGACTTTAGGGCTCATGATGAAAATGCATTGTGACCAAGGCTTCTGCTATTTTTCTGTTCACTGAGGGCTATAAGAAAGGCGGGAGAGGATATATTTCAGAGCGATTTTGCTGATGGAATAAATTGGTTTCCAAACATTCTTTTCTTTAAATTGGTTTTAGATTAGCTCCTCCAACGGAAAAGACATCACTGTATGAAGACCACGTGCTTTTACATCCCGCGCTTTTTGCCCTTTGCCCTTGGCCACTGTCGCTTCCCCCTCCAAAGGGAGGTCGGTTACGCCAAGCCGTGGGGAGAAGGGAGGGGTGGCCCGCGGGTCTGAACCGTTCCTATTGGTGGAGAGAAGGAGCGAGAAAGAGGCTTGAGCTGAAGCAAGGAAAGAGGGGCTACCGGGCGGTGCTAAGCGGGAGGCGGTGCTAAGCGGGAGGCGGGGCAAGAGGAGCTTAACAGGAGTGAGGCGCAAGGGCAATTGTCGGCGCCTCGCTGCGATGGCGGCGGCGCCGAGCGCTGTCACACAGCTGGCAGCGGAGTCTTCCCCTCAGGAAGCTACCGTCTCTGTCGCCTCCTCCTCTTCCTCCTCCTCCACCGCCACCGCCTGCGTGGCGGCGGCGGCGGCGGCGGCGGCAGCGGCAGCGATTGTGCCTGCCTCCTCCGCCACCTCCACGTCTGCCTGCCCGCCTGCCGGTGACTGTGGCGGCGGCGGCGGCGGCGGCGGCGGCTTTGGCGGCTCCACTATGGCGGCGGCGGGGAGGGGGGGCAGTAGGTTTAAAGTAGACACCCGCCCTTGCCTGAGAGAAGGTGAGTTCCCGTCCCGGGGTGTGGGGAGGCCCCGTCTCCTTTGCTGCCTCTCTTCTGCCTGTCCCGGAGCGGACTGGGCGCGGTCCGCACCGCCCCGCCCCCCACCTGCTGTGGCGCAGTAAAGGCCAAGCGCGCCCCGCCCCGCCCCGCCGCTGTAGCCCCGAGTGTGCCAGAGGGACGAAGCAGAGAGGGCCTTCCCTACCTCCTTCTGCCCGAAAAGGATGGGCCCCCCAGGAAAAGGAACGCAGGTACTCACAGCCAGGAGTTCGAAGGGAAGAAAAAAACCCAAACACTTAATTTCTTTCCCAGCCAGGGCGCTTTAGTGTGCTCTCTCTAGGAATCCGAGGTGTGATTTGGTGAAAGGACAGAGGGCAAGGTAGAAAAGTGCGCTGGAACTAGAAGGTCAGGGAAAAGGAAGGGGGACTGACGGCGAGAGGGGCCAGAGATGAGAGAGAAACGGCCGAAGAAACGAGAGGGAGGAAATTCCCCTTTGGGGAAATTCAGCATCCTTCAGTGTAGAAACTTAGAGTAGTGTATTTAAGGAGAGCCGGGGTTAGACATTTGGGGAGGTTAGAGTGGTTGAGCTTTAAGGTAGGATCGGTTGGATTTTAGAGTCGTAGGGTCTGGTGGAGGGGGTTCTACCGAGGAAAGAGAAGTGGCAGAGGCACAGATTTCAGAATTTTCTTTGGCTATTTGAGGGTGTAACCTTCTAAAGCAAGGTTTTCGTGCCCATCTTTAAGGTGGTTTTGGCTTTAATAAATAATGTACATACCAACACACATTACTCCTAACATATTTCGTGACTATTTCGGCCAAAATGGTATTTAGTTCACACAAAGTACTATATATTTGTGAACAGCCTACTAATAGCAAACTGTAAAATTTGCCATTGAAATGTGTTTTAAAGCAATTTTGGAAATGCTTCTTAACTGGGTGAGACCGAGTCCACCGCAGAAGGTCTCTGTAAAGCATTTTGCCATCGTAAATTTCGTTATTAATTTCCAGTATATTCTGTGTTACCATATGCTGCTAATTTGCCTCCAGAGTGAAAGATCGTGGACCCCAAAATAGAGTAAAATAATCAAAGTTACTTTTTCCTAGAAGTAGAAATAAAAGTATTCCATAAAAATAATTTTCACATTCTTAAATGATGTATTCCGTAACCTATGACATCTTTCAGTTTGGAGGAATGGCAAAGCAGAAGAAAATCCCTTACAATGTTTGTCATAGGCACATTACATAAATGACACTTACTAAATATAGAAGTTAGAAATACACTGTACATGATGTTTTTAAATTTATGATCTCTTTTACTGAAGGCAGCTTTTGAAAGACTTTTTATTTAGTGTCTTCAGTCATCCTGGACTTAAACACAATTGCTCAGGGATGAAAGTATGAAACCTCCTGGAATTTTTGTTTTTATACCAAAGTTTCTGTCTATAACCAACACGAAGGAAGAACAGTTGTTTTTCAGTAGTCAAGATCACAGTTCAGTTTGATTCACATGGCCTTTTCACAGTAAGGTTTAGGACCAGCATCTTACGGAAAAGATGGCTTTTGCCTGGCTCTGTGACTGACTTGGTTGCAGTATCTTTGAATATATGCAGGTATTAATGACTTTCAAGAGTTACAAATTAAGAAAGTAGTGGCAATACCCTGTGTATACTACTTCTAGCTGGTAGAAATAAGGAGAGCCCTAAAATAGGAGTCTGCTGAATCTAGGTTCTGGTGTTAGTTTATCTGCTAGATTTTTCTGACCCTGAACAGATCTCAAGCTTCCTGGATTTGGGTCTTGACATTTATGAAATACAGGTATTGAACTAGCCAAACTCTACATCAATTTCAGATCTGAAAGTATGAACCGTGGTTTTGCAGTTCTGCATTGATATTCTTTCCATAGCATTTCCATGGCTGTGCTTTAGAACAGTGGTTCATAAACTATAGAAACCTTGACCAAGATTTATGACCTGACATTCAGTGAGTAATACAATCTTTGTTGTTAGTGTTGATAACAGTTTACTAGGATATGAGAAACCAAATATAATTGCTAGCTAAAAATTATCTCTTATCATTTTCATTTTGGGTAAATATCCTTCATTAACTGTTCAGTCCAAACCAAAACTCCTGACTTTTCACTTAAATGATATGTAGTTGATATAGTACACTGTCCAAAATGCTATTTAGATATCAAGTTATTTTTGTTTAGATATTTATAGAGGCCATAATTTGTCACCAGTTATGATAGTGGATAAAGGAGAGGAGATAAAAATGCTTCTCGGTGGTGTGCCAATATCTTTTGCTTGTTTTGTTTTTTTAAGTCCTAGTTAGAAGATGACTAACAAGTGGCAAAGAATTGTCAAGATTCAGATTGACTTAGCAGCAGCAGCATATTATTACAAATCCACTGCAGATAGGACCATTAAAAGTTATTTGATAAAACATTTGCTGATCCATTTTCAATTATAGTCAGTACTCCTGAGGCTTTCATCTGTCTTGGGGTTGGTAATGAGCAAATGTCAGTGGAGATTAGAAATTGCTAAGCAGGGAAGATTAGAAGCTTTGAAAGGCTCCAAGTGGGAAATTGGACAATCAGCTTAAAAACAAATCAACAAATAAATGTCAAGTGAACATGTATGAAAAAACACATACAAAGAAACAAATTCATGGAGAGGGGCAAGTCATGAGACTTTCTAGGACCCTTCATATTTCATTCAGTGAAGTTTTTTCAAAAATGTATGAATGGCTCAAAACAGTTTTCATCCAGTATTGATGTTACCATGTGATCATAGTAAAAATCTAAACGAAAATAAGCAGAAACCCTCTTGTTTATTTCCCTCTTCCTTTTAAGAAAAAGAAATTATTAAATAGATTCTATTTTAAATTGGAGAACATCCTGGCATTTTACTTAATGATCTGTTTGCATAGCAATTACCTAACAAGGCTTTCCTTTGTCTTAATGTTCTTAAGTAAAGTTTCAAGACCAGCATGAGAAAACCTAGTTAATAGCCTTTCTTTCATTTATTCAAGAATAATTTATTGAATGCCGTGTGTGTGTGTGTGTGTGTGTGTGTGTGTGTGTGTGTGCGCGCGCGTCCTGCGCCAGTTGGCTCAGTGCCCAGAATATACAAGCAAACTAGATGTAGCTATATTATAGAGCCCTAGACGTAGCTATATTATAGAGCTCAATAGTAGTGCTTGATAGTAAAATTATAAAGTAAAAATAAAATAATTGGGGAAAAGAGTTTTAAGTGTAACTAGTCAGACTTCTAAGCTGTCAAGACTGTGCCATTGTTCATTGTAAATCTGTACTTTGCCCACATTGTCTCAAATATTATAGGCACACTAAAGCAAATCATATGATACATCTAATGTTGGTACTAAGGAAGAATAATTAGCCAACTGTTTAGAATTAATTTTTAATTCTCTGCTTTTGGCAGGGTGGGGATATCTGGAGAGAGGTTGATGACCATTTCTAAGTTTCCGATCCTCTGCTTTATTGAGTGTCAGTATGTGAAAATATTGACTAAGCATCTAGATTCATAAACATACATTAATATTATATATATCTGTTAGGATATGAACTTTGATTCTTTTCCACCTGAAACCAGTCTTGCAGATCCATTCACATTTACTAACCTGTTGGAATGAGGGGCATGGTGACTTTCTGATGCAAAGTAGTTTTCATGGATCAAGTAAATTAGTGAATTTAGACAGGACTTGAATTCAGTTTCTAACTTCATAAGCATGACTGCTGAGCTAGCTAGCCACAGAGTGCTTATGATTTTGAAGGTCAAGAATTTAGTTTCAATATTCAATAAATATTAAACATATAACAAGTACTCCCAATTATTTTGTTAATTCCATTACATTTTATAATTGTTAATGTGCCCTGGAGAAAGCCTTCATTTTTTTTTTTATTGTGATAATCTGTGTAAATAAAACTTGCCAAACTTGCCACCCTTGCCAATAGGTCAGGTACTAATTTTATAATCTGAGAAAGTAAAGGTACTAGATAGCATTATAGCTATGAGTGTTCATAATGCTGACAGGTACAGATCTGCATTTCTGGCACAATTAATCTATCTGAAAACTCCTTAAATGGAGTGTGCCCTTTAGGGAAATAAAGAGTTAAAACTCCTTGGCAAGGTTAACATCAGTTCCCTAGTGTCCTACAAATTAGTGTTGAGCTCTGCTCATTCTTTCCCTAAAATAATGATGGTATTTAAAGATTGCAAAGGTCAAGTCAGCTATTTCTTAAAAATCCATTTTAATCAAGGATGTTTGAGAAAGATTATTTCTAAAGGTACAGTCATGGAGAATATAGTGCATATACTCCTGGTAGAATTAAAATGTTTACTTCTTAGCTTTCCTAATGGTTCCTGATTTCAAATCTGTGACTTAAGAATGAGATATATGTTCATAGTATTGCAGCCAACCCTTTTGAGGTTTGCTGCATTCTTGTCTCTATTAAAATAGAACATGTAAGGCATTCTTTACAATGCCTTTTTTTTTTTTGCATCAAGATCAATTGGACTAAGAAATTCTTACTTCAGCAAAGCATTAAAGCAGTTAGTAGCTAGTTCTTGCCATAAACATCTGATGAATTGTGTTGAAGAAATTTGATGTTTTGTACAGCTAAATCTATTGTCATGTAACAAATGCAAGTAAGATTCATTTTAGTAAATATAGCCAATTATAAATTAGAGTCACCTAATTTGAATAAGCATAAACTTCTTATCACATTGTGGTGTTGTTCAGTTGCTAAGCCCTGTCTGACTCTGTGACCCCCATGGACTGCAGCATGCCAGGCTTCCCTGTCCTTCACTGTCTTCCAGAGTTTGCTCAAATTCATGTCCATTGAGTCAGTTATGCCATCCAACCATCTCATCCTCTGCTGCCCCCTTTTCCTCCTGCCCTCAATCTTTCCCCAAATTAAGTACTTTTCCAATGAGTCAGCTCTTGGCATCAGGTGGCCAAAGTATTGGAGCTTCAGCATCATCCTTCCAAAGAATATTCAGGGTTGATTTCCTTTAGAATTAACTGGTTTGATCTCCTTGCTGTCCAAGGGACTCTCAAGAGTACTCTCCAGCACCATAGTTTGAAAGCATCAATTCTTCATTGCTCAGCCTTCTTTATTGTCCAGCTGTCACATCCATACATGACTACAGGAAAAACCTTTGTCAGCAGACCTTTGTTACTACAGACTTTGGTGAGCAAAGTGATGTCTCTGCTTTTTAATATGCTATCTAGGTTCATCATCAGAGAAGACAATGGCACCCCACTCCAGTACTCTTGCCTGGAAAATTCCATGGACAGAGGAGCCTGGTGGGCTGCAGTCCATGGGGTCGCTAAGAGTCGGACACGACTGAGCGACTTCACTTTCACGTTTCACTTTCATGCATTGGAGAAGGAAATGGAAAACCACTCCAGTGTTCTTGCCTGGAGAATCCCAGGGACGGGGCAGCCTGGTGGGCTGCTGTCTGTGGGGTTGCACAGAGTCGGACACAACTGAAGCAACTTAGCAGCAGCAGCAGCAGGTTCATCATAGCTTTTCTTCCAGGAAGCAAGCATTTTTTTAATTTCGTGGCTGCAGTCACCATCCACAGTGGTTCTGAAGCCGAGGAAAATAAAATCTGTCAGTTTCCACTTTTCTCCCATCTATTTGCCATGAAGTGATGAGATTAGATGCCATGATCTTAGTTTTTTGGATGTTGAGTTTTAAGCCAGCTTTTTCACTCTCCTCTTTCACCCTCATCACCAAAGAAAATTTAATTGGAGTGAACAAAGTTTCTCTTACCTAGAACTAAAGACATGTGATGATCTGGTCCTTTTCCTCAGAGAAAAGAGGAATTATTTGCAAGGTTTTTAATTCCATTAGAGAGAATGAACCAAATTATAAGCACAGATTTCATTATTCTTTTCTGATTCAAGCCATATATGTTATTCTTTTGTCACAAAAAAAATCCATTTCATCCTAAATTGTCTGGTATTATCTAATAGTACTAGAAGGAAATTTCAAGAGTGATCATTTGGATTTCACACTCGATTGCATTTTGTATACAGGAACTTTAGCATAATGTTGCAGCTATTTGGAGTAGGTACAATCCAACAAAGTCCCTTTAAAAATGAGTTCCTGGCAAATGAATCCTCTTTGCTTTTTTTTTCCCCAAAGGCAGATATTGCTACAATCTAAATTGCATATATTTGTGTCAACACAGGGAATTTTAGTAATGCTCAAGTCCATGGTCCAAATGCACCTGTATCTAGAATCATATCTTTAAAATATTAACTCCTCCAGTCCTTTATTTCCTATAATCTTCCTAGGCCTTAGTTTCATCATTTTGAAATGAGGACATTAGACTAAATCAGTTATAAAGTAGAGATAATTTTGCCCCACAAGGGACATGTGGCAATATCTGGAGATATTTTTGGTTGTGACAACTGGGGAATGCTACCAAATTCTATTATAGTTATTAGAGGCCAGAAAGAAAAGAAAGAAAGAAAGAAAGAAAGAAAAAGTGAAGTTGTTCAGTCGTGTCTGACTCTTTGTGACCCTGTGGACTGTAGCCTAACAGGCTCCTCTGTCCATGGGATTCTCCAGGCAAGAATACTGGAGTGGGTTGCCATTTCCTTCTCCAGAGTAGAGGCCAGGGATGCTGCTAAATATCCTATAATGCATAGAACAGCCCCTCATAACAATGAATTATCTGGCCCAAAGTGAAAATAGTGCCAAGATTGAGAAACTCTAGACTAGATTCTCTCTCAAATTGCTCTGATCTGAAGTAAAACAATTATATATAATATTAAGTAAAAGTTTCAAAGTTCCTGGAATAGTAAACAAGCATACTTTGAGTGCCTTTGTGTATTAAACATTTAAATTTTTTATTTTATTTCATATTCATCACATCCTGAGAGAGGTAATGTATTTCTAGATGAAAAAACTGGCTCAGTGATTAAATAATTTTCTCAAGTTTATATAGTTATGGGTAGAGATAGGATTTGAATCGGTTTGACCAACTCAAAAGCTGCTTTTTCTTTTTTTTTTACTACTACCCAATGCTCTACTACTAATTGTTTTACTACTATCTAGTACTGTAGGTCATGGTTTTTTCTCCCATTCCAAGTTACTATGAAAGTTTTGTTTTCTAAAGTCATGTAAACATTCCTTGTAGGAAGGAAGTAAAGAGATTAAGCACATTCATTAATAGAAAATTGGTTGATTCATTCTGTAACCAAAGGCTAAACTATACATAAACATAATAAAATTGTAGGAGCATCAAATACATGAACTCTTTTTATAAGATCCCATTTATAATTTGTCACAAAATCACTCTTTCATTTAAAATAGCCTTCATAAATGTTATTCAGTAGAAGATCATTTGGGTCAAGAATCTGCCTGCAATGCAGAAAACCAGGATTCAGTCCCTGGGTCGGGAATATCCCCTGGAGAAGAGAATGGCAACCCACTCCAATATTTTTGCCTGCAGGCTTCAGTCCATGGGGTCACAAAGAGTCAGACACGACTGAGCGACTAACACTACACTACATTTGTGGCACTAATGGTAAAGAACCCATCTGCCGATGCAGAAGACGTAAGAGACGTGGGTTCAGTCCCTGGATCAGGAAGATTCCCCTGGAGGAGGGCCTGGCAATCCACTCTGCTGTTCTTACCTGGAGAATCCCATGGACAGAGGAGCCTGGCAGGCTACAGTCCATAGGGTCACAAAGAGCTGGACATGACTGAAGCGACTTAACATGCAGGCACACTACTGCTAGCAAAACAAAGGTTTATTACTTGTTCATGTAGTTTCTTGAGTGACAGGTTGGCTCTGCAGGTTGTCAACTGCCTTTCATGCCATAGTTCAGGGAGAAGAAGGATGCTTTGAATTTTTTCAATATTTTATTTTTTATTGTCATATGCATAATATAAAGGTTTCCATTTTGAGCATTTTCAAGTGTGCAATTCAGTGACATTCATGTTGTTATACCACCTGCACCACTATCCATGTCCAGAACTTTTTCATTGCCCCAAACAGAAACTTTTGTTACGTGACTGCATTTCTGCACTCTATAGAACTTGCTGATTCTGGAAAAAACAGATATTTAAAAGTTAATCTTTTCCATATCCTATGAGTTTAAGCTTTCACTCCATTATCAGACTTAGGTTCTTTTCCCATATTGAACCTAGTTTTTGACAGTACTTCTTTATTCCCCATTGCTTTTGTTTTATGTTAAAACACAAAGAAATGGTATCAGCATCAGAAATTCCTGTATGCTTCAAAGACACTATATTCCAGTCCATATTTGAGAGTATACCAATATATCATTAAGATCTCACTACCAATCTGCCCTAAGATGTGCGTTGATTCAGAGTATAAATCTTGCAAAGCTATGGTTTTTCCAGTAGTCATGTATGGATGTGAGGGTTAGACTATAAAGAAAGCTGAGTACCAAATAATTGATGTTTTTGAAATGTGATGTTGGAGAAGGCTCTTGAGAGTCCCTTGGACAGCCAGGGGAGCAAACTAGTAAATCCTAAAAGAAATCAACCCTGAATATTCATTGGAAGGACTGATGCTGAAGCTGAATCTCCAATATTTTGGCCACCTGATGTGAAGAACTGACTCCTTGGAAAAGACCTTGATACTGGGAAAGACTGAAGGAGGAGGAGAAGGGGACAATAGAGGATGAGGTGGTTGGATGGCATCACCGACTCGATGGACATGAGTTTGAGCAGGCTCCAGGAGTTGGTAATGGGTAGGGAAGCCTGGTGTGCTGCAGTCCATGGAATCGCAAAGAGTTGAACGTGACTGAGCGACTGAACTGATGCATATTTTTTCCAGGATTATGATAGCGGCAAAATATGTCAAGGAATGAAGAACATCTCAGAAGTGCTATATTAAGAATATTAAAACAGTATACTTAAGATTAACTGGGAGATGTTTACCATCTATGTTTAAAGCATCTTATTTGCTGCATACAAAGAGGAAATCACATTTTACAGCATTCAGTATTTTTCATTTGATATTCTAATATGTAATCTATTTTATATATATATATATATATATATATATATATATATATATCTTAATCCTTGCTCTCCAACCAAATTAGATTGAAAGATGCAGGACCATCTGCCATGAATATGGTGTATTCTTTGTAATTGAAAACTGAGCCACTTACACCTAAATTATATCTAAAATAATACTTCAGTTTGCTAAGAAGATGTTTTCTTTCTGACACTAGCTACAATGACTAAAACCTTATTCTCAGAAATACGTGTGTATTGCCAAGAAATATTTGAGAAAGAACCAGCTTTTGGGTTAGGACATAGACAAGGAGATGCTAATAATGGAGGATTAGGGAAAGAAATACTGGGACCTTTTGAAATTTTAGACCCGTAAAGTGTGTATGAACTGAGTAGCTGCTTAATACGTCAAAACATCTTTGTGCTTTCCTGGTAGGCTTATTATTTGGAAAAAGCTAAGATATTTGGGTCCTTCTGTAAGTACCCCACCAAAATTTTGCTTCTGTGTGTATTCTAAAATACAGTCTTTTCCCTTGACCATCAACCCATGATATAGTCAAGTACAAAAGAAATTACAGAAACGGTAACCTGATACATAATATGTCTGTGATATGTTCTTAGTTATATGGCTAGTTAGTCGCAGGGTAAAGTCTGTAATACAGTCTCCCTCTTTCTAGTGCTTTTTACAATCTTATTGCTTTTGGAATTAAAAATTTATATAAGCCCATATTTTAGCAGTTAACCAATAAAAATACATTTGTTTCCTATTCTAACCAGTTTAAAAAAGACATGGTGAGAGTATAATGGAGAAAAGAAAATAGAGGAAGATACAAATCTCTAAGTTTCTTCAGCTATACCTTGGTCCTGCTTCCTATCAGAACCAGCTCTTGAAGTCTAGTTCTTTGAGAGAACACTTCAGTTCCCGGCATGTAGTGATTGTTCAGTAAACATTAGTTCCTCTCTCAGCCGTCTTCCTCACAGCAAGTGTCATTTACTCACCTTACCCCTAATTTAACATCTTCTTCCTGAAGTTGGCCTTCCCCCTGAAAAACATCTGTACTATCACCAGTTTTCTCTCCTATTTTCAGAGCTGGCTATAGGCTATTTTTTTCTGGATGTCTCAAAATCATGTCTCAAGGAGTGGGGATCAGGGTAAAGCAGGGCTTAAAGGAATATTTATTTAGCATCCTGTGTGAATCAAACATATGTTTCTTATATATGCCAAACGTAGAGAGGAAGTTTGTCATTCCAGACTTTGGTCTTTTTAAGAGCCAGCTCTCAGGGAAATCTTGGGCAGACTTAGGTTTGAATCCTGACTCACACTTACTAGCTGTGTGACTTTGTGACAATTGCTTGACTTCTCCAAGCCTCACATAGCACCTTTAGAAAGTAGATATCATTACATTCGTGTCAAATTTAGGGAGAATGCAGCTTGAGGAGAATTGGTAGTATGGCATGACCTCTGAAAAACAATACCCCATCATTTGTAATTGCCCTCAGTAAAAAACCACCTTCTTCAATCCTCCTGAGATAAATCTGAATGTATACGGGATCTGTTTGGGTGTCCAGAAAAATTCTTATCTATATAACTGTCCTGGAGATACAGAGGTTATTCACTTTCAGGTGGAAAAGAAGCTTGTATTTTTAGTAAAAAGTTAGCATGAGTTAACAGTATGATGTGACCACCCAAAGATGATAAGGCAATTAGGCTGAACTACTAGAAGAAATATTCAAAATAAGGAGCCAAATATACTTAATATTAGTGAATTGTACACTGAAGAATGATTAAGGTGGTAAAATTTGTTATATGGGTTTTTTGTTACCACAGTTTAAAAGATTAAGGTGATTTCATTTTATTAGTTTGTTCTGAGTGTTTGTGTTACACTTTATGAATGACATGGGTTTAATCAAACTAGGTAGAGATCTACAAATCATGCTGCATGACAGAACTGGGATCAACTCACAAATAGGCTCAAGAGGAAGGGAAGGAATAAGGATGTTATGGTTCTCTAAAAATATTTAAGAAGAAAGTGTATGCTTTCAATGACTTAAAGGAATAGAACTAGGACTAGTGGAAGCTCTAAGATAGTGATTCTCAAAGTGTGGTCTCTGGACCAGCAGCATCAGCATCACTAGGGAACTTTTTTTAAATGTACATTCTTGGGCCCCCCTATCCTGGGACTACGGAATCAGAAATCCTAGAATGGGGTCCAACAATCTCTTTAAACAAGCTTTCTGGGTGATTCTGATGCATACTAAAGTTTGAGAACCCCTACTGTAGGAAAACAGATTTCAGTTCAACAAAAGAAGTAAAAATTTGGCTCCTAAAAAGATAGCAGTGATTCTCAACCTTCACTGTGCAACAGAGTCACACACAAAGCTTTGAAAAAAACAAAACTATGGCCGGGAACCACTCCCAGAGATTTGAGTTAATTGGTCTTGGATGGAGCCTGGGCATTAGTACGTTCTGAAAACAACCAAGGTGATTATAATGTGCAGCCTGGGTTGAGAACTATCTTGGTGGAAGACTCAACAAGGATCACTAGGTTGGCTGTTTAAAGATATTACTTAGGGATCCTATTTACAAACACAAATTCTTGGTCCTCAATCCTGGAGATTTAAATAGATATGAAGTAGCGCCAAAGAATATTTTCTTTTATTTCCTCCCTCCCTTCTTCCTTCCTTCATTAAAAAAAAAAAATCTCTTCATGTTACACTAAAACTCTGTTAGCTTGATAAGTATTCTAGATGACAAACCTTTGTATAAGTCATCTTATTTACTAAAAAGATATTGTACAGTCATTATGGGTAAGGATCTGAGCCTGTCCTCTGGAGCATGGTTGATCATGAGAATGGCTTGTGGGTGGATGGGGCCACAAACATGATTCAGCATGTTTGATTTTGAAGCTGTGCCTGTGAATTTGATGTGAAACCCTGATTCAGAATGATTCTTACCTGAAGGTTTGTTTCTGAAATTTTGAATGTAGATTTAATCATCTTTGAATTAGGAAAGTGTGCTATTTAAGTACACCTTTTAAGTACACTCTAATATGCAACATCACTCTGATGTCTTCTTTTTTGAATTTTAGATTTTTTTGTGTTTTAATTTTTGATTCACTAAAGTTAACATATTCATTATATTATACCCAAAAGGAGAATTTGCTTTTGACAAGTAATTGTAGATGAATGAATTGGATAAAAGGTCAGAGGTCTACATCCTGCATCAGCAACAGCATCACTTAAGCTTAAGTGCAATAGATCTAAAGGCTTATCATATTCATGGCAAGTTTTAAGCTCAGGCTGTAATACCCTTTAGTTTCCATAGATATGGGTGGCTCTAGTGGTAAAGAACACACCTGCCAATGCAGGAGACATAAGAGATGCAGGTTTGATTCCTGGGTCAGGAAGATCCCTGGGGAACATGGCAACCCACATCAGTACTCTTGCCTGGAGAATCCAATTAACAGAGGAGCCTAGCAGACTATAGTCCAGTTCAGTTCAGTTCAGTCGCTCAGTTGTGTCTGACTCTTTGCAACCCCATGGACTGCAGAACACCAGGCTTCCCTGTCCATCAACAAACTCCCAGAGCTTGCTCAAACTCAGGTCCATCGAGTTGGTGATGCCATCCAGCCATCTCATTCTCTGTCATCCCCTTCTCCTCCTGCCTTCAATCTTTCCCAGAATCAGGGTCTTTTCCAAGGAGTCATTTCTTTGCATCAGGTGGCCAAAGTATTGGAGCTTCAGCATCAGGCCTTCCAATGAATATTCAGGGCTGATTTCCTTTAGGGTTGGCTGGCTTGATCTCCTTGCAGTCAAAGGGACTCTCAAGAGTCTTCTCCAACACCACAGTTCAAAAATATCGATTCGGCACTCAGCTTTCTTTATAGTTCAACTCTCACATCCATACATGACTACCGGAAAAACCATAGCTTTGACTAGACAGACCTTTGTTGGCAAATTACTCTCTGCTTTTCAATATGCTGTCTAGGTTGGTCATAGCTTTTCTTCCAAGGAACAAGTGTCTTTTAATTTTGTGGTTGCAGCCCCCATCTGCAGTGATTTTGGAGCCCCCAAAAAATAAATTCTGTCACTGTTTCCATTGTTTCTCCATCTATTTGCCATGAAGTGATAGGACCGGGTGCCATAATCGTAGTTTTCTGAATGTTGAGTTTTAAGCCAACTTTTTCACATTCTTTCACTTTCATCAAGAGGCTTTTTAGTTCTTCACTTTCTGCCATAAGGATGATGTCATCTGAGTATCTGAGGTTACTGATATTTCTCCCAGCAGTCTTGATTCCAGCTTGTTCTTCATCCAGCCCAGCATTTCTCATGATGTACACTGCATATAAGTTAAATAAGCACAGAGACAATATACATCCTTGACGTACTCCTTTTCCTATTTGGAACCAGCCTGTTGTTCCATGTCTGGTTCTAACTGTTGCTTCTTGACCTGCACACAGGTTTCTCAAGAGGCAGGTTAGGTGGTCTGGGATTCCCATCTCGAAGATTTTTCCACAGTTTCTTGTGATCCACACAATGAAAGGATTTGGCGAAGTCAGAAAAGCAGAAGTAGATGTTTTTCTGGAACTCTCTTGCTTTTTTAATGATCCAGTGGATGTTGGCAATTTGATCTCTAGTTCCTCTGCCTTTTCTAAATCCAGCTTGAACATCTGGAAGTTCACAGTTCATGTACTGTTGAAGCCTCGCTTGGAATTTTGAACATTACTTTTCTAGCCTGTGAGATGAGTGCAATTGTGTGGTAGTTTGAGCATTCTTTGGCATTGCCTTTCTTTGGGATTGGAAGGAATACTGCCCTTTTCCAGTTCTGTGGCCACTGCTGTTTTCCAAATTTGCAGTATATTGAGTGCAGCACTTTCACAGCGTATTTTTTTAGGATTTGAAATAGCTCAGCTGGAATTCCATTACCTTCATTAGCTTTGTTCATAGTGATGCTTCCTAAGGCCCACTGGACTTTGCATTTTAGGATGTCTGGTTCTACGTGAGTGATCACACCATCGTGGTTATCTGGATCATGAAGATCTTTTTGTATAGTTTTTCTGTGTATTATCTCCACCTCTTCTTAATATCGTCTTCTTCTGTTAGGTCCTTCTTCTGTTAGGTCCTTCTGTTAGGTCCTTCTGTTCTGTCCTTTATTGTGCCCATCTTTGCATGAAATTTTCCCTTGGTTTCTCAAATTTTCTTGAAGAGATCTCTAGTCTTTCCCATTCTATCGTTTTCCTCTATTTCTTTGCATTGATTACGGAGGAAGGCTTTCTTATCTCTCTTTGCTCTTCTTTGGAACTCTGTGTTCAGCTGGGTATATCCTTCCTTTTCTCCTTTGCTTTTTGCTTCTCTACTTTTCAGAGCTGTTTGCAAGGCCTGCTTAAACAACCATTTTGCCTGTTTGCATTTCTTTTTCTTGGGGATTGTCTTGATCATTGCCTCCTATACAATGTCATGAACCTCCGTCCATAGTTCTTCAGGCACTCTATCACAGCTAATCTCTTGAATCTATCACTTCCACTATGAAATCGTAAGGGATTTGATTTAGGTCATACTTGAATGGTCTAGTGGTTTTTCCTACTTTCTTCAATTTAAGTCTGAATTTGGCAATAAAGAGTTCATGATCTGAGCCACAGTCAACTCCCAGTCTTGTTTTTGAAGACTGTATAGAGCTTCTCCATCTTTGGCTGCAAAGAATATAATCAATCAATTGACCATCTGGTGATGTCCATGTCTAGATTCTTCTCTTATGTTGTTAGAAGAGGGCATTTGCTATGACCAGTGTATTCTTTTGGCAAAACTCTATTAGCCATTGCCCTGCTTCATTTTGTACTTCAAGGCCAAATTTGCCTATTACTCCAAGTATCTCTTGAGTTCCTACTTTTGCATTCCTGTTCCCTATAATGAAAAGGACATCTCTTTTGGGTGTTAGTTCTAGAAGATCTTGTAGGTCTTCATAGAACTGTTCAGCTTCAGCTTCTTCAGCATTACTGGTTGAGGCATAGACTTGGATTACTGCTATATTGAATGGTTTGCCTTGGAAACGAGCAGAGATCATTCTGCTGTTTTTAAGATTGCACCCAAGAACTGCATTTTGGACTCTTTTGTTGACTGTGATGGCTGCACCATTTCTTCTAAGAGATTCTTGCCCACAGTAGTAGATATAATGGTCATCTGAGTTAAATTCACCGATACCAGTCCATTTTAGCTCACTGATTCCTAAAATGTCGATGTTCTCTCTTGCCATCTCCTGTTTGACCAGTTCCAGTTCACCTCGGTTCATGGACCTAACATTCCAGGTTCCTATGCAGTATTGTTCTTTACAGCATCAGACTTTACTTCCATAACCAGTCACATCCACAACTGAGTGTTGTTTTTGCTTTGGCTCCATCTTTCTGGAGTTATTTCTCCACTCTCCTCCAGTAACATATCGGACACCTACCAACCTGGGGAGGTTATCTTTCAATGTCATACCTTTTTGCCTTTTATACTGTTCATGGGGTTCTCAAGTCAAGAATACTGAAGTGGTTTGCCATTCCCTTCTCCAGTGGACCACATTTTATCAGAACTCTCCACCATGATCCATCCATCTTGAGTGGCCTACATGGCATGGTTCATGGCTTCATTGAGTTAGACAATGCTGTGGCTACAGTCCATGGGGTCACAAAGAGTCATATGTGACTTAGCTTACATGCACCTCTTATATTCGCTTCTTCCTTTCTATGCCTACTGCCCACTTTTGGCTTGACTTCATGACCTTTTGCCTGTGACTGATTCCTAACTCATAGCCCTATTTTAAGTCACTTCTTTTCCCTTGTTGAATGCAGAATTAAGTCTAAATGCCTTAATGAGGCCATTTATGAGTTAGCCTCTTTCCAGGCTTTGAATTATTGTCCTTCATATCCTTGTTGTTGTTCAGTTGCTCAGTTGTATTTGACTCTTCACGACTCCATGGACTGTGCACGCCAGGCTTCCCTGTTCTTCACTGTCTACCAGAGTTTGCTCAAACTCATGTCCATTGAGTTGGTGATACCATCCAACCATCTCATCCTCTGCTACCCCCATCTCCTCCTGCCTTCAGTCTTTCCCCAAATCAGGATCTTTTCCAATGAGTCAGCTGTTCACATCAGGTGGCCAAAGTGTTGGAGCTTCAGCTTCAGCATCAGTCCTTCCAATGAATATTCAGGACTGATTTCTTTTAGGATTGACTAGTTTGCTCTCCTGGCTGTCCAAGGGACTCTCAGGAGTCTTCTCCAGCACAGAGTTTGAAAGCATCAATTCTTTGGCGCTCAGTGTACTTTATGGTTCAACTCTCACATCCATACATGACTACTGGAAAAACCATAGTTTGAACTATATGGACCTTTGTTGGCAAAGTGATGTCTCTGCTTTTTGTTTATTATTTTTTAATATAAATTTATTTATTTTAATTGGAGGCTAATTACTTTACAATATTGTATTGGTTTTCCCGTACATCAACATGAATCTCTTGTGGCTCAGCTGGTAAAGAATCTACCTGCAATTTGGGAGAACTGGGCTCAGTCCCTGGGTTTGGAAGATCCCCTGGTGAAGGGGAAAGGCTACCCACTCTCAAGTATTCTGGCCCTGAGAATTCCATGGACTGTGTAGTTTGTAGAATCGCAAAGAGCTGGACATGACTAAATGTCTCTGCTTTTTAATTAGCTGTCTAGATTTGTCATAGCTTTTCTTCCAAGGAGCAAATGTCTTTTACTTCCATGGCTGTAGTCACTGTTCACAGTGATTTTGGAGCTCAAGAAAATAAAATCTTTCACTGTCTCCATTTTTCCCCATCTATTTGCCATGAAGTCATGGGACCGTATGTCATGATCTTTGTTTTTGAACGTTGAGTTTTAAGCCACTTTTTCAGTCTCCTCTTTCACTTTCATCAAGAAACTCTTTAGTTCCTCTTTGTTTTCTGCCATTGGGATGGTGTCATCTGCATATCTGAGGTTATTAATATTTCTCCTGCCAGTCTTGAATCCAGGCTGAGCTGGATTCATCCAGCCCAGAATTTCACATCATGTACACTGCATATAAGTTAAGTAAGCAGGGTAACAAAATACAACCTTCAAGTACTTCTTTTCCTATTTGGAACCAGTCCATTGTTTCATGTCCAGTTCTAACTGTTGCTTCTTGACCTGCATACAGGTTTCACAGGAGGCAGGTCAGGTGGTCTGGTATGCCCATCTACTTCAGAATTTTCTACAATTTGTTGTGATCCACACAGTCAAAGTCTTTCAAGTAGTCAATGAAGCAGAAGCGGATTTTTTTCTGAAATTCCCTTCCTTTTTCTGTGATCCAGCAGACGTTGGCCATATGATCTCTGGTTCCTCTGCTTTTTCTACATCTAGCTTATACACCTGCAGTTTCTTGATTCACGTACTATTGAAGCCTAGCTTGAAGGAGTTTGAGCATTGCCTTGCTAGCATCTGAAATGAGCCCAGTTGTGCAGTAGTTTGAACATTCCTTGGCATTGACCTTCTTTGAGATTAGCCACTGCTAAGTGGCTAATTAGCCTGTAGCCACTGCTGAGTTTTCCAAATTTGCTGGCATATTGAATATTGCAATACTTTAATAGCATAATCTTTTAGGATTTGAAACATCCTAAAATATTTCAAAGAATGTCCAAATGACCATACAATTGCACTCATTTCACATGCTAGCAAGGTAATGCTCAAAATCCTTCAAGATGGGCTTCAATAGTACATGAACTGGAGCTTCCAGATATTCAGGCTGAATTTAGAAAGGCAGAGCAACCAGAGATTAAATTGCCAACATCTGTTGGATAATAGAAGTAGCAAAGGGATTCCAGAAAAACATCTGCTTTATTGACTACATGAAAACCTTTTACTATGTGGATCACAACAGACTGGAAAATGTGAAAGAGATGGGCATACCAGACCACCTTACCTGCCTTCTGAGAAACCAGTATGCAGGTCAAGAAGCAACAGTTAGAACCAGACATGAAACAAAGGACTGGTTCCAAAATGGGAAAGGAGTACGTCAAGGCTGTATTTTGTCACCCTGCTTATTTAACTTATATGCAGTGTACATCATGTGAAATGCCAGGCTGGATGAAGCACAAGCTGGAATCAAGATCGCCAGGAGAAATATCAATAACCTCAGATATGCTAATGACACCACCTTAATGGCAGAAAGCAAAGAGGAACTAAAGAGCCTTTTGATGAAGGTGAAAGAGGAGACTGAGAAAGCTGGCTTAAAACTCAGTGTTCAAAAACAAAGATCATGGCATCCAGTCCCATCACTTAATATCAAATAGATGGGGAAAAATGGGAACGGTGACAGATTTTATTTTCTTGAGCTTCAAAATCAGTGTGGATGGTGAGTGCAGCCATGAAAGTAAAAGATGTTTGCTCCTTGGAAGAAAAGCTATGACAAACCTAGACAGCTTATTAAAAAGCAGAGACATCACTCTGCCAACAAGGGTCTCGACTAGTCCAAGCTATGTTTTTTCTGTAGTCATGTTTGGATGTAAGAGTTGGACCATAAAGAAGGCTGAATGCGAAAGAGTTGATGCTTTCAAACTGTGTTGCTGGAGAAGACTCCTGAGAGTCCCTTGGACAGCCAGGAGATCAAACCAGTCAACCTTAAATGAAATCAACCCTGAATATTTATTGGAAGGACTGATGCTGAAGCTCCAATAGTTTGACCACCTGATGCGATGATGTTGGGAAAGATTGAGGGAAGGGGAAGGGAGCAGTAGAGGAGGAAATTGTTGGATGGCATCACCGACTCAATGGACATGAGTTTGCGCAAGCTCTGGGAGATAGTGAAGGACTCGGAAGCCTGGTGTGCTGAAGTCCATGGGGTCGCAGAGTTGGACCCAACTGAGCAACTGAACAACAAAATATTTGAAATATGAAATCATATTCTTGACCCCCCAGTACCTTTATTCCACTCATCTCTCTGAATTTTATACATTGTTTAAAGCTAAGTTCAAAGCCTGTTTTCCTCTAGAAAGCTTTCCCCAAACTTCTCAGCAGGAATACATTGTACCTTATGTCCTATATCACTTATGACATTTTGATCTTTAGATCATAGTTCTTTCTATACACATCTTCCCTGATAAATTGTAAATTTCTTGAAATTAATAGTTATTCACTTGCTACATCATTTCCAACATGTGGGACAGTTCTGTATGTATAATGGAAAAGGTCAAGATAAAAAGGTTAAATTCCAGCTCCAGGGAATAACGCATGTGATAAATTTTCTTGATTTCAGTGAATCCTAATTTCCTAACCTTCAGAATTTGGGAAATAACACTTACATCGCAGATTTGTTTTAAGGACTAAAAGAGTAAGCTATTATCTTGTTTACACACACACAAAGGCCATCAATAAGTACTCTCTTTTTTTCTTATCTCTTTTTCCAAAATGTGTACCATAGTATTTTGAAACTAACCTCAGTAAATAACAATAAATCTTAATGATGCCCAAGACATTGAGAGCCTGAACTCAGGTAGTGTTATGGGAACTTTAAAGGAAGAGATGGATATCAAATAACATTATAAGTTAAAATGGACAAGAAACAGTGATTTTCTGTGGTGAATAATGGCTGAGATTTTGAGTCTGGAATATCATACCATTTAATAAAGCAATACAGACCAAGAACTTGTTTGAGAAAATGAGTCAAAGGCAGTAAGTTTAGGCAATACCATTCTAAAGGAAAAGTTGTAGGGGTACCAGTAATTTCATGGGCTTCGTGGAAATGATTTGGGTCACCAATAATGAAAGACTGTTAAAAAAACTCAGCCTTCATATTTCCCAACTTGACTGTCAGTATCAAACCTTGACTATTAGAAGCAGGGATATCTGGAATTAAAGTTTGATCTAGGAAAGAAGTGAATGTTTAATCTTAGGAATTCTTGAACCTCTAAATTAGTAGTTTCCTTTTGCCTTTCTTAATGGAAACGTCCCCTCTGTAACAAGTTATATTGCCACCAAATGATAATATTTGCTTATTATTACAAATTTTAATAGGAAGTTCAAGATCTTATTACTGTGTTCATTGCATATAGTAAAGGGAAGTCCTGAAATATATTTAATTAAACTCTTTACCCTGCTGACTTTACAGTCAAAATTAGAGAAATGATATATTTTAGAACAACCTAAAAATAATTATTTTTAGAGGGGATACTATACATTATAGGCATAAATTTATAACTGTTCAACTTGTTTTTGACATGTTCCTTGTTACAATTATTATTATCTTGAACATGCAATTTAAGTAAGCCTTTTAGTCCATACAGTGGTACTAAAAACTAAAGCTCAGTTGAAGATATCCAACATAACTTTTAAAATAAATACTCAAAGGTTTTTAAATAGAAAGTCCTACATCCTTCTTGCAAAAATTAAAACAGTTGTACAGAAATTAAAATGTTACATTTTCTCCCTTTCATCCTTTTCTGGCCCTCCTTCCCAAAGTTAATCATTTTTAAATTTAATTTATATCTTTCCACATATTTATATGTGATGTATATTTAATTTTTATTAGTGTTGGAAATGAATGTATTATATTTATTGTTCTACAATTTTTGTCCATTTGATATGTCATGGGCATTTCACCATGAAAGTATGTGTAGTATTAGCTTATTCCTTTAAATAGCCAAACAGCAAGCAAAATTTTGATGTTTTGTGATTTATACCTTGTAGATACACTAATAAATTTTGGCAGAATACATTGTAGCTGTTAGGAAGCTTAGACTGAAGTGTGGACCTCAAGTGTAATTACAGAAATTTTTGACTTGTGTTATTACAGTGAAAAATGTAGCATAATTTGTGGATGTTATTAATAATACTTGGAGGGCTTGTGTGAGACCTGTTTGGCCAAATGAGTGTGCCAATGTTTGTATAACGATGGAAAATGTTTGCCTACTATGGACAAAGTGTTTTTGTGGTTCCGTGTGATTTTTGTGTTAGTTGCTCAGTTGTGTCTGACTCTTTGTGATCCCATGGACTCTACCCCACCAGGCTCCTCTGTCCATGGAATTCTCCAGGCAAGAATACTGGAGTGGGTTGCTGTTCCCTTCTCCAGGGGATCTTCCCAACCCAGGGATCAAACCCAGGTCTCCTACATTGCAGGCAGATTCTTTACCATATGAGCCACCAGGGAAATATGATAATATTGGAGCCATAGCTCCAGATAAGTGACAGCATTATAACAATGCCTTTTAAAGGATTATGTATGTGAGTGCTCAGTTGTTCGGTCTTGTCCAACTTTTTCAAGTCTTTGCGACCCTGTGAACTGTAGCCCACCAGGCTCCTCTGTCCATGGGATTTTCCACGCAAGAATACTGGAGTGGGTTGCCATTTCCTTCTCCAAGGGATCTTCCCAACCCAGGGATCAAACCCCAACCCCTGCATTGACAAATGGATTCTTTACCACTGAGCCACCAGGGAAGTTATGGGGGTACTAGTAACTTCGTGAGCTTCATAAAATGATTTGGGGCACGAATAATGAAAGGCAGAATTAAGAAACCAACCCTTGGAATTTTGTGTTTTACATGTGGCATAGTGATTAAAAAAAAAAATCTGCCTGCCAGTCCAAGAGATGCAGAAGACAGGATTCAATGTCTGGGTCAGGAAGATCCCATGAAGTAGGAAATGGCAACCTACTCCAGTATTCTTGCCTGGAAAATTCCATGGACAGAGGAGGCTGTGAGCTACAGTCCGTGGGGCCACAAAGAGTCAGAAATGACTGATTGAGCATGCATGCACAAGTACCCATGTAATCGTTAAAAGGCTTTGTTATAAAACAGTCACTTATCTGGAGCTATGGCTCCAATGTTACCTAAAAATCACACAGACTTACCATATTAAATAACTCTTGCTATATCCTACATTAAAGGCATACTTATTATGCTCGTATTAAATTGCATACAACTTGAGTGATTTAATCTCATCTTATCTCATCTCATGAAACGGTATGTATTCTAACTATTCATTGATGTGATATGTGTCTCACTTCCCTTTATTTTATTCATAGATATGACTTGGAATGAACAGGAAAAGACTGAACTTTTTGCAGATAATTTTTGTAATGTATGTGGAGTGGTGCTTCAGTTTGAATCACAAAGGATTTCACATTATGAGGTAGGTTAAAAACAATGGGAATGGAGTATAAAATAGATTTTTAAATGCAGCAGATAAACTTCATATGTTCTCTGATTTTAATACTTATGAGAACCCTGTGTATTATTTCCCTCTGATAGATGAAGAGCCTGGCTCAGTGAGGAACAGTCATTTACCAGCTTAAGTTTGGGAAATTTGGGTTTAAACTAAGTCTCTTTTGACTCCAAAGCATATTTTATTTTCTTCACATCATTCTGCCTCCATTTCTATCTATCAAGTCACTGTATGCTTCATGTCTTTATAGTAAATATAAGGAAAGTTTTATAAAGCTTGAATAGGAAACTATTAACGTGAATCAAGGAATCTCACTGAACTCCAGAATTTTCCTTTACAGTAAATGAAGGATAAAAACAAAATGAACTAGTCTTGCACTTGATTTAACTACATATTTTTAAGCCCAATACCATAGAATTCTAGAGTGAAAAGAAGGAATATTTAATGTTCTTACTTCTTTATTGATTAGAAAGCTGAAACCCAGAGGAATAGTGATTCAGTTCAGTTCAGTCGCTCAGTCGTGTCCAACTCTTTGCGACCCCATGAATCGCAGCACACCAGGCCTCCCTGTTCATCACCATCTCCCAGAGTTCACTCAGACTCACATCCATCGAGTCCGTGATGCCATCCAGCCATCTCATCCTCAGCCGTCCCCTTCTCCTGCCCCCAATCCTCCCAGCATCAGAGTCTTTTCCAGTGAGTCAACTCTTCGCATGAGGTGGCCAAAGTACTGGAGTTTCAGCTTTAGCATCATTCCTTCCAAAGAAGTCCCAGGGTTGATCTCCTTCAGAATGGACTGGTTGGATCTCCTTGCAGTCCGAGGGACTCTCAAGTGTCTTCTCCAACACCACAGTTCAAAAGCGTCAATGCTTCGGCGCTCAGCCTTCTTCACAGTCCAACTCTCACATCTATACATGACCACTGGAAAAACCATAGCCTTGACTAGACGGACCTTAGTCGGCAAAGTAATGTCTCTACTTTTGAATATACTATCTAGGTTGATCATAACTTTTCTTCCAAGGAGTAAGCGTCTTTTAATTTCATGGCTGCAGTCACCATCTGCAGTGATTTTGGAGCCCCCAAAAATAAAGTCTGACACTGTTTCCACTGTTTCCCCATCTATTTTCCATGAAGTGATGGGACCGGATGCCATGATCTTCATTTTCTGAATGTTAAGCTTTAAGCCAACTTTTTCACTCTCTTCTTTCACTTTTATCAGGAGACTTTTTAGCTCCTCTTCACTTTCTGCCATAAGGGTGGTGTCATCTGCATATCTGAGGTTATTAATATTTCTCCTGGAAATCTTGATTCCAGCTTGTGTTTCTTCCAGTCCAGCGTTTCTCATGATGTACTCTGCATATAAGTTAAATAAGCAGGGTTACAATATACAGCCTTGACATACTCCTTGTCCTATTTGGAACCAGTCTGTTGTTCCATCTCCAGTTCTAACTTTTGCTTCCTGACCTGCATACAGATTTCTCAAGAGGCAGGTTAGGTGGTCTGGTATTCCCATCTCTTTCAGAATTTTCCACAGTTTATTGTGATCCACATGGTCAAAGGCTTTGGCATAGTCAATAAAGCAGAAAGAGATGTTTTTCTGGAACTCTCTTGCTTTTTCGATGATCCAATGGATGTTGGCAATTTGATCTCTGGTTCCTCTGCCTTTTCTAAAACCAGCTTGAACATCAGGAAGTTCACGGTTCATGTATTGCTGAAGCCTGGCTTGGAGAATTTTGAGCATTACTTTACTAGCATGTGAGATGAATGCAATTGTGTGGTAGTTTGAGCATTCTTTGGCATTGCCTTTCTTTGGAATTGGAATGAAAACTGACCTTTTCCAGTCTAGTGGCCACTGCTGAGTTTTCCAAATGTGCTGGCATATTGAGTGCAGCACTTTCACAGCATCATCTTTCAGGATTTGAAACAGTTCAACTGGAATTCCATCGCCTCCACTAGCTTTATTCGTAGTGATGCTTTCTAAGGCCCACTTGACTTCACATTCCAAGATGTCTGGCTAATCTTGGCATTACTAAGCTTAAAGATGATCTCCTCTGATTTCATATCTAGTATTGTTTCTTTTCATTTAGTGTTTTCTCCCATTTCTACATCATGTTATCAACTATTGAATTTTTTGTCATATGTGCTATCTGTATTAACAAAAAGTACCAGATAGATTTACTTAAAAGAAATATAATGCCAGTTCTACTTTAAAAACTAGAAACACCTGATCTTGTTTTGCCCAGTACTAATCTTATTGGCAATTATATCTCGGTCCTTATGTTGATTTGTATTCAACTATTAATACTGTAATTATAGATGGTGAGATTGTGTTGGCTGTGGATTGAGAGGACCTCGGTTAACTCAGTCGGTAAAGAATCTGCCTGCAATGCAGGAGACCTGGGTTCGATTCCTGGGTTGGCAAAATCCCCTGGAGAAAGAAATGGCAACCCACTCCAGTATTCTTGCCTGGAGAATCCCATGAACAGAGAGGAACATGGCAAGCTATAGCCCATGGGTTTGCAAGAGTCAGATATGACTTAGTGAGTAAACCACCTCAACCAGGTTCAAGCCATTGTTGTGTAACCAGGTTCAAGCCATTGTTGTGTAACCCTGGCCAAGTCACTTTACCTCTCTGAACATGTTTCTTCAGGCTGCAAAATGGAAGCTAAAATCTCTTACTATTCTTGTGAAAATTAAATGAAATCAAACATTTGAGTGTGCCTAGCACATCCTGGCACCCCCAAAGCTCCAAGAGTTAATAAAGAGAAACACATAATCAAGGAGCTCTCTGATAACTATGGTTGGAACCATTTGAATTTAAATTTGAATGTTATGGGCTTATGAAGTACTTATTATTCAGTGTAGAAAATGTACAAAATTATGAGAAAACGTGAATCAATCATAAGTCTGTCACTTGTGGGTAAGCATCATTTAATTAACTTCTCTTTAGCTTATATGATTCCAGTATGCTTTCTAAACCCATATACACTTCTACAAAAGAGAATTGTATATGTTGTTTTGTCCTTGCTTTTCATATAAGAACATATTCTGAACACTTTGTCCTATCGTTACATCTTTTACTTTTCTATAATAGTTTAATGACTATAAAGCATTATGTTATATAATGTTATAGCATATTTTTATTTAAACTCCAGTGCCATCTGTATGTTTAGTGCTTAAGCTTGTTAAATAACCAACTCAAACTATACATGACTTTCAAACTATATTTGAAAGCACTTCCTTACAGATATCCTACTTGTAAAGGTGATTTTTTTCTCTCTTTAATATACAACTTGGTTAATTTTGTCAGACTGTCTCAGCATAGTATTTATTGTGCATGTAATATAAGACAGTACTGCAAAAATATTGAATTTTAATAAGGTTGCACTTATTAATATTTCCTTTTGTATTTATGTTTATACATGTTTAAGAAACCATTCTCTGTATTTTTGCCAGATAAATATTTCCTTCTATTCTTTTCGAATACTGTTAAAAGCTTTATTTCTTGGGTTAATGTGTGTGGTCCATCTGGTATTTCGTTTCATGTATGCAAGGTGATGACACTGTTTTCCATACAGATAGTAGGTGTTCCAGCTACTGTTAACAGTTCATTTTTGCCTCACTGATTTGTAGTGGCATCTCTATCATAAGCTACTTTTCATATATACTTTATTCTCTTATTATGTTTTATTATATTACTCTGTTTGCCTGTCTCTAAAATAATTTCACCTTATTACTGTAGCTTTAAAATATATCATGATAATTGATAGGGGATTTATATGACAGAAAACTCATTATAAAGTTAAAAGACAAGCCATAGATTGAATGGTATTTATATTCCAATAACTAACAAAGGATTAGTATCTGGACTATAGAAAGAACTATATATCAGAACAAGGAACAACCCAATAGAAAAATGGGAAAATGATATGAACAGGCTAGAGTAGAGATACTTAACTTCAGAGGTGATCATATGGGAAATTCAGGTTAAAATGACAGTGAACTATCTTATCAACACCATCATACTTGCAAAAATTAAAACCTAATAGCACTTAACACTTAAGAAACTATAGGAAGTCAAAAACACTCATACGTGCTTCATTTGGAGTTGTAAACTGCTTCAGCATCTTTGGAGGTAAATTTTATAGTACCTATTAAAGCTGAAAAACCCTCAAATATGCCAGGTAGTCCATATCTATGTATCTACTTTAAAGAAACTCTTGGCCATTATATTAGGAGATACATTTACATATGTTCAGTGCAGAGATGTTTGTAATAAGAAAATAATCATAAACATAACTGCCTTCATTAGGGGATTTGATGGGTAGCGTATGGAGTAGAATATTATGCAGCATATAGTAGGAATGAACTAGAGCTATATGTCGGAGAAGGCAATGGCACCCCACTCCAGTACTCTTGCCTGGAAAATCCAATGGATGGAGGAGCCTGGTGGGCTGCAGTCCATGAGGTCGCTAAGAGTTGGACACGACTGAACAACTTCACTTTCCCTTTTCACTTTCATACATTGGAGAAGGAAATGACAACCCACTCCAATATTCTTGCCTGGAGAATCCCAGGGACAGAGGAGCCTGGTGGGCTGCCATCTATGGGGTCGCATGGAGTCAGACATGATGGAAGCAACTTAGCAGCAGCAGCAGCAGAGCCATATGTATCAATATGGGCAAATTTTACATAATATTGAGTTATAAAAAGTTGAAAGGATAGGAATAGGCTGATTCTATTTTCATAAAAATTTTAAATGACAATAGTACATATTCCTGTTTGTAGGTACATGCATATCTGGTAAAAGAGTAAGAGGAAACGATACAAAACAACTTTAAGATAGTAGTTACCTACTGGGGAGAGACCAAGGAAGAAGCAATTGTTGAAATGAGGAGCTAAGACTTCTTGTGTAAAATTTTACCTCTTTTGAAAAGGAGATCTGAAAGAAATAGAGAAAATGTTAAAATCTATTACAACTGGGCAGTGGGTATGTCCTTCAGCTACATTCCTGCACACACTTCACAATTTAAAATGCTGTAGATAGAGTAATTGCCTCACAGTATGTGCTCAGGCATATTAATGTGTCCCTTCTATTGACATCAACATTTTGGTTATTATGTATTTTGTTATATATGTGTTCAGAGATTTTTTTTAATATGCTTAACCTAGAAAGGTTAATTTCCTCACAGAAAAGAATTTAAGAGGTAAGCAATACAGGGCTGATGTGACAGCTTCATAACACTATCAGAGATCTAGGCATTTTCTATCTTTCTACTCTGATGAGCTAGCCTCTGTCCTCAAGAGCCCCCATTGTCCTAGATGACCTTTACATCTTAATTCCAGAAGGAGAGAAGAAGATGAGACGAGTTCATCCCCCATTCTGTTAGGAGACTTCCAGAAATTCTACCCAACATTTCAGATTACATCTTATTGGCTAGAATATAGTCACATGGTTACATCTTGCTGAAAGGGAAGCTGGAATATGCAGTCTTTTAGCTGGGTGTATTGCCTAAGATGTGTAACTAAGGAAGAAGAAAAATTTGATATTAGACGAAAACTAGGAGTTTCTGCGGAGAAGGCGATGGCACCCCACTCTTGCCTGGTAAATCCCATGGACAGAGGAGCCTGGTAGGCTGCAGTCCATGGGATCGCGAAGAGTCAGACACAACTGAGCGACTTCACTTTCACTTTTCACTTTCATGCATTGGAGAAGTAAATTGCAACCCACTCCAGTATTCTTGCCTGGAGAATCCCAGGGACGGAGGAGCCTGGTGGGCTGCCGTCTATGGGGTCGCACAGAGTTGGACACGACTGAAGCGACTTAGCAGCAGCAGGAGTTTCTGTCAAAAACTAAAAGTTACTAGTCTCTAAATTGTAGTGTTATTTTCATTTTAACTGAGATTTAGGGCCTTGAAAGCATGCAAAACCTTTTTATAAACTAGGTACACATTAAATATATTCCAACTCACAGGTGCTGTCCTCAGAATCAAAGAGGTATAAATTTGAGGTGCCTCTGTTTTTGAATAAACAAAGTCATATTGTATCTTTTTCCAGAGTGAAAAACATGCTCAAAATGTTAGGTTTTATTTTCAAATGCATGGGGAACAAAATGAAGTACCTGGTAAGAAAATGAAGATGAATGTTAGGAATTTTCAGGTGAGTGGCCTATGTTGGTGTTATTATTCAAAACTTAGTTATTGAATCTTTCTAACAAGATTGTGCTTATTTCAGGAGCATAGAAGTGAAGTAGTGGACAGAAACAAATTTTGTGGTCTCTGCCACATGGTTTTTAGCTCCTCAGTTTTTGCTCAGTCTCACTATGTGGGGAAAGTCCATTCTAAAAAACTGAAGCAATTAATGGAGGAGCGTGAGCAGGTATCTCCATCAAGATTTCAGCCAGCAACGGGTAAGATGACATTCACCTCTTTAGCTTCAATACAGAGTCTCTCTATAATTTTTTTTCCCATCTCTGCTATCTATTTTTTATTGGAGAGAATTTTACTCTGCCACAATAACTTGGTTCTTCTGCTCAGTTAATCTCTTTCTGTGCCCTTGACATTTAATATAGAGATCATGATTGCTAGCTAAATTTTAAGAAATGTTGTGACCTCTCCTTTTCAGTTTATTAAATCCAAATAAAAACACGTTTGCTATAAAGAAACAACAATAAGCAACCTGAGCTCTCCAGTTTCTAATCAAATTATTAAGTCATAGTTTCTTCTTACTTCTTCCTCTTGGCATTTATCTCATTCTTTTTTTTTTTTTTCGCTTTAGTACTTTACAAAACATTATCTCATAATGTGTGTTCAGACCAGTGTCTTCACCATAATATAGTTATGTTGCAGCATTTTCTGACTTAAACTATAGACAAAAAAATTGCTATGGAGTCTTCTTCTACCCTGATAGCTCATTCCTTTCTTCCTATGAATGTAAAGAAAAAGTACCATTAGCTGTATCAATCAGCAGTTATTGAAAACTTACTTTATGTTAGATCCAGAGATCCAGAGAACTATATAACATGTTGCTCTGTCCTCCTTCCAGTGATTTTGGGCCACCAGCACATGAGAGAACTGACCCACAGGTCTCACTTTTGGCCTGAAGTGGCAGAGTATGCTCCAGCCTGTATTTTGAAAATGTTGTGTGCTAGAACAAAAAATAATCATTAATCCTCTGGAGTAAATAATTTACCATATTCTCACTAGCTTCAGCATTTTGGGAATAAAGCATGCCTGGCATCACAATTTTACCTACATTAATTTCCAACTCATAGCATAGGCCACATCAGCATTAAAACGTTGTTTTCTTAATAAATGAAATGAATTATTTTTAAATTTATTCTAGTCTCTCTGATTTTTTATATTTGTTTTTCTGCTGTCAGTGGTAACCCACTCCAGTACTCTTGCCTGGAAAATCCCATGGATGGAGGAGCCTGGTGGGCTGCGGTCCATGGGGTTGCAAACAGTCGGACACGACTGAGTGACTTCACTTTCACTTTTCACTTTCATGCATTGGAGAAGGAAATGGAAACCTACTCCAGTGTTCTTGCCTGGAGAATCCCAGGGATGGGGGAGCCTGGTGGGCTGCCATCTATGGGGTCACACAAAGTCAAACACAACTGAAGTGACTTAGCAGCAGCAGCTGTCAGTCAAGAGGGACAGAATCAGTGTACCACACAAAAGAAAGCATCTTGTAAAGCCTTATCTTTAGTCCCCCAAATTCATAAATTTGGGCTCAGAAAGGAGAGTACATGAAAGAGCTCTGAAATAACTGTAATTGTGGGAACATATAATCGTATAGCCTTGAACAACTGCATAAACTGTATTTTGATACCAGCACCACTGAATAGATGATCTACTTACTATGCTACTCAAGAAAGACATCAGCTTAGAAGTTGGTACCTGTCTCTTTTACCCTCACTAATTTCAAGAGCCATCCTAATACAGCTCTCATGCCTTCTTTGGTTGCTGAATATTGCTTCCTGTATCTTTGTTGGAGACACTTGGTGACAGACTTATATTCAATTATTTTTAGCCTGAATACCTTTCTCCAACAGTGCTGTGTGGAAAAAGTCCAGAGACAGTAGGTTTTAAAAGAACTTTTTCTCTAATACTTTATAATGAAAACATGTGGATCACTTTTCATTATGACTGTTTCAGCAGGTGTGCCTATTACTACCTCTGCAGAGTCAACTTTTCTGAAGCCCCTTGCTGTCAAGCCTCCTCCAGGTGGGATTAAAGACAAGATTATGCCTTCCTCTTCCAGCAGTGCTTTGGATTTGAATAATCCAAACAAGTATTGCAAGCTCTGTCCTGCTTCTTTTAATAGTCCACTAATGGCCCAACAACATTATGTTGGGAAAAAACACAAAAGAAATGAAGCTAGAAAGAAGTTTGTAGACAAGATAAGAGAGAAACCTCTTCCTACAAAATCAGATGCAAATGGTAAACAGAATATCCCAAATTTCTTTCTTAGGAAGTTTATAGTTTATAAAACATACTGGCTTATATATATATATATATATATATATACCATTTTACTCTTACTGAATAGTAGGTTGATAATACTCATGGGATCATAGAATTTTCAGTAAGGACTTTTGAGTCCATGTAGGTTTGTCTGTGGTTTTCTGGAAAATGAGACCCAGAAAGGTTTAAATGACTTATTTATCAAATATAGGAATTACCATGGTTTCATGCTATATGAAAGTATTTTAAATTAGTATTATATAGTTATTTCATTCAGTCAGTAAGTATGGCTTAAGTGTCTCTTGGGTGCTAGGCTAGTCATTCTTGGGAATACAAATGAAGATACACCACTTTCCCTGATAAGGGCAAGTGTATAAACTACTTGGGTTAATAGAACTTCATTGAAAGAGGCTGCAGCCATGGATTTTTGTGTACGTATTTTTGATAACCAGGGGAGTGAAATAAAATTACTCAAAAATCTTTTTAAAGGAAATGTATGATTTGCATTGATAGAAGTGGGAAGGAGAGAGGATGAACAAAGGAACTTAGGAAGAGTGGCAAGAATTCCGGCACAATAAAGATTCTGATCCTGACTGGAGTGATCCACTTGCTTGTCTAACCTTTTTTTTTTTTTTTTTTTAAATTTTCCCCCACAGGCACCTTCTCACTACTAGTGTATTTTATTCCCTTTTCATAGTTTCTCTTCCACCCACTTCTTTTTCTCTGCTTACTATTGTTTTTCAATTCTTTCCTTACTAGACTTTTCTGCTTCATGCAAAAATGTTCATTACTCCCTCCCTGAAGCTCTATTCTGCTTTATGTAACTCTTTATGCATGTGTTCTTTTCTTGTGTTTCTCTTTCTTTTCTGTTTTATTTGGGGGCTCTTTTTAAAATGTATCGCCTGCATGTCAGTGTATGGCAAAAACCACTACAATATTGTGAAGTAATTAGCCTCCAATTAAAATAAATAAATTCTTTAAAATTAATTAATTTAAAAATAGTATTGCCTAAACGTAGGCATTCCCATGATTCCATTCGTGACCTTAAACTGTAAAATAACCTAATCCATTCCCTTGATTTCTTATCTCATCTATATGCTTATGACCTTTCGGTAAAGGTTTAGACTCATATATCCAAAAAGCAGCTACCTCTTCACCTGGACACCTCATAGCCATTTCAAATCCACTCAGTCATTCCAAGTAGAAACCTGTAGTTAACTTTAAATCCCCCAACACCATCTACTTCACTTTCTGTATCTAATAAAGCACCAAACCATGACTGTTTTACCTTCTGAATATCACTGTTACCTTATCTCCTGCTCTGCTTTTCTTATACTAGTTCAAGCCCTCAATATTTCATAGAGCTTTGCTATTCAAAGTGTGGTTTGTAGTCAGCATCATTAACACCACTTAATGTTTATTAGAAAAAAGAATCTCAGGCTTTACTGCAGACCTACTGAATCTGAATCTGCATTTTATGCATTTTAACAAGATCCCTGGGTCCCTGGGTGGTTGGTACTCACAATAAATTTTGAGAAGCATTGTTCAAGAATATTGACACAGCCTCCTAACTATTCTCCATCCATCAGTTTTGTCTCCCCAAATCCACCCTCAATTTAACCACTAGAGTATTTCACCTAAAGTGCATATCTTTCTATGTCACTTCCCTGCTTAAAAATCCTTATTTTTTCTATTTTCTAAGGATAAAAATATAAGCTTCAACATCTGGCACCTGAGGCATATATGTGCCTCTGGACTCCAGTGCTATGCCTCTGCTAAAAATACTAATTCAAAGGCAAAAAGAAGAACAATAAAAACTGCTGTAATGAATTCATAAAAATGGGGAGAGTTTCGTGTAATTATTTTTGCTTGCTGATCACTAAAATTTTTTATTTTCTTAAATTTTCAGCATTTACTGCATAACTGATGAAAACTGTGTTTGTTACCTAGAGAAAATGTCATATATTCATAAATTTCAACAGAAATGTTTATCGGTGCCATGACAAGATTCATTTTTTTTTTCTGGTGTTGTTTTCTTTTTGTTTGTTTATGTTATTTTGGTAATTTTACCTCACCATTCAGAGATTTTGTTATTTGAACAATTCAGGTCTGTATTTATTTAGATTTTTGCTTTAAAAATATCAGATGTTAACTTTTCCAATATAAGAGATTTATAATGTGATCAAATATGCTTAGAAGTCTTTCAGGTTTAATGGATTTTTGAAAGCGAAAGATTGCATTGAAAAATTTGTGAGCTGCATTCTATTTTCACAGTATTCTCAATTTTGTCTCCTTTAAGTTTTATTAAATCCATGAAAAGCTTATTATTTTTCACTACACCCAGGTGAATTTATGGATATATACTTGTCTTTTCTATGAATGTAATATCTTACTTTCATTTTTTTCACAGGCTATTGAAATTACTAAACCAATTAAGACATTCTCTATGTTATTACCCAAAGCCAACTATGTTTGTCAAAATCTCACCAGGGTGAGAAAAAGTAACGATTGTGATGCAAAAGCATTTGTGCAATATTCTTTTTGAATTGGAACATAATAGTTATCAAATTAAAATCATTAAAAATGAAAAAATATATATATAAGCTTCATAGTTCTCTACCATCTTGTCCCATCTTCCTCCTCCAGGCTTATTCCCTGCTACTTCCTGCTGTGATCTATGTAGGTCAGAACCTGCAAAATGCTTTTAGTTTCCAGAAACGATTACCCCATTTCTTGTCTCTGTGTTCTTCATGCTGCCATTTTGCCTGGAACATCTTCATGTCCCTCTTTTCTTGACCAACTCTTACTCATACTTTAACATGCTACTTCCCTGTAAGTCTTTTTACTTCCTTCAAGGCTTGTCTTCTCTGCTTCCATAACCTGCATATATAATTATCTCTTCCTGTGTCTATCTCCCATTAGAATGTAAGGTTTTGCGGAAGGGAATTTCATCTAACTCATCTGTATTTCCATTCCTAGGGATAGAAACTGGCACAGAGTAGGCCTACCTCAATAGAGATTAGTTTAATATATGAATCAGTGAACTATTAACCTTTATTTATTAAATGCTAACCCTGTGTTTGTATTGTTTGCTGCTTATTGTGATTCAACATCTCACCAAAAGTTATAAAGAAATCTCTGTTTTTATCTAGAATTTTAAAGAATGTTGATTTAGACAAATGTAGAAATAGAAGTGGTAGGGCTCCTGAAAGTCATGGAAGTTAGAAGATACGATAGACTTGATAGGTTATTTTTCCTGTTGTCATGCAGAGGGTTCTCTGAAATAAGTGGCTTCTAGTTTAGTGGCATTTGGTAAATTGGAACTGAAAAGTGTATCAGCTCTGAGAGATATGTGTACTCTGGTCACTTCTGAAAGGACGGTTATTTTAGACTCTGAAGTTTCAAGATTATTAGAATGAGAGAAAGAGGATTTTGGTGAAATTTTCTTCTGGCCAGGGAGGGGGCTGCTGATCATCAGCATAATTTAAGCCAGTCATTGAAGTCATTTTACATTAGCCTCTGAAGCTGGAAGCTCAAAAGATTTTCAACACTGCCTTGACTATTTCATTTTGATTACAGTGAACATTGCTGATTAAAAAATAGCTGGAGCACTGTTGTACAGCAGAAACACAACACTGTAGAGCAATTATATTCCAATTTTTTTAAATTAAAAACTAGCTGGAGAATTTAAATTAGCCAATGAGAATTTCAAAGAACAGCAGCAGCAGAAGCTCATATATTATAAGTGAGCAAGTGGTGAGACAAAAGCAGTTTAACATGTGCCACTTTAATTATTTTTACCCTTCACCTATTTTCTCCCTTCTTGCTGTCTTTGCCTTCTTTTTTATCTGCTGTTGTTTATATATGTTTCTACTTATCTAATCTCTTTCTCTGTTTCTTCATCATTCTTACTGCTCTCTTCATGTCCTTCATCCAGCCCAGATCTTATTAGCACAGGAATGGCTACCATAACGATATGGAGCTAAAGTATGTATGTATTTTTTATTTATTGTACTTGTTTTATTAATTTATAGCCCCATTGTTGTACTTATTTTCTCACCTTCACCTGTAACTCAACATACCTAACACTGAATTAATAATCTTCCCTAAAACCATCTTGAATTCATCAAGTGTTTTTGTGTTTGCCAGTAGTAGCACTATTTTTTAGTCACCTACACTTGAATCTTCGAGGGCATCTTTGACAAGGTTCCCCTATATCCTGTCCATCCACAGTCTTATCAATTCTTCTTAGAACTGTTTCTCCTACCTGTACCCTTCCATTGCATTTTCACTACCATCACGTTAATGCTGTAACCACCTTCTAGAAGGCTTTACTTATACCTCATTGTTATTCTCTCACTATCTAGTAGCAAGATTTCAACCTAGGATCAATTCCACAGTCTCATTGTTATTCTCTCACTACCTAGTAGCAAGATTTCAACCTAGGATCAATTCCACAGTCTACCTGTTCTACTTTTACATTCAGAATACTTAGTGATGCTATGGAAAATTATATAAGGCTAGAGATTGGATACCTCTATAGAGTCTTAGTATCCAATCTCTGTGACCTTTTAGTCCTACTTAGTAGTTTTCCTTTTCCTTCAGTTTCCTTTCAGCAGTAATTTTTAAACCTACACCACCTTCCAACACTTTCTTCTACTATTCAACACTCCCCCTCCTCACATCCTTCAGACAAGCTTATTCCTTATGCCATCAAGAAAAATGTGACCATCACATGTGGATACCAAGCATCTTACCCTAACCAAATAATCCTTTAACCTTGAGTTTCCCTTTCACTATGATACTTTCCCCTTGTTTTCTTAGCCAAGGTTTTTGTTGTTGTGTTCTTATTTTTCAGATATGCTCTTACTGTCCTCATTGATATTCACTCCTCAACTCACTGCCATTTGTTGCCACACATCCCCCCAGCCCTCCATACCACCACTCTACTATTTCACTGAAACTGTTCCTCGCAGGGTTGTTGTGACTTCTAAATGCCTAAATCCAATAGACATCTTTGCTCCATTCACTAAACATTCCTCCTTAAAAATCTCTGCTTCCTTAGCTCCTTTGACATCACTATCTCCTGTTCATCCTTGCAACTCTGTCCTTTACTTCTTGACTTTTCATGGACCCCCTCCTCCTCTACCATCTAGTTTAAATAGTGACACTATCCAGGGTTTTTATCATTATGTTGCTATTCCTGTGCCCACCCATACATTGTCCTCAAGAGATCTCATCCACTCTGTCTTAACTACCCTTTATCCTTAGATTTCTCCAAAATCACTCTAAGCTATCCTTTCCCTTTCAAATTCCCATATCTAACTCCCTGAGCAGACTCTGTGTGTCCAAATTCAAACTCATCATTGATTATTCTCCCATGTCCTTAAACAGTATTCCTTCTGAAATTCCAGTTCAGTTAGGATCACCACCCACTCAGTCATCAAACTATGCTGAATTATTTTAGACATCTCTAAATTCCTCCTCCTTTATCTCCCATATTTAATCAGTCATTGAACTTTGTTAGATTTAATGGTAAATATTTCACCAATATGTCTGCTCTTCTCAGTCCTTACTGTGACCTTTCTAGCCCACGCCTCCTATCTCTTGCCTGCTCTGGTATATTTGTCTAACTGTGGTCTCCTTACTTCCAGACTTGCTCCTCTGAAAATTACCTTCCATATTGCAGTTAGAGAAGAGATTTCTCTAAAGCACACAGTTGACTGTGTTACATGCTGGTTAAACCACCTGATGGTTCCCAGCCCACGGAATAAAAAGTCTATAGACTCCTTGTGCTCTGTGTGCTCAGTTGCTAGGTCATGTCCGACTCTTTGCAACTCAATGGACTGTAGCCCGCCAGGCTTCTCTGTCCATGGAATCTTCCAGACAAGAATACTGGAGTGGGTTGCCATTTCCTACTCCAGGGGATGTGCCCAACCCAGGGACCAAAACCCCTGTCTCTCATATCTCCTGCATTGGCAAGCAGGTTCTTTACCACTGCACCACCTGCTAGACTCCTTAGCATAATATGGAAGTCTCTTTGAGCTGACACATTTTTGCCTCTCCCATGCCGTCCCCTTATATTTTATTCTATAATTCCAAAGTTCGATAAGTTCCTATAAATACTTCTATGCTCTTTTCAACTCCTTTCACTATTTTTCCAAATTTAACTAAGGCCTCATCTCCTTCAGTAGCACTCTTCAGACTCCTGTACTATACTAAGTGTGTCTGCTTCTTTGAATTCCCATACCTCTTAAGCATACTTCTCTTATCTTTTATGAAATGAGATTGAAACCCTCTGTTCATGTATCTGTTTCTCATTTGAATTTGTGAGCAGCCTGCTCATTTTGTTCATCTTGTACCCCTAGCATCTAGCATGATACTTGGTGCCACAGAGGTGTTTAGTGTTTGTTGAACAGATTATTTGAATTCAGCACACCATGTTCATTTCTGTCTCTCCCATACCTGATAGTATTTTCATCCCCTAGAATGCCCTACCTGCTTTCCTTATAATCCAAATCCTTTTCCTCCAAAGTCCATCACAACTTTCCTCACTGCTCTCACTTTTGGTATTCTCCCCTCCTCTGATTTCTCATAGGCTTTACTATTCATTGACAGTTGTGTTATAGTCTCTTACCTGAATTGGCCCCTTGAGATAGGGATTGTATTTTTTTCTGAAGTATATTTCTCAGTGCTTTATACTCCGATGAATATATATTTTTCCTCAATATTTGATAATTGTTTATTGAGAGGCAGAGTCGTGTAGTGGGATAAACATAGATTTGGAGAGGTGTTTGAGTCACTTGCCCAGTTGTACCTTAGATTCCTCAGGTATAAAATGAAAATAAAGCTACTCCACACAATTGAAAAAAAGGGTGAAATGAAGCAGTATATACCATACCCATCACAGAATAGGTCCTCAACAAATGTTTTCTTAAAATATTGTTTCCCTGTCATAATTTTAAAACATGTAAGTTGTACATTTTCTATTTTTATTCATAAGCTAAATGCCATGTTAGTTGCACTTTTGCTTACATATAGCTCTCAATTGATTTTCCCCATTTAAGATATTAGACCAATGATTCTTATTCTTGACTACGTACTGAAATCATGTAGGGATTTTTAGAAATCCCAATGCTCAGGCCATCCCTCAAATCAGTTAAATTAGAATCTCTGGGACTACATTAGTGTTTTTTTTTTTTCTTTATTAACTCCCCAAGTGATTACAATATAGAGCCAAGATTGAGAACCATAATGTTAGACTATAAAGACATCATTCCCCTAATCTCTCCTTTGAAATCAAAGACATTACAGGACTGTGATTAGGAGAAAAGTCCACCCCACGTGTGTTAGGTTATGGATGATTTTGAAAGTTACCAGATACAAAGAAACTTGAGTTTCTGGGTGAAGTCAGAAACAAAGAATCCTAGCAGGGCTGATGGGAGCAAAATTTGACAGGCCCAAGGAACAGACTCAGGAGAACGGACAGTATGAGAAACAGTAGAGGCAGGTTTCAGTAGGATTAGACCAGGAATTTTTATCTTGAGACAAATACATAGGCTTCGTGTCTTCACAGAAAGGGTTTACACCATTTTCATATGTTATTTTCTCAGAAGACTGTATCCTAGGAAAAGAATATCAATGTGTTAAAAAGACAAGGGCTAAGGTAATAGAAGCAGACTATGCTTTTCCAGAACTGCTTCTAGGTCTTTCATATATGACCTGCAGCTCCTCTATACTACTATATTGCCTGTATTATAATCTGATATAACTTGTGAAGAAACCAAGGAGGAACTAAAAAGAACATTATATATACTGAGGGTACCCAAGTTATGCAAGCACTAGACATATGTGTAAAACCTCTGAAATATAATCTGTTTATATCATTGGAGATCATCTAGGCAGTGGTGCTTAACAGTGCCTGCACAGAAAAATCAACTAGAATGCTTTCAAAAAGTAAGAAAGCCTAGTTCTACTCCTAGAGATTCTGATTAAATTGGTTTTATGTTGAGCTGTAACATGAATATTTTTAGAGTTGTCCACATAGTTTTAATGTGTAACTAACATTAAGAACCACTAGTCTAGGGGAAACCAGGAGTCCTGCTTATCTTGCATAACTTGGGTGCCCTCAGAATACATATCCAAGTGAATCTGAGCTTTAATTTTCCCACTTGTAAATAACGTTAGTTATAATCTCTGGAAAGGGATTTTATAAGCATGCAGAGTCCCGGATTCAGTTCTCAGCTTTGCAAGAAGGACAGAATCTTCAAAGGTGATTAGCCTCAAATGAAGGACTTCCCAAACCAAAAACAAAATTGCAAGATGGTGATAAATAATGGAACTGGAAAGACACTCCTTTAAGGTTTTTCCACCCATTCTTTGACAATAATTAGCTGGGGTATTGTTAAAATGCAAATTCCCTGTCCCAGTGTATCATATTTTCTGGAGGAAGGGGTCTGGGGATCTATATATTTTTTAATATAAATTTATTAATTATAATTGGAGGTTAATTACAATATTGTATTGGTTTTTGCCATACATCAACATGAATCCACCACAGGTATACACGTGTTCCTCATCCTGAACCCCCTCCCTCATCCCTCCCCGTACCATTCCTCTGGGTCGTCCCAGTACACCAGCCTCAAGCATCCAGTATCATGCATCCAACTTAAACTGGCAATTCATTTCATATATGATATTATACATGTTTCAATGCCTATATTTTTAACTCACACTCCAATTTATTCTTATCAAAGAAGTCTGGGAAACATTGCAGTTTAATTCACTGTCTTCTGTTATTGATTTATGGTAGGAGCATAAATAGATATTTTAGTTCCAGGGTTGGTAAAGAAAAATCATTTAGATTATCCTCTTTTTGGTATCAGTAATATAGGAAACAAAATTATAATCAGAAATGACTTGGCAAGTGCAAAAGTCAGCACAGGAAGAGAGGATAGTTTAAAGAATCATTTATTCAGACTTTGATGTAACCGGCTGAGCTCTCCTGGGCCCACCGCAGAGAATACATCAATAGTGAACATAGTCCTCATGTGCTTCAAAGTCAGGATCTTTCTTTCCCTTTGACAGTAGTTTCCTGTTTCTATGAATACTCTGCTTGGACATGACCAATACACCTATTAATGATTAATTTAGTGTCCTTTAAATGATCAATTTGCTGTTTGATTTAAAAGAAGATAGCTTTGCTGGACCCTAAAATCTCTGCAGCCATGAATTTATTGCCTCCTCTTTAGATTGAGATTGTTTTCATATTTAGCATAATGAAATTTATTAATTTGCATCTTATGACTGAAGAGAAAGTGGAGGGATGATAAGATTAAAAAAATAAAACTTAACCTATCACCTGCTTCCAGTTCTATCAGTCAGAATAGAGAGGCAACTAGCATACCTATTCTATAGTTCTTGACTCTTAAGAAGTGGTAACTAATAGTTTTATTTTAGAGTTTTGCTTTCAGCATTTATCTTGAGAGTGGGGCTCACTGAAACTTTCTCTAAAATCTGGCTATGGAAATCACTTTTGGTAAACTAATGCATTACAGTGATTTCAGGTAAGAGAGTAAACATTTGCCTTTATTCATCTTTAATATTTTGGGATGTTTCAAGTTTTAGTTGGGTAGAAAGAAAATTAGGGACAAACAAAAAGAGGTTGGTTGAGGGGTTAAGAGGCAAAGATAGATTAGGCACACTACATTTGAAGTGTTATACTTTCACATAACAAAAATAAACAAGCAGATAGCAGTTTCTTAAAGACACCGACGCTGGAGCGGCAGTCTGGTGTAGTGTGAAGAATTTTGGACTTTAAGAGACATGGGCTCTGAGAAGCTATCTCTGTTACTAACTGACTCTGTGACTTCAATCAAATCATTTATCGTCTCTAGGCCTTATCTTTAAATTGGGAAAGTGCAAGTAGATGATTTCTAGTAAACTTCTGTCCAGCTATGTGATTCTAAGTATATTCCTACTGACCTTTTAACTTGAACTCTGTTTTTTCCAGCATTCAGTATGAGAACCTACGATTGTCGTATTTGTAATATCACCTTTACATCTTTAGAAATGTTCCGGTCTCATATGCAAGGAAGTGAACATCAACTTAAGTAAGAATTTCTTACCAAAGTGCTTCTATGATGCCAAAAAGCGGGGGTTCTGTCAAGTATCTTTACATGTATTTTACAAACTTTCTAGATATTTATTTCCCTAAGAGTTGATCCTGGGTATGATTGGTAGTATTTGTAACATGTTGTATGCTAGTTCCATCTCCTAGGGAGTTCTCTAGCCATGATAGTATACTGAAAGAGCTGGCTCACAGGCAACCCTCCTGACAAGACATCTTTGGAAAGATGCTAAAGGATCATTCTCAGGCTAGTCAGATAATTCAAATAATCCCTGTAATCCTTGGAAAGTTGGCTAGTTCCAGAGATTCAGCTATCCATTTGTCATCCTTCCAGTGAAGTATAGTGGTTAAGAAAAAAGGTCTTGCTGTTAAACAGAACCAAACTGGAACACCTGATCTTTCTACCAAGTAACTTTGGACAGCCCTGACATAAAGTGGTTATAATGAATTATAAAAATATGGGCAAGGTCCCATTGTAGGAGCTTAGTACACATTTATTCCAATTTGTTCTGTTATTTTAAGGAGGAGAAGATTGACTCTACAGTTGGGGACTGGATAAGTCAAGTAGTGGGACAGAGGGGCACTTAAGAATTGTATGTTTATTTTGTTACTTTTAGTATAACTTACATTATTCTGGTAGAAAATATTTATATTATTGAGTCTGAATACTAGGTAGTTAAATTGTATAACTAACCAAATTAACCTTCATTTACACTCTTTGTTAAATTTCAGAGTTCCAGAATAAATAGCTGTCACATTTATAGATCTATACAAGGAACTGATAATTAGAACTTTTTACAGCAATGTGACATGCAGATCAGACCATCTTTAGGGCATTAAATATTATTAGTTCTTTCCCACACATCCCAACATGCCTTACATTTTTAAGCACTACAACAGTATCAGATATGTCTGCTACTTTGTACCTATCTTCCCTTTCATCCCAAGTGTGAAAATGTTGTATGTATAAAAAATTGTGAGGTGCCTAGGAGATATGTGACTATTCCTGATTCTTCTCTTTTGCATACAAAGTCATGATTTATAGCTTTTATATTAAGGTAGGTTTAAATTTTTTCTTGGGCCTCTGTTGTATTTGTATTTTTCAAACTAGTATTTTTTAAAGCAAAGCAAATATTCCAAATAACATAATCTAGTAACAAGAACTTTCTGCTGTCTTATTTGCAGAGAATCCATTGTTATCAATCTAGTGAAGAAATCAAGGAAGCCACCAGACTCTTGCCAAGATGAATATACAGATTACATCAAAGTACAGAAAGGCAGAGAATCAGAACCAAAGACTTGTTTTAGAAAGATGGAAGAATGTTCTTTGGAAGCCCATGGGTACAGAGAAGCAGTTGATTCCAGATCCAGACATAGAATGTTTGAACAAAGATCACCATGTGAGACTTTCTGGACATATCCAGGACCATATAATAATTCACAAACAGTGGAAAGCCAGTTACCTCATTGCTTACCAGCTCAATCAAAGAAAACATATGACTCTTTTCAAGATGAACTGGAAGATTATATCAAAGTGCAGAAAGCCAGAGGACTAGATCCAAAGACTTGTTTCAGAAAGGAAAGAGAGAGCTCTGTGGAAACCCATGGGTACAGAGAAATTGATTCTGGACCCAGACCAAGAATGTGTGAACGAAGATATTCATTTGAGACTTCTCAGACCTACCAACAACCTTACACTATTTCACCAGTGGAAAGCCAATTATATCACTGGTTACCAGCTCCTTCGAAGAGGACATATAACTCTTTCCAAGATGAACTTGAGGATTATATCAAAGTGCAGAAAGCCAGAGGACTAGAGCCAAAGACTTCTTTCAGAAAGATAAATGATAGCTCTGTAGAAACCCATAAGCACAGAGAAATGGTTGATTCCAGACCCAGACCTAGAATGTTTGAACAAAAACTCCCATTTGAGACTTTCCAATTTCAGACTTACCCAGGATCATACAGTATTTCACAGGCAGAAGAAAACCAGTTACCTCGTCCTTTACCAACTCATGACAGCAAACAGAGATTAGACTCTGTGACCTACTGTCAACCCACCAGAGACTGTTTCCCAGAAAAACCAGTACCACTGAGCCTTAGTCAGCAGGACAATAACTCTGGCACATACAGTGTAGAATCTGAAGTTTATAAGCACCTCTCCTCAGAAAACAATACCAGTGAGCATCAAGCTGGTCATAAGCGAAAAACATCAGAAGAGAAGAAGGCACATGGGGAAAGGTGAAGAAAGGCCAGAGAAGGAGCAGACCAAGCATAAAAGAAAAAAGAGTTATGTTGATACAGATCTAGACAAGCACAAGGGCACTGGGGAAAGGAAAAGAGATGGAGATAAACTCAGTGTCAGTTCAGGAAGGCTTAAGCATCGAAAAAAAAAAAAAAGCCATGGTGTACCCTCTGAGAAGGAAGAACGTAAGCACAAGAAAGAGAAAAAAAATCTGTTGAAGAAAAGACAGAAGAGGAAATGCTTTGGGATGAGTCTATTCTTGGATTTTAAACTTCTAGCCTGTTTATCCCAGGAGAAGTAGAATGGGGGAATTTAGACAAAGACAGAAACATCCAATGAAGAAAAAGAGAGGTGAGTACAGTCAGTGTCAGTTCAAGAAAGGTTAGTTTTTTGTGTGTAAAAATTGAAATTGACTTGAAAGAAGAGACAAACAAGCCTAAACCTCACCTCTGAGAGAGAAGAGCAAAAGAACACAGTAAGAACATAAGAAAAAGGAAGCCAGTTAAAAGATAAACATGTCAGTGCTTTAGGACAAGTCTTCTCTTGGATTTTGAATGTTTCAGTTGTGTTCCTTTAAGGTTGAATTGATGAAATAAGTTGAAGAGTTTGGTTTCATGAAATTCATATTATTTGAATTTCCCTAAGTGAACAGTTACTTTAACCGTTAACAAAAGCCAAGTGAAGTAAAAGTACTCAACATGCCTTTTCCTCAAGTTATTTTTTCTCATTTCTTAACATGAAAGAAAAATTATGTATTTCCTGCATATAAAGTAATTTATCTTAATGAGGCTATCTCTGCTCCTGTTCATCCAGTTGCTCTGATAGTGAATTATTTACCTATGGGAGAAAATTAAATTTAAATGAGAAAATCAGCAGGCATAAGAATCCATCCTCTGGGTTGTGTTAGTGTTGGTGGTATTTTTTATTGCTATTATATCATTGTTTATGTTTCTTGGTTTTCTCCAAGGAAAATACATGAGGCAATTTAGATTGATTTTTTTGTTCATTTGTTAAATATAATTTGCAGTGTATTTTTGTATTTTCTAGTTTTGAAAGTGGGAAATGAAACAGTCTATAATAAATGTAGATGATATATAGTTTTAAAGAGTTCTCTCAAAAAGTACTGATAAAAAAAAATCAGTCTATATTCTGTAAATGTTTATATTATATTAAAGTGTTTTAATTTCTATATATTGTTTTATGTAAATGATTATTTCCAACCTGAATATTATTTTACTTTGGGAGTAAGAGGGGAAATAAACAATTTTCACCTCTGAGGAGATCACACTGTAAAGTTTTTTGTTTTGTTTTCCTTACTGGTATTTCTATTTATTTATTAATTCATTTTTTTAACACCAAAAACATTTTGTATTGGGGTATAGCCAACTAACAATGGTTGTGATAGTTTCAGGTGAACAGTGAAGGGACTCAGATGTACATATTCATGTATCCATTCTCCCCAAACCACCTTCCCATCCAGGCTGGCACATAACATTGAGCAGAATTCCATGTGCTATACAATAGTTTTTTGTTGCTTATCCATTTAAAATATAACAGTGTGTACATAGCCTTCCAAAAGTCTTTATTCCTTCCCCCTGGCAACCATGAGTTCCTTTTCTAAGTCTGTGAGTCTCTTCCTGTTGTGTAAGTAAGTTAATTTGTATCATTTCTTTTTAGATTCCACATTTAAAGGATGTCATATGATATTTCTCGTTCTCTAACATACTTCATTCAGTATAACACTCTCCAGCTCCATCCATATTGATGCAAATGGCCTTATTTAATTCTTTTTAATGGCTGAGTAATATTCCACTGTATATGTGTACCACATCTTCTTTATCCATTCCTCTGTCGATGGACATTTAGGTTGTTTCCATGTCTTAGCTATTGCAAACAGTGCTTCAATGAATATTGGGGTGCATGTATCTTTTCAGGCCATGTTTTTCTCTGGATATATGCCCAGGAGTGGGATTGCAGGGTCATATGGTAGCTCTATTTTCAATTTTTTGCAGAGTGATATGGTAGCTCTATTTTTAGCTTTTAAGGAATCTCTATTCTGTTCTCCATAGTGGCTGTACCAATTTACATTCCCACAGACAGTGAAGGAGGGTTCCCTTCTCTCCACACCCTCTCCAGCATTTGTTGTTTGTGGAGTTTTTGATGATTGTCATTCTGACTGGTATGAGGTGATATCTCATTGAAGTCATCAAAGCAGTATGGTACTGGCACAAAAATGGAAATATACAGATCAATGGAACAGAATAGAAAACCCAGAAATAAGCCCTATAGTCTTATGATTAGTCTGTTCATATTTTCTATTTCTTCCTGGTTCAGTCTAGGAAGACTGTACCTTTTCCATTTCTTCCAGGTTGTCCATTTTATTGGTGTATAGTTGTTCATAGTAGTCTCTTATGATTCTTGGTATTTCTGTGGAGTCAGTTGTAACTCCTCATTTCTAATTTTACTGATTTGAGTCCTCTCCCTTTTTTTCTTGGTCAGTCTGGCTAAAGGTTTATCAATCTCATTTATCTGTTCAAAGAACCAGCTTTTACTTTCATTGATCTTTGCCATTGTTTTGTCTCTCATTTATTTCTGTTCTGATCTTTATGATTTCCTTCCTTCTACTAACTTTAGGATTTGTTTGTTCTTTCGTTAGTTGCTTTAGGTGTAAGGTTAGGTTGTTTATTTGAAATTTTTCTTGTTTTTGGAGGTAAGATTGTATAGCTATAAACTTCTTTTTAGAACTGCTTTTGCTGCATCCAGTAAGTTTTGGACCATTGTACTTTCATTTTCATTTGTGTCTAGGTATTTTTTATTTCTTCTTTGATTTCTTCAGTAATCAAATAGTTGTTTAGTAGCATATTGTTTAGACACCATGTCTTTCTTAGAGTTTTCTTTGAAGTTTATTTCTAATCTCATAGTGTTGTGGTCAGAAAAGCTGCTTGATAAGATTTCGACTTTCTTAAATTTATCAAGGTTTGTCTTGTGGCCCAGCGTGTGGTCAGCCCTAGAGAATGTCCCATGTGCACGTGAAAAAATGTGTAATTACTGATATGTTTGAACCTATTACCATTTTGTTAATTGTTTGGAGTTTATTTTTTGCAGATCTTTTCCTTCTCTTGTGTTTCTTGCCTGGAGAAGTTCTTTTAGCATTTGTTGTAAAACTAGTTTAGTGTGCTGAATTCGCTTATATTTTGCTTATCTGGAAAACTTTTGATTTCTCCATCAAATCTGAAGGACAGTCTTGCTGGGTAGAGTATTCTTGGTTGTAGGTTCTTCCCTTTCATAACTTGGAATATATTGTTCCATTCCCTTCTGACTTGTTGAGTTTCTGCTGAAAAATCAGTTGACAGTCTTATGGGTTTTCCCTTATATGTTGTCTTTTTACCTTGTTGTTTTTAATAATTTATCTTTGTCTTTAATTTTTGTCAGTTTGATTACTATGTATCTTGGTGTATTCCTCCTTGGGTTTATCCTGCCTGGGATTCTCTTTGCTTCCTAGACATAGTCAACTATTTCCTTTCCCACACTGGGGAAGTGTTCAGCTATTATCTATTCAAATATTTTTCTCAGGTCCTTTCTCTCTCTCTTCTCCTTCTGAGATACTTATACTGTGAATATTGGTGCATTTAATGTTGTCCCAGAGGTCTATTAAGCTGCCTTCATCTCTTTTCATTCTTTTTCTATATTCTGTTTTGCAGCATTGATTTTCATCATTCTGTCTTCCAGGTCGCTTATCCATTCTTCTGCCTCAGTTATTCTGCTATTGATTCCTTCTAGTGTATTGTTCATCTCTACTTGTTCCTTCTTCAGTTCTTCTAGGTCTTTGGTAAGCATTTTTGTATCTTTTCAATCTTTCCCTCCATTCTTTCTCCAAGATCCTGAATCATCTTCACTATCATTATTCTGAATTCTTTTTCTGGGAGGTTGCCTATCTCCATTTCATTTAGTTGTTTTTCTTGGGATTTATCCTGTTATTCCTTCTGGGATATAATTATATTTCTTTTTGTATCTTTCTATGATTGTGGTATTAGTTCTGGAGGCTAATGGGAATGTTGTTCTTATTTCTTCTGTCTGCCCTCTGGTGGATGAGGATAAGAGGCTTGTGCAAGCTTCCTGATGGGAGGGAGTGGCTGTGGAGAAAACTGGGTCTTGCTCTGGGGCTCAGTAAAACTTTAATCCAATTGTCTGCTGATGACTGGGGCTGTGCTCCCTGCCTGTTAGTTGTTTGGCTGGAGTCCATATGCTTCTGTTGTTACTGTTCAGTCACCCAGTCATGTCTGACCCTTTGAGACCCCATGGACTGCCATACACCAGGCTTCCCTGTTCTTCACCATCTCCCAGAGCTTGCTCAAACTCATGTCCATTGAGTCGGTGATGCCATTCAGCCATCTTGTCCTCTGTCATCCCCTTCTCCCACCTTCAATCTTTCCCAGCATCAGGGTCTTTTCTAATGAGTCAGCTCTTGACATCAGGTGGCCAAAGTACCGGAGCTTCAGCTTCAGCATCAGTCCTTCCAATGAATATTCAGGACTGATCTCCTTCAGAATGGACTGATTGGATCTCCTTGCAGTCCAAGGGACTCTCAAGAGTCTTTTCCAACATCACAGTTCAAAAGCATCAATTCTTTGGTGCTCAGTCTTCTTTATGGTCCAGCTCACGTCCATACTTGAACAGCATATAGGGCTATTGGTGAGCTCCAAGAGGACTTATGCTGAGATGCATCTCCCAGGACTGCTGCTGCCAATACCCCCATCCCCATGGCAGGCCACTGCTTACCCACACCTCTCCAAGAGACCCTCAAACAGTCACAGGTAGGTCTGGCTCAGTCTCCTATAGGGCCACTGCACTTTTCCCCTGGGTCCTGGTGCACACAAGATTTTTTTGTGTCCTCCAAGGGTCTCTGTTTCCCCCAGCCCTATGGAAACTCTATAATCAAATCCTGCTGGCCTTCAGAGTCAGATTCTCTGGGGGATTCCTAGTTCCTTGAGTAAATCCCCAAGCTGGGGAGCCTGATGTGGGAACTAGAACCTTCACAACAGTGTGAGAACGCCTTTAGTATTATTGTTCAGTTTGTGAGTTGTCCACCTCATGGGTATAGGATTTTATTCTATTGTAATTGTGCCCCTCCTACTATTTTGTTGTGGCTTCTCCATTGTACTTGGATGTGGAATATCTTTTTTTGGTGGGTTCCAGTGTCTTTCTGTCAATGGTTGTTCAACAGCTAGTTGTTATTTTCATGCTCTGGCAGGAGAAGGTGAGCTCATGTCTTATTCCACCATCTTAAACTAATCTCTGTAAAATTTTAATAATTTCATTTCACCTACATCTTGCTTAGCAGAAACTGATATTCAAACTTGAACTCAGTCTTAAGTTTAAAAAAAAATGACCAAGTAAATACTTGAAACTGAAGAAGGAAGAATTTATAATTAGGAGAGGACTATGATGAAACTTTAAATTGTTTCATCTTGATTTTTTTACTCTAGTGTTTCTTATTTATATTTTATGATAAACACCACCTGTAAGTATTTGAACATCACCGTGGTATAGTAGAAAGATTAATAGCTTGGGAATCTAAATACCAGGATTCTGGTCTCAGTAGTACCATCAAGTTGCTATGTGACCTTGTAGAAATACCATCAAAATCCAACATGGAGTCATCAGGAATAGGAAAAATAAGCTATAGTATTCCCTTGATATGTTAATTCTATCAAAAAAGCAATTAAAATTAGGTGATGATTTATCTGCACTTACGCTGTGTGCTCAGTCGCTTCATTTATATCCGACTTTTTGTGACCATATGGACTTAGTTTGCCAGGCTCTTCTGTCTACCAGATTTTCCAAGCAAGAATACTGGAATGGGGATTTTCCTGACTCAGGGATCAATCCCACATCTCCTGCATTGCAGGCAGATTCCTTAGTGCTGAGCCACCAGGGAAGCCCTCCTTATAGGCAAGGTATTTAAGTTTTGTTTGTTTTTTTTCTTGAGATTTGAATAAAATGGTAAATATTAACTGAAGCATAATATGATTGGTTGGGCTCATACCTGATTAAATGAATAGTCCAAAAGGGAGTTAGATGGTCCCCAAACTAACTATTTTTCCACAAGACTGTTAGTAAAGATTATTGGTGTTACAATATCACTTCCTCTCTTTTGAAAAACATATCTGGTATACTGGTGAAAGGAGAGGGGAAAGAACAACCACAGTAGTGCAAATAGAATGTCAGTTAGTCACAAAACAGCAAATTCTCTTTTCCAAACAAAAAAGTAGCATTTTTTTTCCACAGAAAGTACAAATCAGTTCAACTGAATTGTAAGCATTTTTAGAATTAGTAAATTCTTTTTCAGAAGTCCATTGTGTGTTTAAAGCTGCAGGGTTGGAATTCAAACTATATATCATAAGAATATTCACAAAGATACCAAGTTACTCTGATATTTCCAAAATAGGTAATTATTCATTAAAATTAGCTACACACATTAAAAATTAAAATTTTAGTCAATACTGGGTAAATCATTTAAATTGCTTGTGTGGCAAGTTTGATGAGAGATAAGGATGTGGTGTTGACTGCATTCATGGAGAATTTATCAGTGACTTGCTCTAGTAAATGGTTTTGAAATCTTTTAGGTGAGTGTTTTTGGCCAAAAAAGCTTTTTGGCCGAAAATGAACTTTATCTTAACCCCACCATAAAATAAATTTTCTGTTACTTACTTTGGCACATTTGCTTTGCTTCCAGCTTCTGCAGCTGAACACTTGGAGGTAACAGTATTTTGAGATATTTAAATATATATTGAGGGATCAAAAATGATCTTGACTTCTGGAGTTGAGTGTTGAATATAGCAAGATAAATATTAAATCTGCATTTGGCTATGGAAGACAATACAAAAACATGTTTGAGGAGACATTGTTTTTAAGATATTACATGTGGGGGAGAAAAAGATATTACATGTGAAAACAACCTTGGGATTTTTATTAGGGCTTCCCTGGTGGCTCAGACGGTAAAGTGTCTGCCTGCAATATGGGAGACCCGTGTTTGATTCCTGGGTTGGGAAGATCCCCTGGAGAAAGAAATGGCAATCCACTCCAGCACTCTTGCCTGGAAAATCCCATGGATGGAGGAGCCTGATAGGCTACAGTCCATGGGGTTGCAAAGGGTCGGACACGGCTACGTGACTTCACTTCACTTGGCTTGAAAGGCTAATATGCATACACACACACATATATATATACATATATATACATATATATATGTATATATATATATAATTACATATGATTTAAGGCAACTTATTGAACTCAGTATTCAGACAAGTAAATTAATAACACTTAGCTTCATAGGTGTATCCTCAACTGAATAGAAAGTAGGAGGCAAATTTTGACTGAATTTAGAAAATAATTTTCAATGATTGTAGCTATGGAGAAAAATGTAATTGGCTGCCTGGTAATATGCATGCATTGGACAAATGATAAGAACTGACTCATAGTATATATCCAGGAAAGAAATTTGAGAAAAAAAAGATGAAGAAGGTAAATTCTGCTCCACAAAGAGCTCACATTTTAACAGAGAAAATGGACTAATAAAGAAGAAACTGAGTATAAATTTGATAAAGGCTACAATGGGAGTGATGAAAGATGCTGTGGGTAGCAAGGGTAATGCTTCATGAGATGGAAAGTGAGTATTCAGGAAAGGCTTCCCAGAGGAAGTGACATCTAAACAAACCTTTTCCTCTCAGTTCAGACCTACTTCTTTGATATATCCACTTGGCTATCTAACAGGTACTTCAAATTTCACATAGCCAAATAGAGTACCTGCTTGTTCCATTATTAGTCATTCATCTCCCAGTGTTTCCCATTTCTATAAAACCTTCATCCAGTTACCCAAGCTAAAAACCATTTTGGAGCACCTCTGCACTCCTACATTAAACCATAAGCAATTCCTCTTGATAATATCACCAAGATATCTCTCTTAATGTCCAGTTCTCTTCATCTTCAGGTACCACTGTCATCTAAGACATCATTTTTTGATCAAACTGAGAAAATAGGTTTGAGAGTAACTGAAACATTCAAAGAAGTCATTACAGGCCCTGAATTGCAAGTGAGTGGAAAAAAATTGTACAGAATCAGCAAGAGATCATAGAGCGCTCTGGTGAAATAAGCCCCGAGGACTTCAGAACTATCCAGCATAAAGTTTTCTCCAGAAAAAAACAACACACATATAAAATGAAAACTCTTAGTTTCAGAAATCAAATATAACAGGCAGAAATATAATGGGTAAAGTAAAGGAAAAGTTCAGAGAGTAGTAAATAGGGAGGAGTCTAGAGAAGCAGACCCCAGGAAGTATGACAGCAAAATAAACTTAAATTGGAAGGAATACAAGAGAGAAGAGACTGTGGTAAAGATAGTAAAGAAAATAATAGAAAATAAAAGTTTCAAATTATATAGATTGACAGAATAGATAACAGCAATGGATATACAAAGAAATCTGTTGTAATAGGTGTGGTGTTGTGCTCCCCAGAATTGCCACACTTTTCAAGATAGAGACACTCATCTCCCCTTCTGGAGGGTTGGCCTTGTCTGAAGAGAACTGCCTCTCCTTAGGTCATGCCCTCTCCTAGGCATAGCCCACATTGATGGGATAATGTAGGTATATAAATGTCAGGCTTCCTGTTTCAATTTTGGGCAACTCTGAAAGGCCATTGGATCCACTGAGTCCTTTGTTGGGACTGTATTACAGTTCAATTTTTCTGCTAACCCTGCTTCCCTCAGAAGTGTTCTTCTGAGCATGCCCCCTGTAAATTACCTACAAACAAATCTCTCTCGCCAATTTCCCCCAGAAATCTACCCAAGACAGGAGGTACTGGGAGTAGTCTTAAGGAACAGACTCTATTCTAGAGCAGGCTATGAGATTCTGTCATTGGTAGTGAAAGAGGACAATGGAAAAGGTGACTTAAAATTCAACGTTCAAAAACGAAGATCATGGCATCTGGTCTCATGACTTCATGGCAATAGATGGGGAAACAGTGGAAACAGTGTGAGACTTTATTTTCTTGGGCTCCAATATCACTTCAGAGGGTGACTGCACCCATGAAATTAAAAGACCCTTGCTCCTTGGAAGAAAAGCTTTTACAAACCTAGACAGCATATTAAAAAGCAGAGACATTGCTTTGCCAGCAAAAGTCTGTCTAGACAAAGCTATGGTTTTTCCCATAGTCATGTATGATTAGGAGAGTTGGACCATAAAGAAAGCTGAGCACCGAAGAATTGATGCTTTTGAACTGTGGTGTTGTAGTAGACTCTTGAGAGTCCCTTGGACTGCAAGGAGATCCAATCAGTCAATCCTAAAGGAAATTAGTTCTGAATATTCATTGAAAGGACTGATGCTGAAGCTGAAGCTCTAAAACTTTGACCACCTGATATGAAGAGCCGACTTGTTAGAAAAGACCCTGATGCTAAGAAAGATTGAGAAAAGAGGAGGGTTAGACCTGGAAGACTGACAGAGAGGGTTATTGTCATTAACTGTTTAGGTAAAAGGAGTCATTGAGAGTTTCTAGGCAGAAAAAGGAAATGAGAGGGAGTTGAACTGGATGGAATTAAGTGAATATAAAATATAATGTTCTCATTAAAAAAAATTAGTGTGAAGCTGGAAAGGTAAACAGGAGAGATCAGACGCAGGATGTGTGACATCAGAGACTAGGGTGGTTTCAGAGGAAACTGGGAGTAAGAGACAGATGAAGAGAGTCCGTGAGGTTCTCTTGGCAAGACTCTGAAATGCCAGAGCTGGGTCATAGATTTCTGAGGAATATATGAGCTCGGAGGCAAGAAAGTAGGAAAGCAAAGCTCAGCTTCGGACAGGCTAATTTCACAGTGATATCAAGAAAGTGAAAGAAGCGTCATGATGTCATTAGAGGAAAGAGGTAGCCTTAAGATTGAAAAAAAAAAAAACATTTAAAAACAGACTGAAGTTTCTTGGGACCTTTTAATCAAGTCCAAAGAGAATTAAAAACTAAATATTAGGACTTACCTGGTGGTCCAGTGGTTAAGAATCTGCCTTGCAATGTAGGGGACACAAGTTTGATCCCTGGTCTGGGAAGATCCCACATGCCATGAAGCAACTAAGCCAGTGTGTCCAAACTACTGAGTCCATGCTCTAGAGCCCATGAGCTGCAACTACTGAAGCCCATGCACCTAGATCCCATGCTCCACAGCAAGAAAAGCCACCACGAGGAGAAGCCAGCACACGACAATGAAGAGTAGCCCCCACTTGCTACAACTAGAGAAAGCCCACGTGCAACAACAAAGACCCACCATGGCTAAAAAAAAATAAAATATTAAAAAGCTTTTAAGTACTAACATATAGCAATTGACACATGAAAGCTGGGGTCAGTAAAGTTTCACTCTGCACCTCAGTTTAAGATAGTCACTTGGAAAACAGATGTTTGGGAGTGGCAATGATAAATCATATTCTAGAAAGATAGAAGAGGATTCCCCACAGATCTACTATTCTATAAACAAAATTAAATTATTAGCATAACCTCACTAGAGGTGAAAGTTCATTGCTGAACCACGAAAGATGCCGGGATTCTTGGCTTCTGGAGAATAATTCAGTCCGGGGCCAGTGCTCAGAGCTTTAGTGTAATAAAGTTTTATTAAAGTGTGAAAGAGATAGAGAAAGCTTCTGACACAGACATCAGAAAGGAGTAGAAAGAGTGCCTCCCCTGCTAGTCTTTAGCTGGATGTTATATAGCTACTAGCAGTCTGCTAATTAGAGAAAAGAAATGTCTCAAAACTCAGAGCCTGGCCCCAGGCCCCTCACCCACAATATGCATTTTGAGATAACACTGGCACAAGGTGAGTTGTCCGGTGCCATAGAATGACTGGCATGAATCTTGAAGAAAGGCAGGTTTCCAAGCAAATACAGTCCCATCAACATAGCTTAAGAGAACATTTGCATGAGTAAAACATACTGGTTTGTCAAATCTGTTCTGAGTCTTAATTAATTCCCAAGGCTGAACAGACTTGAAGACAGAGTCTAGGTAAAATACATAGCTCATTAACATAGCTTAAGACAAACAATTCTATTAAGAAAAACACGTTGGTTAGCTCAAGTTTTAAGAAAAGTTAAGTTCAGGTGGAGCCACGTGTCGTCATGGCAACACAGAATTTTAAGAGAAACCTCTTTTTAAATTTGTATAGAGAAGGGGAAAAAAAATCTAACTCTTGTTTACTTCCTCCTGCTGCTTCAAGTGAAAATGAAGTCGTTGTCCAACTCTTTGTAACCCCGTGGACTGTATAACCTACCAGGCTACTCCATCCATGGGATTTTTCAGGCAAGAATACTGGAATGGGTTGCCATTTCCTTTTCCAGGGGATCTTCCTGTCCCAGGTATCGAACCCAGGTCTACCCACATTGTAGGCAGATGCTTTACCATCTGAGCCACCAGGAAACTCCTGCTGCTTAAGAGAGAGATAAAAAATGTCTGACACTTGCACCCTATTTCCTCCCTTTGGAGACCCCTGGCCTTCCTGCCTGTTACCATCTCAGAGGTTAGCTCCATTTATGTTTTCTTCAATTTGTTTTTGTATAATTTTTAAGTGTATTGTGGCAAGATTCCAGAGGAAGAGTTCATAAACTCTTTAATTGGCTTACTGAGGGTAGAACAATGGGTCAGGAAAATCTGTGTTGTATTTCTTTTCAAAAGATTTGCTGTACTTCAATCTTACCTCACCTAATACGTATACAAGGAAGGAGATAAAGCATAAAATAACCAAGAAAGTAATCATTAATTTGGCATATATATATATACTGCACATGCTTTTCTTTTCCAAAGCCGACAGAGCCCTAGTGGAACAGGGCTCATTCCTATCCCACTGCATCTTACAGCCAGTGAAGTCAGGAGGTGATTCCTGAGGATTTCCCTGAATTCACTTCAGTGTAATATTTGCTATTCAATGATTGGCAGCAACCTGTTATCAAGTACCCAGGTAGCTTATAGTGCAACAGGGGGAGAAAAAAACCATACATTATGGGGAGATGACATGGAGTGGTGCAGGCACTGGATTCAGATCCAGAAGATGTATGTTAGGAAGAACATTTTAAGCTGACTGCTTTAATGTAACTAGGGGCAGGTCATTCAACCTCTGAAACCTTACTTTTCCTCATCTGTAAAACAAAGATTTAAAAACACTCACAGTGTTATTTAAAGATTAAATGAGATAATGTATCCACATAGTTTCTGATCTATATTGAACTCTCAGTGAATGTTAATTAAATTAGAATATCACGTAGAGAGTATTAGGGAGACCGTGACTAAGTGCTAAATTACATGGTGTTGATGCTAAGAAAAAGCCCTTTCTAGTGGTCACAGTTGTTCAACAGTAAACTGAGTTATATCAAGAAGTACTGAATACTGGCAGTGTTCAACAGCTGGATGATTAGTATGCTAGATTTACAGGGTGCTCTGAAGCATTAAACGGGGTTCAATACCAACCTTACCCTTATATTTCACTAACTTCACTCTTCTTCTACTTTCCTTTATTTACAATTTCATCACTTTACATTTTTTTACCATCAAGCCCCTGTCTTTGTAAGCTGCCTTGACATTTTTGGAAATGAAGCCTTATATAAACAAATAAATTTCACAAAAATTGTATGTGGAATTAGAGCTGGGAATTAAAAATTCTGTGGTTTCATTTTTTTGTACTAGGAGAGATTTGATAGAGAAAGTCTTCCTTTAAGAAGGCTAAAAAAATGAGTATAAGTCACAAACTCTTTGCATTGACACTGTTTTCAGACTATTGCTTTGTGGGAAGGCACATTTTAAACTTTTTTTTGGCTACTCTGGGTCTTTGTTTGGAGAAGGCAATGGCACCCCACTCCAGTACTCTTGGCTGGGAAACCCCATGGACGGAGGAGCCTGGTGGGCTGCAATCCATGGAGTTGCTAAGAGTCGGACACGACTGAGCGACTTCACTTTCACTTTTCACTGTCATGCATTGGAGAAGGAAATGGCAACCCACTCCAGTGTTCTTGCCTGGAGAATCCCAGGGATGGCGGAGCATGGTGGGCTGCCGTCTATGGGGTCGCACGGAGTCAGACACGCCTTAACAGCAGCAGCAGCAGCAGGGTCTTTGTTGCCGCATGCAGGCTTCTCTAGTTGTGGTGTGTGGATGGGTAGACACTTACTATTAACTAAGATTTTATAACAGTGACTATATAAATGAATAATTACACTGCCTCACATTGGTTAAGTTTGAGTTTGTAAAATATTTTCATGTCACCTTCATTATCTTCAGTTCATAGATGAGCAAAGTAAGTTTTCCTGTGATGTGCCCCAAATCACACACCTCCCTATCTGTAAGCAGTTATTACATAATATCTGCATATCCATCATAGTGTATCTAATTTATCAAGCTTCATATCCTCTGCAAAAATGGAACATCATCATCTACCAAAGATCTTCCCTAATTAAAAACACATGCAGACACCCAAAGTATCAGTAAAGGGGACTAGTCCCTCTTCCTAAACTGTGCTTCTCCCCAAAGAACTGACTTTTAATTCCATCAGAAAAGTTTAAATCCTATGGGCTGAAGAGTGTCCTTTATGAGAATGCAAATACTTTTCAAAGAGTACCTTATCCATCCATTACCAGCCACTAATTTCACCTGTGGAAAAGTGGCAAGAGAAAAAATAGACAGCTCTTTGAAGATTTGAACGTGAGAAGAGGGAACTGGAACTAGATTTGAGTATCAGTATTGGGATAGGCAGCCTTCACAAGTGGCGTTGGTGGGAAAGAATCCTGCCAATGCAGGAGATGGAAGAGACGTGGGTTTGATCCCTGGGTCTGGAAGATGCCCTGGAGAAGGAAATGGCTACCCACTCCAGTATTTTTTCTGGGAAATCCCATGGATGGAGGAGCCTGGAGAGCTACAGTTCATAGGGTCACAAAGAGTTGGACACGACAGAGTGACTTAGCACACATTTGTAATCTTTTTAATTTATTGCATTCATTCTGAGACCCAAATGGAAAAAAGAGGAAAAGTGAATCTCAAAGTAGTTAAGTCCATTAGTCAAGATCATAGAGTTAAAGGTAGAGCTGGGAATTGACTTCCCATTTTTGTGACTACTGAAGCTGACAGGAAGTTCACTATCCCTAGGGAAGGTCTGGCTCAGAATGGCTTCTATGTACCAAGATTCTTGGCGGGCATAGGGACATCTTATCGATTAAGCACAGTAGTCACAATGTCTAGGCCCCATGGTACTTTCAGGGGTCCATGAAAGTGGTTTAATTTAGAGAAGCGGTGTTATTCAAAAGGTAGTGCAGCAAACTCCTGTTCATGTGTTGATACAAAAGCAACTAAACTGGCAAAAACTCAGACTCAACTTTCACAGAACTCTGGAATCTAGTCAAAACCTCACAACAACCAGAAGAAAGTTTAATGAAGAAAGAAGCTGTGGCATTTTAGTAAGAGAGAGCTATGGCACTTAAAATAACTCCCTTACCATCCCCATTTCCCAGACCAGCAGCAACCATGAAGATTCCTAGTGAAGGCTGCTAAGTGCCACAGGGAACAGTACAAACCTTCTCAAAGATAGTGGCTGTATGCTTTGACTAGTGTGACAGCTCTCTGAAAGACCATCTCAGGGACTTCCCTTTGTTTTTTTGACTTGGAGAGTTTCCAGGGCTGGAGAGACTTCTCTGGCAGCATTTGTGTTGGTTAATTTTATGAACTTGACTGGACCATGGTTCCAAGAGATTTGATCAAACATTATTCTAGATGTTTATACGAAGGTGTTTTTTGTGTAGAAATAATCAATAAACCTATCAATAGTAAGAATAGAAGAGAATTTTATTGGAGCCAAACTGAGGACTATTGCCTAAGTGACAACCTCTCAGAAAGTTCTGAGGAACTGCTCCAGCAAAGCATAGTTTTCAGCAGTTTTATGTCTTATCAGAACAAAGAACATCAAATATGAGGTACATTTCTTTAAGATTACAAAAAATACAGATCAGCACATATACAGTGAGTCAGTATGGCATTGGCGCCTGGGAATGGAGCCTTATCCTTGGAGTAGTAGCATTGATGTCCCAGAAAGGGAAGCATTTATCTTTATATTCCAAATGACATACTTCTGGACAACACATCCTTTTCTTTAATGGTTAAAGTGGATGTACAGTGTATGTTTAATAGGCCACAAAACAGGATGTTCTGGTTAGCATAAAATTTAAGTTAAATCATGAATAACCTAGAATGACTTCCCATATCTCAAGATGTGAACATTTCCTCCATCATTTGTACGAATTTAACATTGAAATCAGTGAACTTTGAGTAGGGCACATAACCTTTCATAATAGATAAGCCTTATCCAGTCAGTTGAAGAACTGGCTTGCCTCCTAATTTTTATTTTTGGCCATGCTGTGCAGCTTGTGGGATCTTAGTTCCCCAACCAGGGTCCAAAACTATGCCCTTGCAGTGGAAGCTCCCAGGACCTCCAGGGAATTCCTTCCAGATTTTTTACTTACCAAACCTCCACCATTATGTGACTCAATTTTTAAAATAAATAAACATCCTGTTGGTTCTGCTTCTCTGCAGAATCCTGACTAATGTGGACTTTGGCACTGAGAAATGGGATACTGCTTTAACAAATGCCTGAAAATATAGAAGTAGCTTTGTATCTGAGAATGGACAGAAGCTAAAAGAGTTTTAAAGTGCATGTTAGAAAAAGTGTAGTGTGCCAGGAAGAAACTGTTGGAAGAAATATAAAACTAAAGGAGATTCTGATGACAACTCAGAAAGAAAAAAAGGATCATGTGGTAGGAACCTGAAGGAAAGATAATTTTTGTTACAAAGTGGCAGATAACTTGGCTGAATTGTGTCCTAATGTTTTGTGGACAGTAGACATTGTAAGTGACAAATTTGGATATTGAGCAGAGGAGATTTTAAGAAAAATGTTGATGGCATTGCCCAGTTTTTCCTTGATGCTTATAGTAAAATGTGAAAGAGAGAAAGAAAACTGAAGAAGGAATTGTTGGGTAGAAAGGCACCACACTTTAAGATTTGAGGAATTCTCAGTCTATCCATATTGCAAAAAATGAGAAAACATATTCTGGAGAAAACACTGAATTCTTTGGTGGCTCAGACAGTAAACAATCTGCCTGCAATGAAGAAGACCTGGGTTCGAGCCCTGGAGAGAACACCAAGTATATGATTAGACAGTTGCTCCATTAGACTATGGATATGATTCATGGTCTAATCAGCCATCTCAGCAGAAGCCAGGAATAGAGATGGGGTTATACCATCAGAAACATTGCCAGCTTCGACTGAAGCAAAGAGGGATGAGACAAAGTGAAGGAAGACTGTCAGATGGCTGGGATCCTACAGGACAGGAAAATAGACATATCCAACTGTGAGCATGTGTCACCCTTCAAGAAAAGGTAGAAATAACCCCAAAGCTGGGACTATCTCCTCCTTGGCTTCAACGAGTCAGGCCTGGGACCTCACGAGTGGGGCTGCTACCCCAACAGATCCAGAAGGTAGAGCTTCCATCCCTGTGAGCCTAGAGCACACAGCATTGAACCAAACAGGATTATTCTTAATCTTTGAAATCTAATGGAATTGTTTGTCTAGGTTTTACACATGCTTAAAACCCTTGACAGCTCAGTGGTAAAGAATCTGTCTGCCAATGCAAGAGATGCACAGGAGATGCCAGTTTGATCCCTGGGTCGGGGAGATCCAGAGTAGGAAATTGCAGCCCACTCCAGTATTCTTATCTGGAGAATCCCATGGACAGAAGAGCCAGGTGGGCTACAGTCCATAGGGTCACAAAGAGTTGGACACGATCAACCAACTGAACAACAATGACCCTTGGCACCTTTCCTCTTTCCAATTTCTTCCAGCTGAAATAAGACTGTCTGTGCTACGCCTGTCTTACTATTATATTTGGTAAGCAGATAACTTACCTGGTTTCACAGTTTCACCACTGGAAAGGAATTTTGCCTCAAGATCAAGCATCTCTTCAGTCTCCCTATACTTGATTTAGATACTATTTAGACATGGGACTCAGAGTTGAGCTGTGGTGGGTTAAGACTTTAGGCTGTTGAGATAGAGGTAAAAGTAACATGCATGTGAAATGGACATGAAATTTGGGTATCTCAAGGATGGAGTGTTATGAACCGAGTTGTGGCACCTCAAAATTCAGATGTGGAAGTCCCTAACATCCCGAGCTTTGGAATGTGACTGTACATGGACATATGGTCTTTAAAGAAGTGATTAAGATAAAGCGTGTTACTTAGGATGGGCCCTAAACCCATCTGACTGGTGTCATTATAAGATGATATTTGGACACACAAAGAGACACAAAGGATATGTTCACACAGAGAAAAGGCTATGTGAGGACAGAGTAAAGAGAGAACTATCTGCAGGCCGAGAAGACAGGCCTCAGGAGAAACCAAGCCTGCTGACAATTTGATTTGGAGCTTCTAGCTTCCAAAACTGTGAAAAAATTAATTCCTGTTATATAAGCCACCCAGTCTGTGGTATTTTGCTATGAAAGTCCTAGTAAAATAATATAACACTCAAAGGTAAAAGTATCAACTGCTGTTGGTTTTCAGCTGCTAAGTCATGTCCAACTCTTTGTGACTCCATGGACTGCAGCATGCCAAGCTCCTCTGTCCTCCACTGTCTCCCCGAGTTTGCTCAAATTTATGTCCATTGAGTTGGTGATGCTATCTAACCATCTCAACCTCTGCGATCCCCTTTCCTTTTGCCTTCAGTCTTGCCTAGAATCAGTCTTTTCCAATGAGTCAGCTCTTCACATTAGGTGCCCAAAGTATTGGAGCTTCAGAATCAATCCTTCCAATGGATATTCAGGATTGATTTCTTTTAGGGTTGAGTGGTTTGATCTCCTTGCAGTCCAAGGGACTCTCAGAAGTCTTTTCTAGCACCAGAGTGTGAATGCATCAATTCTTTGGTGCTCAGCCTTCACTCACATTCATACATGACTACAGGAAAAATCAGCTTTGACTACATGGACCTTTGTTGGCAAGTGATGTTTCTGCTTTCTAATACACTGTCTAGAGTTTGATGACTCTACACATGGACATCTCCACATGGTCAATACTGAAATCAGACTGATTATATTCTCTGCAGCCAAAGATGGAGAAGCTCTATACAGCCAGCAAAAATAAGACCTGGAGCTGACTGTGGCTCAGATCATGAGCTCCTTATTGCAAGATTCAGGCTTAAATTGAAGAAAATAGGGAAAAACACTGGGCCATTCAGGTATGACCTAAATCAAATACCTTATGATTATGCAGTAGAGTTCAAGAACAAATTAAAAGTATTAGATCTGGTAGACAGAGTGCCTAAAGAACTATGGAGGGAAGTTTATAACATTGTACATGAGGTGATGGCTAAAGCCATCTCATAGAAAAATAAATGCAAGAAGACAAAGTGGTGTGTGAGGAAGGTTTACAAATAGCTAAGGAAAGAAGAGACGCGAAAGGCAAGGGAGAAAGGGAAAGATATAACCAACCGAATACAAAGTTCGGGAGAGCAGTGAGGAGAGATAAGAAGGCCTTCTTAAGTAAGCGATGCAATGAAATAGAGGAAAACAATAGAATAGGAAAGACTAGAGAATTCTTCAAGAAAATTGCAAATGTCAGGGGAATATTTCATGCAAGGATGAGCACGATGAAGGACAGAAAAGGTAAGGACAGGTAAGGACTTAACCGAAGCAGAAGAGATTAAGAAGAGGTGGTAAGAATGCACAGAAGAACTAGACCAAAAAAGGTCTTAATGACTGCACGACCACCATAGTGTAACCACTCACCTAGAGACAGACATCCTGGAGTGTGAAATCAAGTGGGCCTTAGGAAATATTTACTACAAACAAAGCTAGTGGAGGTGATGGAATTCCAGCTGAGCTATTTCAAATCCTAAAAGATGATGCTCTTAAAGTGCTGTACTCAATATGTTAGTAAATTTAGAAAACTCAGCAGTGGCCACAGGACAAGAAAAGGTCATTTTCATTCCAATCTCAAAGAAGGCTAATGCCAAAGAATGTTCAAACTACTGTACAGGTGCACTTATTTCACATGCTAGCGAGGACATGTTCAAAATCCTTTAAGGTCGGCTTCAGCAGTACGGGAACTAAGAACTTTCAGATGTACAAGCTGGATTTTGAAAAGGCAGAGGAATCAGAGATCAAATTGTCAACATTAATTGGATCATGGAGAAAGCAAGGGACTTCCAGAAAAACAGCTACTTTTACTTCATTGACTATGCTAAAGCCTTTGACTGTGGATTACAACAAACTGTAGAAAATTCTTCAAGAGATGGGAATACCAGACTAGTTTACCTGTCTCCTGAGAAACCTTTAAGCAGGTCAAGAAGCAACAGTTAGGACAGGACATGGAAAAACAGACTGGTTCCAAACTGGGAAAGGAGTACCACAGTTTGTTTAGCCGTTCCCCTGTTGAAGGATATCTGGGTTATTTCCACTTTTTAACTGTTATGAACATTCCTGTAAATGTTTTGGTGTGAACATGAATTTTCATTTCTCTGGGCAAATTGCCCAGAGTGTAATTGCTGTGTCTATCATGTGGTAATTGCATGGGCTTCAGTGAAAGAACCCAGATGATGCAGTGAAGATACCGTATGTCACAACTAAGACCCCATGCAGCCAGATAAATGAAAACCCACGTACATGGGGCACGCAGGCCCATGTCTGGCCACAGGCATACATGTGTCCCCCCTCCACCACCACCACCTACCTCCTCTGTCCCTGTGGGTGGTCCCAGAGCACTGGCTTCGGATGCCCTGCTCCATGCATCAAACTTGCACTGGCCATCTCTTTTACATGTGGTAATGTACATGGTTTTTCATTTATCTGGCTGCACGGAGTCTTAGTTGTGACATACGGGATCTTCACTGCATGATGTGGGTTCTTTCACTGAAGCCCATGGCCTATCTAGTTGTGCACTTGGACTCAGCAGCTGTGACATGTGGGCTTTCTAGTTGTGGCACGCAGGCTCCAGAGCACATGGGCTCAGTAGTTGCCGTGCATGGACTTAGTTGCTCTATGATATGTGAGATCTTAGTTCCCATGCAAGGGATAGAACTCACATCCTCTCCATCTCAAGGCAGATTTTTAACTACTGGACCACATGGGAAGTCCTTGCACTTGGTTTTGCCACTGTTTTCTTCAGCCATTCTGATAGGTGGAATTAATACTTCATTGTGCTTTTCAATTTTAATTTGCATTTCCATGATGTCTAAAGATATTGAACATCTTTTCCTGTGCCTGTTTGTCCTCTGTTCATGCCTTTTATCCATTTTATAATTGGATTAAGTGGCTTGAAGTTACCTCTAGAGAGCTGCCCTGGCTCAGGCTAACAGACAGAATAAGAGAATGTGAGGCCCCTTGAGACTCACTTTTCTTGACAAGGAGAGCAGAAATGGGGCTGAAGCTGTCAAATGTGCCTCAAATTAGAAGTGAACTTGGTATGAAACAGGATTAACAGGTGGGGCAATCTCTGGGTCCATCTGTGAACATCCAGATAGAGCGAAAAATGAAGGGAGATGTGGGGAAGGGGAAAATAGTGGAAGGAGGGAAATACAGGGGGATGGCTTCTACATGATTCATCACTCTTAGCCTGCTCAATAGATTGCAAAAAAACTATTCTCCTAGACCTGTGGTTTTCAACTCTGGATAGCCACTAGAATCCCTTCTAATGTTTGAAATCAGCCAACTGATTTAGAATCTCTAGGGGTAAGTCCAGTCATCCGTAGCTTTAAGGTTTTCCTCAGTTGATTCTAATGAGCTGTGAACATTGAAAAGTTTATCAGATGATGTATTAGTCTGTTATGGCTGCCATAACAAGATACCACAGACTGAGTGGCTTAAACAACAGAAATTTAATTTTAAAGGTTGGAAGTCCAAGATCCATGTGCCCACAAGTTTGGATTCTTCTGAGGCCTCTGTCCTTGGCTTGCAAATGGCTGTCTCCTTACTCCTTCTTCATATGGTTGTCCCACTGTACATAAACACCCTGGTATTTCTCTGTGTGTCCTAAACTCCTCTTATAAAGAAATAATATTGGGTTAGGGTCCACCCTAAGAGCCTCATTTTAACTTAATCACCTCTTTAAAGGCCCTATCTTCAAACACAGTTACAGTCTGAGGCACCAAATGTTAAAGCTTCAATGTATGAATTTGGGTAGGACATAGTTCAGTCCAAAACAGATGGTATGAGAAATACCATGGTCTCAGAAATTCATCTCCCTTTTAGCTACCTTCCTGGAACTATTACACAACACTTCCGCAATCACATCATTAGGTAGAAGTTGGTCATGTGGCCATATTTGGGTGCAAATGGAGCTGTAAATGTGGTCTTTTGCTAGAAACATTACTGGACAAAATAAATGAGGGATTCTTTTATTAAGAAAGGAGAATTGATATAGATTATATGCTACCACTTTTATACCCAAAGCAGGAAGAAGCACTGCCTCAATTATCATGTCCTTTCTACTCAATTTTCCAACCACAGTTTTCATGGGTTCAAACAAAAGTGCTGCTTCAAAGACACCTGAGCTTACTCTCTCATCTTCCCAAATCCCCTGCCCCAGACTATGCCTGAGTCATCACAATTTAGCATCTTTAATCTACGTTATGCATTCATTCATTCATTCATTCACTCAATAAATATGTTTTGGTTACCAATGATATGAGAGGCTCTGTAAAAGGTACTTGAGATACATCAGAGAGCTTGACAGACATGGTCATGGTTTCCATGGAGTTTATGTTCTAGAGGGGTTGATACACTCAAGAATTAAGAGCTATTAAGAAAATAATATGGGGAAATGTGACAGAGAATGACTAAGGTTTGGAAGGCAAAGAAGGATTTTCTGAAGATGTGACTTTGGTCTAATCAAACAGCAAGATGTAGTCAGCATTGAGAATATATAGGAGCTGAGCACTTGAGGCAGAGGAACAGCAAGAAGAAAGGCCCTTAGATGTAGGCAAGCGTGGCACTTTTAGGAAGTTGTTTATTTTGTGTGCCAGTGTGTGTTGGGAGGACAGTGTCAGAAAATGAAGTTAGAATGATAGAAGGGGACCAATAACAAAAGGTCTTGTGGGCCATGGTAAGGACTTTGGGTTTATCCTTATTATGATGGAGCCACCGGGTGTTTTTTAAAAGGAAGGGATAATATTATTAAAATCTACTTTATTAAAGCCTCCTCTAAATGTTCTTTGGAGAAAAGACTGAAATAGAGCAACTGTATGATCAAGGAGACAAGTTTAGGAGGCTACTACAGACAGAGTGAGAGGTTACAGTCTTGTAGAACAAAGTCTTAGCAATGGAAGGGATGAGAAGGGGTTTGAAATGAGATATATCTTATAAGTTTACGTGTTATTTGTGAAGCCTATGAAAAATCTGGTGGGGGTGGCATGTGGTTGGATGTATAAGCTAGGAGATCCTGAGAATATTCTTGTATGTGTGCATGCTCCGTCACTCAGTCATGTCCCACTCTTTGTGACTTCATGGCCTAGAGTCCACCAGGCTCCTGCATCCACGGGATCTCCCAGACAAGAATAGTGGAGTGGCTCACTGTTTCCTTCTTCACTGGGTCTTCCCAACACAGGGACTGAACTTGCATCTCTGGTGTCTCCTGCATTGGCAGGTGGATTCTTTACCACTGAGCCACCTGGGAAGCCCCTGAGAATATTCTTGGCAATGGCAAAAAAACAAAATAAACAAGCAAGCACACATAAAACCCAACTGTACAGCTTCACAGTCTTATTCAATCAGAAAATACATGTTGATCCCATTTATGAGCATGACACAATTCTAGATTCAAGAAGGGATACAAAGACATTAAAAACCAACATCACTATGGCTGATTCATGTTGCTATATGGCAGAAACCAACACAATATTGTAAAGCAATTATGCTCCAATTAAAAAGAAATAAATTTAAAACAATCGCCTTCACTGAGCTATAGTTTATGTTCAGCATAATACACCCATTTGTTTTTGATTGTGCTGCATGGCTCACAGGATCTTAGCTCCCTAACCAGGGATCAAACCCAAGCTCTTGGCAGTGAGATCACTGAGTCCTAACCACTTGGCCACTAGGGAATTCCCAAATGCATCCACTTTAGGTACATAATTCAATAAATTTAGATATGTGCATTCACATATGTAATCACTGCAATCAACATATAGAACACTGACATGAAGGATTTTGAGAGCTCCATCACTTTCTTCACGAAGCTCATCATGTTTTTAGAGAGAAAGAAATGCATACATGTAAGTTAGAGAAAGGTATAAAGAAGAAAAGGATAAATTTCAATTATTGAAACAGTTCTTAATGGTTGTGACTTTGGAGAGAATATCCACTGGGAAATGCCTGGTGCTAACGCAAATATATGTGGGGCAAGAGGCTTACCATCAACATAGAAGGTCAAGAGAGAAGTCAGGCTAAGGTACCACATGACTTTCTTGTCTCAAAATATCTCGCCAAACTGAAATACCCATAATTATTCACTGCTGCTGCTGCTGCTGCTGCTGCTGCTGCTGCGTCGCTTCAGTCGTGTCCGACTCTGTGCGACCCCATAGATGCTCCCCCGTCCCTGGGATTCTCCAGGCAAGAACACTGGAGTGGAGTGGAGTTTCTTCTCCCATGCATGAAAGTGAAAAGTGAAGTGAAGCTGCTCAGTCGTTCCCAACTCTTAGGGACCCCATGGACTGCAGCCTACCAGGCTTCTCTGTCCATGGGATTTTCCAGGCAAGAGGACTGGAGTGGGGTGCCATTGCCTTCTCCTACTTTGGCTTAAAATATTTAGAATTATCTTTAGATTATGAGTAGTAAAATACACATAAATTTCCCAAGAGAGATATCTTTAGGATATGTAGAAAGCCAACACTCCTCCAACATATGTACATGAAATCATTTATAGGATTTGTTGGCCACCAACTTATTAGAGGATAGTGATCTCTAGGACAAATAAGGAACTACAAAACGAGTACAATAGTCTCTCATCTTCTCTAATTATATTTTTATCTTTCAAGAGAGAGCTTTCCTGCTTTTAAGATATCTTAAATCACTTTGTGGTGGCAAGCCCCATTAGGAAGCATATGACATTTGTTTTTAATCCAGAGACAATGAGAATTTTGGGGGAAAACATGAGTTAGTTCATCTAGGGATTGGAGGAAGCCCTAGAAACTGGTATTTGTGTGTGGGGGGGCACATATACACAAATTATATGTGTATATACTTAACTTACCTAAGTGGATATAGCTTTGCTGTTGTTTGACATCCAACCTTTCAATAATAGAAACTAACGTTGAGCCCTAAATATGGGGACTGTTTGAATAAATTGGGCCTTTTCACCTTGAAAAGAACATTGAGTCTTTTGAAAGGAAAATATCCATGCTCTAGATTGTTGTTTGCCTTCAAGGTCTCAGCCATCACCTCTGTCTGAGAGCATACAGAGTGTTAGATCCACTATGTGTCATGGGATTCCCAGAAAACATGATAACAGATGAGGAGACCCATTTTACAACAACAATGTGTGGAAATGAACCCACGAATAGGGAATCCACAAGTCATACAGCAGCATTACCATTCAGAAGCTTCTGCCTACTAGAGGCTTGCTGAAGGCCTAAAGTTCTTTTTGGAGGTAATAGTTTAGTAGCATCGGGAATCATCTGCTAGGACTTGGCATACACCATGAATAAATGACTTTTGTATGGTTCTGGTCCTCAAATGGAATAATACATTGATCTGGGAAACAAGGGGTATATGCTGGAATGACCTCACTTGCCATCATTCCAATCAATTCTCATTGGAGAAATTTGGGTGCTTGGTTCCTAGAACTCTGGGCTATTGAATTACAACCTACAAATGCCACTTGTGCACTTTATTCTTGTGTCTATAAGCTATAATGCAGAAAAAGGAGTCATCATTCTGGCAGAGGTAATTGATTCTGATCACAGGATAAAGATATTATTACACATTGAGGGCAAGGAGAAATATTCTTGGCTCCCAGGTGATCTGTTGAGTGCTTCTTGGTACTCCCCTGCCAGATTTTGACAGTAAAAAAAAAAAGACAACAGAGAAATTTAAGCGGCAAAGAGTTAAGTGACCAGGGATGAGGGTTTGGATAATGTCACTTGTAACCTATTAACATCATCAGAGGTAAGTTGAAGATGAAGGGAATCTAGAATGTATAGTGGAAGAAGGAGATGAATATTAGTTGTGGCCAAAAGACTAGCTGCAGAGATATGGGCTGGCAGGTGTTGTGTTTTTTTTTTTTTTTTAGTTTTTAAAATTTTATTTATTTATTTTTGGCTGTGCTGGGTCTTCATTACTGCACGACAGCTTTCTCTAGTTGTGGCAAGTGGTGAATACTCTCTAGTTGCAATGCACAGGCTTCTTATTGTGCTGGCTTCTCTTGTTGTGGAGGATGGGCTCTAAGATTGTGCGCTTCAGCAATTGCAGAATATGGGCTCAGTAGTTGTGGTGCATGGATTTTGTTGCCCCATAGCATGTGGGATCTTCTCAGACCAGGGATCAAACCAGTGTCCCCTCCATTGCAAGGTGAATTCTCAACCTCTGGACCACCAAGTAAGCCCCTGGGCTGGTAATTATCTCCTAAGCTTCCTTCAGTAATATAGATCCAATGGGTCCCAGAGAAACTGCTTCCTGGATATAAATGATGAAATAGATCCAATCAGAGCAAAGGGTAGATTGTGATGAACACAGAATCATGTTCCCTCTATTTCCCCTTAAAGGAAGGACTTGCTGCCCACTTTGCTGGCATTAACAACATCAGATAGCATTTGGCTGTCAGTGGTTTCAAGGATAACCTCTGCTGCAGAGAGCTGTCTTGCCCATGCGTACATGCATGCTAAGTCGCTTCAGTCATGTCCAACTCTGCCCATAGTCATGCCCTTACTATGGCATTCCTCATTGATTGATGAAGAATATAAAGGCCCAGCCATTTAGGCCTAATGTTCGACAAATCTGGGAGGACATTTTAGCTCCATAACTCCATACAGGGTGGGCAAAAGCTATTAGTAGTCCTACATCATAGAGTAATCTTTTCCTTGTCTCAATTCTACTTCCTCCTCCATTCTACAGGTGTTCATCCCTATAGGACTCTGTAATAAGCATCCAGAATACTAAATATAATCTCAGAGATTGCATTCTAGAGACCACCTTGGGACCACCTCCAGCTCTTCTAAATGAGAACCTACATATTTGTCTGCTTTGTTCAATGCTTTATTCCTAAGTATCTAGACGAATGCTTAGAAAAGAGTAGAACCTCAATGATTACTGGTTGAGTGGGAATATAAAATGGTACAAATACGTTGAAGAACAGTTTGGAAGTTTTTTAAAAGTTAAACTTAGACCTATCATTTAGTCTATCCATTTAACTTCTAGATAATTACCCAAGATAAATGAAAACATATGTCTATCCAAAGACTTGTACTCTAGTTTCATAAAAGCTATATTCATAATATCTCAAAACTAAGAAACAGTTGAAACATATACCAATTAAAGTGAAAGTTGCTCAGTCGTGTCCAACTCTTTGCAACCCCATGGACTATACAGTCCATGGAATTCTCCGTGTACAATGGAGGCCAGAATACTGGAGTGGGTAGCCTTTCCTTTCTCCAGGGGATCTTCCCAACCCAGAGATTGAACCCAGGTCTCCCACATTGCAGGCAGATGGATTCTTTACCAGCTGAGCCACAAGGGAAGGTCAAGAATACTGGAGTGGTTAGCCTATCCCTTCTCCAAGGGATCTTCCCAACCCTGGAATCGAACTGGGCTTTTCTGCATTGCAGGCAATTCTTTGCCAACTGAGCTATCAGAGAAGCCCCATATCAATTAATGAATGGAAAAATAAATTATGGAGTGCTACTCATCAGCAAAAGGAACAAACTATTGATCCATTTAACAACATAAATGAATCTCAAAACAGTTATGCAAAATCAAAGAATCTGAGAGAAAGTTGGGATGAACTATGTTCTTCCATTTATATAAAACTCTAGAATATACAAACTAGTTGTCTGGGCATGGGGGATGGTGATGGGGATGAAGGAAAGAATGAGGAGGAGTTACAAAGAAGCATGAGAAATTGGGAGGTCAATTAATATGTTCATTATTTTTATAGTGGTTATGATATCATAGGTGCATGCATATGTCAAAACTTAAGTTGTAAAATTTAAATATATACAGTTGATTACATGTCAATTATACATTAGAAAATCTGTTAAAATAATTATCAGTTGGATAAAATAATGAATATATAACCCAGGACTGTCATTCCTCAGAAATCTATCTCAAATGCACATTCTCTTCTCCTTGTTTCACAATGCAGAAACTAGGCCTTTGACTCTCTGGGTCTTAGGAATGGGCTTAAGAAACATGGCTGCACCCTCTACCTTTATCTTTTGTGTGGAAAAACACAGCTCCACCCTAAACCTTAATAAAAATTTATGTGAAATAAAATGCTTTTTAGACAAGCAGCTCTTATTTTGCCAAGGCCAGGCAGCAGTAAACATCCTTGCTGTTTCATGGACAAAAAAGAGGGACTTGCTAGAATTGTTGGCTCAAGGCAGGAACCACAGCTGTATAATCTGTTGAAAAGAGACACTGTGGTCCATGACTGAAAATTCTTGTGATGAGGAGCTATACTGGGAGTTATGAGAAGGAAATACAAAAGTCAATATGAGAGTGAAAAAAACATTATATAAAACTCTCCCATGTTTAAAGAGGAGGGATATAAAGAAGAATCCTCTGTATGCTGAACAGGGTGATATATGTGAGGATTCCATTGTGAGAAACTGAGAGAGGTAAATGGCTCCACTTAGGACAGATTTGGAGAGAAGGAAATTATTCAAGAAGGGCAGGAGGTAATGCTTGTTCATCTCATTTGGCTGTTGGGAAAGGAGGCAGGGTTGTCTAATGCAAGAAGTTTGATGAGGTTTTGCTGCACAGTGTGCCAGGGTACCTCTTCTTTGTTTCCCCAAAGATGTTAATAAAAGACACCTTGCATGGTTTCATGGTTAGATTTATCATTGGTTACAGGGTGGGCGATGGATTTCAGCATAGAGAAGAGAGAGAAAGAGCCAGAGGCAGACCAGCTCATTGCCAATCCCTTCTCTTCCCTTCCCTTCCCCCTCAGTATAACTTCGAACCTGTGGAAATACACATGGACCTTTCTGTAGGTGGTTTATTTGATTTCTTACAGTCAGCTGTCTGAGTTTCTTTCTCATATATTTCAGAAATTTGAGAAGAATCAAGGCTTCCGTGTCTCTGCTATAGGATACGAGTCATCAACCACATGCCGTTCTATGGCCTTGAGGAGATACTTGGAAAGCTGGAGCTGGAATCCTTCCAAGAGGTGAGTCTACATCACTGAATAAGGTTTCACTTCCAGTTCTTTACTTGAGTAGTGGAAATGAGCAACCAAGTTAACCTCATGATGACCCATATCCCCAGGACTTTCCATTTTGACTGCTTTGCCCTATTGAATAAGCTAGATCACCATCAAGTTTCACTTGATCTTTAGCTATCTCTCAAACCAACTACATAAGATGCTCAAGGAGTGTGTATAGAAGTTTTCTGAAGATACAAATACCATGATTTCCAGAATGTCCCTGCAAAGGCTCATCAAGTTAGAGGTAAGTCTAGGCTTCCCTTTTCTAAATTTCTGATGAATCACTTAAAAGCACTGGTTGCAAGGCTAAGGTTCTGGTCTGCCAGGGGCTATTAACTGTTAGAGAAGAATGATATATGTCTAGAAGATAACTTTCATTCATTCATTTACTTATTCCTTCATTCACGCACCTCTACATGTCAAGCTTAGTGCCAAAAAGGGAAAATAGGACAATGAAAAAAATCCACACAATGTTGCTGTCTCCCTGAAGGTTAGGAATCTATATAGAGAACTGCAAGGAGCTCTGGTTGCTAAATAGCAAGGGAGGTATTTGGTGAGATAATTGGGCCCACAAAATGTCTAACCCCAGTTCAAACCCCAGACATGCAGAATGGCATGACCATTCTGTAAATAATAGCTGAGTAACCAGCCTTCTAAACCTTGCAAACAACCCTTATTATATACAAAAATATATGTAAATTTCATTTAATTCTTACAATTGGAGTTATATGACTAACGATCTTGTCTCTGTATCTAATTTAAGAAGCTGAGGTTAAGACAGGTCAAGTATCTTGGAAAAAAAAAATAGCAGACCTATTAATAATAGGAAAGTGTTAGATTCTAAGTGGTGTGCTAGTAACCAGTATGGAATACTAGTTCCCATCCTTTAGGTGCAGGCTAAGGTAGTAGCAGTGCCAATTTCTCAGTCAAATGTCTGGGATTCATTGGAAAATAGAGAATTTTATGAACTGGAGAAGCCATAGAATAACAAAGGCCTAACATAGCATCTTCCTGCGTGCTCTGCATCATTGTTCCTGACTTTGCTCTCTTGTCTTCCATGATAATGTCATCTTAACATTAGGTTTCGTTATTTACTGAACTGTGTTCTCTCAATATCCATATACTGAAGCCCTGGTTGCATGGGCTTCACTGATGGCTCACTGTATCTGTTTGCAATGCAGGAGAAATGGGTTCGATCCCTGGATTGGGAAGATTTCCCTGGAGAAGGGAATGGCAACTGATTCCAGTATTCTTGCCTGGGAAATCCCTTGGACAGAGGAGCCTGGTGGGCTACTGTCCATGGGATGGCGAAGAGTCAGACACAACTGAAGCAACTTAGCACTACCACTCCATGGAAAGATTGAACAATAACAACAGAATGTGACTGGATTTGGAGACAGGGCCTTTAAAGGGTGATTAAGTTAAACTAGGGCTGTGAAGGTATATGTTAATCCAATCTGACCAGTGTCCTTATAAGAAGAAGAGTTTAGAACACACACACAGAGACAGCAGAAGTGTATATACACAGAGACAACCATGGAAAAAGCAGCAGGAAGATGGTCATCTTCAAGCCAAGGAGAGAAGCCTTAGGAAAAATCAAACCTATTCATACTTTGGTCTTCTACTTCTAGCCTCCAGAATGGTGAGAAACAGATTGCTGTTGTTAACCTACTTAGTCTGTGGCATTTTTGTTGTGGCAGTCTGAACAATCTAATACAGTCATTATGAATGTGTTTCAGCAGGCCATGAAACAAGTACAGTTGACTGTCAGAAAGGATGACAATAAAACGATGACTGAAAAAAAATTGACCAGTAAACTGACCGATTGAACTGAAAGATGGTTAATTTGTATTAAAATTAGGCAAAATAGACATCAAGCAATTGTAATAAAGAAAGCTATTACCTAATCATAAAATGTATTAAAAGATAAAATTCTGAACTTATATTCACCTGATACCATATCTATGAAAACATATATAGCAGTAATTAATGAAGTTATAAGTTGTTGTTATTATTCACTCTCTAAGTTGTGTCTAACTCTTTGTGACCTCCTGGACTGCAGCACATCAGGCTTCCCTGTCCTTCACTATATTCCTGAGTTTGCTCATATTCAAGTTCATTGAGTTGGTGATGCTATCTAAACATCTCATCCTCTGCTGCCCTCTTCTTTTGCTTTCAATCTTTCCCAGCATCAGGGTCTTTTCCAGTTAGTCGACTCTTTGCATCAGGGGGCCAAAGTATTGGAGGTTCAGCTTTAGCATCAGTCCTTCCAAAGAATATTCAGGGTTGATTTCCTTTAAAATTGACTGGTTTGATCTCCTTGCAGTCCAAGGGACTCCTAAAGAATCTTCTCCAACACCACAGTTCGAAAGCATCAATTGTTTGATGCCCAGCCTTTATGTTTCAACTTTCATATCCCATGATTATTGGAAAAACCATAGCTTTGACTAGATGGACCTTTGTTAGCAAAGCGATGTCTTTGCTTTCTAATATGCTATCTAGGTTTGTCATTGATAGGGCCCACAAGGGGTCTCACTGATAAGATGGCTCATTATGTTGTCAACTGTCCCTTCAGAGAATTTTTCATTGGTGGGGTATAAGAAGGGCTCTGTCAGAAAGGGAGGACGCTGGTTCTCCTTAAGAGCCAGTCATTCTCTTTTTCAGTTTTCATTCCAATCCCAAAGAAAGGCAATGCAAAAGAATGCTCAAACTACTGCACAATTGCACTCTTCTCACATGCTAGGAAAGTAATGCTCAAAATTCTCCAAGCCAGGCTTCAGCAACACGTGAACCATGAACTCCCTAATGTTCAAGCTGGTTTTAGAAAAGGCAGAGGAACCAGAGATCAAATTGCCAACATCCGCTGGATCATGGAAAAAGCAAGAGAGTTCCAGAAAAACATCTACTTCTGCTTTATTGACTATGCCAAAGCCTTTGACTGTGTACATCACAATAAACTGTGGAAAATTCTGACGGAGATAGGAATACCAGACCACTTAACCTGCCTCTTGAGAAATCTGTATGCAGGCCAGGAAGCAACAGTCAGAACTGGACATGGAACGACAGACTGGTTCCAAATAGGAAAAGGAGTACATCAAGGCTGTATTTTGTCACCCTGCTTATTTAACTTATATGCAGAGTACATCATGAGAAACGCTGGGCTGGAAGAAACACAAGCTGGAATCAAGATTGCCAGGAGAAATATCAATAACCTCAGATATGCAGATGACACGACCCTTATGGCAGAAAGTGAAGAGGAACTAAAAATCTCTTGATGAAAGTGAAAGAGGAAAGTGAAAAAGTTGGCTTAAAGTTCAACATTCAGAAAACGAAGATCATGGCATCCGGTCCCATCACTTCATGGAAAATAGGTGGGGAAACAGTGGAAACAGTGTCAGACTTTATTTTGGGGGCTCCAAAATCACTGCAGATGGTGACTGCAGCCATGAAATTAGAAGACACTCCTTGGAAGAAAAGTGATGACCAACCTAGATAGCATATTCAAAAGCAGAGACATTATGTTGCCGACTAAGGTCCGCCTAGTCAAGGCTATGGTTTTTCCTGTGGTCATGTATGGATGTGAGAGTTGAACTGTGAAGAAGGCTGAGCACCGAAGAGTTGATGCTTTTGAACTGTGGTGTTGGAGAAGACTCTTGAAAGTTCCTCAGACTGCAAGGAGATCCAACCAGTCCATTCTGAAGGAGATCAGCCCTGGGATTTCTTTGGAAGGAATGATGCTAAAGCTGAAACTCCAGTACTTTGGCCACCTCATGTGAAGAGTTGACTCATTGGAAAAGACTCTGATTCTGGGAGGGATTGGGGACAGGAGGAGAAGGAGATGACCAAGGATGAGATGGCTAGATGGCATCACGGACTCGATGAACATGAGTCTGAGTGAACTCCGGGAGATGGTGATGAACAGGGAGGCCTGGCGTGCTGCGATTCATGGGGTCGCAAAGAGTCGGACACGACTGAGCGACTGAACTGAACTGAACTAAACTGAAATTTCCTTTTTCTTGCCTGACTTCCTGGCTTGATCTCTTTTTCTCTGCACTCGCCTTTACATTCTGGTGCTGAAACCTGGGAGGGAAGATCCCCCGCAAGTGGGTGGGCTCCTCTCACAGGCCCGCCTCCAGTGGTCCCCTCCCTTGGACCTTGCTGAGAAACTGAGATGAGATCCATGCCGGTCTCTCTACTTGCCTTGCTGAAATGACATCCACACACCGGCCCACATCTCATCGGTCAGTTATAACCGTGAGTGAAATCCCATTATCTTGGATCCCCTCTCTCTTGCCTCATTTCCAAGTCCTAGCACTAGGCGGAAGGATCCTCACACTCCTCGCCCCCGGCCTTGTGCCCCGTCTGACTTTGAAATAGGGGACGCCCATTTCAAAGCAGACTATCATTACTCTCTGAGAAAGACCTGAGAATGGGGACGCCTTCTCTCTTGGAGCTTTCTCCTTGCTTTCTCTCGCCCTGTCTAACCTCCCTGTTCAGCCACAATGGGAAATTCTCAATCCCAGCCCTCAAAATCTATTCCTCTAGGATGCTTTCTCCAAAACCCAAACGCTTTGGGCTTCCAAGAGGAGATAAGACCAAAAGACTTATTTACTGTTCTAACACTGTCTGGCCGCAATACAGACTTGATAACAGCTCCTGATGGCATGAAAACGAAACTCTTGATTATAATACTCTGAAGGGAAGTGAAGTTGCTGAGTCGTGTCCGACTCTTTGCGACCCCATGGACTGTAGCCTACTACGCTCCTCCATCCATGGGATTTTCCAGGCAAGAGTACTGGAGTGGGGTGCCATTGCCTTCTCCATATAATACTCTACTGGACCTCGATAACTTCTGCCGCCAAACGGCAAGTGGTTTGAAATCCCTTAAGTTCAGGTTTTCTTCGCTCTCCGCTCTTGACCTTCTCTCTGTGAATCCTGTTCTACTTCTCAAATACTCTTAGCCCACTCTGGGCCACATCCTCCTAATGCAATGTCTCCTGACCCCTGTTCAAACTTTTCTCCTTCTTCCTTTGACCCTTCCTACCGCAGCCCACCCCCTATCACTCCCAATCCATTTGCAGCCACCCCAGTTACAGTTCCACAACCTCCACCTTAATTCCTCTCCCCTCTCCCTCCTTCTCAAGTCGGGCAGACTCTAAAGACATTGGAAGGCCACCCAGCCTCCCCAGCCAGTGCCTGAGAGAAGCTTTGAGACCTCAGTCCCACCCTATACCCTGAGGGTCCCAAGGCTTTATCCAGACCTCCCTTGATCCTCTCCCCATACCTGGTCCCAAACAAATTTAAAACAGGAAAACTTACCGCAGGACCCACTCCTTCCCCCGGCTCCACTGCTCCTTTAGGGGAAGTAGCTGGAGCAGAAGACATTGTTTGGGTTCCTGTCCCATTCTATCTCAGATTTCAAGTATATTACCCAGTCTTACGACTTAACCTGGCACAATATTTGCATCATCCTTTCCTCCACTCTTCTTCCAGAAGAGAAGGAACAAGTATGACAAGACTCTCAGGCTCATGCTGATGAGATACACAGGACAGATGATACTAAGCCTGTGGGGGCAACAGCTGTCCCCCAAGATGATCCCAACTGGGATTATCAGGCAGGGAGACCTGGATGAGCAGCCCATAATCACACCATTGTTTGCCTCATTCTGGGTCTTCAAAAGGCAGGGCATAAAGCCATCACCTTTGATAAGCTCCAGGAAATAACTCAAAGACTAGACGAAAACCCCAGCACAATTTCTAGCCCTACAAAACAAAAGCCCTACAAAAATATATAAAATTAGACCCTACTTTAGCAGAGGGTACCCTTGTCCTTAAAATGCATTTTATCTCCCAGTTATTCCCAAATAGCTGAAAGAAACTAAAAAGGCAGAAGGCAGCCCTCAAACCCCTCAATGAGACCTTTTAAACTTAACTTTTAAGATTTTAAAAAACCAGGAAGAACAGTCAAAACTAGAGAAGGCTCAAGAGATTAGACCAAATACCACCTGTTAGCCACTGGCCTACATGGCCCCAAGCCTCCGTCAACCAACAAAGAAAGGAAGCCACCTGGGCCCTGCTTCAAATGCAGCAAAGAAGGCCACTGGGCTCACTCATGCCTAAAGCCAAGGCCCCCTCCAGGTCCAGGTCCCAGCTGTGGCATAAGGGTCATTGGAAGGCCAACTGACCAAATCCTGCTCTAGGGGTCCAGATATCTCCTCCTGGTGTCGAGCAGGAGTCCTCCGACCCAGCTCTTCCCAGCCTTCTCGGACTTGCTGCTGAAGACTGAAGGTGCCCAGGGCCCCAGGCCCTGACTCTCATCACCTGTACGGAGCCCAGGATAACTCTTACAGTGACAGGTAAGCCGATCTCCTGTCTCACTGACACGGGGGCCGTTTACTCTGCTATGTCTGCCTACTCCAAAAAAACCAAGGTCTCTCAGAGAGAGGGTTGACGGTTTTATATCTACACCACAAATAACTGAGCCTCTACCTTGCACATTTCAAGATACCCCATTTTCCCATTCTTTTCTCATATGATTTCTCCCCAACATGCCCCACTCCTATTCTTGGGAGAGACCTCCTCTCAAAATTCAAAGCCTCTGTTACTATCCCAAGCCCACCCTCTGATCTAGCCTGGCAACTGCTCCTCAACCCCACCTCCTCTTCCTTGCCCCATTGCCCTCCTTGTCCATAAACCCCATAGTTTGGGATACAGATAACCCATCTGTTGCCTCTCACCATGCTCCAATTCATATCTGTCTCAAAGACCCCTTTAAATTCCCCAATTAACCACAATACCCCATCTCCCAAAAACATCAACAAGGGTTAAAGCCTATCGTCACCAAACTCCTACATCAGGGCCGCTTGTGCCCAACTCTCTTTCCCTATAACACCCCTATCTTACCTGTGAAAAAGCCAAATGGTTCCTATCGCCTGGTCCAGGACCTGAGACTTATCATTGCAGCTGTTACCCCATACACCCAGGAGTTCCAAAACCCTATACTTCTCTCTCTCATTCCCTCTTCCACTACCCACTTCACTGTTCTAGACCTCAGAGATGCCTTCTTTACTATTCCTTTACACCCAGATTCTCAAGATGTCTTTGCCTTTACCTGGACTGATCCAGACAATCATCACTCTCAACAGCTGACATGGAAAGTCCTTCCACAAGGCTTTTGTGATAGCCCTCATTTCTTTGGCCCAACTCTAGCATCAGACCTAACCTCTCTTGACCAAGTAGTGTCCTCCAATATGTGGATGATCTCCTCCTTTGTAGTCCTTCGCTTACACAATCTTAACAACACACTATACAACTCCTCAATGTTCTAGCTGATCAAGGCTATCGAGTATCTCCTACCAAGGTTCAGCTCTCTCTTCCTAGAGTCACCTATCTTGGAGTTCTTTTAACACCAACAAAGAGATATATTACTACCAATAGAAAGTTCCTTATATTTACCCTACCACTCCCTACATCAAAAACAGAGATCCAGTCCTTCTTGGGGTTAGCTGAATATGTACACCTCTGGATTCCTAATTTCATCCTCTTGGCACAACCCCTATATCAAGCTACCTGAGGAGATCTTTCAGAACCCCTAGAGCTAAAATCATATACCCTTTCAGCCTTTAACACCCTTAAGCCATTCTTAGCCCCATTCTCTCAGCCCAAGCTCTAACATTTCCTGACCTTTCTCACCCCTTTATACTCTACACTACTGAGAGACACAAAATTGCCCTAGGAGTTCTGAGACAAAATCAGGACCCCTCCTTCACCCCTGTTGCTTATCTATCAAAGCAATTAGATACTACAACTCAAGGATGGCCAGCCTGCCTGCGTGCTCAGGCAGCAGTTGCACTCCTCACTCAGCAAAGTAAAAACTTACTTTTGGAGCACCCACTGTCATTCGTTCACCACCTGACTTTAAGGACTTACTTTCTCACAAATCCATGACCCTTCTATCTCCATGCATTCAACTAATTCATGTCACCCTTCTCAAATCTCCCAAGTTCTCCCTTTGAATGCTGTCCTACTCTCAACCCTGCCGCCCTTATCCCTAATCCCACCCACACTTACAAAGAGGCATTAGAAGACCTGATTCCCCATTTCTCCCACGTTTCCTCAACCCCTTTAAATAATCCTGACTTTACTTGGTATATTGGTGGCAGCTCCTCTACGACATCAGAAGGAAAAAAAGTAATTGGATATGCAATTGTCTCTGACACCGAAATTATTGAATCCCAGCCTCTCCCCTCAGGAACCTCTTCACAAAAGGCAGAATTTGTTGCACTAACTAGAGCCCTTACCCTCACAGCTAACAAGAGAGCAAATATATACACTGATTCTAAACATACTGTCCACATCATACACTCACATGCTGCCATCTGGAAGGAATGAGGGCTCCTGTCTACTAAAGGCTCTCCCATAACTAATGTCCTGCTTATACTCCAACTTTTTAAAGCAGCCAACATGCAAACTGAAGTAGGCATCATGCATTGCCGAGGTCACCAGGTAGCCTCAGACCCCATTTCATGGGGCAATGATGCCACCGACAGAGAAGCAAAACAAGCCTCACTCCGATCACCAGCTCAACAATTTATAGCAATCCCCAACATAAAGCCCCTTTACCTCCCTGAAGAAAAGGATTATTATAAGAGGAAGCACAACCGCAAAGAAACTGGTTACAAAAACAGGGCCGCTATGTCCTTCACCAATCTCAGGCCACACAGATTCTTACAGACATTCATCAGGTCCTACACTTAGGTACTAAACCTCTTTATCATCTCTTGGTGGTGGTGGTTTAGTCACTAAGTCATGTCCGATTCTTGGGACCCCATGGACTGTAGCCCGCCAGGCTCCTTTGTCCTTGAGATTTTCCAGGCAAGAATGCTGGAGTGGATTGCCATTTCCTTCTCCAGGGGATTTTCCTGACCCAGGAATTGAACCTGGGTCTCCTGCATTGCAGGCAGATTCTTTACTGACCGAGCTACAAGGAAAGCCCAATCATCTCTTAAGATGGCTTATCACCTATCCTAACCTTCTTTCACTTCTACAACAAATCACTCACTCTTGCATTATCTGTTCCTCAGTCTCACCACAGGGAGTCTTAAAGCCTATTCCCTCATTCCCAACACATCAGGCTTGAGGACATATCCCAGAAGAGGACTGGCAAATTGACTTCACTCACATGCCTCTAATAGAAAAAATAAAACTCACGTTCACTCTAGTAGACACTTTTTCAGGGTGGATTGAGGCTTTTCCTATGAGATCAGAAACTGCCTCAGAGGTAACACAGTTTCTCATATGAGAAATCATCCCTCGCTTTGGCCTCCCACTCTCTCTCCAATCCAATAATGGGCCAGCTTTTATCTCCCAAATCACTCAACAAGTAGCACAATCCTGTTAGAGAAACCAGTACTGGAGAAACCAAGCACCACACTTGGAGAGCTGGAGAACTCAGGTTTATATGCCAGCGGGCCCAGAGGCGTTAACACTCCAAGCTCTGAGCCCTGAACAAAGGGATTATAGAGTTCTTATAGACAGACTGTAGTAGGCAGCACTAGCTGTTAATAGGCTGGTTTAAACTAAGGGGTTTCATGAACACAGGAACAGCAGTCAAGATGGGGAGGGGGATGCCTGGCTTGGACAGGCATGATTAAGCAGGTTTGCAGGGGCCGGGCAATTGCAAAGAGTAGGACAAGGGTGAGTGAGATAAACTCCAGTTCCTAGTATTGCAAGTCCCCACTTTCTGTGACTATGTGACACACATGATCTATGCTTTGCAAGGGGCAAGCTGAGTTACAGAGGCAGAAGGAGAAGGAGGTTATGTAAGATTTTAACTTTTCCTCTTCAATCCCTTGGTATAAACTGGAAACTACCCTTATTTCTAACCTTCTAATTACCCTTATTCTAACTTTTGGTCCACTTTAATGTGTCTTTTTCAAATTTCTTCAGGATGGTTTACAAGCCTTCACCAACGGAACTATCCAGGAGCTACTTGTAACTCACTCAGATTATCAAAAACTTCAACTCCACACAAATCCCCTTGACCCACATTCCAGCCTTCTCTTATCTCACCCCCACAACACTCTTGTCCCGCAGGAAGAAGTTACAGAAGATTGACCTTCGGCCGTTATCCTAAGTCAAAAAGGCTAGAATGATAGGGCCCACATGGAGTTTCATTGATAAGATGGCTCATTATGTCAACCTCACAAAGAATAAAATCACAGTGATCCTTGAGACTGACCAAATTGCCCAGATTGTATCCTGTTTTCTCACTGGTGCCTATCTTCTCAAAGCTGCGAGACCACCAGATTCAAGATCTCTGGCTATGTGACCATCCCTTCAGAGAAATTTTCATTGGTGGGGTATAAGAAGGACTCCGTCAGAAAGGGAGGATGCTGGTTCTCCTTAAGAGCCAGTCACCCTCTCTTTTCCCTCTAATAAATTTCCCTTTTCTTGCCTGACTGCCCAGCTTGATCTCTTTTTCTCTGCACTCGCCTTGTAAGGTTCCTTTAAAGTTCCTCTCTGTTATATATCTCTCCCAGGGTGTTCGGCCTGTCCTGATGCCTTTAAAATATTTCTCTGTTCTTCTTGGTTATATAGAGATATTTGTTGTAGCTTTGGTTGTGTAGATCTTCTGCCAGTTTCCAATTTGATTTTTGTGAGAACTGTCTCACTTGTAGGGGTATTTTTAATGTGTTTGTAGGGGAAGTGAGTCCCATGTACTCCTACTGCACCATCTTGATTCTCCCTCTATTAAAGAGATTTTTAATTGTATAAAATTATCACATATAAAAACAGATACTCTAGACTAAATTAAAATTTCAGACTCCAGTTATAGTCAACTATTGCAAGTACCTGTTAGATTTTAGAAAGCACAGGATATGCCACATTTTTTTTTAGATTTTGTAGGGAAAAAAGGTAGAGCATCTTGCACATTTTCAATTATAATTGGACCAAAACAGGCTACATGAAGTAGATAATTAACAAATCATCTGGTGACTTTATGGAAATACAAAGTTCATTGATATAACTTAGTCTTCAAACCTAACTTCATTCTAAAGAAAGCTGGCAAAGGTCACTCTTTTACATCATATGTGAACATATCCACCACAGTAAATGAAAGTGTGACATTATAACAAGAAAAAGGTGTGGCTGTTTATGTAAAAACTGGTCTCGTACTATTTCCAAAGACAATAGTTAGAATTATTTTGGGGGTGGAATAAATAGTTACAATGAGTAGATAACAAGAGTCAAGCTAAGGCCACTTAAATTCTTCATTTATAATAATTTTTAAAGTCTTGAACCACACATTTATTTTTAATGGTCTTCATGTGGATGGGATTTTCAAACTGTGAATTGTACCATCACAAATGGCATAGTTTATAAACAAAAACCCTGTAAGGAATCCCAGCCTTCTCACTTTTTCCTATCCACTGACCTCAAAAGACATTTTCCTTGTGGATGTGATTTCCTGGTTCCATAATGGGCAAGTCCCCAAGAATGAGCTCATCACCTAGGGCTGTTAAATTTTACTTTGTGTTTGGAGAAGGGAGCACATGGAGTACTTTGACAGGGAGCACTATCTATAATTGATTCTCTTCTTTCCCATTGTTTGACAGTAAAGTCTCTTCTAGTTAATTAATAAATTTCTTAAAGGAACAAAGAAAACCATGTTTTGATTACAAATCCTATAAAGGTACAGCCATATCTGATCAATTCTTTTGAATATTATTACCAGATTTAAGTCAACTTTACTTTCTTGAAGTAAATTCACACAGGATTTCTTCTTTAGTTGTACATATTTGTGTTTGAACCAAAAGCATTTGAGTATGTGTGTGTAGTCTGGCAGTATCACAACTGTCTGTTATTCCCCTTTCCCATTTATCTGTGTTAAATAAAGCCACTAGTGTTAAGGAGTCCAAGCTTGCTCTGCTCGCTGCACAACAGGAGGTGTTGAGGCAAGGAAAATGACTTTATTTAAAAGCAGCTGACCAAGAAGATGGCAGGCTAGCACCTCAAAATAACCATCTTATTGGGGTCTGGATGCCAGATTCTCTTTTAGATCAGAGATGGGGGGGTGAGTAAGCAAAGTAAAAAGGCCATTAATCTTGCAAACATTTCTAGAATGGCAAGCCTCAGGGAGGGGGTGTTAATTTCTTCCTTCCTGCCATCTATAGGTGGACAAGGTTCTGAACAAAGGCACTTTAGTTTAACCGTCTGGCAGAGGGGCGGGGTCCTTCTAAGCAAGCCATTATGTATGATTATAATAACAAAAACAATGAAAAGCTTGTCAAAGAAACAGTTCCAACATGGAGTCAGAATTAACTTGCTGCTTCTTTGCAACACTAGTACTGACCTCCAAAATGTCCACCACAAAACAGAAATATAAAAGAAATAAATGTTTCCAGTAAATCTTGACAAATAGGATTTAAGAAGAATGGCTTACCAACCTGCCTCATCTAAATAGACACAACAACTGATAAATGCAATGTCTAAACAGCTTAGCTCATATAAGCTGTGTTCGTGTAGGTGTTTATCCATAGGCTTAGCTCCCTTCCACAATGTATAGTAGAAAGAGCTGATAGGCACCCATCAGTGTAACTAAATATAGTTTTTAATCTTAAAAAAAAAAAAAAAACCACCTGGTAACCATCTCAGAGGAAAAAAAAATGATATGACCATTAGTTTTGACAGGAGAATATCTGACCCTTCCCAAGAAAAGTTATAATTAGAACTCTAGGGTTTATTTTTTTGATGAGAGGTCCCTGGTGGCTCAGAGGTTAAAGCCCCTGCCTGCAATGTGGGAGACCCGGGTTCAATCCTTGGGTTGGGAAGATGCCCTGGAGAAGGGAATGGCAACCCACTCCAGTACTGTTGCATGGAGAATCCCATAGACGGAGGAGCCTGGTGGGCTACAGTCCACGGGGTCACAAAGAGTCGGACATGACTGAGCGACTTCACTTTCACTTTACCTCAATAGCCATTAGTGGATTTGTCCATCTGTAGGTAATTACAGAAGGGTCTTCCCTGGTAGCTCAGTCAGTAAAGAATCCGCTTGCAATGCATGAGACCCAGATTTGATCCCTTGGTCGGGAAGATCCCCTGGAGAAGGAAAAGGCAACCTCCTCCAGTATTCTTGCCTGGAAAATCCCATGGACAGAGGAACCTGGCAGGCTACAGTCCATATGGTCATGAGAGTTGGACATGACTTAACGACTAAACCACCACACCACCAGGTAATTACAGAAACTAGAGTTGGGACAGACATCAGGTTGTGATGTCAGATTCCATCCTGTGATTGTATACAGATGCTTCCTACATCCATCTCAAAGTTTCATAATTGGCTCTATTGTAAATATGTGGCTTCATTTTCATACTCTGCATTTACACATGTCCCATAAATCATTCAAAATTATCTAAGAAACACCAAGTTGCCCATATATAGTCACTCCAAGAAATCATGACTTCCTTCAAAAGACTTAGAACTACAGACACACAGTCTGCTGTCTTTACTAGTATATTCATATTTAACTATGGTGCAAAATTTGGTCTGTAGTATTTTCTTCAGATTATTTATATAGCCATGCCACATTGCAGAGTGCTAGCAAAATAATCCCATTGCTTGTACAGCATTAAGTTTGCCTAAGCCGGCAAGCCAGAAAGACCACATCAAATTTATTTTGGAAATACAAAGCTTCAGTTTTCGATACAAATCAGCAAAAACAGTGTTTGTAAAACAGCAACTAAAAAAGAAATATATAGCATATGCCCCTTCTCCTTTCTTTGTTCTTTCTAGGAAGGTGCAAACTAAATGTGATTCAAATTCCATTCATTTTTAATTTTGGAATTCCACCAAGAGCTATAAAGACTGTCATATTTCTCTTTATAGTCTTTAAAAATAAAGAAGGAGGCTTCCCTGGTGGCTCAGTGGCCAATGCAGGAAACACAGGTTCGATTCCTGACCTGGGAAGATTCCACATGCAGAAGAGCAGCTAAGCCTGGGAACCACAACTACTGAGACCATGGGCCACAACTATTAAAGCCCGAGCACTCTAGAGCCCGTGGTTCACAACAAGAGAAGGCAACACAAGGAGAGGCCTGGGCACCACAACTAGAATAGCACCACTCACCACACCTAGAGAAAAGCCCATGCAGCAATGAAGGCCAGTACAGCCAAAAATAAATGAAGAAATTATTTTTAAAAAGAAAAGAAGGAAATGTTTTAACCTAGCATCTAGCATTTTATACCACCTTTTATATACACAAATACTTCATGTATTAAGGATGTTTATATTAAAATGAATTAAATGAATATACATTAAAATGAATCTGAAGGACATAATTGGTTTCAACTTTGACTAGCTCTAATAATAATAATGGTAGTACTTGAAATTATTTAAATGGTATTTTAAAGAGGTCCTCTATGATCTCAACTTTTCGGTAACTGAGCATGGTTTTCCAGTTAGTCAAATAAGGAAGACTGAGTCATTCTTAATTTTCTTTGGAAAATCTTGTGGGTGATCAAAACACAAAGTCTGGAGCCAGAGTGTCTGGGGGTAACCCCCAACTTGGCACGTATAAATTCAGTTACTTTTTAGGCAAATGACTTCACACATCTGTGCTTCACCTTTCTCATCTGTGAAAACTGGAATAATAATAGTTCCAGGGGACCTTGTCAACCCAGGGATTGAACCCAGATCTCCCACATTTTTGGCAGATTCTTTACCAACTGAGCCACAAGGGAAGCCCAAGAATACTGGAGTAGGTGAAAAGAAAGTGAAAGTGAGGTAACTCAGTTGTGTCCAACTATTTGCGACTCCATGGACTGTAGCCTACCAGGCTCCTCAGTCCATGGAATTTTCCAGGCAAGAGTACTGGAGTGGGTAGCTTATCCTTTCTCCAGGGGATCTTGCAGACCCAGGAACTGAACCCTGGTCTCCTGCACTGCAGGAGAATTCTTTACTAACTGAGCTGTCTGGGAAGCTGTTTATAGAATTACCACTATTAAATGAGTTAACATGTTTTAAAGTGCTTGACACACACATACACAATAAAGTGCTTGACACATTGTAATCATTTATAAACTTTTTTTTTTCAAATTAACAACTGGAATTCACTTACTGGGTTTCCTTTAATTTCTCTTAGGCTTGCATGAAATTAAGTCAACAGAGCTTACCTATACTCACCACTTAGATTTTTAAGCAGTCCTTACAATATGGCAGTTCAAAAGCATCAATTCTTCGGGGCTCAGCCTTCTTCACAGTCCAACTCTCACATCCATACATGACCACAGGAAAAACCATAGCCTTGACTAGATGGACCTTAGGCGGCAAAGTAATGTCTCTGCTTTTGAATATGCTATCTAGGTTGGTCATCACTTTTCTTCCAAGGAGTAAGCGTCTTCTAATTTCATGGCTGCAGTCACCATCTGCAGTGATTTTGGAGCCCCCAAAAATAAAGTCTGACACTGTTTCCACTGTTTCCCCATCTATTTCCCATGAAGTGATGGGACCGGATGCCATGATCTTCGTTTTCTGAATGTTGAGTTTTAAGCCAACTTTTTCACTCTCCTCTTTCACTTTCATCAAGAGGCTTTTTAGTTCCTCTTCACTTTCTGCCATAAGGGTGGTGTCATCTGCATATTTGAGGTTATTAATATTTCTCCTGGCAATCTTGATTCCAGCTTGTGTTTCTTCTAGTCCAAATTTCTCATGATGTACTCTGCATATAAGTTAAATAAGCAGGGTGACAAAATACAGCCTTGACGTACTCCTTTTCCTATTTGGAACTAGTCTAGTCTGTTGTTCCATGTCCAGTTCTAACTGTTGTTTTCTGACCTGCATACAGATTTCTCAAGAGGCAGGTTAGGTGGTCTGGTATTCCTATCTCTTTCAGAATTTTCCACAGTTTATTGTGATCCACACAGTCAAAGGCTTTGGCATAGTCAATAAAGCAGAAATAGATGTTTTTCTGGAACTCTCTTGCTTTTTAATGATCCAGCAGATGTTGGCAATTTGGTCTCTGTTTCCTCTGCCTTTTCTAAAACCAGCTTGAACATCAGGGAGTTCACGGTTCACATATTGTGGAAGCCTAGCTTGGAGAATTTTGAGCATTACTTTACTAGCATGTGAGATGAGTGCAATTGTGCAGTAGTTTGAGCATTCTTTTGCATTGCCTTTCTTTGGAATTGGAATGAAAACTGACCTTCTGCAGTCCTGTGGTCACTGCTGAGTTTTCCCAATTTGCTGGCATATTGAGTGCGGCACTTTCACAGCATCATCTTTCAGGATTTGAAACAGCTCAACTAGAATTCTATCACCTCCACTAGCTTTGTTCCTAGTGATGCTTTCTAAGGCCCACTTGACTTCACATTCCAAGATGTCTGGCTCTAGATTAGTGATCACATCATCATGATTATCTGAGTTGTGAAGATCTTTTTGTACAGTTCTTCCATGTATTCTTGCCTCCTCTTCTTAATATCTTCTGCTTCTCTTAGGTCCATACCATTTCTGTCCTTTATCGAGCCGATCTTTGCATGAAATGTTCCGTTGGTATCTCTAATTTTCTTGAAGAGATCTCTAGTCTTTCCCATTCTGTTGTTTTCCTCTATTTCTTTGCACTGATCGCCGAAGAAGGCTTTCTTATCTCTTCTTGCTATTCTTTGGAACTCTGCATTCAGATGCTTATATCTTTCCTTTTCTCCTTTGCTTTTTGCCTCTCTTCTTCTCACAGCTATTTGTAAGGCCTCCCGAGACAGCCATTTTGCTTTTTGCCTTTCTTTTCCATGGGGATGGTCTTGATCCCTGTCTCCTATACAATGTCATGAACCTCATTCCACAGTTCATCAGGCACTCTATCAGATCTAGGCCCTTAAATCTATTTCTCACTTCCACTATATAATCATAAGGGATTTGATGTAGGTCATACCTGAATGGTCTAGTGGTTTTCCCTACTTTCTTCAATGTGAGTCTGAATTTGGTAATAAGGAGTTCATGATCTGAGCCACAGTCAGTTCCTCGTCTTGTTTTTGTTGACTGTATAGAGCTTCTCCATCTTTGGCTGCAAAGAATATAATCAATCTGATTTCGGTGTTGACCATCTGATGATGTCCAGTCTTCTCTTGTCTTGTTGGAAGAGGGTGTTTGCTATGACCAGTGCATTTTCTTGGCAAAACTCTATTAGTCTTTTCCCTGCTTCATTGTTTGAACTGTGGTGTTGCAGAAGACTCTTGAGAGTCCCTTGGACTGCAAGGAGATCCAACCAGTCCATTCTGAAGGAGATCAACCCTGGGATTTCTTTGGAAGGAATGATGCTAAAGCTGAAACTCCAGTACTTTGGCGACCTCATGAGAAGAGTCAACACACTGGAAAAGACTCTGATGCTGGGAAGGATTGGGGGCAGGAGGAGAAGGGGATGACAGAGGATGAGATGGCTGGATGGCATCATGGACTCGATGAACGTGGGTCTGAGTGAACTCCGGGAGTTGGTGATGGACAGGGAAGCCTGGCGTCCTGCATTTCATGGGGTCGCAAAGAGTCAGACACGACTGAGCGACTGATCTGAAATGAACTGAACTACAATATGGCAACAGTTTTGGTTTTAGGGAAGACGATGTAAACAGTAGGACATGACTCAGCAACAGAGCATGCAGCACGCACAGTTCATTGTTATGCATTAATTTATGTATTAAATTTCATGTATTATTAGGAAAAAGAAAATTAGCACATTAAAGAAATTTACTAGCACATTAAAGGAGTTGGATTAACCAAGTCTTGTGTGCTCAAGATTACCCACAGACACCACCATCAACAAGAAAACCAGGAATGTGAGCAATTTCGGATCTCCAGGTCTCAAGAAGAGAACGGTTTCCTGAAATACGCAGCCGTGAGAACCCTACTGTCACTGTCACTTAGGAAGCTGATCCAGCTTGTGAGCATCCTGGGTACCTAAGGCTGTGGTCACTTGGATGCTGCCATCTTGTGAACACTACAGATGCGTGGCAGGCCCAGACCTGCAGATCATGTTAGCATCACGAGATCTTAAATCCTGAGTTCACGTAGTCTCTATGGACAGATTGCCATTATGATCATGTCAGAGGTCCAGCTTTGCAAGTCACTAGAGTAGAGTGGACTCCTAAATCTTGCACATCATGTGGATTCATCCTGTCACGTGGCCTATACTAGCTAGCAACATGTGGAAACCTCAGCCCTCCAAGTCACAAAGATGCCTTGCTTCTTAGAATCATATGGATGCTATGGTCCCTCTTGGTCACATAAGAGGCTTAACCATCTATATTGTGTAAATCAAGATCCGTGCATCAACAGTGACATGGCTCCTACCAACACATGGCAAGCAAACTGCTTGCCGTCATATGAACAACTGCACATATCCAGTGGCTCTTGGGCATGTATATTCAGTCTATGGCCCATGTGACATTCTGTGGTCATTTGCTGGTCAGTTTTCAGTTACGTGAGGATTGAATGCTCCTGAAACCTGAGGTGACTTAGATCTTTTTATTACGGGGTCCATGCCCGTCAAACCCCGGAGGTTCTCGGCTGGCGGCCGACCCACGGTGGTGCCCACCCCACGGTGGCGCCCACCCTACGGTGGCATGGAGGCACTCTCATACTACGTGAATCTCAAAGTCATGTGATGCTGGCACCCGCCCCACAGTGGTGCCCGCCCCACGGTGGCTGGATGCACGGAGGCACGCTCATACTACGTTTATTTTGCAGTCATGAGACGCTGGCACCCGCCCCACGGTGGCATGGGGGCACTCTCATACTGCGTGAATCTCACAGTCATGTCACGCTGGCACCCGCCGCATGGTGGCACCCGCCCCACGGTGGCACGGGGGCATGCTGATACTACGTGTATCTCACAGTCATGTGATGCTGGCACCCACCCCACGGTGGCACCCGCCCCACGGGGGCGTGGGGGCATGGGGGCACGCTCATACTACGTGAATCTCACAGCCATAGGATGGTGGTGCCTGCCCCACGGTGGTGCCCGTCCCACGGGGCCCGGGGGCATGAGGGCACGCTCATATACATGAATCTGGCAATCATGGGATGCTGGCACCCGCCCCATGGTGGCACCCGCCCCATGGTGGCACCCGCCCCACGGTGGCATGGGGACACGCTCATACTCTGTGAATCTCTCATGTGATGGTGGCGCCCACCCCACAGTGGCGCCCGCCCCACGGTGGCACGGGGGCACACTCATACTACGTGAATCTCACAGTCATGTGACGCTGGCACCCGCCCCATGGTGGCACCTGCCCCACGGTGGCACGGGGGCACGCTCATAGTGCGTGAATCTCACAGTCATGTGATGCTGGCAAGCGCCCCACGGTGGCACAGGGGCACGCTCACACTGCGTGAATCTCGCAGTCATGTGACACTGGCACCCGCCCCACGGTGGCACCCGCCCCACGGTGGCACCCGCCCCATGGTGGCACGGGAGCATGCTCATACTGCGTGAATCTTGCAGTCATGTGAAGCTGGCACCCGCCCCACGGTGGCACCCGACCAACGGCGGCACGGGGGTATGCTCATACTACATGAATCATGAATCTTGCAGTCATGTGACCCTGGCACCTGCCCCATGGTGGCGCCCGCCCCACAGTGGCACGTGGGCACACTCATACTATGTGAATCTCACAGTAATGTAACGCTGGCACCCGCCCCACAGTGGCGCCCGCCCCACGGGGACACGGTGGCACGGGGGGCACGCTCATACTACGTGAATCTCACAGTCACGTGACGGTGGCGCCCGCCCCACACCGTGGCGCCCGCCCCACACGGTGGCGCCCTCTCCACAGGGGCACGGAGGCACGCTCATACTAACGGAATCTCGCAGTCATGTGACGCTCTATGTTCACGTGAGAAGGGGACGCCATTTAAACGGTTGGAGAGCCTCCTGAATGGCTCTTGGTAGGTCTGCTTTGCTTTCTGAGAAGTCAGACCACTCTGAAGAAAACCTTTAGAATTAAGGTATGTGTCCTGACTCGGGTACTTTAAGGAGACTGGCTCAGATTCCACTAACTTTTATATTCAGCTGCGGGAGGTTTTAGTCGGGTAGGATGGACGCCCACCGGTACCAGGTTTCCTTAGAACCGGTGGAACAGCAGGTGGCGTGGAAACAGGGGTTGAAGGACTTCTCCCAGTGTACCTTGGGAAAAGACAGGGACTTTTCTCGAACCTGAGGGACTTCACAGGCTTGGGAAACTGGGTTGACTCCCTGCTTCTCTTTCCCCTTCCCTACCCCCATATTAAGCAACTTAGCAGCAGCAGCAGCAACACCCCCATATTAAAGCCATATCTTTTGCTTATCTCCACTCGGTATTCACTTTCTGCCATGTGGTGGCATCTGTTGCGCTCCTCTGACCACATTTTTATCAATACCTGAGAACTCCTAAATGCCAATTTATATAGATAATTTCAGATCTGATCTTAATTTCTGTCTCTTAATTGGTTCTGTATATCGAGAGGGGACTGTTTTTTAAGAATTTGATATTTTTTTTCAATAAAAGTGTGAAACTAGCCATTACATGAAGATTCAGAGTTTGTTTTTGTATTTGCTTTCCCAATCAGTAGTTTTTCAAAGTGTGTGGTGGATGGAGGAGCCTGGCAGGCTTCCTCTGAGGGTCTTGAAGAGTCAGACACAACTGAAGCAATTTAGCATGTTCTCATGCGGAATGGGATGCCATAGTCTTTTTCTGCTTGGAATCTCTAAATGGCTTAGTCTAACCAAACACTGCTAGCTTCTGATTCCCTTCACCATTGCTTATTCGACTTCTTGAAAACTATCCTGTTCCTTCATGTGGAAAAAATAGTGAATTTATTTAAGAAAAACATATTAAGTAAAATTATAGGTGATGCATCTCATAAAAATCACATAGCTGGTAATTAAGGAATAAAATTCAGCAAATAATAAATTGTGTTTACATTTGTGAGGGATTTAAATATTGTTTGAGAGATGTTTATAGGGGTGGTATTTTTATTATATAATAACAGTTTTTCTCTCATTTCAGCGCTTTAAGATTTGTTCTATAGAACACTATGTCTGAGAGACGACCAAAAAATACTCATCCAACAAAGAACAATGGTATATACAAAGATGAAGGTAAAAGAATTTCTATAATGTCTTACTTTAAAGATAAAGTACACTAGTATGCAACTTGAGTATCAGAGAAGGGGGTAGTGACTTAGTTTATTCAGGCTGCTATAGTAGAACACTGTGGACTGGGTGGCTTATACACAACAGATATTTATTTTCACAGTTCTGGAATTTGTGAAGTCCAAAATCAAGACACCAGCAGGTTCAGTGTCTGGTGAGATCTGCTACCTGCTTCATAAAGGGCTGTCTTCATGCTGTATTTTCACAGAGTAGGAAGGGCAAGGGAGCTCTCTGGGTTCTTTACAAGGGCACAAATCCCATTCATGAAGGAACCTCTCTCATGACCTAATCACCTTTCAAAGACTCTACCTCCAAACATTGTCACCTTGGAGATTAGGTTGGAACATAAACATTCAGTCTGTAGCAGTTAATTTCCTCAATTTCTATGGGAATGAAACATTTTCCCACAGACCATTTGAAGTACCAGTGTTCCTCAGAAAACATTTTGGGAGAACCTGTTCAAACTAAATCTCTTTTAACATATTAATGCCTTGTACCTTTGTTTACTAAGAACAATGTATGTTTACTGATAATTATAATTTATTCCCATTAAGAAACTACTTATTGCTTACTCATTTTACCTTATTTCTTTAGTCATTCTTTTACTTAGCCTTCCCATTTTTTTCATTTTTTATATATAACCTCAATTTATGTTTCTGATATCATGATGGCAAGAAATAAGTGCATAAGTGCTAGTCATTAGGAAATCTTATAAGCAAAATAAAATGCCCCACTCTGGAGATGATGATACAACTTACTTGTAAGGATGAACAGATGAACTGTCTCATATTTTATAACAATTTCCACACTTTTCAAAACTAATTAGTTATTATTTAATAATTAGAGCTGCCATTTGGGGGGTGTCATCCCAGTGCACCAGCTCAGAGCACCCTGTATAATGCATTGAACCTAGACTGGCAATTCGTTTCACATATGATAATTTACATATTTCAATGCAATTCTCCCATATCATTCCACCCCTGCCCTCTCCCACAGAGTCCAAGAGACTGTTCTATACATCTATGTCTCTTTTGCTATCTCACATACTGAGTTATCGTTACCATCTTTCTAATTCCATATATATGCGTTAGTATACGGTATTGGTGTTTTTATTTCTGGCTTACTTCACTCTGTATAATAGGCTCCAGTTTCATCCACCTTATTAGAACTGATTCAAATGTATTCTTTTTAATGGTTGAGTAATACTCCATTGTGTATATGTACCACAGCTTTCTTACCCATTCATCTGCTGATGGACATCTAAGTTGCTTCCATGTCCTGGCTATTATAAACACTGCTGCAATGAACATTGGGGTACATGTGTCTCTTTCAATTCTGGTTTCCTCAGTGTGTATGCCCAGCAGTGGGATTGCTGGGTCATAAGGCAGTTCTATTTCCAGTTTTTAAGGAATCTTCACACTCTTCTCCATAGTGGCTGTACTAGTTTGCATTCCCACCAACAGTGTAAGAGGGTTCCCTTTTCTCCACACCCTCTCCAGCATTTATTGTTTGTAGACTTCTGGATAGCAGCCATTCTGACTGGTGTGAAATTGTACCTCACTGTGGTTTTGATTTGCATTTCTCTGATAGCGAGTGATGCTGACCATCTTTTCATGTGTTTGTTAGCCATCTGTATGTCTTCTTTGCAGAAATGTCTGTTTCGTTCTTTGGCCCACTTTTTCTCATTGGGTCCTTTATTTCCCTGGAATTGAGCTGCAGGAGTTGCTTGTATATTTTTGAGATTAATTCTTTGTCAGTTGCTTCATTTGCTATTATTTTCTCCCATTCTGAAGGCTGTCTTTTCACCTTGCTTATAGTTTCCTTTGTTGTACAGAAGCTATTAATTTTAATTAGGTCCCATTTATTTATTTTTTGCTTTTATTTCCAATATATTTCAATATCAACTGATTTGATCTCCTTGCAGTCCATGGGACTCTCAAGAGCCTTCTCCAACCACAGTTCGAAAGCATCATTTCTTAGGCACTCAGCCTTCTTTATGGTCCAGCTCTCACATCTGTACATGACTACTGGAAAAACCATAGCTTTGACTATGTGGACCTTTGTTGGCAAAGCAGTGTCTCTGCTTTTAATACACCGTCTAGGTTTGTCAGAGGTTTTCTTCCAAAGAGAAGAGCTGGCTTGGTGATGGTAAATTCTCTCAGCTTTTGCTTGTCTGTAAATCTTGCTTTCTCCTTCAAATCTTAATGAGATCCTTATTGGGTAGAGTAATCTTGGTTGTAGATTTTTCCCTTTCATCACTTTAAGTATATCCTGCCATTCCCTTCTGGCCTAAAGAGTTACTTTTGAAAGATCAACTGTTATCCTTATAGGGATACTCTTGTATGTTATTTGTTTCTTTTCCTTGCTGCTTTTAATATTTGTTCTTTGTGTTTAGTTTTTGTTAGTTTGGTTAATATGTATCTGGGTGTGTTTCACCTTGAGTTTATCCTGTATAGGACTCTCTGGGCTTCTTTACTATTATTCTGAATTCTTTTTCAGGTAGACTCCCTATCTCCTCCTCTTTGGTTTGGTTTGGTAGGTTCTTATCATATTCCTTCACCTGCTGGATATTTCTTTGCATTTTCATTTTGTTTAGTTTGCTGTGTTTGGTGTATCCTTTCTTCAGGCTGGAGGATCATAGTTCCTCTGTGACTGTGAAGTCTGTTCCCTGTGAGTGGGGTTGAATCACTGCCTTGTGAGGGTTTCTTGATTGGGGGTACTTGTGTCTGTGTTCTGGTGGATGGAGCTGGCTCTCATCTCTCTGGAGGGTAATGCAGTGTCTAGTAATGAGTTTTGGGATGTCTCTGGATTTGGTATGACTTCAGGCAGCCTGTTTTTAATGTTCAAGATTGTGTTCCTATTTTTCTGTAAGATTAGCGTAGAGTGTCTTGCACTGGAACTTGCTGGCTGTTGGGTGGAGCTTGGTTTCAGTGTAGATATGAAGGCTTTTGGGTGGGCTTTTATCTATTAATGTTCCCTGCGGTTAGGAGTACTATGATTGTCCAAAATTCTGAAGGTGAGCCTTCTGCCTCAGGGTTTTTGTCCCTCTTTTAGACTAACATCAAGACTCATTTCGAAGAGATTGGTTTGCCTTTCTGGGTACCTGGTGTCCTCTACCAGCATTTAGAAGTTGTCATGTGGAAGTTGTTCCACATGCAGGTTATCTTTTGATGTATTTGTGGGGGAAAGTGGTCTCCCCGTCCTATTCTTCTGCCATCTTGGGACTGACTTGCACTATTGTTTTTGGCTGCTCTCCCTTTGTTTCTGCATTCCCTCACCTCCCTAATTAGTAACTGCTTGAGTCTGTTCTTTGGAACTCAGGGAAGACTGAGGGGCCCAAAGCCTTTTCTACAAACAAGAAACAGGGAAGACAGAGGGGCTTTTGTGCTTAGGAGGGCCTTGCAGGTTTCTATTCAGTTTCAAACTCCCCTTTTCTTGTATACTCCTCAATCCTGAGGAGATCATGAGTGGGACGAGAGGGAATGAAGTTTTGGATAGAGAAGTTAGTCATAAACTTGGCAAGTGAACTTGGTTTTAGAGGGACTCAGGTTCAAGACTTATCACCTGCAATCACTTGAATTGAAATACCTTTGAAGTCAATGTGTCAGTGGACCAAGCACCTGCTATTTGGAACTCAGAGGTCAATCCTTTCCCCATAGCATTGAGAAACATATTAGTGAGGGGGGCATTTTCATCTTTGAATTGTTTTGAAGTGGCTGACTTGTGTAGATGAGATGGGAGACTCTGCCATTGACATGGTCACCCTCATTTCAGTGGGTATGATGGGGTCCTGGAATTGTAGGCCCAGGAGGAGCGCTTAACTGCCTGCCTCAAGGTGAGTGCAGTTCATTTGATAAACAGCAAGACTGGAAAGGGAGTCACATTGGTTTGACCTCCAAATAGCTCAGTTGGTAAAGAATCTGCCTACAGTGCAGGAGACCCCAGTTCAATTCTTAGTTTGGGAAGATCCGCTGGAGAAGGGAAAGGCTACCAACTCCAGTATTCTGGCCTTGAGAATTCCATGAACTATACCCATGGGGTCACATAGAGTCAGACATGACTGAGCAACTTTCACTTTCAGTCTCTAAATGTAGCTAAGTGATCAGTAGATCCCTGGGATCTTGAAATATCTCAACATACCCTTAAGTTGCATTTGATCCATGTGTAAATAAATAAAATTTGAATAAATATTTTTTATAATAAGATATAGAAGAACATAAAAATAAGTAAATCAAGCTCAAGGTCTAGTGATTTGAGCTGTCTTGTTGGTGAATGGTAATCCCTTACTCCATTCTCACATTTACCCAGAACACCATGAATGAGTGAACTACTGAGGAAGGGCCCTACAGTGAAGTTACAAGGAACTACTAAATCTTCTTCCCAGGCTTAGCCAAAGGGATCGTCAGCCATTTACCACAGTTATTGTGCATTTGCTTTAAAGACACTCACTCTGAGCCAGAGCTCAGCAAACTTTCCCTGGAAAGGGCCAGATCACAAATATTTGAGGCTTTGTGGACCATTTTATCTGTTTTGTAACTCCCTAACTCTGCTGTTGTAGGGTGGAAGCCTCCAGAGACAAGTATGACTGTGTTCCAATAAAACCTTGTATATGGACATTGATGTGTGGATTTCAAATAATTTTTGCATGTCAAGAATTATTGCTTTTTTAACCATTCAAATATGTAAAAACCATTCTTAGTTTGCAGGCCCTAGAAGAACAGGCCAAAGATCAGGTTTGGCCCATGGGTTATAGTTTCTAAATCTCTAATTTAAGCTAATGGAATCACCAGGTCCCTAACAGAGTGGAAAGCTAGCAAAATAAGGTGGCATACATTTCTAGGATCTCTGGCAAACATGTTGTGTCCAACTCTTTGTGACCTCATGGACTGTAGCCCATGAGACTCCTCTGTCCATGGAATTTTCTAGGCAAGCATACTGGAATGGGTTGCCAATGCCTTCTCCAGGGGATCTTCTTGACCCAAGGATTGAACCTGTATCTCTGTATTGCATGCAGATTCTTTTTTTTTTTTTTTTGCAAAGACCATAAACCCAAAGCTGATACTTTTAACACAGTGACTTTCAACTGTGGTTGTACACTGCAGTCACATGGAGAATTTAGAAAATGTGGATGCCTTTAATTATTTTGAGTATATCTTTGTGCTGGTTATATTCCCAATATCCCCAAGTACCTCTACTGTGTAAACAAGGTTGAGAGCTACAACCCATACAGTGGGATGTTACACAGCAATGAAAAAGGCAAGACCATAACTGGATTTCAGAAACATTATGCTGTATTTAAAAGCCAGATGGAAAGGTTTATAGTATGTATGATTCTATTTACAAGAAATTCTACTTCTAGGATCTCTGACAAGCAAAACTACTATATAGAAACTCTGAGCAGATAAAGGTTTATATAGAGCTGGGAGATCAAAAGATTAACTGGGAACAATTTGGAGTGTGGTATATGCTTTATATCTTGATTGAGGTGGTGTTTAGCTTTAATCCTTGACCTTTACATATTATTATAAATAATTTGAGATCAGAATAAGTTGGGTGAATTGTCCAAAGTGATGTAGTTTAATAATCAGAGAGAAGACAGGTGGATCTAATTATCAATAACTGTTTCTATTATGTTATGTAATGAGTCAATAGTAATAGTGCTTCCCCCAAGAACCTGGTAAAACTCTGACCTAACTTTTTATACAAGTAAAGCATGGACATGAAAGTATAACTATTGTGTATTCCAAACACCTGCATTCCAAACCTCTCCTCTTCCTCATCCTGCTTCTCCTCCCATGATAGTGCCATTTCTCAGATAATGCTTCCTTGAGGGCTCAGCAGATGAAAAAACTGCCTGCAATGCAGGAGGCTCAGGTTTGATCTCTGGGTCAGAAAGATCCGCTGGAGGAGGAAATGGCATACGTTCCAGTATTCTTACCTGAGAAATCCCATGGACAGAGGAACCTGATGGGCAACTAGGTCGTAAAGAGTCAGACAGGACTGAGGGGCTGAGTATGCATCTGAACTGGCAGAAGAGTTTCCTTTTGGGGTGTGTGGGATTGAACCCTTAAGCTAGGTTGGCATTTTTCTTGCCTGTTAGCCTAAGACATTGTACATGGTGACTGGGCCACTGATGTGTGTTCAAACTTGTATTTTTGTTCCACTTTTCAGAATACAGAGGTGGCGATAGTTCACCTGAAGGAAGAAATGAAGATTGGAGTTCTCTCCAAGGTCATTTTGACAAGAGGAGCCCTCGTTATGAAGATGGTGGATATGAGACTCAGCCTTCACACCACTGCGATGATGATGGAAGTATGATGATGAGTATTGTCCATGAGGGCCCTAAAGAAAGAAAGTAAGTGACTGGGCAAAGGGCTTTGCACACAGCAGCCCCTGGGACAGTGCAGCTCTCCCTGTGGACTTCTTTTCCTTCTCTCACTGTAAAACTGAAGTATGCTAGAAGTGGAATAATGGTTGTGCAACCCTAATTGTGGAGTTTTCCCTGGTGATCAGTGGTAAAGAATCCACCTGCCAATACAGGAGATGAGAGTTCAATCACTGGGTCAGGAAGACCCCCTGGAGAAGGAAATGGCAACCCATTCTGTTATTCTTCCCTGGGAAATCCCATGAACAGAGGAGCCTTGGTGGGCTACAGTCCATGGGGTTGCTAAGAGTCAGACACAACTTAGTGACTAAACAACAATGATCCAAACTGTAGTGCTGGTGTCAAAGAGACGAGTGTGTACAGAAGACTTTCTTAGCACTTATGACCACTCACCTTTCTTCTCTCCATGTCAGCTCTCCCTATTCCTTCCGAGGCAACAGGAGAGTGAGATGGCACAGAAAAGGCAATATCCATGTTACTGTGTGGGGAAACGGAAAACCTGTGATGAGAGAAGTGAGGGAGGACACACAAGATGGTGCCCAAGGGAACTGGTTTAAGGTCACAGTGAGTATCTTGAAAAAGTATGGAATGCAAAGGAAAGAAAAGTCAGGAGGAGTTATGTTGGTCTCATGTTGAGCTGCTAGTTTGTTTTGCTGGGGACAGTTTGTAACCTGATTCTTTTATTGTTTAGTTAACAGTCTTGTTCATCTAAGGGCAAGTTCAGAGAAGCAATATAAAGGGAACAGACCGACTATAGGGAGAATGTTGGAGACTATCTCAAGGCAAAGACATGAACTACTGACTAGGATATGGAGCAGCTCTGCACTAGAGGTCTCAGTTTGGCTAGCTGAGTGTGGGACATGAGGGGGCAGAGTCTCTGGAGACCTTGTCTGAGGGGCAAGCAGTATCTGCATTAGGTGGAACTTTATTAAAGAAAGATCATCTCTAACACCTTGATTGATTGGCAGAGAGCTTTGATCAGAGAAGGCAATGGTACCCCACTCTAATACTCTTGCCTGGAAAATCCCATGGACAGAGGAGCCTGGTGGGCTGCAGTCCATGGGGTCGCTGAGAGTCGGGCACGACTGAGCAACATCACTTTCATTTTTTGCATTGGAGAAGGAAATGGCAACCCACTCCACTGTTCTTGCCTGGAGAATCCCAGGGACAGCAGAGCCTAGTGGGCTGATGTCTATGGGGTCGCACAGAGTCGGACACTACTGAAGTGACTTAGCAGCTTAGTAGAGCTTTGACTGGAGAGGAGTGTTTTATAAATCCATATTATGCACAAACATAAGAAATCATACCAGTGGTCCCTTCTTTAGATGCCCTTTCAAGCTCAGTAGAAGACTGGAAAAGAACAGGAAAAGGTTTGTTCTTCAGGCTAAATTCCCTCTCATCTGTCCTCTGTCCCAACCCCTCTTTTCATCCTTAGATTCCTTGTGGGAAGAAGTATGACAAGATATGGCTAATGAACTCAATCCAGAGCCTATGCAGTGTTTGCTTTACTCCAGTGGATGTAAGAGAGGATGCTGAAGCCAGATGAGTGGGCACAGGGAAGGGGGAGAGATCTGGTATAGCAGGGTCTGTTGGCCTCTGATACTATTGCTGTTACATTTAATCCCTGTAGTTCCACTATGTGAGAAATGGGGCTCGATTTTTGTTCAGAAAACTAGCACTGCTTCTGCCTTGATGGATGTCAGCTACAAGATCTGTGATGAGATGAACCGAAAGGTGTGTGTCCACATCATTGCCTATAATGCATCCTGGGACAGGAGGACGGGCCTGGGGCTAGTTGTCGTCTTTGGAACTAGAGTTGCTGCTTACCCCACCTCTTCTTCCTGTAGATACCTATCTTTGTCAACCCCTCTGCTGTTCCCTACTCTGTGCGTAATAAGTTGGGACCAGAAAAAATGGAGCAGCTAAAGGTAATGCCAACTCAAGGCATGCTGTATGCCAACACTCACCACTGTCTCTTCTTCCCCCAGCCCCCCATCCCTCTCACCCCCGATTTTCCTGCCACCACCATAGTCTCAAGAGTGGCTCTCTCCCTCTCTCTGTCTCTGCAGCTGACCTTTAACAAACGATTTGATGTCTCCCAGCAATCTCTTGACCTACAGAAGCTCCGCTTTGACCCAGGTATGGCTGACAGTAGTAATTTGAGGGCAAGTGCGGGCAGAAGGGTTCTTCCTGGAGGGAGACTTGGGGATGGTAATGTGGTGAGGAGCTGATTATAGGCCTGGACCCGACTTGGTGTTCTGATTCCCTCCCCTTCCCTTCCTGAAGACTTGGTGGGCCATGATATTGAGATAATTCTGAATCGAAGAAACTGCATGGCTGCTGCCCTGCAGGTCATCAAGAAGAACTTCCCTGAGGTGAGGCTGAAGGCCCAGCCCTAATATTATGGTAGCGGGTGAAGAGATGGGTTGGAGGACAGATTTGTCTCCAAGATCCAGGATAGTAGCCTTCACTCTAACTCTTCTTCACCCAAAGCTATTGTCCTTGAACCTGAGCTGCAATAAACTGTACCAGCTGGACGGCCTGTCTGACATTGTGCACATGGTCCCCACAATCAAGATCCTGGACATCTCCAAAAATGAGGTGAGCAGAGGGAGCCGGATCAAAGTTGGGATGAGAGTAGGTGGTTGGTTGTGGTCATCAGAGTGATGACAGGAGGCAGATGAGGGCACCTGAGGGGTGAGGATCGGAGGCTGGGCTGCAGGGGCCTGGTTGTTTCTCTTGCCCTAGGATTCCTTTTCCAATTTCCTCTCCATATTTCTCAGCTGAATGCTATGTGTGAGTTGAACAAGATGAAGGGGCTGAAGCTTGAAGAACTGTGGCTGCATGGGAACCCACTGTGTGACAGCTTTCCAGACCAGTCCACCTACATAAGGTCTGTGTGAGACCATCCTGTCACCTTTCTAGGTGACCTTCACCCATGGGGGCCTAAACTATTACTGACGGTACCTCTTTGCCAAAGGAGGCAGCCCTAGTCTCCTGGGAGGGTCATAGGCTCTGCCTTCTCTTTTCTGTGTTCCTTCAGTTCAGTTCAGTTCAGTCACTCAGTCGTGTCCGACTCTTTGCAACCCCATGGACTACAGCACGCCAGGCCTCCCTGACCATCACCAACTCCCAGAGTTTACTCAAACTCATGCCCATTGAGTTGGTGATGCCATCTAACCATCCCATCCTCTGTCGTCCCCTTCTCCTCTTGCCTTCAACCATTCCCAGCATCAGGGTCTTTTGCAGTGAGTCAGCTCTTCGCATCAGGTGGCCAAAGTACTGGAGTTTCAGCTTCAGCATCAGTCCTTCCAATGGATATTCAGGGCTGATTTCCTTTAGGAAGGACTGGTTGGATCTCCTTGCAGTCCAAGGGACGCTCAAGAGTCTTCTCCAACACCACAGCTCAAAAACATCAATTCTTTGTTGCTCAGCTTTCTTCACAGTCCAACTCTCACATCCATACATGACCACTGGAAAAACCATAGCCTTGACTAGATGGACCTTTGTTGGCAAAGCAATGTCTCTGCTTTTTAATATGCTGTCAAGGTTGGTCATAACTTTTCTTTCAAGGAGTAAGCGTCTTTTTATTTCATGGCTACAGTCACCATCTGCGGTGATTTTGGAGCCCCCCAAAATAAAGTCTGCCCCTGTTTCCCCATCTATTTTCCATGAAGTGATGGGACCGGGTGCTATGATCTTCGTTTTCTGAATGTTGAGCTTTAAGCCAATTTTTTCACTCTCCTCTTTAACTTCCATCAAGAGACTCTTCAGTTCTTCTTCACTTTCTGCCATAAGGGCGGTGTCATCTGCATATCTGAGGTTATTGTGTCCCTTACCTGTGAGGAATTTCCTTCCTCTGACCTGCTTACCTCTTCAGGTCTCAGAAGTCTGCTTCTGGTTCTCTGCCCCCTAGCATTCTCCACCAGGGCCTCCCAAGAGTATGGTTCAGGAATCAGGGCTCCTCTCTCTCACCGAGACCAGGAGTGACCAGAGTTGACCCTACTGCTGAGCCCTAGACTGAGAAGGGTCCTCCAGGTCCGGGCCTCATGCTGAGACGGGGCTTCCCTCCTCCATTCAGAGAGGGTCCTTCTCCCCCTTCCTCCAAAAGGGTTCCCCTCCTCTTCTTTGTTGACACAGGGGCTTTCCTGCCCAGTGCTGGGGGTGGCTGCTGTCATGACATCTGTTCCCCTGGCCCAAAGCCAGGGGCTGGATCCTTCTTAGGAAAAAGCAAGGTTCCTTAAGTCAAGGGGCCAGAAGTTGGCCACCATCAGTGAGCAGAGAGCTTCCTGAGGCAGGAGAGGAAGGCAGGGGGCAGAGGAATGAGAGGAAACTGCAAGACAGGCCTCTCGGGGGACACCGCCTCTCCTTCCCTGCACACGTCACATCCTCCTGCCTGTCTTCCAGAGGACCCTCGGTAGCTTGAGACACGTGTGATTCCTCAGAGAAAGATCCAACTCAGACAGGCACAGGGGCCATTGGGATAGAAAGTGGTGATCAGGAAGGGCAGGCCAAAGACCCTCAACTGCACACTGAACCAGACAGGCGCAGGGGCCATTGGGGAAGAGAGTGGTGACCATAAGGGCGGGCCAAAGACCCTCAGCCCCACACTGACCTGGGACCCGGCCCTTTAAGATCTATCCCCCTGGCTACTCCGTTTCCCATGCCCAGGTCTACTGAGCTCACACAGGTGCCAAAGCTTCAAGAAGCATCCAGTGGCCCCCAGCCCAACATGTGCAGAGTTGCCATTCCCTACCTGGGGTGCCTGGGCTGTTCCGGGGCAGGGAAGGGAAGGGCTGCAGCAGGGGCACTGCTTCCTCTTTCTTCTGTCTTCTCCCCTGACCCCCAGCACAGTAGAGCTTCCTTCCCTTCCTTTCCCTTCCCTTCCCTTCGCTTTCTCTCTCTCCCTTGTCTCTGAGCCCTTGTTTCTCCCCTCCTCCCTCCACTCTCCTTCTGTCTTCATGCGTCTCTCTCCCTCCTGAGCCTCACCTTACTCACCTCCTTGCCACAGCCTCCTGGGCCATCCCTGAGGTGTGACCTGACTTGGCAGAGTGCTGGGTGCCCAGTGAGGTAGCAAAGCCCCAGGCTCCCATCCTCCCAGTCCCTCTTCTCTCCACAGCCTTCACTGGGCCCTGGAGGAAGGAAGGCAGGGGGGAGAAAAGGCCTGCAGACTGGATTTGAAGTGCTCGTCCTTGAGGCACAGGAGAAGGGAGTCAGGACATCCTAGGTGGGAGCTACTCAGGGGAAAGGAGAGGGAGAAGGAGAGGAGGAAGGAATATTAAACTTAAGGTACTCAGAGAGATGAGGAGATGGTGCCTTTCAATCAGATGAGAGATACTCAATGCTCAACAGGGAAGTCAACCCAAAACCCTCAAAATCAGAAGTTGAGGTGGGTACAAGGGGCTGCTGAATGGGCAAGAACACCCCAATCTCTGTTTATTGTGTTAATGTTTTAACTCAAATTAGGCATTACAACCTTGAACTATCAATCACCTCTTCTCTATTTTTGGTTTGGACAGTGCCATCATAGAATGTTTCCCAAAGTTACTGCGCCTGGTAAGTTCCTATGTAAATCATTGTATCTTACTAACATTTCAGACCTCCTACACTCAAGCCCTTTGGGTCTTGCTTAGATTATGTGTTGGCATCAGACCCTTGCCCACTTTGGGGGATATGGAGTCCTAAAAATGACATATCCATAAAATATCCTGGAAAATATCCATAAACACATAACACAGACACATAAAAGTTGCATATAATACTAGAGATCTCTAAGACATTATGATGAAGACACCCACTGTAAGCTTGCCTATGGGCTTTCTAGGACCCTTTTACAACTTAACCTCCTATCCTCCGTGTCCTGAGATCATCCTTTTCCCTGATCATCCGGGGTCGCCCCTCTGGTCTCCACTCCTGACTTCCTCTTCCATTCTCCAGGATGGCCAGGAGTTACCCTCGCCAGTTGTCACTGACAGTCACACTCCCTGTGCAACAAAGCCCAGCAAGGTGAGGAAGAGGATGAAACAATATTTGGGGCTATTGCAGGCGAGGGTTTATCCACTACATAGTCTCAAATGCCTTTTGATTCCAGGAAAACTGTCAAGAATCTGACACACTGAAGAATATGATCCTTGAATTCTTGAAACAGTTAAGTTCACTTGGACTTGGGACCATGAGGAATAGAGAGGGCTGAGACTGGGTCAGGCCACCAAACTGCAGGTCTCCTCACAGAGACTTTCAAGTCTCCTCTGGGGTTCGGATCACTGACAGCCTGTCCTCATTGCTGTTCCACAGATATTACTCCATCTATGACTCTGGAAACCGATCTGGTCTCCTTTGTGCTTACCACCACAAGGCCTGCTTCTCCCTGACCATTCCATTCCACTCTGAGGATCCAGCCCTGTGAGTATCACTGCCCAGACGCCTCCATCAGGCTGTGTGGTTCCCCAGCAGACACAGGCCAGCTCTTGCTAACATCCCTGCTGGCTGGACCACCACCCATTGTTCCTCTGTCTCCTAGAAGCAGCTTATGCCCGTACTTCAAGAACAGCAGGAATATAAAGAAGGTCAAGGACCCCAGTGAGTGTGGTGGGAAGGCTGGGCAGGAAGGGTGGTGAGGGAGCCAGTCATAGGGTCCAGGGCATGGCAAGCCTGACTTCTGCTTTCTTCCCCTCCTGTACAGACCTGCGTGTCCAGCAGTTGAAGCATACAAATAGTGACATTGTGTGTGCCCTCTGTGTGTTGCCCAAAACTCAGCATGACGTCAGCTCCTTCCTGGTGGACGTGTGGTTCCAGACAGTGAGTGTGTGCTTCTCCCCTTGGTGGGGCGGCAGTGGCGGGGGGCAGCCTGTGGGGGATGGTCAGGCAGGAAGCCCCGGGTGCGGAAGAGGCTGAGGGGCGACATTACCTGGGCTCTTCCTTTCCAGGGCACGCTGCTCTGCTTCTCTGTCAATGGGGTGTTCAAGGAAGGTAAGTGTGTGTAGCCCTCTTCCCCCAGATGCCCCACTGCTCCCTCCTCTGGCTAGGCTCCCGCCTCAAGAGCCCTTCCAGCTTCTCTCCCTCCCCTGGACTCCCCTCCCCTTCGCTCCCCTTTCTCTTCCCTCCCCGTTATTTCCCTCCCTTCCGCTCCCTTCCCCTCTGTGTCTTCCAGCCCTCAGTCTTCCCATAGACAACCCAGATCTGAACTGCATCCATGTCTGCCTTCCTGCCCTGGGCATTACGGACATAGGCTGTGGAGTTTGGTGGCTCCCATCTCAGATCCTTACACTGAGAACTTGAGCCATTACTTAACCTCACAGTTTCCTCATTTGCAAAATGGGGTCATAATATCCACCTCTTGGGCAGCAATGAAGAACGCTTCCCATGAACTTGTGAAATGGTTGCCATGGGGACATGTCACTGGGAGCAGACAGCTCCTACAGTTGCCCTCCCCATTCCCAACACCCTGGCTCCCCAAGTGAACAGCTGTCCCCTCAGCATGACTGAGGTCCAGCACGGGAGCCTGTAAACATGTGGGGCTCTAAGAGCTATTGTTTGTTGTTTGTTGCTGAAGTGGAAGGAGGGTCTCAGGACTGTGTGCGTGCCTTCACCCGGACCTTCATCATTACCCCTGCCAGCTCTTCAAGGTGAGAGCCGTGTTGTGGGCAGAATGACCCATCCAGCGTGGTTTCAGGGTCCTGGACATGTGGTGGTGCAGACCTTAGGCTGACTCAGTAATGTGGAAAGCCAGCAGGGAGCTCCAAGGAGCAGTCTAGCCTAGTGGTTAGGAAGAGCATGGGCTCTGGAATCGGCACATGGGTTCTCTCCCTGACCCAACACTCTTTGTGTGACCTTGGTCAAGCCACAGGGTTTCTCTGTGACTTGGTATCATCTTCTGAAAATGGGGATCAGTCCTGTACTGCAGTGTACTGGTCTGCTCTTCAGGAGTAGATGTGAAGTTGTCCCTGGGTTGGGGATCAGCCTATCCATTGAGTGAAGCTGGTAGACAATCTCTCTGAAGGTGGGCTCTGTGCAAGGGGCAGAGGAACCAGTCAAGGAGCCTGGGGACAGACACAAGAGGGGGATGGGAGGGATCTAGTTGCTGAGTGGCGGTGGCAGCAGTCGGATTGGGGGTGCTGGTTGTCCATCCATCAGTTGTCTAAATGTGCATTTTTCCTCCAGTCTTTGTATAGTGAATGACGAGCTGTTTGTGATGGAAGCCAGCCCTAAAATCACCCAGAGTGCATTCTCCATCCCAGTGCCCACACCGTCCACCAGCTCTGTGGCCACTTTGTCTGAGGAGCAGCAGCAAATGATACAAGCCTTCTCCATTCAGTCTGGGATGAACCATCAGTGGTCTCAGAAGTGAGTATTGTGTGTGCATGAAGATAAGGGGGAGTTGGGAGAATGATGGAATTAATAATGGGAACACACAGGCGATTTGGAAAAATCAGTATTTGGATATTTTGCTTGCAAAAAAGTAAGCTCATGAAAAAGATAAACAAATTTTATGGTTATATATGTAAAGCATTTTAAAAACAGTGCATGCTCATATGACATGATGTTTTATATGGAAATGCTAAGACATTCACTAAAAACTAAGAATACATAAACAAGTTCAGTAAAATTTCAGGATATAAGGTCAGTATACAAAAATCATTTATATTTCTATGCACTTAAAATGAAAAAATCCTAAATTAAGAAAACAATTTGATTTATAGTAGTATCAGAAAGAATAAATATTTAGAGCAAAATGTAACTAAAGAAGTGAAAAAACTACCTTAAAATCTTCAAAACATTGTTGGAGTAAATTAAACAAAATCTGTAAAAAAACACAGAAGGATATTCTGTGTTCGTGTTGAAAGACTTAATATTGTTAAGATTGTTCTGCTATTCAAAGTGATCTACAGAGTCCATACCACAGCAAAATCCCTGTTGGCTCCTTTCCAGAAATTGATTAAATGATCCTCAATTTTCACATGGAAGTGCATGGACTCAGAATAGTCAAAACAATATTGAAAGAGAATAATGTTGAGGATTCACAAGTCCTGGACGTCACAATTTCTAAACTTACTGCAAAGATACTATAATCAAGGCTGCATGGCACTGACATTTGATAGATCAGTGCAATAGAATTGAGAGTCCTGATATAAACCCTGACATTTGTAGCTGATTAATTTTTAGTGGGTGCCAAATTAATTAATGGAGGAAAAAAATAGTCTTTTTACAGATGGTGCTGGGACACATGAGTATTCACATGCCAAAAAAAAAAAAAAAGAATTGTGTCCCCTATCACAGACCATATACAAATATTGACTCAAAAGGGGTCAAAGGCCTACTATAAAATCGACAAGTATAAAAACTCTTGCTGACTCTCACTTAGTATGATAATCTCTAGGTCCATCCATGTGGCTGCAAATGGTATTATTTTGTTCTTTTTATGACTGAGTAATATTCCATTGTATATATGTACCATGTCTTCTTTACCCATTTCTCTGACAATGGACATTTATGCTGCTTCCATGGCTTGTCTAATGTGAATAGTGCTGCTATGAACACTGGGATGTGTGTATCTCTTTGAATTATGGTTTTCCCTGTATATATGCCCAGGAATAGGATTGATGAATCATATGATAGTTCTAGATTTAGTTTTCTAAGGCACCTTTGTGAAAAGTGAAAGTGAAGGTCACTCAGTCATGTCCAACTCTTTGTGACCCCACGGACTGTATAGTACATGGAATTCTCTAGGCCAGAATACTGGAGTGAGTAGCCTTTCCCTTCTCCAGGGGATCTTCCCAACCCAGGGATCGAACCTAGGTCTCCTGCATTGCAGGCAGATTCTTTACCAGCTGAGCCACAAGGGAAGGCTGTATTGTTGTCCATACTGGTTGTACCAATTTACATTTCCAACAGTGTAGGAGGGTTCCCTTTTCTCCACATCCTCTCTAGCATTTATTGTTCATAAATTTTTTAATGCTAGCCATTCTGGCTGGTGTGAGGTATACCTCATTGTCATTCTGATTTGCATTTCTCTAATAATTAGTGATGTTGAGCATCTTTTCATGTGTTTTTGGCTTTCTGTATATAATCTTTGGGGAAACATCTATTTGGATCTTCTTCCCATTTTTTGGCTAGGTAAGTAAAGTAAATCAGACAGAGAAAGACAAATATCATATGATATCACTTACATGTGAAATCTAATAAAAATGATACAAATGAACTTATTTACAAAATAGAAATAGACACAGATCTTGAAATAAATTTATGGTTACCGAAGGGAAAGTGTGGGGAGAAGTGATAAATTAGGAGATTGGGATTAATATCTACGCACTACTATATATAAAATATATATAGTATATATATATATATATATATATATATATATAGCACAGGGAACTTTATTCAATGTTCTGTAATAACCTATGTGGGAAAATAATCTGAAAAATTATATATATATATATATATACTCACTTTGTTATATACCTGAAACTAACATAACATTGTAAGTCAATTATACTCCAATAAAAATTGTAAAAAGCACTTAGAAGAAAACATAGGTGTATATCTTCATGACCTTGAATCAGGCACCAGTTTCTTGTATGTGACACCAAAAACACAAGCAGCCAAAGAAACAAATAAATTGCACTTCATCAAAAATAAAAACTTTTGTACATCAAAGGACACTATCAAGAAAGTGAACATAGCACCCTCACAATGGGAGAAAATATTTGCAAATCTCATATCTGATCAGCTCCACTGTCTAGAATATTGAAAGAGTTTACAAGTCAACAATCAAAACATAAATACCAATTTAAAAATGGAGAAAGGATTTGAATAGATATTTCTCTAAATATGGTATACAAATGACCGAGAAGCACATAAAAACACGCTCAACATCATTAATCATTAGGAAAATACAAATCAAAACAACCACTCACTTTGCATCCACTAAGATGGCTTTAATCAATGAAACAAAAGATAAGCATAGGTGAAGGTGTGGAGAAGTTAGAATGCTCATATATTAGAGGTATATGGAACACTCACTTCGGGAAAACATTTGGAAGTTCCTCAAAATGTTAGAATGGAGTTATATTACCCGGTAATCCCACTCCTAAGTATCTACCGGGAGAAATGAAAGCATACGTTCACTCTCAAACTTATTCAGAAATAGCATTATTCATAATAACCAAAATATGGAAACAACTGATGAATGGATGAATAAAATGGGTACATCCATATAGGAGAATGTTATTCAGTCATAAAAAAGAATACAGTTCTGATATATGTCATGACAGGGATGAACCTTGAAAACATGATGCTAAGTGAAAGAAGCCAGTCACAAGAAGTCAGATATTGTAGGAAATGTCCATAATTGGCAAATCCACAGGGACCAAAAGCATATTAGTGGTTGCCAGGGGAAAGGGAGGAATAGAGAGGGATCATTAATGGTTAAGGAGTTTCTTTTTGAGGTGTTAAAATGATTCTGGAATTAGATAGATGTTATAGGCACACAATCTTTTGACTAATAAAAAGCACTGATTTGTATACTTTAAAATGATTGTGATTATATAAAAGACAGTTGGAAACTAGTATTTTATAATTTTTCATTTGTCATTTTCTTAAATATCTTGATAAGTATATGTTGAATTCCCTTGTTCTTTTGCACAGCTCTGTTTTCTGTTTTGAACTCCAGTGGGCATGAATGCTAGTGACAGATGATTTGGTTTTCACTGGTCTTTCTTCATCATCACACAGAGTGTTCACACTGGTCCATGTGTCCCAGCAAGAAAGTGGCATGTGTTTAGTGGTGGCATTGCAATGTCCGCGTGTCTGCGCTGTGGCACTAATGAGAGCACCTGTTCTTCTCCCATCGCAGGTGCCTTCGGGACAATGAATGGGACTACACCAGAGCTGGTCAAATCTTCTGTATGTTCAAGGTGAGGTCTGGGAATCAAGTAGATTAAAGATAAACGTTTCTGGGCCTTTGGGGAGGCCAAGAAAGTGGAAGCTGGTGGCCTGGGAATGGAACTTGGGGACTGGATTTTTAACATCCCAACTCCTTCCCTCCAGGCTGAGGGCAAGATCCCAGAGGAAGCCTTCAAAGAAATCCCCTAAAAGGAGCCCTTGGATGTCGTCTTTGGCTTCATCCACATCGTCTTTTCTCTGTAGCCTCAGGCCACACCCATGCCTGGGGTTGGAGACTGACCAAGAAGCCAAAGTTACATTATAGGCCAATTAACATATCCTGAGGACCTGTTGTTCTGCATATCTCCCTCACTCATTACTGCTGTGTATGTTTTCATAATAAAGAGTGATGTTACAGGTTATATGTTATGTGTCCCACATTACTCTTCCCTGCCCCAATCATGAGCCAGTGGGTCCAGGCCTGAAAAGGCCTGCCCTCCTCCCTGACCCACATTCCCTTTGGTAGTCCCTGGCAGATACATCAGGCTTGATGTCAATAAATTATGATGAGAGGAAACATGATATGCTTCCAGGCATTGGGTTTTGGAGGTAGTGGGACCCAGATGCTCTTCCTAGAGATTCTCAGAAGCAGGCATGTGACCTGGAACAACAGAGGCTTTGCAAGGGATGCCAACTGGCTAGTGAGGGCAGTGGAAAGAAGGAAAGAAGATGGGGACGTACATGTTTTACTTTTTATTCTTAATTACTTCCAAAGACCATACTATGAACAGTTTCAAGATTTTCATACAGATGAATGAGAAATCCTAGAGGAAGGCATGGCAACCCACTCCAGTATTCTTCCCTGGAGAATCCCGTGGACAGAGGAACCTGGTAGGCTACAGTTCAAAGGGCCACACACAGTTGAACACAACTGAAGTGATGTGAGCATGCATGCACGAGTGAGAAATGGGCCTTTTCACACCTTTCACCATGCTTCCATAGGGATTCCAATTCATCCCCTGTACAGCCCTCTCCCCTTTTCTGAAGGTGCATTGTAGGAGGGATCTCACTTAGAGTAGGGGAGAGTCAGCCTGTCTACACATGCATCTCTCAGAGAGCGGACATCAGGTGCTTGAGAGGGTTGAGCCATTTCGTTTCACTTCCAAACAACACGAAATCTCACATTATGGTCAAGTCTGTGTGACCTTTTTCACTGACACGATTAGCAGTACAGAATTGCAAGCAAGAGTTGAAAGGGACACAACTTATCTTCTCCACTTCTGTAATGTCTATCCTTCAGACAACAAGCAGGCACAATTTTTGAAATGAGAATAATAGCAGTATCTCATTTTAAGCTACCTGATGATACAGATGTGGTACCACCAGTTTACAGATTATGCCTCCATTGTGGGGTACTGCATAAGTTATTTTCTACCACATGCAACTTTTCAGTTCTTTATGTGCATGAAGGATCCATATATTGGCTTGTGAACTCTTTAAAAATATGAACTAAGGGGATGATTGCCATTAAATTAGGAATTTTGCTGTTCAGTTGCTAACTTGTGTCCAACTCTTTGCAGCCCCATGGACTGCAGCACACCAGGCTTCCCTTCCTTCACTGTCTCCGAGAGTTTGCTCAGATTCATGTCCACTGAGTCAGTGGTCCTATCTAACCATTTCGTCCCCTGCCACCCTCTTCTCCTGTCGTCATTCTTTTCCAGCATCAGGGGTCTTTTCTAATGAGTTGGTACTTCACATTATGTGGCCAAAGTACTGCAGCATCAGTCCTTCCAATGAATATTCAGGGTTGATTTCCTTTAGGATTGACTTGTTTGATCTCCTTGCTGTCCAAGGGACTCTCAAGAGTCTTCTCCAACAGCGCAGTTCAAAAGCATCAATTCTTCGGCGCTCAGCCTTCTTTATGGTGCAACTCTCACATTCATTCCTACACGACTACAGGAAAAAACATAACTTTGACTATACAGACCTTTGTCGTCAAAGTGATGTCTCTCCTTTTAATACACAATCTAGGCTCGCCATAGCTTTTCTTCCAAGGAGCAAGTGTCTTTTAATTTCATGGCTGCAGTCACCATCTGCAGTGATTTTGGAGCCCAGGAAAATAAAGTCTGCCACTGCTTCCACTTTTCCCCCTTCTATTTGCCATGAAGACATGGGACCAGAAGCCATGATCTTAATTTTTTAAATGTTGAGTTTTAAGCCAGCTTTTTCACTGTTCTCATTCACCCCCATCAAGGGGCTCTTTAATCCCTCTTCAGTTCATTCAGTTCAGTCACTCAGTCATGTCCGACTCTTTGGAACCCCATGAACTGCAGCACGCCAGGCCTCCCTGTCCATCACCAACTCCTGGAGTTCACCCAAACCATGTCCATTGAGTTGGTGATGCCATCTCCCTCCTCTGTCGTCCCCTTCTCTTCCCGCCTTCAATCTTTCCCAGCATCAGGGTCTTTTCAAATGAGTCAGTTCTTTGCATCAGGTGGTCAAAGAATTGGAGTTTCAGCTTCAGCATCAGTCCTTCCAATGAATATTCAGGACTGATTTCCTTTAGGATGGACCGGTTGGATCTCCTTGACGTCCAAGGGACTCTCAAGAGTCTTCTCCAACACCAGTTCAAAAGCATCAATTCGTCGGTGCTCAGCTTCCTTTATAGTCCAACTCTCACATCCATACATGACTGCTAGAAAAACCATAGCTTTGACTAGATGGACCTTTGTTGGCAAAGTAATGTCTCTGCTTTTACACTTGATCTTAGCCAAAAGGCCGAGAAGTGATTGTCTATGCTTTTTAATAAGCTGTCTACGTTGGTCATAACTTTTCTTCCAAGGAGCAAGCATCTTTTAATTTCTTGGCTGCAATCACCATCTGCAGTGATTTTGGAGCCCCTAAAAGTAAAGTCTGTCACTGTATCCACTGTTTCCCCATCTCTTTGCCATAAAGTGATGCTATGATCTTAGTTTTCTGAATGTTGAGTTTTAAGCCAACTTTTTCACTCTCCTTTTTCACTCTCATCAAGAGGCTCTTTAGTTCTTCTTCACTTTCTGCCACAAAGGTGGTATCATCTGCATATCTGAGGGTATTGTTATTTCTGCAAATCTTGATTTCAGCTTGTGCTTCATCCAGCCCAGAATTTCGCATGATGTACTCTGCATATAAGTTAAATAAGCAGGATGACAATACACAGCCTTGACGCACTCCTTTCCCAATTTTGAACCAGTCAGTTCCACTTATTGTTCTGTTGCCTCTTGACCTGCATACAGGTTTCTCAGGAGACAGGTATGATGGTCTATTATTCCATCTTTTTAAGAATTTTCCACAGTTTGTTGTGATCCACTCAGTCAAATGCTTTTGTTTCGTCAATGAAGCAGAAGTAGATGTTTTTCTGGAATTCCCTTGCTTTCTCTATGATCCAATGAATGTCGCAATTAATGTTACTTCATGTAATGCCTAAATTATCACAGACCAGACTTGACATTCTCAGCTAGAGAACAGAGATCACAGTGTACACTTCTCAGTCACATGTGAGGAAGAGAGGCAGACTCCAGTGTAAACCAACAATTGCACTGTCTGGCTCAACTCAGGCTCTTTGAGATCCCTTGTGGACAGGGAACATGGAACTCATTATATGGACCTTCTACATCCTCACTCTACATCATCAGGCTTCCACATCCTTGACCTCCTTCTTTAGCCAGCTCAGATGCTACCTTGGTCTTCCATTCACTTGTTCTCCTGCAGATTCCTTGCTTTCAGTTCCTTTGTGTTGATGATTCCAAGCAAATGTTAACTCTGCAGCCTGTCTCTCTGAATCTCTTTCTGTCCTTCATCTCCAACTAACTTGTGCACCTTCCCTCAGAATTGCTCTGGCTCCCGTGTGGTACTTTCTACTACCAACACTTTGTCCCAGAACTTTTGTCTCAACCGATCGCTTACCCCTGGGATCTCCGCCTGTAGCCCCCATCCCCAGCCCTACTACTACTGCTTATATTCCAAAATATGGATTCTATTTATCCTATTTACCTGCTCATAAGTTTGTTTTTACTTCAAATGGAAGTTATGAAGCTATGCAAAATAAAATCATGATTAATTCCTAAATTCGGCAATAAAAACATTTCAAAACACTCCTTCAAAACATTGACAATGAACTGTACTGATTCTTTCACCGTAAAAATCAATGAGATTGAAAGATGTATGAAAAAATGAAGAGAAAATTATCCATATACACTTCCAACTGTGGTGTTGGAGAAGACTCTTGAGGGTCCCTTGGACTGCAAGGAGATCCAACCAGTCCATTCTGAAGGAGATCAGCCCTGGGATTTCTTTGGAAGGAATGATGCTAAAGCTGAAACTCCAGTACTTTGGCCACCTCATGCGAAGAGTTGACTCACTGGAAAAGACTCTGATGCTGGGAGGGATTGGGGGCAGGAGGAGAAGGGGACGACAGAGGATGAGATGGCTGGATGGCATCACTGACTCGATGGATGTGAGTTTGAGTGAACTCCGGGAGTTGATGATGCACAGGGAGGCCTGGAGTGCTACGATTCATGGGATCGCAAAGAGTTGGACACGACTTAGTGACTGAACTGAAGTGGAGTAATTTTAAAAGAGAGTAAACAAAAAAATTTACAGTAAACATGTCACATAAACATGCATGTCTTCAATTGGTCTTGTCGTCCAACCTACTGGTTAAGGCCTGAGTTTCACAAATCCTACCTTCTTTGTCAAATTGAAACATTCAATTTGGCTGTACCTGATGTACATCCACATAACAGAAATCAACAGAGAAGGATGTATGTCTGTGTACGTAACTATTGTGGGTTCTATCCTTTTAGACACGTTTGCTTTATACAAGCATCCACACATACACATAGGTAAATCATCAACAACAATTGCAATTACATTGTTCATACATCATGCAACTCTTTTAAAACAATTAACTGTGAATTCCTTTTCAGGCCAGTAGATTTGTATGAAATATGTTTCTGGGACTGGATTATAACAAGTCTTGTTTTCAAAAGTGCCTCTTGCTTACTTTCCTCAACTATAAAACTAGCATATGTTTGTAGTTGGTAGAAATACAAAAAGAAAAAAAGAAAAGATGTGCATATGTGGGAAGTGAAATGATCCTATATCTACCTCATTTCCCTCTGCTGAGATAATCCTTTGTCAGTGGTATGGAGCACATATTGCAGATGCTTTTCTCCAGTATATGTACACAATACATTCAGATGCACAAGATGTATGAGCAGATATATGCACTTTTGTTTCTGTGAATGGGATTACAGCCAACTGTATCAGGCAAGTCACCTTTTTTGAGCTAAGGATAAAATTACCAAAACTTTTATTTGTATAATTATTGTGGTTGGTGTCTTAAGTTTAATTGCAATCCTATAGTTTTCACTTATGTGTCTGTATCCTAATCCAAGAGAATTCCTTGTATACAAAAATGCTTTCTGAGGTGTATATGGATAATATTCTCTTCATTTTCATACATCTTTCAATCTCATTGATTTTTACGGTGAAGAAATCAGTACAGTTCATTGTGAATGTTTTGAAGGAGTGTTTTGAAATGTTTTTATTGCCGAATTAAGGAATTAGTCATGATTTTATTTTGCATAGTTTCACAACTTCCATTTGAAGTAAAACTTGCTCATTTTGCCAAATGATTATTTTTCCATTGGAAAATAAAACAAAAATTGGAGGTTGGTGCCATCTAGTGACAAAATCCAGAATTGCAGCTTAGCTTCACCTTTTTTAGAAGCCTGTAAAGAAAACTGCGACCCCTTTAACAGCAAGGGACATTCAGGGTATTTGTATCCAACCTTCTCAGCCTGCAATGTGGGAGACCTCGGTTCGATTCCTGGGCTGGGAAGACCCACTAGAGAAGGGATAGGCTACCCACTCCAGTATTCTTGGGCTTCCTTTGTGGCTCAGTTGGTAAAGAATCTGCCTGCAGTGTGGGAGACCTGGGTTCGATCCCTGGGTTAAGAAGATTCCCTGGAGAAGGGAAAGGCTACTCACTCCAGTATTCTGGCCTGGAGAATCCCATGGACTGTATAGTCCTTGGGGTCACAAAGAGTCAGACACGACTGAGTGACTTTCACTCCTTTTAAATCTAAATTGGAGCTAGAAATATTTCTGTATTTTGGAAGCTCTCCCAAAGCCCTCCTTCATCGGAAGCATCTATAGACCCCGGCTTAAAGTCATAGCGGATGCTGTGCAAGGAGGCCTGTACTCCTTGCGGTCCAGCCGCAAGTAATGTGCAGGCAGTGCTCCTTGCGGTCCAGCAGCAGGTTGGCAGTCTAGTTCAAGGCTGCGCATGGGCACCTTGGTGAGCCCGTGGCCCAAACTCCCGCTCGAGAGAGTCCAGAGGAGCTGCGCTCCTGGGCCAGCGCTCTGAGGGTGAATCGGGAGCCAAGCCTGCACCCACCCGCAGCCCGAAACAAGTCTTCAAAGTTTTAATGGTACCGTTCCCTTAATGAGCACAGAAGTACCCTCCAGGCGCTGTTCCTGTGGTGTGTGTGTGTGTGTGTGTGTGTGTGTGTGTGTGAGACTCAGTCGTGTCCAACTCTTTGTGACCACATGGACTGTAGTTCCCACCAGGCTCCTATGGCCATGGTTTTCTTCAAGCAAGAATAATGGAGTGGGTTGCCATTCCCTTCTCCAGGGAATGTTCCCCACCGAGAAATTGCACCTGGGTCTTTACAGTCTGAGCTACCAGGAAAGCCTCTTACGAGTCTACGACCCTGTAACCCCTGTGCTGGAGAGACAGTAGTTAGATGCATTTCATTCCTTCAGTGGCCAGTATCCAAAGGCAGAAACCTCAGACCCATGCCATGCAAGATTAGACATTGTACCTCACCCCCACCAAAATAATCTAAAGCATGGAGAATTGGTATTCAGCTGTTCTTAGCACCCTAACATGCATCAGAGTAAGGTGAAGTACTGGTAGGAGGGCAAACTTTCTGGGAGTTGAGGCTGGTGAGTGTTTGTGGCAGGGCCTGAAATTCTGCAGTTGTTACAGGATCCCAGGTGTGATGGTTAATTTTATGTGTCAATTTGTCCAGACTGTGGTATCCAGATAGTTGGTCAAACATTATTATGGATATTTCTGTGAAGGCCTTTTGGGGATGATGTTAGTATTTATCTACTTAGTTGGCTGCATGGGGTCTTAGTTGCAGCACGTGGGGTCGTTCAGGGCAGCACACTGGCTTCTCTCTGGTTGTGGCATGCAGGTTCTAGAGCACCCAGGTTCAATAGTTGCTGCTCGTGGACTCTCTAATTGTGGCACACAGGCTTAGTTTCCCTGTGGCATGTGGGATCTTAGTTCCCCAACCAGTGATTGAACCCACATCTCCTGCATTGGAAGGTCAATTATTAACCACTGGACCACCAGGAAAGTCCTGAGATTAATATTTCAATTAGTAGACTCTGAATAAAGCATATGACTCTTTATAATGTAGGTGGGCCTCATCTAATCAGTTGAAGGTTTGAATAGACTGACTTCCCCAGAGAGAGAGGGGGAATTCTGCCAGCAGATTGCATTCAGACTCTAACTCCAGCTCTTCCCTAGGTCTCTAGCCTGCCAACCTACCCTGCAGATTTTAGACTTTCCAGGTTCCAGTTGCATGAGCCAATTTCTTTTAAAAATTAACTAGATACCAACAAATTGGACAACCTACAAGAAATGGGAAATTCTTAGAAACATACAACCTGTGAAGATTCAATCAAGAGGAATAGAAAACCTGAATAGACTAATCACTAGTAAGGAGATTGAATTAGTCATCAAAAATCTCTCAATGAAAAAAAGCTGAAGACCAGATGGCTTCACTGGTGAATTTCACCAAACATTTAAAGAATTAATGCCAATCTTTCTCAAATTCTTTCAAATAATTGAAGAAGAGGGAACATTCCCAAACCATTTTATGAAGTCAGAATTATTACCCTGATACCAAAACCAGAAAAGGACACTATAAGAAAAGAAAACTACAGGCCAGTATCCCTGATGCTAAAACTCTCAACAAAATACCACCAAACTGAATTCAGCAACATGTTTAAATGATCATTCTTGGGTCCAGAGGTGGGCCCCCAACTCAGCCTTCCCATCTCCCCAGGGGGTTCCATCTGGACAAGGCTCCCCCAGCCTTGTAGACCAGCCCCACTCAACGCCAACCCCAGTTCAACCTGCCCTGGCAGCAGGGGTGGCCCCCAGCAGCAGCAGGGCTCTCCAGACCAGAGTTTCTCCCATCTTCAGGATGGACCCACTCACTACATGGGCCTTGCAGGGATGGCAGTGAGTCTTGGTCAACTGCCTCTCCTAGGCTCCTCAGGAAACCCCTTGCCCACTGGAAGTTAAGGTCCCCTAGCAGACCACGTGCCCAGGCCAAGCTCCCCAGATCCCAGGCCTTTGGCTTTAGCCTTCCAGCCCCAGCTTACCCTCTGTGTCCCCCCTTCACACCCTAGGCTCCAAGGACACAGACCTGGGGTGGGAGACAGACCCTCCTGGTGAAAGGCTGGCTGTTGCCCAGCTCTTGGGAGTGCTGGCCAGGTACAGGTGTGCTCCTGCAGGCCTCTGCCTGCCGTGGGCCTTGTGTCTCCTAAGGCCTGTGCTCCCCCCAACCCTGTGCTGCCTACCCACCTCTCCCAGGGAGCTCCAGCCTTCTTTTGGGCCCTGGGCAGTCTGTGCTGGCCAAGGCAGCGCAGTTGGTGCCACTGGCTCCTGTTCCACCAGCCCTGGGCCCTGGCAGCTCCACCCCTGCCCCCACCCTCTGACTGAGCTCTGCATGTTCCACTAACCCAGGAAGGCGGTGGCTGAAGGCGCCTGGCTTCAGCTGCCTCCACGGGCAGAACACTAATCTGACCATGGAGCACCTGCTGCACTCATCCCAAAAAGAGCAACTCCATTCTTGCCTTTTTGACTAGTCATTCTGACAGGTGTGAGGTGCTATCTCATTGAGGGTTGGATTTGCATTGCCCTGATGACTAGTGATGTTGACCATCTTTTTCATGGGCCTATTGGTGAAGATGTGAAGAAAAGAGAGCCTTCATTCACTGCTAGTGGGGATGCAAATTAGTGTAGCCACTAGGGTATGGAGGTGCCTCAAAATGTTAAAAATAGATTTGCCAAATGATCCAGCAATCTCACTGGGTATTTATCCTAAGAAAATGAAAACACTAGTTCAAAAGCTCTATGCACCTTAATGTTCATAGCAGCATTATTTTACAGTAACCAATTAATGGGAGCAACTTAAGTGCCCATCAACAGACAAATGGATAAAAACAATGTGTTATACACACACACACACAATGGAATATTACTCAGCAATAAAAAAGAACAAAATCTTGCCATCTGTGACAATGTGGATGAATGTGGAGGTACTATGTCTAGTGAAATAAGTCAGATAAAGAAAGGCAAATACTGTATGTTTTCACTTATATGTGGAATCTTAAAAACAGAACAAATGAGTAAATATAAAATCTGACTCACAGATACAAAGAACAAACAAGTGGTTGCCAGAGGGGAGAGAGACAGGGGATGGGCAAAGTAGATAAAGGGATTCAAAAGATACAAACTATCAATTATAAAATAAATTACAGGGATGTAATGTACAGCACAGCAAATATAGTCAATATTTTAATAATAATTTTGTATGGTGTGTAATCTATAAAATATTGAATCACTATGTTGTACACCTAAAACTAATATAATATTGTGAGTCAACTATAATTCAATAAAACATTCAAATAAAAATAAATAAAGGATCATTTGCTATGATCAAGTGTGATTTATCCCTGAGATACAAGCATGGTTCAATATGTGCAAATCAATACATGTGATTCATCTCACTAAAAGAATGAAAAAAATATTACATAATGGACATAGAAAAATATGTTTGACAAAATTCAATTTCCATTTATTATTAAACACTCTTAACGAATTAGGTGTAGAAAGAATGTATCTTAACATAATAAAGGCCATATATGACAAGGCCACAGCTAACATCATACTCAAATGGTGAACAGTTGAGAGCTTTTTCTCAAAAGTTAGGAATAAGAGTGCCCTCTCATCACTTTTATTCAACATAGTACTTGAAGTCCTTGCCAGAGCAATTAGGTGTTAAAAAGAAATAAAATGCATCAGGACTGGAAAGGAAGAAGTAAAATTGTCTTTATTTGCAGACGATGGGATTTTATATAAAGAAAATCCTAAAGATTGCCCCAAAATTGTTAGAGCTAGTCAATAAATTCAGTGAAGTGGCAGAGCACAAAATTAACATACAAAAATCATTTGCATTTCTTTATACAACAATGAATTATCTGAAAAGGGAAATAAAGAAAACAATCCATTTACATTAGCATCAAAAACAATAAAGTACTTAGAAATAAATTTAATTGAGGTGAAATATATCTCTACACTGAACACTACAAAACATTGATGAAAGAAATCAAAAAAGACATAAATAATTAGAAAGGTCTCTAATGTTCATGGATTAGAATAATTAATACTGTTAAAATGTCCACACTACATGAAGCTTTTTATAGATTCAGTGCAACATCTATCAAACTTCCAATGACATTTTTACAGAAATACAAAAAATAACCTTAAAATTTATATGGAACCACAAAAATCCTGAATAATCAAAACAATCCTGAGAGAGAAGAATAAAGCAGGGGCATCACACGTCCTGATTTCAAGCTATGTTATACAGCTGTAGTAATTAAAACCATATAGTACTGGCATAAATACACAAGGCCAATGAAGCAAAATGGAGAGGCCAGAAATAAACCCAAGCATATATGATCAACTAATATTTGACTGAAGAATCAAGAATACTCAATGAAAACCATCTCTTCAATAAGTGGTACAGGGAAAATTGGATATACACATGTAAAAGAATGAAACTAGACCCCTATCTTCCACCTTTAACAAAAATTAGTTTGAAATGGATTAAAGACTTAAATGTAAGACCAAGACAAATAAGTATATATTCAGTCCTGTTCATGAGTTTTCTACAGTTTTCCTTTAATCTGTACGTCAATCAGTCTGCTCCCAATGGTGATGAAAGTACAGCACCACAGAGTAATTCTGTTTGCTGGCTGTGCAAACCCCACTCACAGGACTGTCCTTTTGGATGGCTGGAGGAGTAATGGTCATTACAATGAACACTGCAAACAGGTATTCAGCCCTGTAGGTGCTGCACATTGCTCTGAGGGCTTTCAATATAGCATTTCATTTCATCTTCACTGTAACCTAGGGAGCAGATACTGCCTTGATTCCCACTTAACACCAGAGAAACGGTGAGACTTAGAGAAAGGAAAACTGTTACTAAAGATCATACGTTTTGCAACTAAAGGCACCTAAGTTCAAACCCATGCCCTGATCCACTGTTTAAGTACTGAGTATTTTTCTGTGTAAAAACTGAGCTCAGCACAGAGTAAGGAATCCAGCCAAGCTCATGGTTTAACATGGGCACAGGCCTCCCGAACCCAGTCTCCTGTCCAGCAGACCTTTCATTGTTTTTTTCCCATATGTTGTTGTTGTTTTTTAGTCACCAAGTCATGTCTGACTCTTTCTGAACCCATGGGCACAGGCAGCAGGCCGGGCTTCCCTGTCCCTCACCATCTCCTGGAGTTTGCCCAAGTTCATGTCCATTGAATCAGTGATGCCATCCAGCCATCTCATCCTCCGTCACCCCCTTCTCCTTCTGCCTTCTATCTTTCCCAGCATCAGGGTCTTTTCCAATGAGCTGGCTCTTCACATCAGGTGGCCAAAGTATTGGAGCTTCTGCTTCAGCATCAGTCATTCCAATGAATATTCAGGGATGATTTCCTTTAGAATTGACTGGTCTGATTTTCTTGCTGTCCAGGGGAATCTCAAGAGTCTTCTCCAGCACCACAGTTTAAAAGCATCAATCTTCAGTGCTCAGCCTTCATTATGGTCCAACTCTCATATCCATACGTGACTACTGAAAAAACCATAGCTTTGACTACATGGACATTTGTCAGCAAAGTGATGTCTTTGCTTTTAAATACACTGCCTAAGTTTGTCATAGCTTTTCTTCCAAGAAGCAATTGTCTTCTAATTTCATGACTGCAGTCACCATCTGCAGTGATTTTGGAGCCCAACAAGAGAAGAATCTGTCACTGCTTCCACCTTTCCCCTTCTATTTGCCATGACTGGATGCCATGATTAGTTTTTTTTTTTTTTTAAATATTGAGTTTTAAGCCAGCTTTTTCACTCTTCTCCTTCACCCTCATCAAGAGGTTCTTTAGCTCCTCTTCACTTTCTGCCATTAGAGTGATATCCTCTGCATATCTGAGGTTGTTGGTATTTCTTCCAGCAATCTTGATTCTAGCCTGTAACTCATCCAGCCCAGCATTTCGCATGATGTGCTCTGTGTATAAGTTAAATGAAAAGGGTGACAATAAACAGCCTTGTCGTATTCCTTTCTCAATCCTGAACCAGTCAGTTGTTGCATACAGAGTTCTAACTGTTCCTTCTTGACCCGCATATACACTTTTCCAATAGTTTGGACGTTCTTTAGGACTGCCCTTCTTGGGAACTGGGATGGGGATTGACGTTTTCCACTCCTGTGGCCACTGCTGGGTCTTCCAAATTTGCTGACATATTGAGTGCAGCACTTTAATACCATGATCTTTTAAGATTTTAAATAGCTCTGCTGGAATTCCACCGCCTCTACTAGCTTTATTGGCAGCAGTGCTTCCTAAGGCCCATCTGACTTCACACTCCCGGAATGTCTGGCTCTAGGTGAGTGACCACACCATTGTGGTTATCTGGGTCATTATCTGGGTCTTTTTGTACAGTTCTTATGTGTATTCTTACCACCTCTTCTTAATCTCTTCTTCTGTTAGATCCATACCATTTCTGTCCTTTATTCTGCCCATCTTTGCATGAAATGTTCCCTTGGTATCTCTAATTTTCTTGAAGAGATCTCTAGTCTTTCCCATTCTATTGTTTTCCTCTATTTCTTTGCATTATTCTTTGAAGAAGGCTTTCTTGTCTCTCCTTGCTATTCTCTGCAACTCTGCATTCAGCTGGATATATCTTTCTCTTTCTCTCTTGATTTTCACTTCTCTTTTCCCATATATGCTTTTTTTTAATCTGAGGCTCAGTTGGAAAGTGCTGCTCCAATAGCAAATCAGAAGGCAGAAAAGGGGACAGGAAATCACCTAGAATAAAAGCAGATTATTTTCTTTTTTCTCAAATTCTCATGCAATTCATGTCACAACACAGAAATGACACCAAAAGCCCATGCATTAGGTAAATATCTGTCAGTTTTTCTTCCTTGACTACATTTCCAGATGCTTTCTATAACAGATATGTTCATTGGTTTATTTAAAAGTCATCTCTTTCATGGGATGGACGGATGCGCTGGGCAGTACTCTGTCCTAGTCCTACAGTGTGCCAGACATTTCTATAGGTTTTCTCCTTTTTTGCCCCCAGAGCTCTGTGAGGAAGGTATCATTATTCCCATTTTATGAGTGATCAAGTATAGGCCCACAAAGCACTTACAGGGTTACACATCGATTGAGAAGCAGAATATTTCCTTCTCCACTATATACCCATTAGCTTCCTTTTTCAAGGATGGGCTTCCAAAGCTTAAAGGACTGACTGTTTCAAACTCTCCTGGAATTTTGCTCATGGGTACTTACTCAACACAGTACTGATTACAAGATGAAATCTTGTACCAGGAAGGTCAGTCTAGTTTCTGAAGTGTTAAGCAAGACTGACATGAGAGCAGAACTGTTGCTCTCTCTCTGGAGAATGACTTGAGAAAAGGTTACTGACATTTACACAAGGATTTTAATCAATAGGTACTTCATACTTTATTTAATTTAATCCTTATAGCTATTCAAGTTACTGTTCATTGTTGACATTATTCAGATCAGGATATAGGACTTATAAGAAGTTAGGCAAATCTCCTCAAGGATAAAAACTTTAAAAAATGCTCAGGAACTCAAAATCTGGAATTTAAGAGTGCCATTATTTTTCTGCTCTGTTGCGTGGGCACTCACTGAAGCTAAGTGTATTGTCTAGGGTTTCTCTTTGACAATGAACTTCACTGCTTTTATATCTGAAGTCATAGTCAATAAATATATATGTGTGTGATATATATATGTGTGTGTGTGTATATATATATATGCTATATATACACACTGTATATACATAAAACACCATCTGTATAGCAAAATTTTAAAGTACAAAATATATAAAAGGACGGAAGAAAATTCTGCAACTTGTATTGCAGATATGGAGTTAATATCTCTGGGTCTTAACCAACAGAGAAATAAGCCAGAGATCAGAACAGAGAATGTGTATTAAAAGCTATGAAAGACTTGAAAATGAAACACAATGAAACACTTGAAAACATGACAGAACATATAACTGATGAAATGCCACAAAAAGCTCTCATTCTAAGTGAAACAGGTAAATATCAACACAGCATATAGAGAGTGACCACAATTTTCTAAAAGAATATGTTTTTATATTTGGATAAATATCTGTATATTTTATTAAGATATATACTGGAAAAAGGGCTTCCCAGGTGGCCCAGTGGTAAAGAACCCACCTGCCAATGCAGGAGACATAAGAGACACAAGTTCGATCCTTGGGTTGGGAAGATCCCCTGGAGGAGGGCATGGCAACCCACTCCAATATTCTTGCCTGGAGAATCCCATGGACAGAGGAGCCTGGTGGGCTGCAGTCCATGGGGTCGCAGAGAGTTGAACAGGACTGAGTGACTTAACAGGCATGCACACATACTGGAAAAAATCAACAGAATATGTATCAAATGATTAATAATTAATATCTTCTGGTTTGGGTTGGAATCTGGACTAGAATATTAATATCCTGATATATTAATTTGGCAAAATTTATAAAATCCCCAAAATACTATTTTCAATTACTGGTTATGGAACACTTTTCAATAAAATAATTATTATCCTTATTCTGAAATGACTATTTTTCTGTCCTCTTCCTTATTTTAAAAATGCATAATTCAAATTAATAGCTGCTGCTGCTAAGTCGCTTCAGTCGTGCCCGACTCTGTGCGACCCCATAGACGGCAGCCCACCAGGCTCCGCCGTCCCTGGGATTCTGGAGTGGGTTGCCATTTCCTTCTCCAATGCATGAAAGTGAAAAGTGAAAGTGAGGTCGCTCAGTCGTGTCCGACTCTTCGCGACCCCATGGACTGTAGCTCACCAGGCTCCTCCGTCCATGGGACTTTCCAGGCAAGAGTGCTGGAGTGGGGTGCCAAAATTAAGAGCTACCATATTTAAACAGCTACAGCTCTGTGCTGAGAAGCCAATGGACAGAACTTCCTAGGCAAAGTAGCTTCAATGTGCGCAGATGTAATGCCCTTAGAGAAGTGGCCTGGATCCCAGAAGTAAGCAATAGGTGCCAGTAAATGTCACCTACCTGAAGTCAGAAGGGACCGATTGCAGTTCAGTAGTGGTAAGTCCACCGTGGGTGCCAGACCACCCCCTCCCAGGAGAATCTCCTTCAAGTTTCTGTGCATGAGGAAAGGAGGCCGATATAGGATCAGTGCAGCGGGTTGGGGGAAGTGTCTACACTGAACATGACACATTTGCAACATAATTTACAGACTTAATTAATATGCTTGATCTATAAGGAAATCTGACTAGTTGAGTCATGTTCACAGGTACCAACAGGTAATTCAAAGAAGAAAAATGAATGGCAATCAAATATAACTAAAACTGCTCAACCACACCAAAGATGAAAGAAATGTAATAACAAGATACAGAACTTAACGTACAATATGATCTAAATTTTGAAGAATATATATTGTCATAAGAACATACATGTGTAATCTTATTTTTTTATTTTTAAATGTATCTTTTTTTTTTTTTCAATTTTTCCCCCTGCCTTGTCACATGTGGGATCTTAGTTTCCTGACCAGGGATTGAACCCACACCCCCTGCATTGGTAGCATGGAGTCTTAACTACTGCACTGCTAGAGAAGTCTCCATATGTAATTTTAATAATAAACAATCTCAAACAAACATATCTGGAGAACATCAAGAAATATATCAAGTGGTTATGTTGAGGTGGGACATAAAAGTTGAAGAGGGGAGATAAATCTTTTTATACAAAATGATTCTTTTATAAATGTATATTTCTTCAGTGTTTCCAGGGACTTAGAGGAACATGTGCACTACTTTAAATAAGCAAAATAACTAAGATAAATTATGACAGCATGAGATAAACCTAGCTGTGTTTTTATTTTCAAAAGTAATGCCCAGAGGAGTGCATAAACAAGATGTAGTACATATATACAATGGAATACTACTTAACCATAAAAAAGAATGAAATAATGCCATTTGCAGCAACATGAATGGATATAAAGATTGTCATACTGAGTTAAGTGAGTGAGAAAAAGCCAAATATCATATGATATCATTTATATGTGGAATTTAAAAACAATGGTACAAATAAACTTACAAAACAGAAATAGAGTTGCAGATGTAGAAAACAAACTTACGGTTACCAGGAGGGAAATGGAGATGGAAGGTTAAATTGGGAGCTTTGGATTTGCATATACACACTACTATAAATAAAATAGATAACTAATAAGGACCTACTGTATAGAACAGGGAACTCTATTCAATATTTTGTAATAGCTATAAGAGAAAATAATCTGAAAAAGAATAGATATATGTATATGCATAACTGAGTCACTTTGCTGTACACCTGAAGCTAACACAACATTGTAAATCAACTATAGTCCAATAAAATTTTTAAAAGTAGTGCTGAAAATATATATTTAGATCATTAAAAGATGTTAAGAATATTATAAGGTTAAAAAGTTACACATAGCTTTATATTTATAACCACACACATAAAAGCACTCCTTTTTTTAATTTGAAAGACAGTCCATAGAAAACTTCTTGTCAAAGGAGTTAATATTCATGGTTGCTGTCCGCATCACCACTCAACATTTCCTGCTTCCCTGGTGGCTCAGAGGTTAAAGCGTCTGCCTCCAATGCGGGAGACCTGGGTTTGATCCCTGGGTCGGGAAGATCCCCTGGAGAAGGAAATGGCAACCCACTCCAGTATTCTTGCTTGGAGAATCCCTTGAATGGAGGAGCCTGGTAGGCTACAGTCCACGAGATCACAAAGAGTCGGACACGACTGAGTGACTTCACCTTCACCTTTGCCATATAAACCCCAGATGGCTCTCTTTCTCTGTCTCCTCTATGCATGCTGTGTGCTAAGTTGCTTCAATCGTATCCGATTCTTTGTGACCCTATGGGCTGTAGGCCACCAGGCTCCTCTGTCCATGGGATTCTCCAGGCAAGAATACTGAAGTGGGTTGTCATTTCCTCCTTCAGGGGATCTTCCTGACCCAGGGATCGAACCTAAGTCTCTTATGTCTCCTGCATTGGCAGGTGGGTTCTTTACCACTCGCGCCACTTGGGAAGACCTACCTTGTCTCCTTGGAAGTGAGTGAAAGTCACTCAGTCCTGTCCACCTCTTTGCGACCACATGGATTGTACAGCCCATGAAATTCTCAAAGCCAGAATACTGGAGTAGGTAGCTTTTCCCTTCTCCAGGGGATCTTCCCAATGCAGGGATCGAACCCAGGTCTCCCACACTGCAGGCGGATTCTTTACCAACTGAGCCACAAGGGAAGCCCAAGAATACTGGAGTGGGTAGCCTATCCCTTCTCTAGTGGATCTTCCCAGCTCAGGAATTGAACCGAGGTCTCCCACATTGCAGGCTGAGAAGGTTGGATACAAATACCCTGAATGCCCCTTGCTGTTAAAGGGGTCGCAGTTTTCTTTACAGGCTTCTAAAAGTGATGCCAAACTGCAATTCTTGATTTTGTCACTAGATGGCAGCAACCTCCAATTTTTGTTTTATTTTCCAATGGAAAAATAATCATTTGGCAAAATGAGCAAGTTTTACTTCAAATGGAAGTTATGAAACTATGCAAAATAAAATCATGACTAATTCCTTAATTCGGCAATAAAAACATTTCAAAACACTCCTTCAAACATTCACAATAACTGTACTGATTTCTTCACCGTAAAAATCAATGAGATTGAAAGATGTATGAAAAAATGAAGAGAATATTATCCATATACACCTCAGAAAGCATTTTGTATACAAGGAATTCTCTTGGATTAGGATACAGATACATAAGTGAAAACTATAGGATTGAAATTAAACTTATGAAAAGACACCAACCACAATAATTATACAAATAAAAGTTTTGGTAATTTTATCCTTAGCTCAAAAAAGGTGACTTGCCTGATACAGTTGGCTGTAATCCCATTCACACACACACAAAAGTGCATATATCTGCTCATACATCTTGTGATCTGAATGTATTGTGTATATATACTGGAAAAAAGCATTTGCAAAATGTGCTCCACACCACTGACAAAGGATATCTCAGCAGAGGAAATGAGGTAGATATAGGATCATTTCACTTCCCACATATGCACATCTTTTCTTTTTTTTTTGTATTTCTACCAACTACAAACATATGCTAGTTTTATAGTTGAGGAAAGTAAGCAAGAGGCACTTTTGAAAACAAGACTTGTTATAATCCAGTCCCAGAAACATATTTCATACAAATCTACTGGCCTGAAAGGGAATTCACAGTTAATTGTTTTAAAAGAGTTGCATGATGTATGAACAATATAATTGCAGTTATTGTTGATAATTTACCTATGTGTATGTGTAGATGCTTGTATAAAGCAAACGTGTCTAAAAGGATAGAACCCACAATAGTTACGTACACAGACATACATCCCCTCAGAGACCCTCTCCCTGGCTGCTTTTTTTTTTTTTTTCATGAGATAAGGTTGGAACTTCCGTGGAGAGCCCCGAAAAACAAGAAGTATCCGATTCTGTAGTAAGGCCTATCTATGCCATTCAAACCTCCAACAAGCCCTGTATGGTGGATCAGACCAAAGGCCCCTCTCTCCTCAAACCATTTCTTAGCCACCTCCCAGAGATATTGGAGAAGGCAATGGCACCCCACTCCAGCACTCTTGCCTGGAAAAATCCCATGGACGGAGGAGCCTGGTAGGCTGCGGTCCATGGGGTCGCTAAGAGTCGACACGACTGAGCGACTTCACTTTCCATTTTCACTTTCATGCATTGGAGAAGGCAATGGGAACCTACTCCAGTGTTCTTGCCTGGAAAATTCCATGGACTGAAGAGCCTGGTGGGCTGCCGTCTATGGGGTTGCACAGAGTACGCCACGACTGAAGCAATTTAGCAGCAGCAGCAGCAGAGATATTGAGACATGCCATTCTGGCTCTGACCAGCAGGTGGTGACAGTCTCAACAGGCTACCTTTGCTGCAAAGAAAATGCATCAATTTTTGCAAAGACAAACAAAGACAGTATAAAATGAATAGTACTAAATACACTTGAAAAAATCATATATATGTGAAATTTTCATATATATATATGAAATTGGAAGTGTATGTACAGTTTCATCTCTTGATTTGTTGTTATCTAGTCGCTAAGTCGTTTCCTACTCTTTTGTGATGCCATGGACTGTAGACTGCCAGGCTCCTTTGTCTGTGGGATTATCCAGGCAAAGATACTGGAATGGATTGCCACTTCTTCTCAGGGGATCTTCCTGACCCAGGGATTGAACCCGTGTCTCCTGCATTGCATGAGGATTCTACACAGCTGAGCCACCAGGGAGGTCCTCCTTTGTTGATAATGATTCCCAAAGCTGAGTCTTTCACAACCACTTATTTATTCAGCATACACATATGCGACACTGCTAGCTTCAGCCCATTTATCCATCCCACGCATCTCTCTGATTCCCAGATTCTCATTTCCAACCACCTACAGAGCATTTTTATTTGGAGAAAGATGACTACAATTACCTCCTACTTGTGTGGAGCGAGTATGTGTGTGTGTGTGTTTATTTCTCTCTTGTGTTAAACTGAATAGTGGGGCTTTCCTGGTGGCTCAGATGGTAAAGAATCCACCTGCAAATGCAGGAGATTGGAGTTTGATCCCTAGGTCAGGAAGATCCCCTGGAGAAGGGAATGGTTTCCCACTCCAGTATTCTTGCACGGTTTCCCTAGTGGCTCAGTCAGTTAAGAATCCACCTGCAATGCAGGCGACTTGGATTTGATCCCTGAGTCTGGAAGATCCCTGGAGAAGGAAATGACAACACATTCCAGTATTCTTGCCTGGGAAATCCCATGGACAGAGGAGGCTGGCGGGTTACAGTCCATGGAGTTGCAAGAGTTGGACATGACTTAGAGACTAAACCACCACCAAACTGAAGAGTAAAAATCAGATAGGAAAACTCATCAAATAATAAAAATAAATGGCACAAATATTCTTTCCTCTTCCAAATTCCATCAGAAAACACACTATGAGAAAACAGCAAAATAGCACCACAGCCCATAAATGGGTGTACATTTCAAATCTTGTGTGTATATATGCATATGCCCTTTATTACAGTTATGCTATTTATTTATATAAAAATCTCTTTTTATGGAAAAAAGGGCTCTGGGACTAACACTTCTTAAAGGCTTAATATGTACCAGGTACTTTCTATAGTTTATCTAATCTTGTCCATAAAAATTCTGTTAGGATTTTTGCTACTAAGCAATATCTATTTCTTTTGTTATTATATTCCATTCACATGTACACTTGATAAAATATTGAGCTTTCCAGGTGGTGCTAGAGGTAAAGATCCTGCCTGCCAATGCAGGAGACTTAACAGAAGTGGATTCAATCCCTGGCTCTGGAAGATCCCCTGGAGGAGGGCATGGCAATCCGCTCCAGTATTCTTGCCTGGAGAATCCTGTGGACAGAGGAACCTGGTGGGCTGCTGTCCATACGGTCGCACAGAGTCGGACACGACTGAAGCGACTTAGTGGCGGCAGCGTGACCTCTTCACTTTAAAGTAATATCCTGTACTCATGCCTTCTGCCAAATCATTTCTGTTTCCAGTGCATGAAAATGGACTGTCTCAGTTGGAGAACAAGGAAGCTTTGTATTCAGTCATATTTATTTTGAGAATTTAACAGACAGCATTCATAGTGAAACTATGTTTTTGTCAGACATCCTTTAAATAGGAATGAAGGCAGTCTAATTTTGTTCTCAATATGTATGATCTGAATTTATGTTACCCACAAGCAAATATATTGTCATTCAATCTTGTATTGGTGAATGGATTAAAATTAAAATATGTAATTTCAAGAAAAATCATGCAGTAGGAAATTGTTTTTCTATGTTCCCTGTCTAGTTTCCACAATGAGATATTTTTGAACTGGTAAAAATGTTTTCAGTCAAATGAAAAATAGGTTTCTTTTCTCTTGTAAACAGTTAATGTATTAGCAGATAAAACTTTATAAATTGGGGTTAAAGGTGTCCTGAGTTTTCATATTACTAGGATTTTTAAAATAGTGTTCAAAGCTTAGCAAAACTAGGGCTAACTTTCTGTAATCTAGACATCCGGTTGACATTTCCATCTTTATTATGTGAACTTGTAACTGCGGTTTGCTTGAATAAAAGTTTACTTATTTCTAGTCCTTTCTCTGAAACATCCTTTATGCTCTTGATTTCCTGATCTATGAAATGTGGATCATCACTCCTTGATGTAAAGGGGACTGTGATCAATATATAAAAGCTTATAAATGCAATTCCTGTACAACATGAGAAAGTGATATTTACACTACTCATGGCAGGTAAAAAATGAGAGCCATTCTTATTTTAGGAAGGTTCCTGGGGGCCAACCATAGAGTCCCCATTTTTCTCATTGAATAATATACTTACCCTTGATAGTTCTAAATTTTTGGTAAACATTTTCATTAACTTCCATAATAACTCAAGCAATAAATTCTTCTCACCTCTTATTGTTTGGAAGAAGTATATAATGTCAACTCCTTTGTCTTTCTTAATTTTATTCCTTCTTTTTCTATTGCAGATTCCTTAACTGACTTTTTATCTAAAGGTAATTGTGCAGTACTAATGGTTCAGACAGTAAAGAATCTGCTTGCAGTTCAGAACATGTGGGTTTGACCCCTCGGTAGGGAAGATCCCCTGGAGAAAGGAATGGCTACCCACTTCAACATCCTTGCCTGGAGAATTCCACGGACAGAGGAGCCTGGTGGACTACGGTCCATGGGGTCACAAAGAGTGGGACATGACTGGGTGACTAACACTTTTACTTTTGCCTCCACTTAGTCAAACAAAAGTCCAAGAGCATTGTTCATTTTAAGAAAACTAGAGAGAGAGCATTTACCTGTGGAATCAAAGGCTCATCCCAAAATTATATATATATATATATATATATATATACACACACACACATTATATATGTATGTACTTATCTGCTCTATTATTTACATTACCATTATGACCCCCATAAGGCTTTGAGTTTAGCCTTCCTGGAATTAAAAGTCTCCCATGTCTCACCACTAATGTGCCACACAATCTTTCTGAGGAGAATATGATGTATAGCACATTGTAAAATCTTTAAACAAGTAAAAGATAAGGATATTTAAAACAACTTTTAAATAGCAGACTGAAAGAATGTTTGACAGCATATAACGAACTGTCATTTGCCATACTTAGTGCTGTCATATTTTCTTACCAAAGAAAGGATTATATTCTTCCTGCTGGAAGGTCACAAAGGGATTTTTGAGGATAACATGTTATCTGAATTTATTGTATAAATTCAGTTTTGTGCCAAGTTACCTCTCGCCATAATATTTTCCTCTGACCCAATGAGTGAAGCTACTTGGGAATCATATTTCAACTGTGCCAGCTCAGTTTTTAGGAGGTAGATATTGGTCTGTATTAGAAATCTCTAAGATATGTATCAGTATACCGTATTGGTGTTTTTCTTTCTGGCTTACTTCAGTCTGTATAATTGGCTCCAGTTTCATCCATCTCATTAGAATGATTCAAATTTATTCTTTTTAAGGGCTGAGTAATACTCCATTGTGTATATGTACCACAGCTTTCTTATCAATTCATCTGCTGATGGAATTTAGAAAGATAGTAATGCTGATGGACTTTAGAAAGATAGTAATGATGACCCTGTATGTGAGACAACAAAACAGACACAGAGGTATAGAACGGACTTTTGGCCTCTGAGGGGGAGAGGGAGAGGGTGGGATGATTTGGGAGAATGGCATTGAAACGTGTATACTATCATGTAAGAAACGAAGTGCCAGTCTATATTCAATACAGGATACAGGATGCTTGGGGCTGGTGCATGGGATGATCCAGAGAGATGATATGGGGTGGGAGGTGGGAGGGGGCTTTGGCATTGAGAGATCGTGTACACCTGTGGCTGATTCATGTCAATGTTTGGCAAAACCAATACAGTATTGTAACGTAGAATAAAGTAAAAATAAAATTAAAAAAAAAGAAACCTCTAAGATAAACTTTGTCTGTTTTCAGAATAGTTTGCTTTATGCTCTCTCAAGAGTTGTATTGCAAATATTCAACGTAAGTGTATAAAAGCTTAGGTAATGAATTTAATGGGCTTCAATTGTAGGTAACAAAGACAATTCCTACTGCCTTCTACTTTTGTAACTTTTATTTGTGAACCATGAGAAAGCATTAACTTAACTGTTAAAGCCCTCCCTTAAAATTTCAGGTATTTTATTTGTCCATACTCCCTTCTGGCTCTTGCTCATATCCAGCTGTTTGGTAGTATCATGAAAACAGGCTTGTTCTTTTGTCCATTTTTATCAATTATGCAGTTATTATCTACCTTGATTTTAAAATGAACACATGCATGCAGTTCCACTCCTGGCTGTATACACAAGAGAATTTAAAACAGGTGTTCAAGTGACATCTTTGGTGGTCCAGTGACTAAGACTCCACACTCTCAATGCAGGGGGCCCAGGTTTGATTCCTGTTCATAGAACTGGATTCCACATACTGCAACTAAGACCTGGTGCACCCAAATAAATTAATAAAAATAAAACTCATGTTCAAATAAAAATGTGTACATGAATGTTTATAGCAACATTATTTATAATAGCCAAAGGTAGAAGTAAACAAAATGTCCATCCACTTTCATTTGAATGGACAAACAAAATGTGACATTTTCATATTATGGAATATTATTCAGTCAAAAGTACTGATACATGCTCCAACATGGATGAACATTGAAAATATGCTAAATGAAAGAAACCAGGGGCAGAAGATCACATATCATATGATTCCATTTATATGACATGTCCCTAATAAGCACAGCCATGTTAGTCGCTCAGTTGTGTCCAACTCTGCAACCCCATAGACTGTGGTCCACTAGGGTCTTCTGTCCATGGGATTCTCCAGGCAAGAATACTGGAGGGGGTTGCCATCCCCTTCTCCAGGGGCTCTTCCCCACCCAGGGATTGAAACTGGGTCTCCCACTTTGCAGGAAGATTCTTTACCATTTGAGCCACCATAGAGGCATAAAATAGATTAGTGGCTTTTTAGGGCTAGGGAGAATGAGGAGCTAGGAAGTGATTACTGAAGGTATAGGATTTCTCTCTAATGAAAGCTAATGAAAGTATTCTAAGATCGACTCTGATGGTGGTTGCATGTATCGGCAAAAATACTAAAAAAAAAAAACACCTTGAATTGTATACTTTAAATGGGTAAATGTTATGGTATGTGACTGATATCTCAATAAACTGTCACAAAATGTAAATTTTAAAGATAAACACATGAGCCCACTGGTTTTGATCACTGAACTTTCAGTTCAAGAAGTACTTGGCGCCACCATATCCAAGTTTTCAGATTGACTTCCAGTGCAACTACAGCAAGGCAGACATTTTTGTTTAACTTTTGTTTAATAGTATATCTTCTGTGTCTAGCAAGGTGCCAGTGAATTCTCTTCTGAACACTGCGGGTAAATCTCCAACATTTTACAATCATTACCTGCGAAAATATAAGTGTCAGGATGGCAAATATTTATCTCTTTTCTTCACTGCTGATTCTTCTGACCTTGAAGAATGCCTGGTTCAAGGTGGGCATTCAACAAATATTTGTAAAATGAATGTACTGCTTTATCTGTCCACTGCTCAATGGAAAATTATGTCTAACATCCAACCAGGTAGTAAAATGGTGGGAGAAGACAGTAGATGAAAGAAAAGGAATTGGCAATGAATAAAAATAGATCATCCTAAGAAGAAATGGCAGTCAAGTGTATAAAATTTTTCTCAAACCAAAAAATCAAAGGAATTAAAGGAATATGAAGTGCCGGCTGATCGCTCCTAGCACTTGTAGAAACTAAAGCTTGGGTCAGCACTGCACTAAGATATTCAACTTATGTCTCCCCTACAGACTCACAGAGACTCTTGAGAGTCTTTTAGACTGCAAGGAGATCAAACTAGTCAGTCCTAAAGGAAATCAAATTCTTTGGAAGGACTGATGATGAAGCTCAAGCTCCAATACTTTGGCCACCTGATGCGAAGAACTGACTCATTTGAAAAGACCCTAATACTGGGCAAGATTGAGGGCAGGAGGACAAGGGGATGACAGAGGATGAGATGGTTGGATGGTATCACTGACTCAATGGACATGAGTTTGAGTAAACTCCGGGAGTTGGTGATGGACAGGGAAGCCTGGCATGCTGCAGACCATGGGATCACAGAGCATCAGACGTGACTGAGCAACTGAACAACAGCAACAAATACACAAGCACAGCTGGAAAGACAGACAGGAGGGACAAGGAACTTCTTGGTGAAGATGAAGGTGCATCAAGAGTGGTCCAGATAGTTGACTCTCCTGATGGGGAACTTGGTTGTCACACATTCAGGTACTTTCCTCTCTTCCTTATACTTGACACTTCCATTGGAGTGTGTGTGTGTGTGTGTGTGTGTGTGTGTGTGTGTGTAGTTATGTGTCCACTGTAGAGTGAATCAGATCCAGGTTGTGGCCTTCAACCAGAAACTGTCATCTCACATCCATTCATCAGGTAAGATTTAGTTTAGAAAAGGTTTGCACCTGAGGTGCTCAAGAGAGTGCCGGCACATCATTACCTTCAGTGCCCAAAAGAGGGAACAGTGAAACATAAAGCTGATGTAAAAAGTCAAAGAAAACTTGCAAATCCATCCCAAAGCCAGAGCTTTGACATATATCAACTGGAGAGTGAGCAGTCCAACCAACTGTCCAAGATAATGCAGTCAATTAATCACAGGGAAAAGTCTGGGACTTGATTCTCAGAAATAAAGCATATCCATTACCCTGCACAGAAAGTCAAGTTGTTTATATCAGCTGATTTACAACCGTGGGATTTACAGTTGTGGCTCCATGGAATCCAGAAAGGAATGTAGGACTGGCAGGCAGAAGGACTTTAGTTCTCACGTGTTTAACACTTAGTGGCTGTGTGATCCCAGTCAAGACAATTCACTGATTGGTGCCCCAGTCTCTTTACTTAGGAAATGGAGGTGATAAGTTCCCACATCGCAAGAACAGAGGAAAAACTGGCAGCACTGATAAAGCAGCGGTCACACTGCCTGGCACACACTAGACAGGCTCAGCTCCAAGCAGGCAGAAACTACGTGCTCTGTTTCTTGATTCCTCTTCTTTCTCCTTACACCTCAACCTTCTGTGGGACTAACAGCCTTCCCCAGCACAGTAATTAAACAAGGAAAGGTCAATGAAACTCCCAAAGGAAGCTAATGCCGGTGTGAGATTGGCCCCTCATTCTATTGCCAGTGCTCTTGCTGACCTTAACATTAGCCCTCCAGATCGGGTGTCTCCCTTTGTTCAACTCTTGTGACCCCATAAATATCAGCTCCTTCCTATCTACAAGGCAGCTCCAATGCCATTGCTTCAACAATTCTGCCAGTTTCCTCAATTTTCTCACTCTATCCTCCTTCTAAATAGACTACTGCTCAAAAAACAAAACAAAACAGACAAACACTGTAAGGTACACTTATCAAGCAGAATCCTAGAAATAAGACCAAGATAAATTCGCAGACCCCTTATTAAGTGAAGTTGTTCTATATGTTTACAGTTTTTAAGCACTGTCATACTTTTAAAACATATTTACATGATGTTTGGGGAATGTACTCAAATTTTAAAATGCATAAAATAAAGATAAGTATCAGAAAAAAACAAAATTATGATCACTGCCCCTACTCAGCAATAACTGACCTTTCTTTGTTCTTATTATCATGAGGATTTCTATATATGTGTGTATGTGCATATATGTACAGACAGCTGTGCAATATACATACATGTATATATACAAATGTCATTGGTGTACGTTAGGTAACTTCTCTGACTCTGTGTTGAGAGGCTTTGTGGATTAAGATTTCTGGGGTCAAAAGCAAGAGACAGAACAGTGTGTGGAAACTTTGGGACCCCACACTAATAATCAGAGCCACAGTCTCTAATGTAGAGTATGGCAAAAATACAAATAGATCCTCTCCTTTTCTCAACACCTTTAGATAAGTCACCTCATTGTTTAAAATGGCCCTGGTCCTCAATCTTAACATGAGGGGTTCATATTTAGGTTAGATTCCCAGACACACTTCAGAGTGATTATGGTGTCAGACATCCCCTTTATTGGAAGATGGAGGAGGCGGGCTAAGGCTTGGTCCAGCATTTTTGCAAGCCAGCTACATGCCAGACACTTCCTATGGGTTTTCCAGTTTCCCCTCACCATCATCCCATGAGGAAGATGCTGTTAGTCTTATTTAACATATTACTCAACCAAGGCACAAAGGCTCATCCATCCTGTAGGAGACTTATGAAGAGTTCTGGATCTTGACCCATAATACCCAGAAGTCTTCTATCTGGAGGCCTTATGGGATTCCAGGCTCCAGGCTTGGTTATCTTAACTTGTTGGGTTGGCTCCATGGGTTGTTTCATGAAGATAAGGGGTAAGTGGCCTTGGCATGGTGGCCATGTGATTTAGCCAGTCAGCAAGTTCCTAGAAGGAAATGGTAACCCACTCCAGTACTTTTGCCTGGAGAATCCCATGGACAAAGAAGCCTGGTAGGCTACAGTCCATGGGGTCACAAAGAGTCAGACATGACTGAGCAACTTCACTTTCACTTTCACTTTCAAGTTTTTGATATCCTTTTGTCACCCTGCTTATTTAACTTCTATGCAGAGTACATCATGAGAAACACTGGGCTGGAAGAAACACAAGCTGGAATCAAGATTACTGGGAGAAATCTCAATAACCTCAGATATGCAGATGACACCACCCTTATGGCAGAAAGTGAAGAGGAGCTAAAGGGCCTCTTGATGAAAGTGAAAGAGGAGAGTGAAAAAGTTGGCATAAAGCTCAACATTCAGAAAATGAAGATCATGGCATCTGGTCCCATCACTTCATGGAAAATAGATGGGGAAACAATGGAAACAGTGTCAGACTTTATTTTGGGGGGCTCCAAAATCACTGCAGATGTTGACTGCAGCCATGAATTTAAAAGACGCTTACTCCTTGGAAGAAAAGTTATGACCAACCTAGACAGCATATTCAAAAGCAGAGACATTACTTTGCCGACTAAGGTCCATCTAGTCAAGGCTATGGTTTTTCCTGTGGTCATGTATGGATGTGAGAGTTGGACTGTGAAGAAGGCTGAGCTCCGAAGAATGGATGCTTTTGAAGTGTGGTGTTGGAGAAGACTCTTGAGAGTCCCTTGGACTGCAAGGAGATCCAACCAGTCCATTCTGAAGGAGATCAGCCCTGGGATTTCTTTGGAAGGAATGATGCTAAAACTGAAACTTCAGTACTTTGGCCACCTCATGAGAAGAGTTGACTCATTGGAAAAGAATCTGATGCTGGGAGGGGTTGGGGGCAGGAGGAGAAGGGGACGACCGAGGGTGAGATGGCTGGATGGCATCACTGACTCAATGGATGTGAGTGTGAGTGAACTCCGAGAGATGGTGATGAACAGGGAGGCCTGGCGTGCTGCGATTCATGGGGTCACAAAGAGTCGGACACGACTGGGCGACTGAACTGAACTGAACTGATGTCCTTTTGTAAAAGCACAGATTTTACACTGGAGAAGAAGACCTCTGAGAAGGGTGAGAAATTACATATTTAAGAGTCCCACCTCATGCCAGCATCTTTTAGACCCTTTAAATCCTAACCACAGTCAATGGGGACCAGATATATAATTCCTAGGATATAGATAAAGAAAATAAAGCAAGGACAAAGAAGGTAAATTTCTTGAAAACTGAACCAAACCTAAAACATAAGCTCCTTTTACCACATCCTATTGCTTTTCCAACATGAAAACACCTCTCAATTTTGTAAGTATATAATTTGTAGTTGAGGAATTATGTTGCATTTGAACTACGTGTTATCTTGAAGAGAATATGGGAGTCAGAGAGGCATTGGTTACCATCTCTGTCTTTCTCTTTCACAGAGTCAGACACGACTGAAGTGACTGAGCAGGCACAACCCTAGAAAATATGTCTACTGTTATCCAGCTTCAGTCTCCTAATCTAGAGAATAGAGATAATAATTGTCTTCCTCACAGGAATGAATAAAATATGTAGAGCAAATGCTCAGAGTTCCCTGAGCTCCCTACAGGGCAAGCACCACATAACTCATGTGCAATGTAACCATTTATCACTGGACACTTAAGTAGCAACAGTAACAACAGTGTCACTATCTCCACAGTAATGGAGGACAGAGGAGCCTGGCATGCTGCAGTCCATGGGGCAAGAGGGCATGAAGAGTGGGACAAGACTGAGCTACTGAACAACAACAGCAGCAGCAGTAAATTGCTTGAAAATACAATGAAGTTTAGAGGTGATAATATACATAAACAATAACTCAAACACCCATTGATAAAGTTAATATTTAGATACAGTATATACATAGGACTTCTAGGTGACCCGGTAGGTAAAGAATCTGTCTGCAATGCAGGAGACAGAGGAGCCTTGAGTTCAATCCCTGGGTCAGGAAGATCCCCTTGAGGAGGGCATGGCAACCCACTCCAGTGTTCTTGTCTGGAGAATCCCATGGACAGAGCAGCCTGGTGGGATACAGTCCATACTGTGGCAAAGAGTCAACCACAACTGAAGTGACTTTGCACACATGCATATACATATTGATTTTTAATTTATAAAACTTGATTAGTACCATAATATAGATGGAGGGCAAAAAAATACAAGACTATTACATGTTTTTAGCAAAAATATTATATTAATTTTGCAATCAGTGAAAATGAAATAAATTGAAAAATGGACAAATCTGTGAATTAAACCACAAAAGTCATTTTAGAATTGCATTCAATTACTTGAAAACTATACTGTTACAGGGCTTCCCAGGTGGCACTAGTGGTAAAGAATCTGCCTGCCAATGCAGATAAGAGAAGTGGGTTTGATCCCTGGGTTAGGAAGATCCCCTGGAGGAGGGCATGGCAACCCACTCCAGTGTTCTTGCCTGGAGAATCCCATGGACAGAAAAGTCTGGTGATACAATCCATACAGTGGCAAAGAGTCGACCATGACTAAAATGACTTTGCACTTATACTGTTGTATGGAAAAGGCATGTCATGAATGTATTTTATGGTAAGATTATATTTTCTTTGAAAATATATTTATCTTTATCTATTACATATATATATTGATATCTCACATGTGCATGTGTATGTGTATATATACATACATACGCAGAGTTCTCGTGAGTTGAGAATATAGCTGAAAAAAACTTGCTAACATTTACTATGGTTTAGGACAGTATATATTGTTGAAGAAAATCAATTTCAGTAATTCATTACAATAACTCACATATTTCTAACTCAAGCTAAAACAAGTCATTTTAACAAATGTTCCAGTTTTCTAAATATATACATCTATATATGAAACATACTTTTTAAAACCATAATGCCTGAAGAATTCATCCTTATTTGGGTTCTCTGTTTCCACTGGAGTAGTCAGTTCTCACTTTCACAATTAAATTGTTCCCAACTTCTTTAGAAAAGAAAACCAATATCTTATTCTTTCCATAATTAAAGGTGCAGTATATATTTCAAACCCAGTAATGACGGAGTAAAAGGAGACAGGCAAAAGGAAAAGAGGGCAGCAGAGGATGAGACGGTTATATAGCATCACCTACTGAATGGACATGAATCTGAGCAAACTCTGGGAGATAGTGAAGGACAGGGAAGCCTGGTGTGCTGCAGTCTGTGGGGTCACATGACACAACCTAGCCGCTGAAAAACTACAGATTAATTCATACTGGACCAATCCTCCCATAGCTCACAATTATTAACTCTGGAAGCATTAACACAGCCATCTAAAAGCTCTTGAAAAAGATTGCAAGTAGGTAGAGGTCAAGGGCAGTTTACTTGTGGAAGAAGGAATAGAATCTGGCTGCATGTTTTCTTCCTGGTTACATGTAGAATGGCTAAAATTCAGAGGGCCACCTGTAGTCTTAATAGTTGAGGAATCAATGGCCAGATTTTGGGACAAGCACTACAGCAAGAAAATGAGGAAGGAACTCACTGAAAAGTGAAAGCCACTATAAGGGTGTCACAAATTCCTTGTAAAATCTTGACTCAAACCTATGGCTGACCCTGACCTACACATACATGGTGAGGAAGATGATAAGCTTCCATTCTTTTAGCCTGAGCTAAAATATTTCAACTAGTGCTAAATGCAGAAGAGAATGGATTGGATTCAAAATTCAGGCAAGTTAACAGCTTGTAAAAATAAGCCAATCAGTACTCTTGAGAAACAAAATTCAAAATCTACAAGATATCTTTCACAATATCCATGATTACAGTTCAAAATTATTTGACATAAGAAGAAACAGGAAAATGCAACCCATCCTAAAGCAGAAAGGTGATCAACAGAATCAATACCAAGAAGAACTAGATTTTGGAAATACCAGATGACATGTTCAAAAGCATGAAGAAAAATATACTCATAATGTATAAACAGATAAGAAATCTTAACAGAAAAACAGAAAGTATTTAGAAATGGAAATGTGAAAACTGGAAAATAAATCTAAAAGAAAAATAAATCCTGAAAGGTCTTCACAGAAAACTGGAGCCAATAAAAAAAAACTCAGTAAACAGTGTTAGATCAATAGAAATTACACAATCTGAAAAACAGGGAGAAAAATGTTTGAATTATTTTAAGAGTCACGGTAATCTGTGGGTAATGCCAGTAAGTCTACCATATGTGAACATGGAGTGCTGCCAGGGTAAGACAAAAGAGACAATGGGGAATAAAACGTATTTGAGCAGATAATGATGCAGATCTCCCCAATTTAGTGAAAGAGCATACATTTACAGATTTAAGAAGCTGAGAAGATCCCAAGCAACACAAAGAAAATCACACTTAAGCACATAATGGTTAAACTGTTGAATACCAAAGACAAAGAAAAATCTTGAAGATGATCTATTATATACAAAAGAGCAACAATACAAATGATAAGTCACTTCAGAAACAATGGAGGCTAGAAGACAGTGGGAAACATCTTTAGAGAGTTGAAAGAAAAAAAAAAATCTCATCAATCCATAAATCTCTGTCGGCAAAATATGTCACTAATCAAAGAAAAACAAAGACTGTTATACAAACAGAAACTAGTCATCCGTATATCTGCAATGAAAAATATGCTAAAAAAGTTTTTCAAAATGAAGAGATATAATACCAGATGTAAAATCAAGTCTGTAGGAAGGAATGAAAAGCAGAAGCAATGGTAAATAAGCTGGTAAATATTAAACACTGTCTTTTATTTCCCCTTAATTTCTTTAAAATACAAATAATTGTTTAAAGCAAAAATCATAACATGTGTTGTAGGGTTACAATGTATATGAATGTAACATGTATGACAATGATAGCACAAAAGAGAGGAAAGATAAAAGGAACCGTATGATGACATGGTTCTTTAATTTTATGTGAAGTGGTAGAATATGAACTCTAAGAACATTTAGTTAGGGATCTATGTTATAATCCCTAAAGCAACCACTTAGAAGTGCAAAAAGGTTTAGCTAAAAAGTTGATAAATGAAATGGAATTCTAAAATATATTCACTTAACCTAAAAGAAAGCAAATAAGGGGAAAAAAGAAATATACTTAAGAGAATACATTAAAAATAGCAAAATAGCACAATTAAATCCAATTTTATTGCTAGTTACTTTAAATGTACATAGACTAAACACATCAATTAAAAACCAGATATTATGAGACTGGATTAAAATGCCACATCTAAATATACATTATCTGAAGGAAATGCAGTTTAAATGTAAAGATGAAATAGGCTGAAAGTGAAAGGAGAGAAAAAGATGTACCATTCAAACAGTAGGCATATGAAAAGTGTGTGACTATATAATGTTAGATTTTTGACTTGGCAACTACAAGAATCTCTGTGTCTCTGCCTCAGTGTATAATCATGAACGGAGTCCTTGCCTTTACAGAGCTCTTGACATAGTGGAGTGGATAATAGATAGCAAACAAGAAAGTATAGAGTATGTAAGATGGCATAGGTACTCTAAAAGGGTAATGATTAAGATCAGGGAGTTGGAAGCCAAGATGATCAGCCAGCGTTCTGCCCACGTTACAGCTGTGTGGCCTTAGGGAAGGTACTGAAATCTCTCAGGGCCTTCCTTTCCTCATCTCATAGGTGTAGCAAATGACAATAGCAGTAACAATAATAGTGCCTTCCTTGATGTGCGCAATAAATGTTAGTGCATGCAAAGCACTTAGAGCAGTGCATGTTTAAAAATGAGCATTACCTAAGTTTTTGATATTGCTTTTATTTTTCAAAAACTAACTTAGGGAGATTTTAAAGTGATTGTGCCCCTCGTACCATCTTGTTGTGGCTTCTTCTTTATTCTTGGACACAGGGTATCTTTTTTTTGGTGGGTTCCAACATCCTTCTGTTGATGGTTGTTCAGCAGTTAGTTGAGATTTTGGTGTTCTCGCAGGAGAAGATGAGTGCAGATTCTTGAGAGTCCCTTGTACAGGAGGAAGATTAGACCAGTCAATCCTAATGGAAATCAACCCTGAATACTCATTGGAAGGACTGATGCTGAAGCCCAAGTTCCAATACCTTGGCCACCTGATGTGAAGAGCCAACTCATTGGAAGAGACTTTGATGCTGGGAAAGATTGAGGGCAGGAGGAGAAGGAGCGACAGAGGATGAGATGGTTAGATAGCATCACAGACTCAATGGACATGAATTTAAGAAAACTTTTAGAGACAATGAAGGACAGGAAAGCCTGGTGTGCTGCAGTCCATGGGGTTGCAAAGAGCCCAACACGACTTAGTGACTGAATAACAAGAAAATGTAGGGAGAGGGGATAGGGAGTGTCTGGGAGAGAGGGGCTGAATTTTTAAGTGGTGTAGTCATAAAAGTTCTCACTGAAGAAGGTAACACTTGAGCAAATACATATTTCTACATAGATGGTGATAGTGTGTTAGAGTAGAAGGCAGCACAGGGCAAGTGATTCACTTAAAGACTTTTATTTATATTTTTTATTTGAAGTATAGTTACTGTGCAATATTTTATGTTATAGATGTACAATATAGTGATTAACAATTTGTAAAGGTTATACTCCATTTGTAGTTATTATACAATATTGGCTATATTCATTGTGTTGTACAGTCTATCTTTGTAACATGCTTATTTTATGCATAATATTTGTAGCTCTTAATCTCCTACCACTATATTGCCCCTCCCTCCTTCGCTCTCTCCCTGGTAACCACTAGTGTGTGTATATATATTTATTCATGTATATTTATGAATATTGCTCATCCATAAGAAATGAAATGTTGCCATTTGCAGCAACATGGATGGACTTGGAAGGTGTTATGCTAAATAAAATGTCATACAAGGAAAGACACTGTATGATATCACTTATATGTGGAATCTAAAAGCACAGTGAATTAGTGAATATAACAGAAAAGAAACAGATTCACAGATAGAGGGAACGAACTAGTGTATGGATATTAATCTCTTATTGCTCATACCATTTGCAAATGTTTTCTCCCATTCAATAGGTTGTCTTTTCATTTTGTTGATGGTTTCCCTTACCATGCAAAAGCTTTTAAGTAGGTCCCATTTGTTTATTTTTGCTTTGCTTTAGTAGATGAATTCAAAAAAATGTTGTGATTTATGTCAGAGCTCTGCATGTTTTCCTCTAGACGTTTTCTAGTTTCTAGTGTTACATTTAGATCTTTAATCCATTTTGATTGTATTTTTGTGTGTAGTGCTAGAGAATGTCCTAATCTCACTCTTTTACATGTAACTGTCCAGTTGTCTCATCACCACTCATTGAAAAGACTGTCTTTTCTCTATCAAATAGTCTTGCTTCTTTTGTCACAGATGGACATGGAAAAATATATATATATACATTTAATATACATACATAGATACATATGTATATACAGAAAGTTTTACAAAATAGTTACCTGTATTCAGGCATTTATGTATGTGTCTTACCATACACATCTACATGACCCAGATAACCACAATGGTGTGATCACTCACCTAGAGTCAGACATCCCGGAGTGTGAAGTCAAGTGGGCCTTAGGAAACATCACTATGAACAAAGCTAGTGGAGGTGATGGAATTTCAGTTGAGCTATTTCAAATCCTGAGAGATGATGCTGTGAAAGTGCTGCACTCAATATGCCAGCAAATTTGGAAAACTCACCAGCGGTCACAGGACTGGAAAAGGTCAGTTTTCATTCCAATCCCAAAGAAAGGCAATGCCAAAGAATGTTCAAACTACCACACAACTGCACTCATCTCACACGCTAGTAAAGTAATGCTCAAAATTCTCTAAGCAAAGCTTCAATAAATAGAACATGAACTGAGAACTTCCAGATGTCCAAGTTAGATTTAGAAAAGGCAGAGGAACCAGAGATCAAATTGCCAACATCCGCTGGATCATGGAAAAAGCAAGAGAGTTCCAGAAAAACATCTATTTCTGCTTTATTGACTATGCTAAAGCCTTTGACTGTGTGGATCACAATAAACTGTGGAAAATTCTGAAAGAAATGGGAATACCAGACACCTTACCTGCCTCCTGAGAAATCTGTATGCAGGTAAAGAAGCAACAGTTAGAACCAAACAAGGAACAATAGACTGGTTCCAAATTAGGGAAGAAGTGTGTCAAGGCTGTATATTGTCACCCTGATTATTTAACTTATATGCAGAGTACATCTGGAGAAATGCTGGACTGCATGAAGCACAAACTGGAATCAAGATTGTGGGGAGAAATATCAATAACTAGCCTCAGATATGCAGATGACACTACCCTAAAGGCAGCAAGTGAAGAGGAACTAAAGAGCCTCTTGATGAAAGTGAAAGAGGAGAGTGAAAAAGCTGGCTTAAAACTCAACATTCAAAGCACTAAGATCATGGCATCTTGTCCCATCACCTCCTGGTAAATAGATGAGGAAACAATGGAAACAGTGAGAGACTATTTTCTTGGGCTCCAAAATCACTGCAGATGGTGACTGCAGCAATGAAATTAAAAGACGCTTACTCTTTGGAAGGAAAGCTATGACAAATCTAGACAGTGTATTAAAAAGCTGAGACACTAAATTGCCAAAAAAATGTCCATCTAGTCAAAGCTATGGTTTTTCCAGTAGTCATGTGTGGATGTTTGAGTTGGACCGTAAAGATGAGCAACCGAAGAACTGAATCTTTTGAAGTGTGGTGTTGGAGAAGACCTTTGAGAATCCCTTGGACTGCAAGGAGATCCAACCAGTCCATCCTAAAGGAAATCAGTCCTGAATATTCATTGGAAGGACTGATGGTAAAGCTGAAACTCCAGTACTTTGGCCACCTGATGAGAAGAACTGACTCATTGGAGAAGACCATGATACTGGGAAAGATTGAAGGCAGGAGGACAAGGGGATGACAGAGGGTGAAATGGCTGAATGGCATCACTGACTTGATGGGCATGGGTTTGAGCAAGCTCAGGGAGTTGGTGATGGGCAGGGAGGCCTGGTGTGCTGCATGCCATGGGGTTACAAAGAGTCGGACATGACTGATCGACTGAACTGAACTGAAGTGAACATATTTTTTAACATTACTCCTCTCTCTCTCTCTCACACACACACACGAGAGGCAGCTTTTTATATCCTGGAGGAAGATGAAGAAGACTTCCTATTATATGATTTAATGTTCTGGGGTTCTCTTTGAATTACTTTATCTGCTTAATAAACTTCCAGGAAATTCCTTCTGACAGGGCTACACCTTCCTTGCTAGATGATGTCTTAACCACCATTGTGGATCTTATCACTAGATGCTATTAATCTCCAATTTCTGATTTTCTCAAATTAAAATAAACATTATTTGGAAAAAAAGAAACAAACGTCTATTAACAAACACCTATGTTGTATTGGGAGTGGTGACAGTGTATGTAAAACAGAATCATGATCAAGTTCCTTTAGTCAACAGTTATGTTCTCTATAGTTCCACAATGTAAAATATACGAATAGTATCACACTCTGCTGAAAGGACTGGTGGGTATTACAGGCCTGGGGTCAGAATAAAGAGGGTAGAAAGGTTCAGGTAATTTTATAATTGTGCCATTAAGTTTCAGATAGTCTTCTGGACATGCCCAACTGCCAGTTTGTGTATTTCCACTTGGGCTTTCCACATGAGTGAATCAGGTCATAGAGTATTTCCTGACTGTTGTATCTGATTAAGGTCTCAGATTAGCTCTGTGCTCCTTTCACCCCCTGGTTAATATCTCCCTACCACTCAAGTCTCAGCTTAAGCATCATTTACTGTTGGAAGCCTTCTCAGACACATCCTCATGGTTTGATTATTGTTAGTCATCTAGGAACTCCACCAGCTCACTATTTCCAGATACATTTTTTTCACTTGAAAGGGATCCAAAGAGAGTTGAGTTCAAAATTCCTCATGGGCTGTGGCTTCACACAGTGGACTTAAGACTCTAAGAGCTTTCAAATGTCTCATCTGAAACTGTGCTCCAGGATTTGGCTCTTCCACTTTTGAGGGGGATGCTGAAGACACAGATCAGATCTGCAGTGGAAGCCCAGAGCAATTCTACAGGCACCAGCTGTGGCATGCGCCTCAGAGATGCTGTGGAGGTTGTTAATGGATGCTTCCTCTTCTAAAGAGTCCCATGAGAGTTCTGAAATGCCGGTCTGTGATTTTAGCAGATACATTTTTGCCTGACAAAGTACATATGAGGTAGAATTACAAGTTTGAAAGTTTTAAAACTATTGACTTTGTGGCATACTCTTTTAAATACAATAAGTCCAAAATATTTAAAGGAATTTGAGAAAGAGGAAAAACTAAAGAAACAAGCCAAATTCTCTATTAAGCTATGGTTAGATATCATCATTCTTTATATTCTCATTAATAGTGTGCCTTATATGACACTGATTTATTTTTCAATCTAAAGGATTCACATGGTGTTTCCCTCTTCACAGATGAGGAAACTGAGCCTCACATCCCAGATTTGACTGAAATCAAAGCACCCCTGTAATGCCTTGTGATTTCACCAAATGCTGACAAGAACCCTGTGAGGGAGGGTCCTCTCCTCAACTCTTGACTGGAGAACCTGAGGCTCAGGGAACTCGGTGCCCTCTCCTGCTGGGCCACCAGCAAAGCCCACACTGGAACTGACACCATTCTGACTCCCAAGCCCTTACTCTTCCCGTTGAGAATACTGTTATGGACTTTGTTTCTGACCATAAACAGGAGTTCACACTCAGCTTAGACAATGTGGAAAATACATCCAAGGATGGAGGGGAATATATAAATAATCAGCAAACCCTACAACCCACTGACGGTTAACTTTTGGTGGGTTGTAGAGTTTGCAGTCACTAGTAATAAAAGTGTAAAGAAAAGCATGAGGATTATTAAAAAAAAATTGCAACCTCTGGGAAATGGGAAAGTACAATGAGGGAAACATATACAGTGAGCTTCCAATGTAATTACAGCCACAACTTTCCTTCTTAAAATACTTCAGTTGCCTTGCATACTTTTTGGTATGTTGTGGCTTTGTTGCCATTCATCTCAGAGTGCACATGGAATACTCTCGAGATTAGACCATATGTTAGGCCATAGTACAAGCTAAGAAAGAATCTTATCTGACACAGTGGTATGAAATGAGAAATCAACAACATAATGAAAATTCAAAGACTCATAAATATGGAAATCAAACAGTGCACTCTTAAACCATTACTGTTCAAGGAGAAATCACAAAAGAAAATAGAAAATACCTTGGAACAAATAAAAATAAAAACAGCATACCACAATTTATGAATGAAGTGAAAACAGTGCCCAGAGGGAAATATAGCTATCAATGCTTACATTTAAAAAGAAAAAGATTTCAAAAAGTAACCTACGTTTACACCTTAAGGAATCAGAAAAGATGGGCAAAATAAGCCCAAACCTAGCAGAGGAAAGAAATGTTAAATATTATGGCAGAGTAAAGTGAGTAGAGAATAGAAAAACAATATACAGAATCAACAAAACCAAAAGTCGGTTCTTTGAAAAGATCGAAAAAATTGACAAATCTTAAATTAGAATGAGAAAAGAGAGAAGCTTTGAATAACTGAAATCACTAATGAAAGTCAGGGTATTACTACTGACTTTACAGAAATAAAAAAGTATTATAAAAGAATACTATGAACAATGATATGCCAACAAATTGTATAATCTACATGAAATGGACAAATTCCTAGAAAAACACGAATGATCACAACTTAAAAAGAAAATCTCAACAAAGCTGTAACAAGAAAAGAAATTGAATCACTATTCTATAATTTCCTGACAAAGAAAAGCCCAGCACCAGATGGCTTCATTGATGATTATTACCAAACGTTAAAAAAGAATAAACACCAATCTTTCTCGAATTGTTCCAAAAAATAAAAGAGAAGAGGGTACTCCCTAGCTCCCAAACAGAAGAAGCCAATATTCCTCTGATACCACAAGAAAAATATAAACCACTCTCCCTTTTGAATATAGATGCAAAATTCCTGTATGAAACACTAGTAAATTGAATCCAAGGATGAAAGGATTTTATACCATAACCAAGTGGAATCTGGAGGAGGAAATGGCAACCCACTTCAGTATTCTTGCCTGGAGAATCCTGTGGACAGAGGAGCCTGGTGGGCTGCTGTCTATGGGGTCACACAGAGTCAGACATGACCGAAGCTACTTAGCAGCAGCAGCAGCAAGTGGTATCTATCCTATGAATGCAAGGGTGACTTAATACAAGAAAATCAGTAAATGTACTGTACATTTATGCATGCGTGCTCAGTCATGTCTGACTCTTTGTGACTCCATGGACTGTAGCCTGCTAGGCTCCTCTACCCATGGAATTTTCCATGCAAGGATACTGGAGTGGGTTGCCATTTTCTCTTGCAGGGGATATTCCTGACCCAGGGATCAAACCTGTGTCTCCTGCACTGGCAGGTGGATTCTTTACTACTGATTCACCTGGGAAGCTGAACCACATTTATAAGAAAAGAAAAGAAAAACATAAGCGATGATCTCAATTGATAAAGAAGAAGCATGTGACAAAATGGAACACATTTTCAAGATAAAAGCATTTAGAAAAGTAGCAATAGAAGAGCACTTCCCCAATATGATTAAAGGCGTTTCTAAGAGCAGCGAGAAGACGAGGATGCCCACTTTCACCACTGCTATTCACCATAATACAGAGTTCTAGTCAGACCAATTAGGCAAGAAAAGAAATAATAAGATCAAGACCCCAAACTCAATTGTGTTTCTGTACAATAACAATGGACAATTGAAAAGGAAATTGAGAAAAGTTTACTTACAATTGCATCTAAAGTAACAACATACCTAGAAATAAATTTAGCCAAGAATGTGAAAGACATGTACAATGAAAACAAAAAAGTTGCTGAAACTATTAAGGAAGACCTAAACAAATGGAAAGATATCTCTTCTTTGTTCATACTTAGAAAACTTAACATTGCTAAGATAGAGATACTACTCAAAGTTGCCTACAGATTCAGCACAACCCCAAGAGATATAAAGCATCAGTTCAGTTCAGTTCAGTTGCTCAGTCATGTCCATCTCTTTGTTACTCCATGATTCACAGCACGCCAGGCCTCCTTGTCCATCACCAACTCCCCGGAGTTCACTCAGACTCATGTCCATCGAGTCAGTAATGCCATCCAGCCATCTCATCCTCAGTCGTCCCCTTCTCCTCCTGCCCCCAATCCCTCCCAGCATCAGGGTCTTTTCCAATGAGTCAACTCTTCACACGAGGTGGCCAAAGTACTGGAGTTTCAGCTTCAACATCAGTCCTTCCAATGAGCACCTAGGACTGATACATGCAAAAACTTGCACATGAATGTTCATAGCAACATTATTCATAATAGAGAATAAGTGGAAAAATCCATATATCCATCAACTGTTAAATGCATAAACAAAATGTGGTATATTCATTCCATGGGGTGTTACTAGGCAAATGAAGAAAGAATGAAATAACACAGGTGAATCTAAAAATAATTATGTTTAGTGAAAGAAGCCAGACCCCTCTTGTACCCCTCCAAAAGAGTATTTATTATATGGTTCCATTTGCACTAAATTCTGGAAAATATTAAACTATAGAGACAAAAATCAGGTCAGAAGTTGTCAGGGACCAGTGGGAGAAAGGAGGAGATTGACTACCAAAGGGCACAACTGAAATTTCCCCAATAATAGAAATGTTCATTTATAAGACTAATATGGTGGAGGATGTTAACATTTTTGGTCAAAGTTACAGAACTGAACACCTAAAAAGAGGCAGAGTGACTAAACCTCAGTAACTTGAGTTGAAAAAGACAGACCACATTTAAGATCAGCTGTGAATCGAAGAGGTTGATACAATAATTAGGGAAGAATACTTGTCAGAAACCACAGGAAACTTTTAAAAACAATTAAGACAGAAATTGTTAACATTTGGTTCTTTTCCTTCCCCTTTGTGCACATTTTCTAGTTTTAAGATAAAGTGAACAAACTGTAAAAATACACACATGACAACAACTTAATGATAATGACTAAAATAATAATGTTAATAATAATAATAATGTATAATTTCCAGAGAAGTAGAATTAAATCAAAGGATTTAAAAGGAGGAAGAAAGCTTGAAAGGATCCAAAAGATTTCAGGAAAGTAGAAGAAAATAGGAGCATAGAAAAGGCAGGAAAACAGAAAGGACAAAATAAAATTGTATAAATAAATTAATATATAAAAGGAATCATTCTAAATATAAATAAACTAATGCAACCAATTTTTTAAAAAGTAATAACTGCTTGTATATTTTTGAGATTCGTTGTTTGTCAGTTGCTTCATTTGCTATTATTTTCTCCCATTCTAAAGGCTGTCTTTTCACCTTGCTTATAGTTTCCTTTGTTGTGCACAAGCTTTTAAGTTTAATTAGGTCCCATTTGTTTATTTTTGCTTTTATTTCTAATATTCTGGGAGGTGGGTCATAGAGGATCCTGCTGGGATGTATGTCAGAGAGTGTTTTGCCTATGTTCTCCTTTAGGAGTTTTACAGTTTCTGGTCTTATGTTTAGATCTTTAATCCATTTTGAGTTTATTTTTGTGTATGGTGTTAGAAAGTGTTCTAGTTTCATTCTTTTACAAGTGGTTGACCAGTTTTCCCAGCACCACTTGTTAAAGAGATTGTCTTTAATCCAGTGTATATTCTTGACTCCTTTGCCAAAAATAAGGTGCCCATAGGTGTGTGGATTTATCTCTGGGCAGCTCAATTCCAGAAAAATAAATGACCCAATCAATAGCTGGGCCAAAGAACTAAATAGACATTTCTCCAAAGAAGACATACAGATGGCTAACAAACACATGAAAAGATGCTCAGCATCACTCATTATCAGAGAAATGCAAATCAAAACCACAATGAGGTACCATTTCACGCCAGTCAGAATGGCTGCTATCCAAAAGTCTACAAGCAATACATGCTGGAGAGGGTGTGGAGAAAAGGGAACCCTCTTACACTGTTGGTGGGAATGCAAATTAGTACAGCCACTATGGAGAACAGTGTGGAGATTCCTTAAAAAACTGGAAAGAGAACTGCCTTATGACCCAGCAATCCCACTGCTGGGCATACACACCGAGGAAACCAGAATTGAAAGAGACACGTGTACCCCAATGTTCATCACAGCACTGTTTATAATAGCCAGGATATGGAAGCAACCTAGATGTCCATCAGCAGATGAATGGATAAGAAAGCTGTGGTACATATACACAAATGGAGTATTATTCAGCCATTAAAAAATACATTTGAATCAGTTCTAATAAGGTAGATGAAACTGGAGCCTATTATACAGAGTGAAGCAAGCCAGAAAGAAAAACACCAATATAGTATACTAATGCATATATAAGGAATTTAGAAAGATGGTAATGATAACCCTGTAAGTGAGACAGCGAAAGAGACACAGATGTATAGAACAGTCTTTTGGACTCTGTGGGAGAGGGTGAGGGTGGGATGATTTGGGAGAATGGCATTGAAATATGTATAATATCATATATGAAATGAATCGCCAGTCCAGGTTCGATGCAGGATACAGGATGCTTGGGATGGTGCACTTGGATGACCCAGAGGGATGGTACAGGGAGGGAAGAGGGAGGGAGTTTCAGGATGGGGAACACGTGTATACCTGTGGTGGATTCATGTTGATGTATGGCAAAACCAATACAACATTGTAATTAAAATAAATAAATTTATATTTTAAAGGTAAATAAATAAAAAGCAATAGCTGATTGATCTTTTAAAGTCTAGTTGTATGCAATTTATAAGAAACGTGCCTAAAATGTAATGGCACAGAAAGGAAAAAAATTATTCCAGTTATATGCAGTTAGCAAGATTTACATTTGAAACATAATGGCACAGGAATGTTGAAAGTAAGAGGACAGAAAAAGATATGCTGGGCAAAAACTGAACAAAAGAAATCTGATGTAGCTATATTATTGTCAGGGAAAAAAGTAGTCTTTAAGGCAAAAAGCATTATTAAGGATAATCAGAGTCAGTACAGAATAATGAAAGGTATAATTCTCCTGGAAGGTATCACAGTTATATGCTTTTATGCCTCCTAATAACACAGCATCAAACACCACAAAGCAAAAATTGACGAATTACAAAGAGTAATTGACAAATCTACCATTATAGTGAGAGTTCTTAACATACCTCTCTCAGTAACTGATAGATCAAGCAGGCAAAAAAAAGAAAAAAACAGTAAAGATATAAAAGACTTGAAAAATAAAATTAACATGCTTGATAAAATAGAATTAGGATTCTAACAACTAGAGAAACCAAATTCTTTTCAACCACATTGTAAACGAAATGCTTGCAAAAATGGACATTCAGTTCAGTTCAGTTCAGTCGCTCAGTCGTGTCTGACTCTTTGCGACCCCATGAATCGCAGCACGCCAGGCCTCCCTGTTCATTATACTTGTCCACAAAATAGGTCTCAAAAATTTACAAGCTGATTCTTAATTGTGTTGGGAAGAGCAAAAGTTCAAAGATAATTCTGAAGTCAAAAACAAGCTAGGGAGACTTGCTCTACCAGAGAACATGACCTATTAGAAATCTATAGTAATTAGGACAGTATGATGTAGGCACGGGAAGAAACAAATACGCTTGTCAGATAAAATACAGGAAGCCCGGTTAAGTTGGAATTTTCAGATAAACAATGGGTTTATGTGTTATGTGCTAAATCTGGCTATCCTATAAACAAATAAATCACTGAACCTAAGAAAAAGCCTGGACACGTAACCATCCAGGTATAGAAACTCAATCTATGACAGAGGCAGCAGTCACTCAGAAGAGATGGGATATTTAAAAAGTGGTAGTGGGACAATCATTTATTTATACACAAAAATTTTTTAATTACATCTGTATCTTACACCAATCAAAATCTAATCCTAGGTGGATTAAAGGTTAAATATGAAAAACAAACTTGAAACATTTAGACTTAAATATAGAGCTTAACTTTTTGACATTAGAGTAGGAAAACTTCCTAAAACAAGACCCAAAAAGTACAAAAAATAAATCAAACGACTGATAACTGAAGTATGCTGTGCTGTACTGCACTTAGTCACTCAGTTGTGTCTGACTCTTTGCCACTGTATGAACTGTAGCCCGCCAGCCTCCTCTGTCCATGGAGGTTCTCCAGGCAAGTGGGTTTCCATGCCCCACTCCACGATCTTCCCAACCTAGGTCTCCCACATTGCAGAGGGATTCTTTACCATCTGAGCCACCAGGGAAGCCCAAGAATACTGGAGTGGGTAGCCTATCCCTTCTCCCAGGGATCTTTCCCAGCCAGGAATCAAAATGGGGTCTCCTGCATTGCAGGCGGATTCTTTACTAGCTGAGCTACCAGGGAAGCTCAATTAAAATATAATAAAATATAAAACTTTGTGTTTCAAAGCATGCATTCTAAAGCCCAGGAAAAGGCAAACCTCAAGGTAGAAAAACATATCTGCAACAAGTATAATGAACAAGGGATTCGTATCAAATTCCTGAATACTATGTATTCTAGGATGTCTAGCTCTAGATGAGTGATCACACCATCATGATTATCTGTGTCGTGAAGATTTTTTTGTACAGTTCTTCTGTGTATTCTTGCCACCTCTTCTTAATATCTTCTGCTTCTGTTAGGTTCATGCCATTTCTGACCTTTATTGAGCCCATCTTTGCATGAAATGTTCCCTTGGTATCTTTAATTTTCTTGAAGAGCTCTCTATTCTTTCCCATTCTGTTGTTTTCCTCTATTTCTTTGCATTGATTGCTGAAGAAGTCTTTCTTATTTCTTCCTGCTATTCTTTGGAACTCTGCATTCAGATGTCTATATCTTTCCTTTTCTCCTTGGCTTTTCGCTTCTCTTCTTTTCACAGCTATTTATAAGGCTTCTTCAGAGAGCCATTTTGCTTTTTTGCATTTCTTTTCCATGGGGATGGTCTTGATCCCTGTCTCCGGGCTGTGCTTTGCTGGAGCAGCCATGAAGGGATACTCCATGCCAAAGATAAGAGAAATCCAAGTAAGATGGTAGGTTTTGCAAGAGGGCATCAGAGGGCAGACACACTGAAACCATACTCACAGAAAACTAGTCAATTTAATCACACTAGGACCACAGCCTTGTCTAACTCAATGAAACCAAGCCCTGCCCACAGGGCAACCCAAGATGGGCGGGTCATGGTGGAGAGGTCTGACAGAATGTGGTCCACTGGAGAAGGGAATGGCAAACCACTTCAGTATTCTTGCCTTGAGAACCCCATGAACAGGATGAAAAGGCAAAATGATAGGATACTGAAAGAGGAACTCCCCAGGTCACTAGGTGCCCAATATGCTACTGGAGATCAGTGGAGAAATAACTCCAGAAAGAATGAAGGGATGGACCCAAAGCAAAAACAATACCCAGCTGTGGATGTGACTGGTGATAAAAGCAAGGTCTGATGCTGTAAAAAGCAATATTGCATAGGAACCTGGAGTGTCAGGTCCATGAATCAAGGCAAATTGGAAGTGGTCAAACAAGAGATGGCAAGAGTAAACATCGACATTCTAGGAATCAGTGAACTAAAATGGACTGGAATGGGTGAATTTAACTCAGATGATCATTATATCTACTACTGTGGGCAGGAATCCCTCAGAAGAAATGGAATAGCCATCATGATCAACAAAAGAGTCCGAAATGCAGTACTTGGATGCAGTCTCAAAAACGACAGAATGATCTCTGTTCATCTCCAAGGCAAACCATTCAATATCACAGTTATCCAAGTCTATGCCCCAACCAGTAACGCTGAAGAAGCTGAAGTTGAATGGTTTTACGAAGACCTACAAGATCTTTTAGAACTAACACCCCCAAAAGATGTCCTTTTCATTATAGGGGACTGGAATGCAAAAGTAGGAAGTCAAGAAACACCTGGAGTAACAGGTAAATTTGGCCTTGGACTATGGAATGAAGCAGGGCAAAGACTAATAGAGTTTTGCCAAGAAATGCACTGGTCATAGCAAACACCCTTTTCCTACAACACAAGAGAAGACTCTACACATAGACATCACCAGATGGTCAACATCGAAATCAGATTGATTATATTCTTTGCAGCCAAAGATGGAGAAGCTCTATACAGTCAACAAAAACAAGACCAGGAGCTGACTGTGGCTCAGATCATGAATTCCTTATTGTCAAATTCAGACTGAAATTGAAGAAACTAGGGAAAACCGCTAGACTATTCAGGTATGATATACAGTGGAAATAAGCAATAGATTTAAGGGCCTGGATTTGATAGATAGAGTGCCTGATGAACTATGGAATGAGGTTCATCATCTTTTAGGATCTGAAATAGCTCAGGTGTAATTCTACCAACTCTACTAGCTTTATTCATAATAATGCTTCCTAAGGCCCACTTAACTTCACACTCTAGGATGTCCAGCTCTAGGTGAGTGACCACACCATCATGGTTATCCAAATCATTATACAGGGCTCAACTCCCTAACCATAGTTATATTTTGTGTGACCCCATATTAGAGATGAGGATGGCACAGGGAAAATGACTCATGTAAGATCCTGAGGTCCTTTATTATGCTTGAATCCCCTGTTCTGTCTCCTTTCCAGGGCTTAGTGGAAAACTGTTTCTTTGGATGTTCAAATAGAAAGTGAAGCAACAGGGACAGGAAATCACATGGAATAAAAGGATAGAGTGCAATGACTGTCTTTCCTTTCCCTAACTTCCTCAGATCCCACAGCATAGAACTGGCACTCAACTTCATACATTATATAAATATTTAAGCATCTCATTTCTTGTTGCTACATTTCCAAAGACACTCTCCAACAACTCTGCTCTTTGTTTCATGTCAATCTCTTTTATGATAGAAAGGAGTCACAGTGGGCAGGGCAAACATATGTTGAAGGCACACATTATGCAGACATTTCATTTAAGTTTTCTCATTTTCCCCACACAACAACTCTGTAGAAAAGTTGTTAGTTTTTTTCCCCATTTTACAGCAGACGAGTTCAGGTTCAGAGAGAAAAAAAAATTTCCCAGAGTCACACATCTGATAGGGGACAGAAATAAAGTTCCAATTTTTGCCCGCTCCATAATATACAAAGAGCAGCCTCCCTTTCAGAAGGTGGGCTTCCAGGGCTGGAGAAACGGCCAGTCTCACTCCCTTCTATTGTAGTCCCACAGTACTCGCTCACCTACCCCTCTGGGTAAGGAAGAGGACAGAGGAGATGAAACCCACCTCTGTGTCCAGAGACCTGGGTGTTGACCACATCCATTAGCCCATCCCTGAAGTGGCAAGTTGGAGTCTGGCAGAGGCTTGGGTTTTTAGACACTGGGAAAGTGACCTGGGAAACGGAAATGGACATTCATCAAACCATCTATACCATAGGAATTTTATATCTCCTCTCCTTTAATCCTGAAAACAAACATTCAAGTTAGAGATTGCTATCTTCTTCCGAACCTAGAGCTCAAGCCAGAATATTGAGGTCAGCAATATTTTAAATTGCACACCAGGGACTCTAAGCCTGGAACTGTTCTAAAGCCCAAGCTTTTCCCATTGTGCCCTGTGGCCTCATGAGCTTTCAATACTCTCTCTGTCTAATCTCTCAGAAGAGTGCCAATTACTCCACCCCAGTGTATTCTTCCAGCATTTATAATTAACCATATTGTTTTTTCCAATAAAAATCAATATGATTTTTAAAATATTTGCATTGTAAGAAAATAAAATGAAATACAAAATGGGAATGAAAGTTTTTCACATATATTACGGATATTGAGCTAATGTTCATGTTATATCAGAAGGTAACCATACAGCTTGATATGCTCCCAATTTATGTCTATTGTTGAGCAGTGCACCTTTCACTCTCAAAAGTGTCCAGTTTAAACAATAAATTATATGGCCATCTTCATTATAAATAATTCTGATTAGTAAAAGATAGATAAAGGGTAACTTGTAATTTTCATAAAAAACAATATAAGTGCCCATAAACCTATGAAAAGATAGCCCAAATACAATAATGAAAGAAACATAAACTATTAATAAAATCTTAAGATTTCATAAGTGAAAAAAGGGGAGAGGTGCACATTAGCATGTTGTTTCCTCTTTTGTCTTGAAGAATAGATGCTTGTTGCTGGGTCGCTAAGTTGTATCTGACTCTTTGCAACCCTATGGACTGTAGCCTTCTGGGCTGTCTATGCAGTTTCCCAGGCAAGAATACTGGAGTGGGTTGCCATTTCCTTCCCCAGGGGGTCGTCCCAACCCAGGGATAGAGCTCACGTCTCCTGAGTCTCCTGCATTGGCAGGTGGGTGCTTTGCCCCTGAGCCACCTGGGAAGCCTCCGAAGAATAGAACTGCATAGCTACGCATTTCTGTAGTGCATATATGTGCATTTTGTACATATATTTGCACAAAAGTACTTCTATATGTGCTAGAACACTGTTTTAGGGTAAAAACTTTTGTAGAATATATTAGCATTCTATTAAGAGTGTTTATCTTAGGAGGACAAACTGCACAGTTTCATTTGTACTCATACATTTCTCTATAACTTCATGTCCTTAATGCACAAATCTAATGATCTGATTGATATACTAATGTTATAGAAGTATTCACTTGGAATGGTATTGACTATTAAGCATAAAAAGCAGATTATACACCATAAATGCAGTATGATTCCATATTACTGATAATACTCCTATGTTTATAAGTAAGTACATGTTATAAAGCAAAAGTACATGTTATAAATCTAAAAGCTATGATCCCAAATACAAAATATGCATGTGCACACACACACACACACACACACACACACACACAACTCCTTTGGAGACACTCAAACTGAAGTCTTTCTCTTCGTCTCATATAGGGTAGAACTTTCTGTGGAGCTCTCAGAGAACTGGGCAGCAGCACCTGATACTGCAAGAAGGCCTGTTTGTGCCATTTCAAGCTTCCAGCAAGCCCTGTTTGGTGAATCAGACCAGATGCCCCACTCTCCCAAAACTCTAACTTGGCTGCTTCCCAGAGATATTGAGGGGTTTTCCTGGTGGCTAAGTGGTAAAACATCCGTCCGTCAATACAGGAGGCACGGGTTCAGTCCCTGGGTTGGGAAGATCCCTGGAGAAGAAAATGGCAACCCATGCCAGTATTCTTGCCTGGGAAATTCCACGGAGAGAGGAGCCTGGGGGTCTACAGTCCACGGGGTTGCAAAGAGTCAGACACGACTTAGGGACTAAGAGATACTGAGAGCTGTCCTGACTCTGACCAGCAGGTGGCAATCATCTCAGTAGGCTACCTCTGCCACAATAGGGAAGCATCGCTTTCTCAAGGAGAAACACTAGTAATTGCTGTGACATTTATAACAGATTATGAAACTGTTTGTACACTATGATCCCAAGTATATTGGAAAAATCGGTATGGATAAGAAAAGATAGAGAGAATGTAATTCTTTTTTATTTCTTGATGATGACTCCTGAATCTGTACTTTACTCGTCAGCTCATTTATTCTGGAAATATTTATTCAGGGGAGCAGACACTGTCATCTTAGCTGTGTTAAATTTCTGTGCAAGATTTCTTCGTGGATAAAGTGATAGGTTGGTGGATTACCTGGCTAAGCCGTATGTTTTACTCCTCTTTCTGCTTTTTGTCTATCTACTTGTCTTATCTTGCCAAGCTGGGTTTTTGATCCAAGAGTTGGTATAGCTTTGTGGTCACCTTTATTGGAAGGGTTGCCATTGTTTATAGCTAACTAAGGTAAACACACACACACACACACACACACACACACACACACACACACACCTTACTGAAGAGCCAGTCTGATGTAAATAAATTGGACAAATATTTATTGAAATGTAGCCATCTTCTGGGCATAGTGAATTATTGTAAAAGAAAGAGTTTCTATGCAGTCCTTTCTGACAGAACAGAGTGGTAGACTTCTGGGAGAGTTTGGGGCTTATCTCATCCCTGGGATGGTGATCCATTCAATTTAGAACTCCTATTGTCCTTTATGTCCAATGCTCTCTCTGAAAAGGGGAACATTTTTCTGCTTCAAGTTAGAGTTCCTTTCTCAAGTGCACAGGAAATTCTAGGGAGTGGGAGAAGAGGGAGGTAAAAACAAATAACACTGTACATACACTTCTTATGTTCCATGTGCTTGCCTGTCTTCTTATGCTGCTGCTGCTGCTGCTGCTGCTGCTGCTAAGTTGCTTCAGTCGTGTCCAACTCTGTGTGACCCCATAGATGGTAGCCTGTCAATTATGCTACTTTCTGGATATTAATATCAGAAAATAATCTTTTGTCCTTTTTTAAAAGTCTTTATTGAATCGTTACAATATTGCTTCTGCTTTATGTTTTGATTTTTTTGCCCACAAGCATGTGGGATCTTAGCTCTCTGACCAGGGATGGAGCCCACACCTCCTGCATTGAAAGGCAAAGTCTTAACCACTAGACTGCCAATGAAGTCCCAATTTTTGTCCGTTAAGAAGCAAGCTAGTACTGTGGCTTCTGGAGAGTCCATCTAGGTAAGGAAACCTCTCTGGATCCCAGTGACAAATTTAACCCAATAGCTATGTAACAACTTTGGGTAGACACCTTCACCTCTTTATAACTCTGCTCATCTGAATTTCACCTGTCTTGCCTCTCAACCAAACAAAATTTTGCAGGAGAAAAATGAAATCTATACTGTAATCAAGTATCTGAGACTGTAGGGAATCAATGTATATTAGCTTGGAGCTTTTCACTGCTAATGACACAGGACTTATTATCCTAGGTTCGTTCTAGCTTTCAGAGGAAGATATGAAACTACTTTAAAGGCCACTGAATTAGGCTTTGGTTATCATTTTACTGCAAGATGGAACCCAGTTAAACACTGTACTCAGGAGTCACTTAACTCCCTATCAAATTGCAATATGTCCTTTGCTCTAAGATCTTCCATCTAGCTGCTCTCTCGCATTATCTACAGTGGTTTCTGCTAAAGTGGAGGGCCCTTTTCTATACTCAAGGGATGATGGAGTAATGAAGTATACCTTTTTTTTTTCTCAGCAACATCAGAATGTAAGATGCAGACCAGGATTGTTCTTCAAAATAGACCTCTAACCCCATGACTCATATACTTGTGCACTGACATTATCACTGACCAAGACTTTAGCAATGATATATAATGGAATATTACTTGGACATAAAAAGAATGACTGGATGCCATTTGCCGTAACATGGATGGCCCTAGAGATTATGTACTAAGTGAAATGAGTCAGACAGAGAAAAATAAATATCATATGATATGGCTTATATACTTTAAACACAGAAAACATCTACTTTTAAATTGAATCACAAAATGTTAATGTAAAATATATGTATTGATTTTGAAAGTTGTTTACAATATACTCTTCAATAGGGAAATATCTAATTATAAACTATGCAGTAAGATCCTATTATTTCAAAATAAATCAATGTATTTGTGAAGTATGTTAAAATATATAGCTCCAAATATTTACACACATACACATACATACAATCTCCTCCTAAGATGGATCTAGAGTTTTCTATTCATCCTCTCTCAAGTCTGAGGCAGCAGCTGAGTTCCTTAGCAATATTCTGGTTCCAGAAGACTTCCAGAAAGCTCTGTCTGCTTGATAGAGAATAAGCAGCTCTCTCATTCCTCAACTTCCTGGTTTATGATATTCAAACTGCAATCCTCACTAACATCAATAGGCATTTTCTTTTTTGGAATTAATTTATTTTTAATTAAATGGCAATCCACTCCCGTACTCTTGCCTGGAGAATTCCATGGACGGAGAAGCCTGGTGGGCTACAGTCCATGAGGTCGCAAAGAGTCAACCACTACTGAGTGACTTCACATTCACACACATTTTTAATTGGAGGTTAATCACTTTACAATATTGTGCTGGTTTCTGCCATACATCAACATGAATCAGCCATAGGTATACATATGTGCCCTCTCTCTTAAACCTCCCTCCCATCTCCCACCTCATCCCACTCTTCTAGGCTGTCACAAAGCACCTGATTTGAGCTCCCTGTGTCATATAGCAAATTCCCACTGGCTATCTATTTTACACACACACACACCTATATATGTTTTCATGCTACTCTCTCAATTCGTCCCACCTTCTCTTTCCTCCACTGTGTCCACAAGTCTATTCTCTGTGTCTGCATATCCATTACTGCCCTGTGAATAAGTTCATCTCAAGAGTTATTTTCTGTATTTTATTGAAAGGGAAAAATGACTTTCTAATTATGAAAATCAATAATATTTTAAAAATCAGAGTGGAGATACATAATACAATCCCAGTCCATTTCAAAAAATAAATATGGATGGAAACTCTTTGAAGAGATAAACAATTTTGTTTTCTGCTGTTTCCAAAAACCTGCCATTTTTTCATTCATTCATTCATTCTTCCATTTATCACATAGTGTTTGAGTGTCTCCAGTGTGCCAGCCTAAATCTCTGTGCCTTGACCTCTTCTTTCCTGAGCTCCAGAACTGTAAATCTGTACTCCACTAGATCTGTCTAGTGTTAATGTTTACCTCTAGTCAAGGCTATGGTTTTTCCTGTGGTCATGTATGGATGTGAGAGTTGGACTGTGATGAAGGCTGAGTGCCAAAGAATTGATGCTTTTGAACTGTGGTGTTGGAGAAGACTCTTGAGAGTCCCTTGGACTGCAAGGAGATCCAACCAGTCCATTCTAAAGGAGATCAGCCCTGGGATTTCTTTGGAAGGAATGATGCTAAAGCTGAAACTTCAGTACTTTGGCCACCTCATGCGAAGAGCTGACTCATTGGAAAAGACTCTGATGCTGGGAGGGATTGGGGGCAGGAGGACAAGGGGACGACTGAGGATGAGATGGCTGGATGGCATCACTGACTCGATGGACGTGAGTCTGAGTGAACTCCGAGAGATGGTGATGAACAGGGAGGCCTGGTGTGCTGCGATTCATGGGGTCGCAAAGAGTTGGACACAACTGAGCAGCTGAACTGAACTGAACTACATGATGACCGGGCTCAGATATGATAACCCACAAGCATAAACCAAAGAATTCAGGAACCTTGGAAGAGGAACTCTAGAGATATACTGTTGCTTTGACCATTTCAGCTACCATGCATTCACTTTTTAAAAACATATTAATGATTTGTATATTTCTCCTGGTTGGAGCTCACTGCCAAAAGAGTTAAAGAGTTAAAGATGAGACAACTCTTGGGAAGTCTCATTCTTGGTTTCTCTCATGGATGAACTGCAAAGTGCAAGTGAAAGTCGCTCAGTCATGTCCAACTCTTTGCAACCCCATGGACTGTCCGTGGAATTCTCCAGGCCAGGATACTGGAGTGGGTATCCTTTCCCGTTTCTAGAGGATCTTCCCAACCCAGGGATCGAACCCAGGTCTCCCACATTCGGGCAGATTCTTTACCAGCTGAGCTACAAGAGAAGCCCAAGAATACTGGAGTGGGTAGCCTATCTCTTCTCCAGCAGATCTTCCCAACTCCAGGAATCGAACCAGGGTCTCCTGAATTGCAGGTGGATTCTTTACCAATTGAGCTACCAAGGAGGCACGAACTGCAGAGTTCAGGCAATTTCTACAATTGTGTTGTTAAGTTTCACATTTCTCCGAACATGCCCAACTGCTGGCTAATGAATTTCCACACAGGATTTCCCCAGGGATGAACCAGATCAGAGAGTATTTCCTGAGTGTTATATCTGACTAAGGTCTCAGATTAGCCTTGCCCTTTCTTTACTCAGCTAATGCCTTCTTATCCCTTGGGTCCCAGCTTAAACATCACTTCCTGTAGGAAGCCTCACCAACACACCCAGGACCAGTCAGGTACGTGTGCTATCTGCTCTGTTCCCACAACACTCTGACTTGCTCTATCAGAGCAGCTGTGACACTTCATCATTTTTGCTGGTTTGAGACTGTAAGTTCAAAGAGGGCGAGGATGATGTCTGTGCTGTGTTTGTTTGTTTTCACCATTGTCATGTGTTACACCTCTAAGGCTTCATGTTCATATATTTTTGTGCTCAGCTACTTCAGTCATGTCTGACTCTTTGCGGCCTCATGCACATACTGGGCTCCTCTGTCCATGGGATTTTCCCAGCAAGAATACTGAAATGGGCTGCCATGCTCTCCTCCAGGGTATCTTCCCGACCCAGGAATAGAACCCAAGTCTCCCTGTGTCTCCTGAGTTGCCGGCAGATTCTTTAGCTGCTGAGCCACCAGGGAAGCTCTTACATTTTTACTGAAGTTCAAATGTAATGTGGATTCTTAGGGATGATCTTTGCTATACAAAAGAATGTCCTTGCTCTTTTGCAGTTTCATTATCATTTAAGTCATACCAAATGTTTCCACATGCTATTAAAATTGCTGAAGTTTGTGTACCTATACAGATGTTGTTGTTACTGTTCACTCACTAAGTCATGTCTGACTCTTTAAGACTCCACGGACTGAAGCATGCCAGGCCCCCATCCTTCACTATCTCCCCAAGCTTCTCAAACTCATGTCCATTGATTCAGTGATGCCATTCAACCATCTCATCCCCTGTTGCCTCTTTCTCTTCCTGCCCTCAATCTTTCCCAGCATCAGAGTCTTTTCCAGTGAGTCTGCTCTTCATATCAGGTGGCCTAAGTATTGGATCTTCAGCTTTAGCATCAGTCCTTCCAGTGAATATTCAGGGTTGATTTCCTTTAAGATTGACTGGTTTGATCTACTTGCTGTCAAGGGACTTACACTGATGAGAACCTTGCAATTTTTATTGATAAGCCTTCATTCTTTAATTTTATGTTTTATCTCATAACACCTATCTATGAAAGGAAAAAATTAATGCAAAAGATAAAAATAACATAAATCTTCCTTAATCCTACTACACAACTAATACATTTTTCTTATAATAAACAATGGTGAGATGAAAGTCATCTTGTCAGTTTCTGTTGTGAAATAAGGTGTTTCACATTTGCATTTAGAATAGTTCTAGCTCATTTATGAGTTTGTCTTTATTCACTATAAAATCCCTGTGGGCACTTTTCAGGCTTTTATGAATAAACCGCGATGTTGTGAGTGTGTGTTTGTGTGTTTCTGGAACACTTACATATGTTTCCATATAGCCCTTCATTGATAGATATCCTTTGTGTTCTTCTTATCCTTAAGTAAATTTATGGCTGTGGTAAAAAACAAAATTAAGTATTCAAGTAGATGAATGTTATTGTTTCTATACAGTCGTGAACATCCTTAACTATTTCCTTAGGGTACATTTCAAGACATGGAATTGCTGCCTCAAATTGTATACACATGCTTAATTTAATTCCCCACCTGCCACCCAGAAAAGTTGGACCAATTTAAAGTCCATAAACTGGAATTAAGTGGGAAAAAAGCCTCAGGGAAGTGACGAGCATGGCTGTACTGATGCCCTGTTAGAAAGTGCAGACCTTAGATTCCACTGAGCAGCCACTGTAAGGCCACAATAACAGTAAATACTCCTCAGAGCGATCAGTAATGAGCGGTAACAGTAGACAGAGCACATGGTGATATAGCAGATAATGGCAAGAGCACAGGCCTTGGAGTCAGTAGCCCTGGATTACAGTTGTAGTTTAATGAAAAAATATGAAAAACTGGTTTAAAAATCTTGCATTACCATTATTACAAAACAAATAGTACCCCTCAAGCTGGTATCACACTTAGCCAGAGTTGACCCAAGTTCTCACTTAACCAATGTGTGGATCAACCGCCCTCCCACCCAAGTTCCACAACAGGAGACTGTTCTATCTGCTGATCACAACAGTTTTCCAAAAGGATCCTGCTCTTCTTATTACCTGAAAACTCTTTGCTAAGGATTCCTAATAAAGAGAAAGAGGCTTGAACTTTGCAAGATGTTGAAAATGCCTGCTTAGCACCTGTCTTGAAACCGAAAAGTTGGTGCTTTTCATGTTAGTGTCCAAGAGATAGGCTCAAACAAATGACTTTGACAGTGGTTGCTGATTTTACTGATGAATTGGTCTGGTCCCCAAAAGAAACTTCTGAACAGTAAAAGGTTAATATAAAGGTCAGATGACAGAGGCAGAAAGTAATTAAGCAATTCCAAACACTCTGCCTTAGACCCTGAAAAGAGAGAGACATTTATTTTTCTGCTTGAATGTAAGCTCTTCTTTCTTTTTTCAGCAAATACAGTTTGGCATGGCAGAGATCCTTTGAAATGGTATGACTCAGCCAGATGCTACAGAAAGAGGCTTGAAAAAAGCAAGTTTGTTCCACTGAATTAAGTGAAATTTTTCAAAGGGTAGACAGGCATTATTACATAATACAATTTGATCATGACTTTCACATTTTACTTCAGACACTCCTAGAACTGAATTCTTTTATGATTACCATCAACATTTTTTCACACTTTAACTACCATAAATTTATAATTTAAAAAGTTTTAAATGATCAAAGTATGAAATAAGAGGGAAAATAAGGAGAAAAATCATTACCATGATAAACTGGGTTTTACACCAGTCTTCTCTAATTTGGGTTCGATCCCTGAGTTGGGAAGATCCCCTAGAGAAGGGAAAGGTGACCCACCCCAGTATTCTGGCCAGACTGAGCAACTTTCACTTTCTCTAACCTTTTTCAAACTAAATTTGTGTCAACAAAATACCATTTTATACTTTCATTTCCTATATTTTTCCATAGATATACTTTGTATTGAGCTCTCTCCATCTATGGCATTCTGAGTAAGTCAAGTATGAACTGATTATTACTATAACTTAAAGACCTTACAACACAGATTCCTTTTAAAGACAGACAAACCCCTAATGTATAAGCTACTGTTCAGTTATTATACTTTATCCTAATATCAAAAAGAGGTACAAAACCATAAGGATATGTGGAAGGTCCAATGTAATAATACATCAGCAGATGTAAAAAGGTTAAGACCCCTTGATCAATCCAGTTGCCTTATTTTTATGGCTGAGGAAACAAGTTCAGAGAGGCTCAGTGACTTGTGGATAAAAGCGCTGATTTGTGGATGAGAAAGGACTACTAAGTATCAGAAACAGAAAACAACTCTTCTAAAGATTCTGAAAAACAGGCATGTATTTTCCACTGTCCCTGTGGTAGACATCCACATTACCTTCAGTTTCTGAGCTATACATCCATTAGCAGAATTGCTGGGTCATTGACCATGTGTACCTTGCTGTGACTAAGCACTTCTGTATTGATTCCAGAATAAATGTACCAGTATGTACTTCTACTAGTTGTTTGTGAGAGTTCTCATAAACCCCCAGCAACATTTATTATTAATTTTTGCTTATGAGGTAAATGATATTTCTTTACTGTTTTATTGGAAATAACTAGTGATTTTGAGCACTAAATACTTCACTTTCACTTTTCAGTTTCATGCATTAGAGAAGGCAATGGCAACCCACTCTAGCGTTCTTGCTTGGAGAATCCCAGGGATGGTGGAGCCTGGTGGGCTGCCGTCTATGGGCTCACACAGAGTTGGACATGACTGAAGTGACTTAGCAGCAGCAGCATGTACTATATAATTTGGTTATGTTTCTGGTTTTTTTCATTACTATTATTATTGTTATTATTATTTACCATTAAGCTGTATTTTAGTTTTTGCATCAGTACCATGGTGAGTTTTTTAATTTCACATTTATGACATGAGAAGTTAAAAAGACGCTTACTCCTTGGAAGGAAAGTTATGACCAATCTAGGTAGCATATTCAAAAGCAGAGACATTACTTTGCCAACAAAGGTCTGTCTAGTCAAGGCTATGGTTTTTCCAGTAGTCGTGTATCTATGTGAGAGTTGGACTGTGAAGAAGGCTGAGCACTGAAAAATTGATGCTTTTGAACTGTGGTGTTGGAGAAGACTCTTGAGAGTCCCTTGGACTGCAAGGAGATCCAACCAGTCCAATCTAAGGGAAATCAGTCCTGGGTGTTCATTGGAAGGACTAATGCTGAAGCTGAAACTCCAATACTTAGGCCACCTCATGCAAAGAGTTGACTCATTGGAAAAGGCTCTGATGCTGGGAGGGATTGAGGACAGGAGGAGAAGGGGACAACAGAGGATGAGATGGCTGAATGGCATCACTGACTCGATGGACGTGAGTTTGAGTGAACTCCGGGAGTTAGTGATGGACAGGGAGGCCTGGCGTGCTGCAATTCATGCGGTCGCAAAGAGTCGGACATGACTGAGCGACTGAACTGAACTGACCTGAAGTGACATGAGAAGAAAATCAAAAGTTATGTTTTTTAATGAAACATTTACCAACTGACTCAATAGCACTGTCTGAATAATCCATGTTGCTCACTGATTAGAAATGCCAAGTTTATCACATTTAACACCTTCTTGGGACTGAAATTTTATTCTGTCCCATTGAATTTTATCTTAGATTTTTCCACCAGTCTTATCCTCTTTTAATATTGTTGCTTTATGAAACATTCTAGTAGTTAAAAGTAATATTTCCCTTATTATTTGCTCTCTGGAAATTCAGGAATAGTGGCAACAACAATAAATGTAGCTAACATTTATTGAGCAGTTGCAAAGTTATCTGCAAAATCTGTTAAATTATAACACTTAATCCTCAGTAGCAAATAAGGGTGAGGATACTTTTCTTATCCCCATTTGAAGATGATAAACTTGAAATATAGAAGACTTATATGGTTTGATGTGGAACATAGCAAACTCATATTTCTAACCACTGTTATATGAAAATGAACCACATGAAATAGTCAGAATTTGAGCATTTTTAACCAAGAAAAATGTCAATGTCTTATTGATCAACCTAATATATGGTATTTTTTTTTTTAATGAGGTTATCCAAGAGGAGGAAATGCACCCTTGGCCCAATAATTGCTAGCAAGTGGGCTATCTGGACTCACTGGTCTTCTAACTCCAGTCTTCTAACCAGGAGAGTCATTACAGTCATTTATTTCTTCAACTCAAGAGGAACCTGTTTCTCTGATGATATAAAAGAAAGAAAAGCACATGAGAAATGAAATTGCATAATGGTTATTTTCCCTTTGCCAATTTCACCAGGTAATCCATGCTACAACTCAGAAATGACACTGAAGCTCACAGATTATTAAAAATGGATTGACATTTTACTTGTTGCCATTACACTTTCTAATATTCTCTACAATAATTTTGTTATTTAATTTATATTAAAATCATATCTTTAATAGGAGAGAGAAGGAAAAGAGACAAGAGTAATACTTTGTCAAAGTCTATGTTCTAGACAATGCTAAAAGTGTTGTAATTTTCACCTTGCCTTAGCTCTGTGAGTGTATAGTGTTTTGTGTTTACTAAAAATATCATTTCACAACATAAATAGACTTTATTTTACATACAAGAAAATTTTTTGAAAATAGCTACCAATTCTGTTTTCAATCATATATTTAAAAATGAAATAGTCATTCAGTTTTATTTGCTGGTTTGATGATGACTAACAAATATGCAGGCTTCCTGGGTGGTTCTAGTGGTGAAAAACTTGCCTGCCAGTACAGAAGACATAAGAGATGCAGGTTTGATCCCTGGGTTGGGAAGATCCCGTGGAGGAGGGCATGGCAACCCACTCCAGTATTCTTGCTTGGAGAATTCCATGGACAGAGGATCCTGGCAGGCTACAGTCTATGGAGTCGCAAAGAGTTGGACATGGCTAAAGCGACTTAGCATGCATGCATGCAAGAAATACATATTTATTTCTTTCTCTATTTATTTAGTCAACAAATATTTACTGTACCCCTAATAAAGGCTCTGCCAGACCAAATCGTATCTTCATCACAGGCATTTCTACAGCGTTCCAGACTTTATTATCCAACTAGAGCATGCTACACATTCATGTGTATGACCAGGCATAAATACTTCATCAAGCCAATTCAAATGATACAGTCTTTGAGTTCTGAAAATTTACCATCTAAGTAGTAGTAGTAGCAGAAGAGCCTAGGGCTTGGAAATGGGCAAGCGTGGGTTAAAATTCTTGTTCTGCCACTTTGCCGCTTATTTAAGGTATGTAAATTTGAAAAGTTCAGTTCATTTCAGTCACTCAGTCGTGTCCGACTCTTTGCGACCCCATGAATTGCAGCATGCCAGGCCTCCCTGTCCATCACCAACTCCCAGAGTTCACTCAAACTCACGTCCATCGAGTCAGTGATGCCATCCAGCCATCTCATCCTATGTCATCCCCTTCTTCTCCTGCCCCCAATCCCTCCCAGCATCAGAGTCTTTGCCAATGAGTCAACTCTTCGCATCAGGTGGCCAAAGTACTGAAGTTTCAGCTTTAGCATCATTCCTTCCAAAGAAATCCCAGGGCTGATCCCCTTTAGAATGGACTGGTTGGATCTCCTTGCAGTCCAAGGGACTCTCAAGAGTCTTCTCCAGCACCACAGTTCAAAAGCATCAATTCTTTGGCACTCAGCCTTCATCACAGTCCAACTCTCACATCCATACATGACCACAGGAAAAACCATAGCCTTGACTAGACGGACCTTTGTTGGCAAAGTAATATCTCTGCTTTTGAATATGCTATCTAGGTTGGTCATAACTTTCCTTCCAAGGAGAAAACATCTTTTAATTTCATGATTGCACTCACCATCTGCAGTGATTTTGGAGCCCCCCAAAAAAAGAAATTCTGACAGTTTCCCCATCTATTTGCCACGAAGTGATAGGACCGGATGCCATGATCTTCGTTTTCTGAATGTTGAGCTTTAAGTCAACTTTTTCACTCTCCTCTTTCAGTTTCATCAAGAAGAGGTTTTTAGTTCCTCTTCACTTTCTGCCATAAGGGTGGTGCCATCTGCATATCTGAGGTGATTGATATTTCTCCCAGCAATCTTGATTCCAGCTTGTGCTTCTTTCAGCCCAGCATTTCTCATGATGTGCTCTGCACAGAAGTTAAATAAGCAGGGTGACAATACACAGCCTTGAGGTACTCCTTTTTTAATTTGGAACCAGTCTGTTGTTCCATGTCCAGGTCTAACTGTTGCTTCCTGACCTGCATATAGGTTTCTCAAGAGTCAGGTCAAGTGCTCTGGTATTCCCATCTCTTTGAGAGTTTTCCACAGTTTATTGTGATCCACACAGCCAAAGGTTTTGGCATAGTCAATAAAGCAGAAGTAGATGTTTTTCTGGAACTCTCTTGCTTTTTCTTTTTTTTTCTTACATGTTTCAATGCCATTCTCCCAAATCATCCCTTTCCCTCAGAGTCCAAAAGTCCGTTCTATACATCTGTGTCTCTTTTGTTGTCTCACATACAGGGTCATCATTACTATCTTTCTAAATTCCATATATATGTGTCAGTATACTGTATTTGGTGTTTTTCTTTCTGGCTTACCTCACTCTGTATAATCGGCTCCAGTTTCATCCATCTCATTAGAACTGATTCGATGATCCAGTGGAGATTGGTAATTTCATCTCTGATTCCTCTGCCGTTTCTAAAACACTTAGCAACTCTAAAACTTAACTTCCTGATCTGTACAAGGGGATTGTTATCTGTGTTTCGAAAGACAGCCTATTCGGAAGAAAAAGAAAGATAGCTTATGAATGCTGTGTGCCCAATCATTCTGTCTGGCAACTCAACATGGTAAATTTTCTTTACTCCATCTCTTCCCTTTCTTAGCAGAAATGACTTTAATCATTATGTAGTGGCCTTCTTTGTCCCTTTTCACATCAGAAATCCCTTGCATTCCTATACACTAATAATGAGAAAGTAGAAAAAGAAGTCAAGGAAACAATCCCATTCACCATTGCAACGAAAAGAATAAAATACTTAGGAATATACCTATCTAAAGAAACTAAAGACCTATATATTGAAAACTATAAAACACTGATGAAAGAAATCAAAGAGGACACTAATAGATGGAGAAATATACCATGCCCATGGGTTGGAAGAATCAATATAGTGAAAATGAGTATACTACCCAAAGCAATCTACAGATTCAATGCAATTCCTATCAAGTTACCAGCAGTATTTTTCACAGAACTAGAGCAAATAATCTCAAGATTTGTATGGAAATACAAAAACCTCGAATAGCCAAAGCAATCTTGAGAAAGAAGAATGGAACTGGAGGAATCAACTTGCCTGACTTCAGGCTCTACTACAAAGCTGCAGTCATTAAGACAGTATGGTGCTGGCACAAAGACATAAATATAGATCAATGGAACAAAATAGAAAGCCCTGAGATAAACCCACACACCTATGGACACCTTATCTTCCACAAAGGAGGCAAGAATATACAATGGAGTAAAGACAGTCTCTTTAACAGGTGGTGCTGGGAAAACACCATACACAAAAATAAACTCAAAATGGATTAAAGATCTAAATGTAAGACCAGAAACTATAAAACTCCTAGAGGAAAACATAGGCAAAACACTCTCCAACATAAATCACAGCAGGATCCTCTATGATCCACCTCCCAATATACTGGAAATAAAAGCAAAAATAAACAAATGGGATCTAATTAAAATTAAAAGCTTCTGCACAACAAAGGAAACTATAAGCAAGGTGAAAAGACAGCCTTCTGAATGGGAGAAAACAATAGCAAATGAAACAACTGACAAACAACTAATCTCAAAGATATACAAGCAACTTATGCAGCTCAACTCCAGAAAAATAAACAAACCAATAAAAAAAATGGGCCAAAGAACTAAATAGGCATTTCTCCAAAGAAGACATACGGATGGCTAACAAACACATGAAAAGATGCTCAACATCACTTATTATCAGAGAAATGCAAATCAAGACCACAATGAGGTATCATTTCACACCAGTCAGAATGGCTGTGATCCAAAAGTCTACAAGCAATAAATGCTGGAGAGGGTGTGGAGAAAAGGGAACCCTCTTACACTGCTGGTGGGAATGCAAACTAGTACAGCCACTATGGAAAACAGTGTGGAGATTCCTTAAAATATTGCAAATAGAACTGCCTTATGACCCAGCAATCCCACTGCTGGGCATACACACCGAGGAAACCAGAATTGAAAGAGACACATGTACCCCAATGTTCATTGCAGCACTGTTTATAATAGCCAGGACATGGAAACAACCTAGATGTCCATCAGCAGATGAATGGATAAGAAAGCTGTGGTACATATACACAATGGAGTACTACTCAGCCCTTAAAAAGAATAAATTAGACTCAGTTCTAATGAGATGGATGAAATTGGAGCCGATTATACAGAGTGAAGTAAGCCAGAAAGAAAAACACCAATACAGTATACTGACACATATATATGGAATTTAGAAGGATAGTAATGAAGACCCTCTATGTGAGACAACAAAAGAGACTCAGAGGTATAGAACAGACTTTTGGACTCTGAGGGAGAGGGAGAGGGTGGGATGATTTGGGAGAACAGCATTGAAACATGTATACTATCTTGTAAGAATGAAGAGCCAGTCTATGTTCAATACAGGATGCAGGACGCATGGGGCTGGCGCAGGGGATGATTCAGGGAGAGGATGTGGGGTGGGAGGTGGGAGGGGGCTTTGGCATTGGGAGATCGTGGACACCTGTGGCTGATTCATGTCAATGTATGGCAAAACAAATACAGTATTGTAATGTAAAATAAAGTATTAAAAAAAAAAACTAAGAATAAAACCACCATATGACCCCCAAAAAAAAATTTAAAAAAAAATAAAAATAAAATAAAATAAAGAAATGACTGTGAAATGATTTCAGCTGCATGCATGCTCAGTTGTGTCTGACTCTTTGCCACCCCATGGATTGTAGCCCACCAGGCTCCTCCGTACATAGGATTCTCCAGGCAAGAATACTGGAGTGGGTTGAGATGCCCTCTCCTCCAGAGGATCTTCCCCACTCAGAGACTGAACCCACATTTCCTATGTCTGCTGCACTGGCAGTCAGGCTCTTTACCATTTAATGCCACCTGGAAAGCCTGTTGCATAACTGTAAATCACAGAAAACATCCAAAACTGTCACAGTGAAAAGGAAATTAAACACGTGTTTACATTATTAATGTGACCCAATTCTGCTTCTATGTCATAGAATAAGGTGGCCGATAGAGTTCAATCCTTGTGCTTTTCCTAACGCGTCTGGGCCTTATAGATTAACATGATGCATATGTGTAGCTTAGGATGCTCTAGTATTCTTTGAGTGTCAGAATGTTGAAATATAGTAGAAATGCAATGCATAACGTTGATTCTGCATGAAGGACACAAGAACAAGAGTCAGAAACTCAGTTCCTAAGCAGTGTCTGATGACAGGACAAAATACCCTTAAGCATTCATCAATGTTGTGGATATCAGTGAGAGCTCTATTTTTGCAAGCATTCTGAGTTGTCAGAAGGGAAGGAAGAAGTTCTCTTATGTGTAAGGTATCAATTTGTCTTCTATTAATTTTGCATTTTTATGCCTGTTGTGTTTGGCAAGGAGTCTGGTAGAATTTGGAGACCGCTCAAAACAATGAAGCCTGGCCATTAGGGAACAAGCTAAAGGAACTCTTCCTCTGAATAGCTCCTTTACATGACCAACTCATTTAGGTGTGTCGGCAGGGCTTTCAGAGAAATTGTTCTGGAAGAAGGATTGTTCAGAGACAGTAGTGCTCTATAAGCACACATACACAAACAAACGTGTTATTTGTATCCCTGCTCCTGTCTGCAACTATTTTCTACTTGCCTTTGTGAAATTTCATTGCTAACCTCTTGTTGGGGATTCTCTTTTTATCTCTAAATGTGGGTGTTTATCGAAGGATTTTAGCTCACTTTTAGGGGAATGTCTAAAATCACACCTGAAATGGGTTTTCTGATTGTTCTGGCTACACTGACCCTGATGCCAGACCTCTGCTAACGAGGGATTGCATCCAGTGAATGCTAATGGATGTTACTGAGACTGTCTGGAACAACTGTACATTCCATTCTAGAGATGTAATTATGACAACAAGGTGTCCAAACGGCCAATATTCACAATCCTTTCTCTCTTTCTTAAAATGATATGGTATATTTTTCTTATTGTAAGATTTATTTCCTTCTCTCTTCCTTCCCTTCTGTCCTGGAACAAATTGAACTGTAGCCATAGCTCATGTATAGCTATTTTCACTGAATTTCATAGTGAGGATCTGTTGGTGATTATGGAATACTGCAGCAGCCCTTGGATGTTGATCAAATTCTCCCTTCCAAAATTAAAGAAGCCAATCCAGGATACAAAATAATCAGAGAGAAAGGGGTCATTTCATTCCTCTCTTTCCATTTCATAATCACTGGAATATTCTTATCACTCTTCAAAACAATACAAACACAAACAAAAAACAGAAGGCATCATATGCAGATGTTATGCTCTAAAAGTTATTAACTATGTAGTAGCATCTCAACGGCACCCCACTCCAGTACTCTTGCCTGGAAAATCCCATGGACGGAGGAGCCTGGTGGGCTGCAGTCCATGGGGTCGCTAAGAGTCAGACACTACTGAGTGACTTCACTTTGACTTTTCACTTTCACGCATTGGAGAAGGAAATGGCAACCCACTCCAGTGTTCTTGCCTAGAGAACCCCAGGGATGGGGGAGCCTGGTGGGCTGCCATCTATGGGAGTCGCATAGAGTCAGACAAGACTGAAGCAGCAGCATCTCTATGCAATCCCCTCTTTCTAAAGATTTTGAATTATAGTCTGAAGGTTGTGTCTCTCTTTTCTGAGAGGCCCCTGTATAGGAAAGGCCATTTCATGGGATGGGCCAGAGAAGCATGTTTCATCAGATCTTGAGAGCCTTCAAAAACATATAGTCTTTCCCATATGTTTATCAAACCAAATACTGACAGCACTTGGTTATGCACTGCTGCATACAAATCACCCCCAAAATAGAAGCTTAAAACATCAACAGCTTAACTTTATTATTTGTCATGATTCCCTCAGTTGGCTAGGTGGTTCTTTTGCTACAGGTGATCTCAGAGTACAGGGATGGTCAAAAGATCGAAACTAGCCTCACTCACATACTAGGGGTTGACAGAAGCTACTGACTGGGAGCTCAGTTAGGGCTGGCAGCAGGGAGACTCAGTTCTCCACATGGGCCCTTCCACATCACCGCTTGTGCTTTCCTTACGGCATAGCAGCCAAGATCCAAAAAGGAGGCCTCCAAGAGGCAAAGGCAGAAGAGGAAGGCTTTCTAAAGCACAGCCTTGGAAACTCTCCACCACTTCTGCTGCATTTTACTGGTCATAAATAATCACAGGGACAATCCAGATTTGAAGAAAGGGGAAGTCAAACTTCTCTCCTTAATGGGACTGAAACAAGGTCATATTCCAAAATAGCATGTGGAATGAGAGATATTGTTGAAGTCATCTTTAGTAACATGATCTATCATAGGCACAATCTAAAGCACCATCTCTGCCAGATCCCTACAATGTCACTTACCCCATCATCCACTTGAAGCTTCTGACACAAAGATCCCACATCTTCTCCTCACCTTTAACCAGAGGCAGTCATGCTTTCCTCTCTCCTCTGTGTGTGTGTGTGTGTGTGTGTGTGTGTGTGTGTGTGGTGTTATTCACGCAATTGCATTCAATTCTTTGTGACCCTAAGACTGTAGCCCGCCAGGTTCCTCTGTCCATGGAATTCTCCAGGTAAGAATACTGGAGTGGGATGCCATGCCATCCTCCAGGGGATCTTCCTGACCCAGGAATTGAACCTACATCCCTTATTCTCCTACATTGTCAGGCAGGTTCTTTATCACTGAGCCACCTAGGTAGCCCTTCTTCTCTCCTAGACATCTGTATCTCATTGAGGGGTCCTCAAGCTTCAGTCATCCATACCTGTGAATTAAGTACTGCTTGACACAGTAACTGAATGTTCAGATTCAATGTCTCTCATTCAACTTTTCGCTGAAATCTGGTACTCATCTAAGTTGGAGGATGGGGTTTGATCATCATACTGTGTACTTCATGTCACAGTCATTTCTTTAAGGGAAGGAAGATATGTGAAATTACATAATGATATTCTGGAAGCCCTAGTACATGCCAGACACTTTCCATAGATTGCTTCATTTTCTCTTTGAAAAAAATCCTTTAAGGAAGATGGCATAATCTTTATTTTTCAGATAATTAATCTCAGATTTATGGAAGGTAAATAACTTTTCTAAGGATGAGCACATAATAAATGGCAATAACAGATTCTAACTCATTCTCACCATCTGCCTTTCTATTAGTCATGTTTCTAGGGTTCAGGGACTGGTTGTTTTAAACTTGCTAGACATAGTGTGCAAGGTAGATAAAGCAGGAGGCAGGAGGAAGAGGAGAGGGAAAATGATATCAAGAGATGATCCTGATACAGGAACATCATAAAGGTAACTTTTTATATCCATTAATATTAGTGAAACCTCTAGAGGCTAGATAAGTTAAACATTTAGCTCAGATCACCAAAAGTGTAAATATGAGAGCAGGGATTCAAAACTAGGACATTCAAGGCCCTGCCCCTGACACTGAGTCCTGCTTTTCCCGGTCTTTAATTTCCTGGGCCTTTAATTCTGTAGACTTCTAATCTCTTGCTTAGCTGGCTTTCTGGTTTATACAATCAACAGAGCAGTGAATGCGTTGCTACAGTAAGCCCCCTACATATGAATGTGTTCTTTTCCAATATCCCACTTTAAGTTCAGTTTGTTAATAAGTCCAACAAAGTTAGCTTAGGAACCTAACTAACACAATCGGCTATATAGTACGGTACTCTAATAGATTTATAATACTCTTCACACAAATAGTACATAAAAACAAAAATAAATAAAACAACTTTAGTCTATGCTTTAATCTTATAGTGCAGTACCTTGAAAAGCACGGTAGTATCATTCAATAGCTGGCATACAGGGGCTGGCATCAAGTGAACAGGCAAGAAGAGTTATTCACTGGAGGAGCTAGAGGAGGTGGGAAATGCTAGAGCTGAAGGGTCGTCAGCAATGGGAGACAGAAGGCAAGCTGCAACTTTACTTTCTGTTGAACTTTGTACATAGACTAATTTTAACACATTTGAGATGACAAAAATAATCATGCATACAATTAAAAGCCATTAAAGAAACTTTGTGACCCCATGGACTATAACCCACCAGGTTCCTCTGCCCATGGAATTCTCCAGGCAAGATTATTGGGGTGAGTAGCCATTCTCTTCTCCAAGGGATCTTCCTGACCCAGGGATCGAACCTGGGTCTCTTGCCTTGTAGGCGATTCTTTACAGCTGAGCCACCAGGGAAGCCCAAAGAAACTTGAGAGAAAATATTTGTAAAATGTATTATGAAGTGAAGTGAAGTTAAGTCACTCAGTCGTGTCAGATTCTTTGCAACCCCATGGACTGTAGCAGCGGTCAATATTCTTAATGCGTATAGAGTCCTTACAAACCAACAGAGGAATAGGCTAAGAATGACACCCCAGTACTCTTGCCTAGAAAATCCCACGGATGGAGGAGCCTGGTAGGCTGCAGTCCATGGGGTTGCTAAGAGTTGGACACGACTGAACGAATTCACTTTCACTTTTCACTTGCATGCATTTGAGAAGCAAATGGCAACTCACTCCAGTGTTCTTGCCTGGAGAATCCCAGGGACAGGGGGAGCGTCTGTGGGGTTGCACAGAGTCAAACATGACTGAAGCGACTTAGCAGCAGCAGCAGCAGCAGCATGAGCATTTTATGTATGTGCATATATTCACGCTAATATTGTTGTTCACTCAGTCATGTCCAACTCTTTGTGACCCCATGGACTTCAGCATGCCAAGCTTCCCTGTCCTTTGCCATCTCCTGGAGCTTGCTTAAACTCATGTTCATTGAGTTGGTGATGCCATCCAACCATCTTGTCCTCTGTCGTCCCCTTCTCCTCCTGCCTTCAATCTTTCCCAGCATCAGGGTGTTTTCTAATTAATATAATACATGCAGATATTCTTAAAAGATTTTAAATGAAAGGATATCTTTGGATAAAGGAGGAAATATAGAGAGATTCATTTTGTGCATGTCTGCATTATTTAAATTTATTACAACAAGCATGAATTTCTTTCACATGTCTTAGTTCTGAAAAATGACTGGGGATTCTAGGAATGTTTCCTTTACTACATAGTCTTCCGATACAGGGGAGCTGGACAGGCTACAGTCGACAGGATCACAAAGAGTTGGACATGACTGAAGTGGCTGAGTACGCACACACAGAGATTTCCAGACAGAGCTCTATACTGAGTGAGAGCAATGATCCTTCCCTCAGTGATCCTTCTTTCCCTTTTGTCTGAGATATATAAGCTTCATTTCTGGCTCTGATCAAGAGCTGAAATTCCACAGTGTTTAAGAAAACTTCTTCAATAAATAAATATATTTTATGAGGAAGAAAACATATGGAAAGTATGAATTTTCTAGCCATAGTAAAGCACTCAAGTGCATAAGAAGTGTTGCTTTGTGTAATTTTCCATACTGTAACTGAATCTAATTTCCACTTTGAGCCCCAAGACTACTGTGAGTAAGAAGTATAGTGTCTCCAGTTCAGGGTAAATTCAGTTCCTTCTTGGTTTTCTTTGTAAATGTATGGTAAATTCAAATGTATGGTATGTCAATCATATTATATGTCTCCACTTCTCATCACATGACATCTAAATTCTCAGAACTTATGTAGTGTCTTGATCTATACTGTCTTTGTTGACATCTCCCAAGATATTTGAATTCCCACCCAAACCTCAAACATATGGTTCATATTGCCATGCTGCAGCCTCTCATCTCAACCATGAGGCTGATTCAGGACTGCAGCACTGTTTTTCAGCTAACTTTTGTGCTCTGCTCAAAGTGTGAAAGTGGAAGTGTTTATCACTCTGTCGTGTCCCAGTCTTTGCAACCCCATGTATTGTAGCCTTATCAGGGTCCTCTGTCTATGGAATTCTCCAAGTAAGAATACTGGAGTGGATTACCATTCCCTTCTCCAGAGGATCTTCCTGACCCAAGGACTGAATCTGTGTCTCTTGAATTGCAGGCAGATTCTTTACAGTTTGAGCCACCAGGGAAATGGAACACAGCAAAATTTGTGAGAAACTCATCAGCACTAACGTAGGCCTCCTCTGACCTTTATATAATGAAGTCTTGTGAGGCTACAGAGAGTCAAAGATCACAGGGAAAATTTATATGTGAGGGAGCAAGAAATGTGTCATGTGGTATTTCATCTTGCCATATTTCCTAACCCTTCACAATCCTTGTTCCCTCACAAAGAAACATATTTTCATGTAGTGTCACTCTCTCAAATAAGGTAGGAATAGACTTGTTGTCCAAAATTTGTCTAGAATAGTCATTCTCATATACAAATAAGTAAGAAGGTATTATCTTTCCCAGGATTTCCTTTTGTCAGGTGGATAAAAATGGATACTGGGTAGGTTTTTCATCTCCCTCATTTAAGGGTGGTTACATGTTCTTCCAGGCTTCTTCTTGTTCTTCCAGTAGCTCAGCAGTGAAGAACCCTGCCGGGGTCCAGCCCTGGTGGATCCAGGGAATTTGAAGGGGATACGGAATTGGCATCCTAAGAAAGAACTATTTAATTAGAAAAGAGAAATTAGGAAAGTATGTTGTAGATAAGGAAATAGAGGAGAGAAAGAGGCTGATATTCCTTGGTTTACATAGAGAACCAATAAACTTCGAGACAAGAAGTTTGCCCTGCTCACAGAGGCCACAGGTGCCCTCCCAGTCTCCCGAGGGAGTGAAGATGCAGAATGTCTTCCCATTCAGGTCTTAGAAACCCGGGCAGATAAGTGAACCCAGGGAGCCTCTATGCTCCAAGGGATCAGCCTGAAAAAAGAGAGTGAAAGAAAATGATTGACTGGGGAGATGAAGCTGCTTCAGTGAGCGAGGCCCAATAGCTTTATTTTCAAAAAGACTTTTATACTTTTCCCACTAATGATGTTGTGTACATTATCTTCTGGCCTTGGAGGCCTGTAAACATTTTAAGACCCTTTTTGATAAAGGCTGCTCAACCAGAAAACTTATTTTCCCTTGAAGTGTTTTTTTCTTTATATTTCTAATCTATGTCAGCCTCAGAAAATATCAAACAAACTTACATTTTCACTAAGCAAAGGTGCAGTAAGTTACAACAAAGAAAGAACCAATTAGCTCAAAGGTTTGATGTGGTTAGTTTCAAGGCTATATTTGTTTTTCTTACATTCTAACTATGTTAACAAATGTACTCCTGGGTGTACAGTGGATAAGAGATATGGGAACTTAGCAACAGGCATTGGCTCAACAGTGAAATCTTACACCAGCACTACTCTAATAACTCTTTAACTCTTTGAAAGGCTCTGTGTTTTAGGCTTCCCATGCCTCTCACAGTTGGGAGGGTGTAAACAATCACATGCGTAGTTGTAACAGTCCAGGTAAGGCAAGTTAGAGAGCCATCAGAGGGGTTTGCTCTGAAACACTCCTTTTATATGCAGGAGACCAGTTGGAGCTCTAAGTTAACTTTTTCCAGAGAAAGGTGGTGGGAATAGCCCCCTGTTATGTCAGAAGAGTGGAAAGCACAGTACAATAAAGCAGGCAGATTCCGGTTTGGGGGTTAAATACTTGAGAAAGCCCAGGGGGTTTCCTCGAGGTCTGATCTCACCTTTGCATTTTGTCAGGCTCCTTTCCTCATGACCTTGGCCATGGGCAGGATTCCCCACGCTGGCTCCCAGCAGAACCCAGCTGCAATTCAGGAGCCACAGGAAATATGGGGTCAATCCCTGGGTCAGGAAGATTCCCTGGAGGAGGGCATGGCAAACCACTCAAGTATTCTTGCCTGGAGAATCCCATGGACAGAGGAGCCAGGCAGGCTACAGTCCATGGGGTTGCAAAGAATCAGACACAACTGAAGCAACTTAGCACTCATTCTTCCAGGCCAAACAATTGCTGATGGACAAATCATTCGTACTCCCGTCATTTACAATTCACTGATGCTGTATAAGTCCCTCACTTCTGGGATTTAAATTTCAGCCTAAATTTATTTAGCCCACACTGAGTTGATTGGGAAAACCCTGTGGTGACTGAATTTATCTTCAATTAGCAAGATTGGGTTTCCCACAACTAGCAGAATGGGGCTCAAAATGCATCCTAAGATCAGTTATATAAAAACAGAGATTTCTCTACCAGCTGAGAAATATCCTGAAAATTTATACCCACTTAAAAAAATCAATAAAAGTTATTTCTAAAGAGATTATGAAATAGTTTGTACAGTCTGACCTCAAAAACTCTGAAAAATGGATGTGCAAGAAAAAGATTAGAAAGATAAGCACTCAATTTTACTTGCTGGTGACTCTCAAAGTCAATAATTCATCCAATAATTCATTTATTCATGAAATATTTATTGGGTGCTATTATGCATCAGGCATTGAAGGTTCAATTCCATAGCTGCATCCCATAAATTATTTCTCCTAAATTGCAGACTCATATGGCAAACTCCTTGCTACACATGCCCATTTGAGGCAGCTAAATAGTAGAAGACTCTTGAGAGTCCCTTGGACTGCAAGGAGATCCAACCAGTCCATTCTGAAGGAGATCAACCCTGGGATTTCTTTGGAAGGAATGATGCTAAAGCTGAAACTCCAGTACTTTGTCACCTCATGCGAAGAGGTGACTCATTGAAAAGACTCTGATACTGGGAGGGATTGGGTGCAGGAGGAGAAAGGGACGACCGAGGATGAGATGGCTGGATGGGATCACGGACTTGATGGCCATGAGTCTGAGTGAATTCCGGGAGATGGTGATGAAGAGGGAGGCCTGGTGTGCTGCGATTCATGGGGTCACAAAGAGTCGGACATGACTGAGCGACTGAACTGAACTGAATGCCTATGGTCCCACATGGACTGTACCAAACAAATTTAGACCAATCTTGGCCCTGAATCCTAAAAAGTCAGCATATAAAAGGAAGGCCATATATAAGAATGAAGAGAGCTTGGGTTTTTAAGTCAAACTACAACTGGGTTAGAACTCTGGCTCTGCCTGTTATTAACTGCATAAACTTGGCAAATGTAATTAACTTCTCTGAGCTTCACAGAGCATACTTAGTGAAAAGATAAGTAATAAGAGAGATCTTGTACAGCATTTTTAAGCATTTAAAGAGAAAAAGTAGGTAAAGTGCTTAACAGGTTTTGGTCCACACTGGTTGCTCAGCAAAAGTTTACATCCCATCCCATTCCCTCCTTTCTGTGGCAGAGGTGGCATTGCCATAAATGAAATAGCACAAATATGTGATTAAAACACTCGGAGTGGCTAGAATAGAAATAAAAAACCAAGATCATTTATGTTACACAGGAAATTAACTATATTCTTTGCTATATTTCTTGTGGCCAAACCATAAGAAATTGCTGATATTTAATTCTTTTGACATATTAAACAACAATTTCACATCTTTAAATCTAATAGAGCAATTTGCATGTTGACTTGAAAGAGGGGGACAAGGTTCACCCTTTTTCTGTTGAACTGAGTTTTCCCTTCCTCCTATTTCTCAAGGTAGACATCAATAAAGCACATTTAAAAAACATTAAAATTTTTTTAAAAAAGAAAGCACATAATACGGGTGTCTCTACTATTCTTTTAGCCTCGAAAGACTATGGGTGCACAAAACTACAGTGATAGCTCTGTCATGTGTGCTGGAGAGAGGGTCAGGAGAGCTGCCTGGCTGCCAGGACTGGAAGCATCGCCTATAACAGGACCTTCCCCTTTGCTAGCCTAGACTCATCACTGGAATGAAGTTGAGGAGCCTACCAAGACATCCTGGAGTGTAATGGAAACCCATGAGACCTAAGCTGAGCAAGCACTCTGGGTTCTCACCTATGAAAATCTCTTAAGGTCAAAGAATTATTTTAACAGAAATTAATTTGCAAGAATAACAAAACACATTAGACACTCAAAAGGCGATTATTCATGAAATGTCAACAAAATTGTAAAACACAAATGACACCCAGATGGATATGGATCCTGAGCTCTACAAAACTAGGAAAACCCAATGTGAATTGTAACTGCTAGTGTGCTATGAGCTTTCCATGTGTTGCCTCCTTTAACACTTAAAGTGAGCCTATGAGGCAACATTTATTATTTCAGTCTTCAGATGAGTATTTTTACCTTTCATTATTTCAATTTTAACTATGTAAGTAGAGAGCCCAGAATTCACATCTGGCCTCTCTATTTTCCCAATCTGTGCTCTCTTTTCTCCAGGACATTAGCATGGGGTTAATCAAGCTCCTGGTGTGTCCAGCCCTAGGCCTTTTAGCCCAATGATAAGAATGGCATGTCTATTACCAACACCACCAAGCACTCAAGAATGTGATTGTGTGCTTGTGGTATATGACACAGCATACAGATGGAACAACGTAAGCAAAACATGGAATTCAAAGGACCATTTGGCCTACTTGAGAACTGGAACTGGACTAAACACTCTGAAGAAAGGAGTTCTTCAGACTAGAATGGTCTCATTAGTCAAAAACCCAACTGTATATTTCAGATAAAGTATAGCACAAGTGGAAGCCAAATAAGTTTTTAAATTATTTGAGACTTATTATTCTTCATTATCAGCCTCACATTCATAAATCAGTTCAAATTTTAAAATCAAAGTTTAACAGAACTAGGACTAACTATGGGTCAGAGACACCATTAGGCCCTTATATCTGCCTAGAGAAGGTGGGCAAATTTTGGAAGAAATATTTTTCTCTTTGTTGTTATCCTCTAACTCAAATTGAAGGTTGAATTTTGCAGGTTGAATTTTGTCATCAGAATTGTGGAGCATGTCCTCCATGTTCCTCATCAAACTCACCTGGGTTAAAAATGGACTGGGAGATGAAAACCTCATCAGTGGTAGGGTGTGCTTGTTTCTGCAGCTGTCCAAAAAAGTCCTACTGTAATTTCTTTGCATGTGTACATTTGTGTGCTTCTGCCTAGAGCAGTTCTGTGTCTTTCTCCTTCTTTGTTGTCAGTTTCTTTTTGTTCTCTAATTCAGGTCTTTGTCAAAGAAGTTAATTCAAAATTTAAGTACATACAATAAATCATACTTGGCCTGGCTTCCCTGGCAGTTCTGTGTAATATGTTAATCTTTGCTGACTGAGGAATCGAACCAAAAAATGTTGATGGACCTTATAATTAAAAGCTAGGACATCTACCAGATGGCACATAGCATTCTAGACATGTAAGTTTAAAAATAAAGAAGAGCTTTATGGTCAAGAGAGTGGCGTTTCCAGACAGCTCATATTTGAATTCTGACTCTCCTATATTTAAGAAAAATGGAACATTTGTTTATTGGTTTGTTTTTCCTAATCCAGTGTATCCTCTATTATTCATTAATTTATGTCTTTATTCATTCTTATATTATTCCCAAGCCTGAGAGTATCTAGTGTCCAGTACTTTTCCCTGGAGGTTCTGCTGATATTTTGCTGATGTGTTTAAGTTGCTACAACAACCCTTGTATATGGGTATCATTTTTCCTTAACAAATGCAAGAAAAGGGTCCAAAATATAAAATGGTCCATGAGAGAAAAAGGCCTTTTCATTTCCTAATTTCTTTTCCAAACTCATTTTTACAAACAATGTCTCAGAACAGTCTTAGCAGTCAGAGACATTGTTTGCAGACCTTAAGCTTCAGACCCACCACCTGTCCCTGCTGTGACTCATAATATAAACATAGACCCTCTGGGTAATGTGTTTCCTAGAACTTTAAAATATAACTCACAGCTGGTGTCTCCCTTTCTGAGAGGCCCCTGTGTATGAGAGGCCCTTTCATGGAGTGAGCCAGAGAGTTCAATGGTCCAGCAAACTTTGTATGAATTTCCAATCTTAAGAGACATCACAACCTTCTGCTTTTCTCCAAATGTGTTAGTACAATCTGAACCATCATCTCTCCCAGACTCTACAATGTCCTCTAGGACATCCCTGTCATCCATTTCAATCTTCTGCCACAAAGATCTCATACTTTCTCCTCACCTACATCCAGAAGAAGTCCTGGTTTCCCCTTCTCTTAAACTTGCATATTATTTTGAGGAGTCCTCCAGTCTTGGTCATCCACATCTGTGAATTAGATGTTGCTTGACACAATGACAGAATGGTCAAATTCTAATGCCTCTGTATGGCAAAACCAATATAGTATTGTAACGTAGAATAAAGTAAAAATAAAATAAAAAAATAAAATTGTATTTAGAAATAAATAAAAATTATATACATTTCTTAATCATATTGTCCTCAGGGAGACTGCAGCTCATTGACAAAGAAGATACTGTAACTATGGGTGGTCATCAGTGACATCCATTAAACTATAATTTGCTTAAGAAATAATGACCTGCAACCTGCCTTCACTGATCAAGCTGGGCTTTTACAGAAAACTTGTATGTCTTCCAATGGTCACATAGTCTAAACAAAAAATGTTTGCCCAAATTGTTTTTCAGGAACTTGAAGTCAACTTGTGTCCAGTTAGAACCCGAGCCAGCCCAACCCTACAAGTGGGCAAGCGTGAGTGCCCACTCAGTGGCCTCTTGATGTCAGAAGGCCCCAAACTTTCCTCTTAGAACATGGTGATGCCACCATTTTCGAAACATGTGTCCCATGAAGAATCCTGTAGCTCAGTTGTGCCTGTGCAGAAGGATGATTACCTCACCTTTCTCTTTTTCAGTCATCTTTCCCCATATTCCTCTAGCTTTGTCCCATAAATGTCCCAAGCCCTTCACCTTCAGGAAGGCAGGTATGAGATTTGTTCTTCCATCTCCTCACTTGGCTGCCTCATTAATAAACTTCGATTGCTGCAAATCTCAGGTTCAGCTTTTGGTTGGTTGCACAACAAGCAAAGGACAAGATGAGTCCCCATGTTTGTGAATTCCAGAAAAATAGAAAACAGACAACATGAACAGAGGATCCAATACATAATTTGGCAGGCTGACCATGAAGTAGACCTACTGAAAGAATTATGTTATTAGTTCTCTATCTGTGTTGATCATCTAGCCCAGGGGTTGGCAACCTTTTTTTTTTTTCCAGTAAAGGACCAGATAGTTAGCATTTTGGTCTTTGGGGGCCATGCAGCATGTTTCAACTATCTAATTCTGTTGTGGTGCTAAAGCATTATGGGTGTGTTCGGTAGAACTTTATTTACAAAAATAAAGGGTGGGCCAGATTTGGTCCATAGACCACAATTTACAAATCCCTTATCTAGCAGATGGGCTTCCCAGGTGGCATTAGTGGTAAAGAACCCACCTGCCAATGCAGAAGACATAAGAGACGTGGATTCGATCCCTGGATAAGGAAGAGCCCCTGGAGGAGGGCATGGCAACCCACTCCAGTATTCTCGCCTGGGAGAATTCCATGGACAGAGGAGCCTGATGGGCTACAGTCCATGGGGTCACAAAGAGTTGGACATGACTGAATCGACTTAGCACAATCTAGCAGATGGTATAGTCTGTATCTGCTTGTACATAATATCAAAGAAATCAATATGCAAATCCTAAGTGTTTGTTAAGAGATGGGGCTTCTATTCCTCAATTCAGTGCCTATCAGCTCAGATTCATGTTACAAATGGATACTTATCATTGGTTAGTATTCAGACTTTTTTTATTAAAGTTGATGTTGAGGTTCTTTGGGTACTTGTACACCACCACAATATTCTATGAAAGCTGGAATCATTATCTCTTCACATGTGGAGAGAAAGGGTTCAGGATACTAAAAGTTAACAGGGAAAAAAAGTTTTCATTTCCTAACACTTGACACCACTCTTGTGAATAACTCTTCAATGTAATAACTCTTCAGTGTCAGGCTCCTCTGACCATGAATTCTCCATGGAAGAATGCTGGAGTGGATAGCCATTCCCCTCACCAGGGGAACTGAACTTAGGTCTCCTGGATTGCAGGAAGATTCTTTACTATCTGAGCCACCAGAGAAGCCAATAGTAACAACACTCAGAAGTAATATTCCAGACCAACCACCTGTTTCTGCAGTTACTGCAAAATGCAAGCATAAATAAACTTCAGATTCATTTTCTAGAGTGCAATACTCTTGCTTCCTTTTCAACTATAAGTGTGAGTAATATTATAGTAATGTTAGAATAGAACCCCAAATTTTGACTATCTAATAAATTAAATAAAATTAAGAGAAGATAATAAGACGTGTAATATACAATATGATAAAGATAATTACACTGCTCTATGTTAGAAATGGAAGTTAAGAAAGTAAATCTAAAGAGTTTTCAACACAAGGAGAAAATAGTTTTTCTATTTCTTTAATATTGTATCTATATGAGATGGTGGATGTTTAGTAAGCTTATTGTGGCAATTATTTCATGATGTATGTAAATAAAATCATTATGTTGTACACCTTAATCTTATACAGTGCTATATGTATGTCAATTATATTTGGAAAATTTTTTAAATAAAAAATTTTTAAAAAGGTAATGATTATTTTTTTTTCTTTTTTGTTCCTTCCATTTATTTCAAAATTTACATGATCAGACTGCTATAATTTTTGCTCTTGAGCAAACCAAAAGTTAATCAGTGGATACTCAAGACCAAAATAAGTAAATAAAGGGGTATAACCTGTTTACTTAACTTATAGGCAGAGTACATCATGAGAAACGCTGGACTGGAAGAAACACAAGCTGGAATCAAGACTGCCGGGAGAAATATCAATAACCTCAGATATGCAGATGACACCACCCTTACAGCAGAAAGTGAAGAGGAACTAAAAAGTCTCTTGATGAAAGTGAAAGTGGAGAGTGAAAAAGTTGGCTTAAAGCTCAACATTCAGAAAATGATGATCATGGCATCCGGTCCCATCACTTCATGGGAAATAGATGGGGAAACAGTGGAAACAGTGTCAGACTTTATTTGGGGGCCTCCAAAATCACTGCAGATGGCGAATATAGCCATGAAATTAGAAGACGCTTACTCCCTGGAAGAAAATTTATGACCAACCTAGATAGCATATTCAAAAGCAGAGACATTACTTTGCCAACTAAGGTCCATCTAGTCAAGGCTATGATTTTTCCTGTGGTCATGTATGGATGTGAGAGTTGGACTATGAAGAAGGCTGAGTGCCAAAGAACTGATGCTTTTGAACTGTGGTGTGGGAGAAGAAGATTCTTGAGAGTTTGTTGGACTATAAGGAGATCCAACCAGTCCATTCTGAAGGAGATCAGCCCTGGGATTTCTTTGGAAGGAATGATGCTAAAGGTGAAACTCCAATACTTTGGCCACCTCATGCAAAGAGTTGACTCGTTGGAAAGACTCTGATGCTAGGAGGGATTGTGGGCAGGAGGAGAAGGGGACGACCGAGGATGAGATGGCTGGATGGCATCACTGACGCAATGGACGTGAGTCTGAGTGAACTCTGGGAGATGGTGATGGACAGGGAGGCCTGGCATGCTGCGGTTCATGGGGCTGCAAAGAGTCGGACACGAACTGAACATCTCCCTGAGCAAATGTTAAAGCATACTTGTTCCAACTTAGAAGTAAAATCAATGTCTGAAAGGCAAACAAGCAAAAACCACACAACATATATGTAAAAACTGGCCAGTGGGCTTAAATGTCAAGAGTACTGCCTACTAGAAAATGAATCTAAAGGTCCTTTGGCATTTAAACCCAGTGGCCACTTTTTACATATAAATTGTGTAGGTTTTGCTTGTTTGCCTTTCAGAGATTGACTTTACTCCTAAATTGGAATGGGTATGCTTTAACATTCTCTCAGAGAGGTATTATCACCCTTTATTTCCTTATTTTGGTCTTGAGTTCAGTTCAGTTCAGTCGCTCAGTCGTATCTGACTCTTTGCGACCCCATGAATCGCAGCACGCCAGGCCTCCCTGTCCATCACCATCTCTCGGAGTTCACTCAGACTCACGTCCATCGAGTCAGTAATGCCATCCAGCCATCTCATCCTCTGTCGTCCCCTTTTCCTCCTGCCCCCAATCCCTCCCAGCATCAGAGTCTTTTCCAGTGAGTCAACTCTTCACATGATGTGGCCAAAGTACTGGAGTTTCAGCTTTACTGATTAACTTTCAGTTTGATCATATTCCCCATATTTGGCCAGATGGATACATAGTTCTTTTATATCACTTTGTCCAATTTTCTGCAGTGCGGAATCTTACATAGTATGAGAACATCATTAAGAGGAAATCTTCTGGTCTGCAAAGCTTTTGTCCAGGGAGGTACCTGCTGAGTCATTTTTATCCTATTTGTTGCTTGGTCACTTTTTTATACCAGTGGTTCCATAGATATTAGAATCAATCATCCAAAATACATAGTTCTTTGCAACATAGTTCTGCCTACTATCTCTGAACCAGGCTTCCTCTGATTACCTACTGGTCTTTCAGTTCAGTTCAGTTGCTCAGTCGTGTCTGACTCTTTGCGACCCCATGAATCGCAGCATGCCAGGCCTCCCTGTCCATCACCGCCTCCCTGTCCATCACCATCTCCCGGAGTTCCCTCAGACTCACGTCCATCGAGTCGGTGATGCCATATCCACAAAGACGTTATATAGGCTGGTGGTTCACTGTGGTCATCTTCCCTTACAGATACTCTTTCCTTAAAGGCCAGAGATTCAGCATATCTTAGAAATGGTTGGATCATTTTACTTCTTTTCCTCTTCTTGAATCTTTCTTAAGTTCTGCCACATTGTGAGTTATACTTAGGTCATCCATTCCATGGTTTTCTTTTTAAAAATAATTTTCTACGTTTTTACTAGTACTGTTGATGTCTATATATATATCTATATATATATATATATTTTAATCCCAAGCCTCTTAATGTGTTTCCTGGACACAGCTTAAATTCTGCTTAGTAAATGTAAGTGTCTTTCAGTCCTGCCACCATAAGATTATTGCCAGCGCTCCTTGGATGGAGAAGTGGTACACACATTCTTCAGTAATACATGTACTGTTTATCTCCATCTTCAGTCTTCAGTCAGTCAGTTTGGTCATTCAGTCATGTCTGACTCTTTGTAACCCCACGGACTGCAGCACACCAGGCTGCCCTGTCCATCACCAACTCCGGGAGCTTACTCAAACTCATGTCCATTGAGTTGGTGTTGCCGTCCAACCATCTCATCCTCTGTTGTCCCCTTCTTCTCCCGCCTAATCTTTCCCAGCGTCAGGGTTTTTTCCAGTGAGGCAGTTCTTCGCATCAGGTGGCCAAAGTATTGGAGCTTCAGCTTCAGCATCAGTCCTTTCAATGAATATTAAAGATTGATTTCATTTGAGTTGACTTGTTTGATCTCCTTGAAGTCCAAGGGACTCTCAAGAGTCTTCTTCAGCACCACAGTTCAAATGCATCAGTTCTTTAGCGCTCAGCTTTCTTTATAGTTCAACTCTCACATCCATACATGACTACTGGAAAAACCATAGATTTGACTAGACAGACCTTTGTTGGCAAAGTAATGTCTCTGCTTTTTAATATACTGTTTAGGTTGGTCATAGCTTTTCTACCAAGGAGCAAGCATCTTTTAATTTCATGGTTGCAGTCACCATCTGCGGTGATTTTGGAGCCCCCAAAATAAAGTCTGTCACTGTTTCCATTGTTTCCCCATCTATTTGCCATGAAGTGATGGGGCTGGATGGCATGATCTTAGTTTTCTGAATGTTGAGTTTTAAGACAACTTTTTCACTCTCCTCTTTCACTTTCATCAAGAGGCTCTTTAGTTCTTCTGTTGGATATAAACCTCATCGCCAGTAGATTATTCCTCTTAAATTCTCAAGTTGTATGTTTTTTTCCAACTTATCTTGGGGTTTGGGAAACACCTCACTGTCTCATGTATTTATATTATTCTCTTTATTTTGGGTCTTCTTTTAAAAAAGAAATAATTCGTGACAAGTATATGACCAGTTCCATGAAACTGGTTGAGGAAATGTTCATATTTTTCCAGTCACTAGAGGCAGAGTTTGGGCAAGTATTATTCTAATAACATGGTAAGTTTTCTTATTACGTGGTGGCTCAGATAGTATAGTGTCTGCCTGCAATGTGGGAGACCCGGGTTCAATCCCTGGGTTGGGAAGATTCTCTGGAGAAGGAAATGGCAACCCACTCTAGGACTCTTGCTTGGAAAATCCCATGGACAGAGCAGCCTGGTAGGTTACAGTCCATGGGGTCACAAGGAGTCAGACACAACTGAGCGACTTCACTTTCACTTTTCTCTCTCTCTCTCTCTCTCTTTTTTTTTTTTTTTTAAATTACAGGTCTATGTTTAATCCCAAGTATCTCAGAGCATACTCATTGTCATCCTTCATGCCAGTTTCCCTTTCAGAGGCCCTTTCTCTTGGATGAAAGGAGGACTTTTGGACAAGGCTTATTTAATGCAGCTGTTATGCTGGAGTTGCTTCAAAATGTCAGTGCTGAATATCAAAAGACTGCTTTTGATTAACAAGCTATGTATGTAACAGCCATCCCTGACCCTCACCCTATCCTTGACTCTTTTTCCAGAGAACAGATCTGCTTTTCTCTTAACATTTTCCTCTTTCATTGTCTATGGTTAGGAACTCTCTGTGGGATCTGGGGCTACTATTCAGACACTCATTATCCAGTCAGCTTCTCAATGGAAAGTCTTACATGTTACTCTCTCCTTCATTTGCATCCTGATGAGCCCACTGGCATTTCTCCTGCATCTGATTTATATAGTCTAGGAGATTCACACTTTTTTACTTTTTCTGACACATTATTATTATTCCTTAGATTTTACCTAGTGTTGTTTCTCTGTTCCAGGATTTCATCCAGAAGACCACATTACATTCAAATGACATGATTTCTTAGACTTTTTCTACACTGCTACATTTTCTCAGACTTTTCTTGTTTTTGATGACTTTAAGAGTTATGAGGGTTTGTGGAGACACATTTTGTATAATATTTAAGAATTGGGATTTCTTTTACTTTACAATCAAACCGCAGTTTTGGGGTTTTGAGCAGAGCTTCCCAGGTGGCTCAGCAGTAAATACTCCATCTGTCAATGCAGGAGACGCAGATTCAATTCCTGTGTGGAGAAGACCCCCTGGAGAAGAAAAAAGCAACTCACTCCAGTATTTTTGTGTAGGAAATCCCATAGGCAGAAGAGCCTGCAGGCTACAGTCCCTGAAGTTGCAATGAGTTACACACCACTTAGCAAATGAGCAAGCATGTGCACACTCGTAGGTTTTTGAGAAAAAGGTCAACTAGGTTAAGGGGTCATTCTCATCAAATAACAAGAGTTCATGCTACCAACATGACATCAGTGTGGATATAAACCACAGTCACCCAATTGAGGTAATGTTTCTCAGATTTCTCTAATGTAAACTTACTCTTTCTCCTCCTTTCCATAAATTATACTTTGGAAAGAAGTCACACTTAAGGGATGAAGAGTGATGCCCACTCTTCTTAATGAAAAGGGAGTAGCTACATAAATTATTTGGAGTTCTTCTGCAGAGGAAACTTGACTATTCTCCATTTATATATTTATTTTTGAATCACTTGTTTATATCAGTATGTGGCCATGGGATTTCCCAGGGGGCTGGCTCAGTAGTAAAGAATCACCTGCCAACGCAGGAGATGCAGGTTCAATCCCTGGGTTGGGAAAATCCCCTGGAGAAAGAAATGGCAACCCACTCCAGTATTCTTGCCTGGGAAATCTCATGGATGGAGGAACCTGGTGAGCTGTAGTCCATGGGGTAGCAAAAGTGTCAGACACAACTTAGCGACTAAAACAGCAACAACGAGCTCATGATATTTGTTTTATACTTTGTTATAATCGAACACCTTGTTATTTATTTTACTCCTCAAATTGTTCTAGCCTTGGCCATTGGGTGCTCTTTTAGCTGGTTTATGCGCCCTTTAGCATATTACCATAAATGTGTATGGGATTTTATTTCATTCTGTTTAGGTTCATATTTTTATATATACTTCTAGTGGTTCCAGTACCATTGATTGGAAAGACTATCCATTCACCAATTTGAAAATTAAATTAATTTAAATTTAAAAAAAAACAGTTCAAAATAGTTCACACATTTCTCCTACCCCTACCCATTACCTCTGGAAATCACTAATCTGTTCTCTGTTATCTGTGAGCTTGGAGATATATATAGATATAGATATATAGTGGACTATTATAATAGTCCACATATAAGAAGAGTATATCATATTTGTCTTTGTCTGGCATTTCATTTAGCATCGAGGCCCGTCCATGTAGTCAAAAACGGCAAGATTTCATTTTTTCATGGCTGAATAATATTTGAGTTTTCCTTATCCATTCATCCACTGATAGACACTTACGTTTCCAAATCTCGGCTATTGCAAATAATGCTGCAATGAGCATGGGGATGCATATATAACTTTTCAAATTAGTATTTTTGTTTTCTTTAAGAAAGTACTCAGAGGTGGAATTGCTGGATCACATAGCAGTTCTATTTTTAATTTTTGAGGAATCATCATACTGTTTTCCATAGTGGCTGAACCAATTTACTTTTCCACCAGCAGTACACAAGGCTCCCTTTTCTTCACATTCTCACCAGCATTTAATAACTCTTGTATTGTTTGGCGATAGTCATTCTAACAGGTATGACATGATAATTCATTGTGGTTTTAATCTGCATTTTCCTAATTATTATGATATGAGGTATCTGTTTATGTGTCTATTGGTCATCTATGTTTTCTTTGAAAAAGTGTTTTTTCTATCCATTATTTAATTGAACTGTTTGGGGCTCTTTTTTTTGACTATTGAGCTGTTAGTTCTTTATATATTTTGGTTATTAACCCCTTATCAGATATATGATTTACAAATATTTTCTCCCATTTAGTAGGTTGCCTTTTCATTTTGTTGATCGGGTCCTTTGTTTTAGTTTGGAGTAGTTATACTTGTTTTTTTTTGCTTTTGTTGCCTTTGCTTTCAGTGTCAGAGTCCAAACATGCCAAAACCTACACTAAGAAGTTTACTATCTATGTCATACAGCTCAATATTAAAAAAAAAAAAACAACCAACCAATCAAAAATGCACCAAAAACATTAATAGACATTTCTGCAAAGAATACATACAGATAGCCAAGAGACACATGAAAATATTCTCAAATCTCTAATTATCGAGAAAACACAAATTAAAACTATAAAAAGTTTTATCTCACACTGGTCAGAATGATCATCATGAAGAAGTCTACAGATAAATGCTGGAGAGGTGTAGAGAAAAGGGAATCCTCCTAAGCTGTTGGTGGGAATGTAATCGGTGCAGCCGCTATGGAAAACAGTATGGAGGTTCCTTAAAAAACTAAATATAGAGTTACCATATTGCTCAGCAATCCAAAGCCTAAGCATATATCTGGAAAAGGTGAAAACTCTAATTCAAAAGATACATGCTCCCCAGTTCAGTTTAGATCAGTCTCTCAGTTGTGTCCGACTCTTTGCGACCCTATGAACCACAGCACGCCAGGCTTCCCTGTCCATCACCAACTCCCGGAGTTTACCCAAACTCATGTCCATCGAGTCAGTGATGCCATCAAGCCATCTCATCCTCTATCGTCCCCCTCTCCTCCTGCTCTCAATCTTTCCCAGCACCAGGGTCTTTTCCAATGAGTCAACTCTTCACATGAGGTGGCCAAAGTATTGGAGTTTCAGCTTTAGCATCAGTCCTTCCAATGAACACCCAGGACAGATCTCCTTTAGGATGGACTGGTTGGATCTCCTTGCAGTCCAAGGGACTCTCAAAAGTCTTCTCCAACACCACAGTTCAAAATCAATTCTTCGGTGCTCAGCCTTCTTCACAGTGCAACTCTCACATCACACATGACCACAGGAAAAACCATAGCCTTGACTAGACGGACCTTTGTGGACAAAGTAATGTCTCTGTTTTGTAATATGTTATTAGGTTGGTCATAACTTTCCTTAAGGAGTGGCTTTTAATTTCATGGCTGCAATCACCATCTGCAGTGATTTTGGAGCCCCCAAAAAATAAAGTCTGACACTGTTTCCACTGTTTCTCCATCTATTTGCCATGAAATGATGGGACCAGATGCCATGATCTTAGTTTTCTGAATGTTGAGCTTTTATTTAATATAAACTTATTTATTTGAATGTTGAGCTTTAAGCCGACTTTTTCACTCTCCTCTTTCACTTTCATCAAGAGGCTTTTTAGTTCCTCTTCACTTTCTGCCATAAGAGTGCTATCATCTGCATAATCTGATATTACTGATATTTCTCCCAGCAATCTTGATTCCAGCTTGTGTTTCTTCCAGTCCAGAGTTTCTCATAATGTACTCTGCACAGAAGTTAAATAAGCTGGGTGACAATACACAGCCTTGACGTACTCCTTTTCCTATTTGAAACCAGTCTGTTGATCCATGTCCAATTCTAACTATTGCTTCCTGACCTGCATATAGGTTTCTCAAGAGGCAGGTCAGGTGGTCTGGTATTCCCATCTCTCAGAATTTTCCACAGTTTGTTGTGATCCACATAGTCAAAGGCTTTGGCATAGTCAATAAAGCAGAAATAGATGTTTTTCTGGAACTCTCTTGCTTTTTTGATGAGGCAATTTGATCTCTGGTTCCTCTGCCTTTTCTAAAACCTGCTTGAACATCTGGAATTTCACGGTTCATGTACTGCTGAAGCCTGGCTTGGAGAATTTTAAGCATCACTTTACTAGCATGTGAGATGAGTGCAATTGTGCGGTAGTTTGAGCGTTCTTGGGGATTGGAATGAAAACTGACCTTTTCCAGTCCTGTGGTCACTGCTGAATTTTCCAAATTTCCAGTGTTCATAGCATCACTATTTACAATAGCCAAGACATGAAAGCAACATAAACGTCCACTGATGGAGAAATGGATAAAGAAGATGTTGTATGTATATGTATACACACACACACATATATATATAATGGAATATTACTCAGAGATACAGAGATTAATAAGAATGACATAATGCCATTTGCAGCAACATAGATAGACCTAGAGATTATCATACTCAGTGAAGTAAGTCAGAAAAGAGCAAATATCATATGATATCACTTACAAGTAGAATCTAAAAAAAAAAAAAAAGATTAAAATGAACTCACTTACAAAATAGAAATAGTCTCACAGACATGGAAAACACTTAGGGTTACCAAAAAGGAAACTGGTGGAGGGATAAATTAGGGATTTGGGATTAAGAGATTCATACTACTATATATAAAATAGATAAACAATAAGGTCCTACTGTACAGCACAGGGAACTATACTCAATATCTTGTAACTACTTATAATGGAAAAGAATCTGAAAAAGAATGTGTAAACATCTGAATCACTTTGCTGTACACCTGAAACACAATAAATCAACTATACTTCAATTTTAAAAATTTAAAGAAGAATATGAAACAGGGTAAGGAGTAGAAAGTAACTTTGGGTTCCTTTAGATTAGATAATTAGGAAAGCATTCTCTGAGAGGGTGACATTTAAACTAAGCCCTGAATGACAAGGAATCAGTCAAGTAAATATCTGGAAGAAGAAAGAAAACAAAAGGAACGAATATGAAAAGGTCATAAGACAGGAAAGGAAAAGCTTATGTTTATAGAAAATAAAGGAAGGAAATATACCAAAATAGTAGTTTTTAATGGGTGATAGGATGATTTGTTATGTACATTTTTTGGTGTAAACTTGAGCATGGTTTCTGTAGTTTCAAAAATGGAGAAAATTCTTTCATGATCATAAAAACCATTACAATATTAATAATAAGACGACATGGAAAATGTCATTTAGAAGAAAATCCAAAGGCTTTGAAGGGAGACCCAGATTAGAAACTCAACATGCCAATTACTTATTGTTGACCCAGGACAAGATGCCTAAACTTTCTCTAAACCTCAGTTTTCCAATCTAGAGAATGGAAATAATAGTTCCATGTATTGCACATGCAGGGTCACCATCACAGTGCCTTGACCAGAATGCTGTTACGAGTCATGTGATCATCAATAAGTTTCCTCATCCTCTTCAAAACTTAGCTTCTTCATGTATAACATTGGATATAATAACGTTGTCCTTCAGGATCGTCCTTAGGCATTAGATGTGTTATTGTATACAAAATGACAGCATAGTACCTTTGTAGACACACACTAAGTGGTAGATAAAATTGATCATCTGTAAATATGAGACTGGTAATGATTTTTATTTTCTTTAAACCTTGATATACTGCCTAAACTTTTAAAATAATCTCATATTTGTAATAAAATGAAAATTATCTTTTTCATGATTAAGGTAGTTTTATTCTAGCTCTACACATTTGTTCCACGAAAACACTCACATAAGTTACAAGAATGTTTACTACAGCATTGTCTGTAATTGCAAGCATTTATAAACAAACATCCATCAATATAGAAGACTTCCATAAATTAAATAAATTCTCTCCATGGAAAAATGATGAATCAATTAAAAGGAGTTAGGTAGAACCATAACATGGTCTAACATGGAAAGCAGTTGAAGATATAAATTTAAAATGAGATTGCGAAACAGCTGTTAGTAATATAATAAGTCCCTTTTCATCACAGACAATTATTATATACAGTATATTAGTTTGGGCACAGAAAAAAATGTCTGGAAGAATAAACAATGATCTGCTAACAGTCCTGATTGTTTCAGGTTAGGATTACAGAGGTCTTTATTTTTTATCATATATTTTTAAATATCTAGATTTTTTTTTAAGTATTATAGAGTTTTATTTGTACATAGAAAAAGAAAATTTAGAAAAGGAGGGAATGATCAAGTGCTAACATGAGATCACTTGTGGGTAAAATTGAGAGTTACCCATTTGATTCTGCAACATTGAAGTCATTTACAAAGAGCAATTTCATAGGAGAGAGAGTGCTAAAATCCAGGCTAGAAAAAGTGGGAGGTGAGAAAGTGGTAACAGAGAAGTATACAATTGTTTGCAGTACATTGTCTGAGAAGGGGGAGCAATCATAGGAGAGGGGTGTAGGGACAAAGTAGGGCTTTGTTTTGTCAATTTGTCCTTTTTCTGAGAACAATTTGAGTATACTTAAAATTTATTGGGAAAGTAGGTGGATGAGAGGTTGAAATTACAGAAGAAATTGAGAATAACTGAAGGAGTAAGCTCACAGAAGAGGCAGATCCAAAAGAAAAGTGAAGGGCTTAGCATTAAAGTAGAAAACGATGAGACAGTGGGGAGGTTTTGAGGTTTAAGAGTGGAAAAAGTCTTGATACTATGAAAGTGAATGAGAGACAAAAGCAGTGAAACACTGAAGAAACCCTGGGCATACCTGGACTTTGAGACCCAATCGTGATGTTACATAGTTTTTCCCAGCAGCACACAGAAACAATATTAGGAACACAAGAATGGAAACTGAATTGTTCGTCCATGAGTGGTGTTTCTCTAGGTGGTTTCAAATTAGCACAAAAGGCAAGGGAGTTAAAGAAACTGGCTTGTCAAAGAGAGGGGTAGCATGTATATAGGTCTTGTGGCAGGATAGAACATGGTACATTTTAGATTCTTTAACAGTTCATGTGGCTAGTGTGCAGAGAGTAAAAAGAGTAATATGAGATAAGGTTGGAGAAAAAGGTCTTTAAGGGCCAAGAAAAATAATTTGGGTATTCTAAGTATGACAAGAATCTATTAGGGTTTTTAGGAAGGGTAGTGACCGGATATAAATTAACTTTTTAAATGGTTGTTCTAGATGAAGAATAAATCTGGAGCAAGATTAGATGAAGACACTAAAATCAAGAACAAAGCAAGGATCCTCACTTTTGCCATTTCTATTCAACAGTGTACTAGATGCTCTTGCCAGGGAACTTAGGAAGGAAAAAAAGCTGTCCAAATAGGAAAAGAAGTAAAACAATCTTTATTTCCAGATGACATGATCTTGTACATAGAAAATTCTAAGGATCCACAAATAAACTATTAGAATTAATAAACAAGTTCAGAAAGATTTCCAGGCTAAAGAATCAACATGCAAAAATCCTTTATATTTTAATACACCAACAATGAACAACCCAAAAATGAAATTAAGAAAACTATTTTGTTAAAAATAACTTCAAAAGAATTAATACTTTAGAATCAAGGAAATGCAAGAATTATACACTGAAAACTATAAAACATTGTTGTTGTAAGAAAATTCTCAAAGACCTACATAAAAGAAGAGGCTGGTGTGTTAATGGATTGGAAGATTTACTGTTGCTAAGATACCAGTACTCCTCAAATTGATCAACACATCCAACACAATTGCTATCAAATTCCAAGTTGGCTTTCTTTTTAGAAATACTCAAACTGAAATTAAAATTAGCACCAAAATATAAGAAACAAAATATGGCAAAAACAGTCTCAAAAAAGAGCAAAGTTGGGGGACTCAAACAACCAAATTTCAAAAGTTACCACAAAGCTACTGTAATTAAGACTGTGTAATCCTAATAGGGATAGTCATAAATAAACTCATTTATTTACATTAATTGACTTTCAACAAGATTGGCAAGACAATTCAATGGGAAAATAATAGGCTTTTCAACAAATGGTTCTAGGACAAGTGCATATACTCATGCCAAAGAATTAATTTGAACACCTACTTCACACCATGTACCAAAGTTAACTCCAAATGAGTCAAACATCTAATTGTAGGAGCTAAAACCACAAAACTCTTAGATGAAAACATTGGAAGAAATCTCTGTGAATTTGAATTAGTCAATGGTTTCTTAGATATAGCATCAAAAATACAAACAACAAAAGAGAAAATAAATTTGACTTTATCAAATTTAGAAATTTTCATGCTTCAAAGGATTATCATCAAGAAAATGAACACAATCTATAGAATGGGAAAAAAGTATTTACAAATCATATATCTGAAAAGACTTTAATATTCAGACTATTTAAAGAACTCTTACAACTGAACAGCAAGAAAAGACAACTCAATTTAAAATAGGTGAATGTAGGTGGGCTGACATGTTCCTTGACCATAATAATGCTCTGTTCAAACGGTTCATCTCTCCACTTTTGAACGCATTCTTAAGGAAGCTATGAATGGCTTGACCCCACCTGCTCCTCTGAAATTTCTCTGAACATGAGCTTTCTCCTAACAGAACTATTGTATTTGTCTTAGTAACTTCTATTAGTCCTATGTTATTGCACCTTGAATAGATATTGTACTCAATATTGATATGTACTGTAAAGTACTTTGTATAAGTAAATTGAACTGAGCACACAAGGTATTATTTATTGCTGAAATTCAAAGTTAAATGACCAGAAATCTGTGAAATAATGAGATACATCAATGGATTAAAGGGAAAAGACATGGTCATCTCAATAGATGCAAAGAAGACAAAATGACAATAATCTTGATTATTTGCTAATATTTAACAAACTAAACCACACAATTGTTGTTCAGTCGCCAAGGTGTGTCTGACTCTTTGTGACCCCATGGACTGCAACACTCCAAGGTGTCTTCACTATCTCCCGGAGTTTGCTCAGACTCACATCCATCGAGTCGGTGATGCCATCCAACCATCTCAACCTTTGTCGCCCTCTTCTCCTCCTGCCCTCAATCTTTCCCAGCATCAGAATCTTACTGACATAATACTACCATTTGTGATACTAATAAAACCCAACAAAATTTCAGCTTTTAAAAGATGACAAAATGATTTGAATAGGTATTTCTTCAAAGAAGATATACTAATGGCCAATAAGCATATGAAAAGGTATTCAAAATCATTAGTTAGTAAGAAAATGCACATAAAAATGTCAATTAGATACTAATCAGCCTCCTCTAGGCTAGGTATAATGAAAAAGTAGACAAAAATAAGTTTTGGCAAGGATGTGGATGAACTGGAATATAAAACGGTGCAGTCACTTTGGAAAAGTGGCAGTTACTCAAAACGTTAATCAGAAAGTTACCATATGACTCACCAATTCAACTCCTAGGTATAAAATACCTCCTAAATTCAAAACATATTCATGTAAAAATTGTATATATAAATGTTCATAGCAGAATTATTTGTAATAATTCAAAAGTAGAAATAACCTAATGTCCATCTAATGATGAATGGATAACAAAGTGAAATATTATTCAGTCTTAAAAAGGAATGAAGTACTGATATACTCTACACTGTGGACGAACCTCAAAAGCATTATGCTAAGTAGAAAGAAACCAATTCAAAATGCCTTATATTTTGTGATTCCATATATATGAAATGTTCAGGATAGGAAAATCCAGAGAGGCAAAATATAGATCTTTTGCCATAAGGAGAAGGGACAATAGAGAGTGACTGCTAATGGATACAGAGGGATTTGGGTGTGAGAGGGTTGATCAAAAGATTCTGACACTAGTGACAACGGGGACAAAACTGTGCAACTATATTAACTATATTAAAAACCACTCAATTGTGAGGTTTAAATTTATGATCGTGAATTATATCTCAATAAAAAGGAAAGAAAGGGAAGAAAAGGAGGGAGGAAAGAAGAAAGAGGTGAATTTGTTTAGAACTACAGATAGAAAACACTGACCATTTGTTCTCTGCAATTTCTCAGCTAACTGAGAAACTCCAGCGATGTACATTTTCCTCATTCATTTTAGACACTTAAGAAGAGGAAATTACTGCTTGTTCAGTTCTAAAATCAGGGGGAAAGAGGTTAAAGTTGCATTCTGAATTCGAGATTTCTCTTCTCTATGTCCACTGTGTTATCAAAACAGTAAAGATTTGCATGTGACCATGCATCTACTAGTATTTCCAAAGCCTAAAAGAATTTATAAATTGTTGTATCCATTATTTTGGAAAAACTTACTTTTTTCTAAAAATTTTATTACATTTGTTTTTCTTTCTCTGTTTACTCTGAGACTTTCCTAATTAATGACATCAGTTTTTAAAAAATGAAAGTCAGTGTCTTTTGCATATTTAATATGCATAAAGTAAAGGCTAAATGTTGAGAATTGTGTGAAATGGGTGAATTCCGTGTTTTTATGTGGATGGTGATTTAATTTGGTTATATTTCATATTCTTGGAGTTCATGTAATAAATGTCATTTACTCTGAAATACGGGCTTACCAGGTGGCTCAGTGGTAAAGAATCTGTTTGCCAATGCTGGAGACACAGGAGATGAGGGTTCAATCCCTGGGTCAGGAAGATACCCTGGAGGAGGAAATGATACCCCACTCCAGTATTCTTGCCTGTAAAATTTCATAGACAGCCTTGCGGGCTGTCCATGGGGTCGCAAAAGAGTCAGACATGACTGAGCGACTAAAAGAACAACATAGTAGTTTAGCTAAGAAAAGATGTGAGTTTGGACTAGTGCAGTAGCAGTGGAGCTGGAAAAACGGAGAGCTTGAAAATACAATCAGGGGATAAGATCAATAGGGCTTGGAAGAAACTGCGGGTGAAAATGACAAAGAGGTATCACAATTTCTGGTTTGTAAAAACGGATGATGTTACCTACCATTCACTGAGATAAGGAAAGGTAAGAGAGGACTGTGTTGGAGAATGAGAGAAAGTAGAGATGATTAGACTAGTTTTGGATATCCTGAGTTTGAGATGTTAAGGTGAAAAACAGGTGGCTTAATACAAGTATGAAACTCAGAGGAGATTTTGGACAAGAAATACACTTGGGAGTTATAAGCATATAAAGCAAACTTTTGGCTTCATATTCTATGCACTCTTTCATCCAGCCATCCCACTTCCACGAATTCAACCTAAGAAAATAGTCCAGAATATACATGAGGATAAAATCAGGAATATTCATCTCTATATATATCCCTAGTTTCAGTATTTGGGCAAGGACAAGAATTTAGAGGAGTAATTGCTGCATGGGAAGAGGGTCAAAAATAATTCAAAAGGAGAGTTCTAGGCAGTTGCAAACATTATCAGAAACACAAACACATCACTACTATCACACCACCAATAACAGCAATGGTCAAATTCTATTCTCCAAATTCTAGGATTTACATGTGTGATTTTACTGGAGGGAACAACATGTTTTAGAATATCTTTATGATCTATGATTTTCCAGAAAGTGTGTAAAAATTGTCAGTGTCTTATACCCTTGGTGTGACTATGAATTGCTTCAGACTTTTGAAGGCAAATATCAAATGTGTTTGTTCTTTGAGACTAATTTCACTCATAAGAACTTACAAAAATAATGGCTGCACACAAGTGCACAAAAGTAAAGTAAAATGGACATCCATTTCAGCATGATTTGTAAGTTGCACATCTGTATAATGGAATCCTCTGACTGGGTTAAAGGAAATTAGGTGGAGCTCTATCGAATGCCATGGAAAGATGTCAAATATATGTTTTTAAGTGAAAAAAAAACCAACATGCTTCACAATATACCCAATATAATCTCATTTTGTGCAAAAGGATGTATGTGTGTCTGTGTGTGTATGTGATGGGGGTGGGCAGAGAGATTAGTATTTTGCAAAGAAAAAACCGGAAGAATAGATACCAATAGTTACTTTGACAGGTAGATGAAGGGGGGCAACAGAGGATGAGATGATTGAATGGCATCACCAACTCAATGGACATGAGTCTGAGCAAACTCTGGGAGATAGTGAAGGACAGGGAAGCCTGCTGTGCTGCAGTCCACAGGGTGGCAAAGAGTCGACTGAGTGACAAAACAACCACCTTGACAGGGAAAGGGAGATACACAGGGAAATTCCACTTCTTAATGTATACCATTTGTATCCTTTGAATTTTTGCAGCAAGCATATATAATTTATAATCAGAAAAAAATCCTAAAATTAGAAACAATCTTATTGAATAGTGAGTGATTCATAAAATGATGTAGAAGTATATTTATTGACCTGGAATATGTTCCGAGTAAAAGTGCAGCCTGCAAGCTTTGTAGGAATGGATAAAATTAGAAATAGATATGCAGAATAATAACTATGTTTTCAATATTGTCTCACTTTTGCAAAGAAATATATTTGTATATCCCCTAAGAAAATTTTCTTAAGGAATAGTCTCAAAGCTATAAACAGAGAATATTTCCACAGATTTTCCAAGTGAAGGAGATGAGAGACAATTTCATTATCTCTGTTATACGTTTGTATTTTATTTGATCTTTATATTTTACCTTTGAAATTGGAAAAATAGAGATTGAAGTTTGAAATCTAAAGAGTTTTATTTTAAAGTGATTTATAAAATAAACTGTAAATCTATTTATTGACCCTGAAATTCACAACATGAGGTTAAATTTAAAATGGTGGTTACATTTCTTGAAAGAAGAGAATTTTTCCCAACTCTGTAGGGAGTCATTGTGACTTTCTACTTCCTTTCTACCTTCTTACCTGGATTATAGGGCTTCCCAGGTGGTTCAGTTGTAAAGAATCTGCCTGCCAAGCAGGAGACATGGGTTTGATCACTGGGTAGGGAAGATCCTCTGAAGAAGGAAATGACAACCCACTCCAGGATTCTTGCCTGGAAAATCTCATGGACAAAGGAGCCTGGCAGGCTGCAGTCCATGGGATCACAAGAGTTGGACATGACTGAGCGACTAACACTTACTTACTTCCTTAAGGAACCGACTCATTGGAAAAGACCCTGATGCTGGGAAAGATTGAGGCAGAAGGGGAAGGGAAAAACAGAGGATGAGATGTTTGGATGGCAATATCAACTCAATGAACATGAGTCTGAGCAAACTCTGGGAGATAGTGAAGGACAGGGAATCCTGGCATGCTGTAGTCCCTGGGATTCGATGGCAAAACCAATATGGTATTGTAAAGCAAAATAAGTAAAAAAAAGAATCGGACATGACTGAGTGAATGAAAAACATGGTAATATGTATTTTCTTCTTTACATTTTCCTGAACCTTATGGATTTTTCTCAATGGGCAGGTATAACTTTCATAATTTTAAAAAAGCTGCAAATGAGATCTTATTTTTATTTTAAATCCATGCATGTGTGTGGGCACATACACCCCCCGCCCACACACACAGCTTCTCTTCAGCTGACAGTGGAAGATTCCATAGGACTAAATTGGCTCCCTGCCTGCACTGAACCGGCCTTGACAATTGTTCCCACCCTGATTTATGTATGCTGCAGGAGGAGGAGGTTGATGAGGAAGATAGAGGAGAAGGAAGAGGAGGGGGGAGGAGAATGAGGGGAAGGAAGGGGAGGAGGGGGAGAGACAGGAGGAGAAAGAAGAGGAGGAAGGGGAGGAGGAGAAGCGGAAAGCACAGTAGAGACCTTGCTGACTAGCTTTGAGAAAAATCTCAGCAGAGACTGCTTGTCACAGCTGTGTTTCCTATGCCACACAAACTTCTGGAAAGGTCTGTCTGGAGGTTAGAGCAGTAGTCTCTCCTGCATTTACTCCATTCTTCCTACCTTGCATTCCAGCACTCCTGCTCTATGCTGTTCAAGCTGCAGTTTTGACTTTGAACTCCAAGTGGCACTCATTTGTATTTTCTAAATATTTTCCAATTCACAAGTATCGTTAGTCCAAGGGAAAAAAAGCAATGAAAGTCATTTTCTAAGCAGGCTTTGAACAAGAAATGATCATTCCTCAGTTGATTGATAGGAATTGATAAGAAAAGCAATGATACAGTGTCTAGGAGATATTCAGCATTTGACAGAAGGGTATATACTTCACTTCTTTTCACAGCTATTTGTAAGGCCTCCTCAGACAGCCAATTTGCTTTTTTGCATTTCTTTTTGGGAGGATGGTCTTGATTCCTGTCTCCTGTACAATGTTACGAACCTCCATTCATAGTTCATCAGGCACTCTGTCTATCAGACCTAGTCCCTTAAATCTATTTCTCACTTCCAATGTATAGTCATAAGGGATTTGATTTAGGTCATACCTGAATGGTCTAGCGGTTTTCCCTACTTTCTTCAGTTTGAGTCTGAATTTGGTAATAAGGAGTTCATGATCTGAGCCACAGTCAGCTCCTGGTCTTATTTTCGTTGACTGTATAGAGCTTCTCCATCTTTGTCTGCAAAGAATATAATCAATCTGATTTTGGTGTTGACCATCTGGTGATGTCCATCTGTAGAGTCTTCTCTTGTGTTGTTGGAAGAGGGTGTTTGCTATGACCAGTGCATTCTCTTGGTAGAAATCTATTAGCCTCAGCCCTGCTTCATTATGTACTCCAAGGCCAAATTTGCCTGTTACTCCAAGTGTTTCTTGACTTGCTACTTTTGCATTCCAGTCCCCTATAATGAAAGAAGAGAAGTGAAAAGCAAAGGAGAAAAGGAAAGATATACCCATTTGATTGCAGAGTTCCAAAGAATAGCAAGGAGAGATAAGAAAGTCTTGCTCAGTGATTAATAAAAAAAAAAAAATAGAGGAAAACAATAGAATGGGAAAGAATAGAGATCTTTTCAAGAAAATTAGAGATACTAAGGGAACATTTCATGCAAGGATGGGCACCATAAAGGACAGAAATGGTAGGGACCTAATAGAAGCAGAAGATATTAAGAGGAGGTGGCAAGAACACACAGAAGAACTATACAAAAAGATCTTCATGACCCAGATAATCACGATTGTGTGATCACTCACCTAGAGCCAGACATCCTGGAATGTGAAGTCAAGTGGGCCTTAGGAAGCATCACTATGAACAAAGCTAGTGGAGGTGATGGAATTCCAGTTGAGCTATTTCAAATCCTTAAAGATGATACTGTGAAAGTGCTGCATTCAATATGCCAGCAAATTTGGAAAACTCAGTAGTGGCCACAGGGCTGGAAAAGGTCAGTTTCCATTCCAATCCCCAAAAAGGCAATGCCAAAGAAAGCTCAAACTACCATATAATTGTATTCATCTCACACGCTAGTAAAGTGATGCTTAAAATTCTCAAGCCAGGCTTCAGCAGTACATGAACTGTGAACTTCCAGATGTTCAAGCTGGATTTAGAAAAGGCAGAGGAACCAGAGATCAAATTGCCAACATCTGCTGGATCATCAAAAAAGCAAGAGAGGTCCAGAAAAACATCTATTTCTGCTTCATTGACTATGCCAAAGCCTTTGACTCTGTGGATCACAATAAACTGGAAAATTCTTCAAGAGATGGGAATACCAGACCACCTGACTTGCCTCTTGAGAAACCTATATGCAGGTCAGGAAGCAATAGTTAGAACTGGACATGGAACAACAGACTGGTTCCAAATAGGAAAAGGAGTACATCAAAACTGTATATTGTCACACTGCTTGTTTAACTTGTATGCAGAGTACATCATGAGAAATGCTGGGCTGGAAGAAGCACTAGCTGGAACAAAGATTGCTGGGAGAAGTATCAATCACCTCAGATATGCAGATGATAGCACCCTTATGGCAGAAAGTGAAGAGGAATTAAAAAGCCTCTTCTTGATGAAAGTGAAAGAAGAGAGTGAAAAAGTTGGCTTAAAGCTCAACATTCAGAAAACGAAGATCATGGCATCCGGTCCCATCACTTCATGGCAAATAGATGGGGAAACAGTGGAAACAGTGGCTGACTTTATTTTTCTGGGCTCCAAAATCACTGCAGATGGTGATTGCAGCCATGAAATTAAAGATGCTTACTCCTTGAAAGGAAAGTTATGACCAACCTAGACAGCATATTAAAAAGCAGAGACATCACTTTGTCAACAAAGGTCCATCTAGTCAAGGCTATGGTTTTTCCAGTGGTCATGTATGGATGTGAGAGTTGGACTATAAAACAAGCTGAGCATCAAAGAATTTATGTTTTTGAACTGTGGAGTTGGAGAAGACTCTTGAGAGACCCTTGGACTGCAAGGAGATCCAACCCCAGTCCATGCTAAAGGAGATCAGTCCTGGGTGTTCATTGGAAGGACTGATGTTGAAGCTGAAACTCCAATACTTTGGCCACCTCGTGCGAAGAGCTCACTCATTGACCTGGTCTCACTGACCTCAAAAGACCCTGGTGCTGGGAAAGATTGAGGGCAGGAGGAGAAGGGGATAACAGAAGATGAGATAGTTGGATTGCATCACCAACTCAATGGACATGGGTTTTGGTGGACTCTGGGAGTTGGTGATGGACAGGGAGGCCCTGGCTTGCTGTGATTCATGTGGTAACAAAGAGTCAGACACAGTTGAGCGACTCAGCTGAACTGATATACTTCACTATTATCCTGAGCTCTTCCCATCCAAAGCAGCCAATCTGTTAATCAACAAAGCTTCCTATGTCATAGTAAGCCTTCACAATGTAACAGCAAAAAGCTAAAGAACCACTACCATCTAGATTATGTAAAAGAGTCAGTGTTGTTTCTGTGATTTAGGGTGTTGTCCAATGGAGTGAAAGTGAAAGTCGCTCAGTCATGTTTGACTCTTTGCGACCCCAAGAACTATACAGTCCATGGAATTCTCCAGGCCAGAATACTGGAGTGGGTAGCGTTTCCCTTCTCCAGGGGATCGTCCCAACCCAGGGATCGAGCCCAGGTCTCCCACATTGCAGGCAGATTCTTTAGCAGCTTAGCCACAAGGAAAGCCCAATGGAGTAGATTGGAGGGAAAATCCTTACCTCTTTTCAGGCTGATTTTTCGTCCCTTTTAGGAAATATACATGGGCTGGATGTCAGTGATGTTATTGCACCCCCAAGATATTAAGATGCTATAAGGCCACAAAGAACAATGATCTGATGGACAGGACGTTGGAATGAAACTCAAAGCATATAACGAGGTGTGGGATTCATTGGGAATGCCATTACTACCTTACTTTAAAATTATCTCATTTTAATTATCTCTGTAATTCATTCTACACCCCTCTCTTTACACAGCATCTTTTTCAATTAAAAGGCAAATTTTTAGTGCTTAAAAGAATAAGTGGAGTTATACTACATTACAGAAAATCAATTGGGTCTATAAAGCTGCTGACTTGACAAGGTTTCCTGACATCCAGGCATTGGCCTGCTTCTCAAGCATTATTTGTTAGCCATGTTAATGACTAGGTAACCATGACAACCATCAGGATTCTGACACCCTACCCACGCTCTTCACTGCTAGTTTATGCTGCATCTTAATATACATGTCTAGGAAGTCCCCACCAGCAGGCTCTGGCAGACAGAACTGCACAAACAGCCGGAAAGAGCAGGGGAAAATGAAATCGCCTCGCTCAGAAGAGGAGGAACACCAAGAGCCCTCAAATACAGCCCGAAGAATGCATGGAGAGGAAGAGGATGACGCACCCTTGCCCAGGCCACCCACCTCCAGAAACACAGACACGCAGTATGTAGGAAAGCGAAGGAGTGAGGGAAGAAATGATATTGACTTTGGGATGTTCCAGAAGTCCCTCTTGTGCACACCATGGGATGTACATTTGGTCTGTGCTGTCTGAGCCTCCAGTTTTCTCCTGGTTCCCATTCCCCTTCTCCTTCCTCTAGCCAGCTGATCCACCCACAGGCTCAGAGGCTGATGATCCCCACATCTGGATCTCCAGGGCAGATGTCACAGTCCAGCTCCAGATTCGTGTCATCAATTGGTCACTGAAGTGCTCCATGTAGACGACTCACTGACTCCTAAAGCTCAGCTGTTGTCAACCTGAACTCCTCCACTTCCTCCTCAGACTGTTCCTCCTCCTCCTTCTGCTCCCTCAGCCCCTCTCCCTCCCACTCTCCTCCTTCTTGAGGGGTCTCACTCTCAGTGAAAGGCATGGACAACCCACCCCACTGCCCAGATCAGATCCTGTCTTCTGCCTCACTCCCACATCGCATCTGTCTCTTCTGAAATATCCCCCATCAGCCCCCTCCTTCCAGGCACCACTTCTGCCAACCTTGGCCATCAAGGATGACTCCTTGCATCCAGGATCCTCTGTCTCTCTTGGATGACTGCAGCGACCCCAGCAGGTCTACTCGCCTCTGCCATGGGGTGGGGTGTGGAGAGCTCCAGCATACTCTGCCGCCTGAGATCTCCCCCAACCTATGTTCCTCCATGTCCCACTTCAAACCCCCTCAGGGGCTGGCTTCCCCACTGCACTGGGCTAAGTTCCAAACAGCCAGGCTTTCCATAGCCCTGTCCCTGCCTACTCTTCCTTCTTCCCTCCTTTGACCATACTGAACGTGTCCATGTTTCGTGAATGCACCATGGTCTCTCTCACCTCCTGGTTTTGGCACATATTGTCCCTTCTGCCTGGAACACGGTCTCTCTCCCCTTCCATCTGGCTGGCGCCTCAACCTTGAGCCGTATTGGGCGTGTGCGTGTGTGCTGTTGTCCTGCTCAGGCAGTCCTTTGCTTGTGTCCTACAGTCTACTCTTCACACTCACTATGGCTGGGTTTACTTGTTCAGCTTTGAGATAGAAACTTCATTTCTAAGCTCTTGAATGTGTGTGTGTTTAAGTCACTGAAGCTCCTATCTACCAACATAATATTCTTCCTTTCAGTTCTAAAAAAAAAAGTTATAGGTACATGATCTCACTTATCAAACTGGGTGACAATTTTGTCATAATTTATTGCCAGAAGATTTTAGCTCATTTTCTCAGTCCAAGCGTTCATGTAATAATCCAGTGTGGTCTCTCATTACTGGTCATCACTGACCCTCAAGGATATGTTATGATATAGTAGCTCATGCATGCATTCTATCAGTGTTATCACCCTGGATGCCATTTTCTCCTTTTTTCTTTTTCACTCAGTTTTAAAAGCTTATAAAGCAAGTTTGACACTCTTTTACCTTGGATACCAGTTAAATTATGCCCCTTATAAATTATTTTCCTGTCAAGTTTCAGTTAACTCATTATTTTTCTGAGATCATATTCTCACCTCTTTTAGACTGGGCTAAACAGAATATTGGTTTTACAACCTAGTAAAACAATCGTTCTCATTAATATAAGGATTCTCTTATTTCTGATTAAAATGTTTTTCTTTAGTGATTGCTTACTTCAAATCTTTAATTTTAGTTTCCCTGTTTTCTAGATTTGACACTAACCTTTACATTGTCCTTTCTACTTGGACTAATACCTGCCTCTTGCTCCCAAGCAAGGGTAACTCTATGTACTTCTTTTATTTATAATCACTGGTCTTCCAAGAAGAGAATATACAACCTAATAGATGTATGATGTTTTTTATTTTTGGGTGGAAATTCTATTTTCAATTGACCATGTAAATGTTTGTCTCTTTCTGGATTCTCAGTTCTGGTCTGCTGATCTACATGTCCACACTTAAACCAATACTGCACTATTTTGATTACTGTAGCTACATACTTAAATTTGAAAATCAAGTTCAGCTGTACTTAAGAAAGATAACTTATTAACACTTTTTTTTTCTAGAATCAGACAAAAGCTAAATCAATTATTTTTGCCCTTAAACAGCAGCATTTTAGGCTTAGGGACAATTCAACTAGGCCTGATAGTACGTGGTCCATGCACCTCCCGTCCATGAAAGGAGCATACATTCTACCTTCTGGCAGACAAAGTCACTAACAAACTCTCACTGTATTTTTGTCTCATTGGCCCAATGGTTTGGAAAATTGCTTATCACATAGTAGCTGCTTGATACATTATTAAATAAATGAAATAATGAATTAATTACAGCAATATTTCTTTCCCAGTGTTTTTTCTCCTGTTCCCATTGTACCACTGGGCCCAAAGGTGAGGTGTTTTTCTTTCTGTGCCCTTCCTTGCCATTTTCAGGCCTTATCTCATATCAACTTTTACACATTCCATTCTTTGAAGTCTAAGCTATCTATTAGACCAAACCACTCATTATTCCTCTTTGTTGCAATCATCTACAACTTCCTGGGTGTTACTTCTTGTTCACTAAAATCTTTAGCATCAAGTTCACTATTTTATTTTATTTTCCCTACTATTCTTGTTATAAGAGAGACTAAAGAGCATCTTGATGAGGGTGAGAGAGGAGAGTGAAAAAGCGGGCTTAAACATTCAAAAAACTGAGATCATGACATCCAGTCCCATCATTTCATAGCAAGTAGATGGGGAAAAAATGGAAACAGTGAAAGATTTAATTTTCTTGGGCTCCACAATGACTGCAGACAGAGATGGCAGCCATGAAATTAAAAAAATGTTTGCTCCTTGGAAGAAAAGCTATGACAAACCTAGACAACATATTAAAAAAAGCAGAGACACCACTTTGCTGACAAAGGTCTGTATAGTCAAAGCTATGGTTTTTCCAGTAGTCATGTATAGATGTGAGGGTTGAACCATAAAGAAGGCTGAGCGCTGAAGAATTGGTGGTTTTGAATTGTGATGCTGGAGAAGACTCCTGAGAGTCCCTTGAACAGCAAGAAGATCAAACCAGTCAATCATAAGGAAATCAATCCTGAATATTCATTGGAAAGAATATTCATTGAACCTTCAATACTTTGGCCACCCCTGATGCAAAGAGCTGACATTGGGAAAGACTCTGATGTTGGGAAAGACTCTGATTTTGAGAAAGACTGAGGGCAGGACAGAAGGGGGCAACAGAGGGTGAGATGGTTGGGTGGCATCACTGACTCAATGGACATGAGTTTGAGCTAATTCCAGGAGATAGTGAAGGATGGGGAAGTCTGGTGTGTTGCAGTCCATGGGGTCACAAAGAGTCAGACATGATGTAGCAACCAAATAAAATCTTGTTATTCTTCAAGACTTCAACCTCATGTAAACAATCCACCAAACATTTCTCATCTCCATAGTTCCTATGGTCAATCACAAGCAGCTAACTACTCCCATGTGTCATATCAATAAGGATAGAATAGGCAGTTATACAGATAGTTGTAGAAGTCCCAGTAGAGGACTATAGATAGGGAAACTGAAGAAACTCTGGAAGACCACTCTAAGTTAATGATCACTCAACAATGTCATAGTATGAAACAAGCTGCTTAATGACAAAATCATAAATAAAAGCACAAGATACGCCCTAGGCCATTAGGTGAAAGAAAAATGTCATCACCCTTCTGCTGATTTGAATAAGTGCTATGATAATCCTAATTTGACTTCATAGGGTCAGACACTCTCTTGTCTGATAGAAAGTAGGCCGCATGTCTACTGGAAAAAGGTGGCCTTTTCCCCTTCCCCCATTTTCCTTTGATTATAAAGTTGTAGCCCACTTAATCAGAGAAGGCGATGGCACCCCACTCTAGTACTCTTGCCTGGAAAATCCCATGGATGGAGGAACCTGGTAGGCTGCGGTCCATGGGGTTGCAAAGAGTCAGACACGACTGAAAGACTTCCCTTTCACTTTTCACTTTCATGCATTGGAGAAAGAAATGGCAACCCACTACAGTGTTCTTGCCTGGAGAATCCCAGGGACGGGACAGCCTGGTGAGTTGCCATCTATGGGGTCGCACAGAGTCGGGCACGACTGAAGTGACTTAGCAGCAGCAGCTCACTTAATGCTCAGGGTAGAGCTCCCTCACCTGACTACTTGCATCCTTGTAAGTATCTTATATTAATAACTATACTTCTTTTCTTTCACTTTGCCTATCACTGAATTCCTTCTGTGACGAAACACAAGAACCTGAGCCTCAGTAAGTCCAGACACTAGGTGAGTGATTCTAATTAAATAAGACTATGGGTTCAAGTCTCAATCAAGGTTTTAACTGGGTCCCGGCACTTGGGTTTAAGTCCCACTCTAAGGTGCATGGTTTCAATACTCTAGACCTTAACATCACTAAAATGACACCATCTCTCAAATATTGATTTCAAGAATCCCACTCTCCAACTATCACTTCTGTCTTTCTAGGTCACTTGTTTTATTATCCCTATAGCAACAATTATTCAATGTCACTGGGATCTCCGATCCATTGGGCCTACCATGTTTCATTACTCTCCTCGTATTCTTACTCTTCTCCATACTTGGCTTTTATCTGTGGTTCAATTTCATAACCACTCATTTGAATATATCCTTAATTCCCTTGTCTCTCTTTGTCTCCATCTTTCATATCTACAAAAATCTGAACTTTGGTTAAACCCAACTCTCCTCCTTCTCTCTTTTTTCCCCCTCTTTTTCACTTCTGCTCCTGACCAGCTAAAATCACTCAACTCTGCTAACTATTCCCCCTTGAAATTTTCACAAGTGGGCACTGAACATTGCCTGGTAATTCTACTACATTTTCCTAGTAAATGCATTTTCCTAATCTCTAAAACATTTCATAGTATCTTCTTGTTCTTCAACACCTCCAACACCAAGTGCAAAGTCTTTAACATACATTTGTATTTATTTTCAAATCAGATTTTATGGTAATTCTTAGAGAGATACTATAACCGACAAGGGAAAAACTTGCTAGTCAGACAATTTCTATTTCTTTTTGCAATTTCATTGCTGTACTTCTCTTGTGGTTTCCCCTTTATCCTATAAATTCAAGTTCATATCAAAGGAAGATAAATGACAGAGTTCTGCTCCCAATGATTCAGACTACCACGTCTCACCAAAAACAATGAAAAATACTTGTTAAATATTTTGAAGCTCTGTTTTAAAGTATCACAGAGTTGACAAGATTTTAAGAATCTCCAGGCCAAAATCTAAGTGAAAACAAAAACTCATTTGGTAATCAAAACCACTTCCTTGAAAGCATTTACCAAGCTAGTGAACTTGAGAAAATTTTTCATTGGGTAGTGAGATTCCAGGGACAGAAGGCAAAGCCTAGAATCTGCTTATGGTAAACAGTCTCGTGTCAATGTATGGCAAAACAAATACAGAAAAAAAATAAATAAATAAAGAACCTGTGATGAAGGTGGAAAAAAAATAAATAAATAAATAAAATTATCAATCCCTGATAAAGCTGTGAATGCTAAGTGTGGAGGGTGACTTTCCCTACCCAGGGAAAATTACTTTGGCAATGAACAAATGGGAGGTTTTAAGGATGTCACAGACTCTCGTGCTCCTCTCATGTAACTTGCAACCAAAATTTCTAACGTGTTAGTCTAAAAACTTCATATTACTATCATCAAAGTAGACTTAAAAGAAAAAAAATTATTGGGAATAAAGAGGGACATTCATGAGGATAATAGATCAATTCATCAGGACTTACTAACAATTTTAAATTTGTTTGCACCTAATACAGCTTCAAAAACTATAAGTAAACTTGACAAAAGTATAATGAAAGTTAGACAAATCTACAATAACAGTGAGAGATTTTAATATATCTCTTAGTAATTGATAGTGCAAACAGACCAAAAAAAAAATCAGTAAGTATATGAAGGACATGAGCATCACTTTATTTTGTGGGCTCATTTTTTTTTACTCATTACCTATTTTACATGAAATAATTACTCTGTTAAAAAACTGAGAGGTCAAGAAAAGGATTGCAAATTCAAAAGAAAGAAATAAATAGACCTTATTGAGAAGGTGATATTTAGGCAAAGATTTGAAGGAAAAGGATTAAGTCATGTAGATATCTCGGTGAGGAAAGATTTCCAGCACAAGCAACAGACAGGGTGAAAATCCCAGTGTAATGTAGAGGATATTATCATCGCTACACTCAAATCTCCTTTTATCTCTTTACTGTTTCTGTGCATCTGCCCCCAGCTTCTGCACACTTTGCTTCTAATGGCTGACACCAGTGTCTCTTCTGTCCCTGGGCTCCTGGAATTGCTTTATTTGATTGTATGGAAAGCTGAAACCACAGTCACAGACAACAGGCCAATCTGATCACATGGACCACAGCCTTGTCTAACTCAATGAAACTAAGCCATGCTGTGTGGGGCCACCCAAGACGATGGGTCACCATGATGGAGAAGTCTGACAGAATGTGGTCCACTGGAGAAGGGAATGGCAAACCACTTCAGTATTCTTGCTTTGAGAACCCCATGAACAGTGTGAAAAGGCAAAATGATAGGATACTGAAAGATGAACTCACCAGGTCAGTAGGTGCCCAATATGCTACTGGAGATCAGTGGAGAAATAACTCCAGAAAGAATGAAGGGATGGAGCCAAAGCAAAAACAATACCCAGCTGTGGATGGGACTGGTGATAGAAGCAAGGAACGATGCTGTAAAGAGCAATATTGCATAAGAACCTGGAATGTCAGGTCCATGAATCAAGGCAAATTGGAAGTGGTCAACCAGGAGATGGCAAGAGTGAACATTGACATTCTAAGAATCAGCAAACTAAGATGGAATGGAATGGGTAAATTTAACTCAGATGACCATAATATCTACTACTATGGGCAGGAATCCCTTAGGAGAAATGGAGTAGCCATCATAGTTAACAAAAGAGTCTGAAATGCAGAATTTGGGTTCAGTCTCAAAAACGACAAAATGATCTCTATTCGTTTCCAAGGCAAACCATTCAATATCACAGTAATCCAAGTCTATGCCCCAAACACAAATGCCAAAGAAGCTGAAGTTCAATGACCTTTTAAAACTAACACTGCTGCTGCTGCTGCTAAGTCGCTTCAGTAGTGTCTGACTCTGTGCAACCCCATAGACAGCATCCCACCAGGCTCCCCCATCCCTGGGATTCTCCAGGCAAGAATACTGGAGTGGGTTGCCATTTCCTTCTCCAATGCATGAAAGTGAAAAGTGAACGTGAAGTCACTCAGTCGTGTCCGACTCTTAGCGACCCCATGGACTGCAGCCCACCAGGCTCCTCCGCCCACGGGATTTTCCAGGCAAGAATAGTGGAGTAGGATGCCATTGCCTTCTCCAAAAACTAACACACACACACACACACACACACACACATACACACACACACACAATGTCTTCTTCATCATAGAGGGCTGGTATGCCAAAGTTGGAAGTCAAGAGATACCTGGAATAACAGGCAAGTTTGGCCTTGGAATACAAAATGAAGCAGGGCAAAGGCTAACAGAGTTTTGCCAAGGGAACACACTGGTCATAGAAAACACCCTCTTCCAACAACACAAGAGATGACTTACACATGGACATCACCAAATGGACCATACCAAAATCAGATTCATTATATTCTTTGCAGGCAGAGATGGAGAAACTTTATATAGTCAGCAAAACCAAGACTGATAGCTGACTGTGGCTCAGATCATAAATTCCTTATTGCCAAATTAAGACTTAAATTGAAGGAAGTAGAGAAAACCATGAGATCATTAGGTTTGACCTATCAAATCTCTTATAAAGTGGAAGTGCCAAATAGATTCAAGGGATTAGATCTGACAGACAGAGTGCCTGAAGAACTATGGATGGAGGTTCATGACATTATACAAGAGGCAGTGATCAAGACCAACTCCAAGAAAAAGAAATGCAAAAAAACAAAATGGTTGTCTGAGGAGGCCTTACAAATAGTTGAGAAAAGAAGAGAAGCTAAAGGCAAAAGAGAAAAGGAAAGATATACCCATCTGAATGCAGACTTTAAAAAAAAAAAAAAAAAAAACAGCAAGGCGAGATAAGAAAGCCTTCCTCAGTGATCAATAAAAAGAAATAGAGGAAAACAACAGAATGGGAAAGACTAGAGATCTCTTCAAGAAAATTAGAGATACCAAGGGAACATTGCATGCAAAGATGGGCTCGATAAAGGACAGAAACAGTATGGACCCAACAGAAGCAGAAGATATTAAGTAGAGGTGGCAAGAATACACAGAAGAACTGTACAAAAAGATATTCATGACCCAGATATTCACAGTGGTGTGATGATCACTCACCTAGAGCCAGACATCCTGGAATGTGAAGTCAAGTGGGCCTTAGGAAGCATCACTACGAACAAAGCTAGTGGAGGTGATAGAATTCCAGTTGAGCTATTTCAAATCCTGAAAGATGATACTGTGAAAGTGTTGCACTCAATATGCCAGCAAATTTGGAAAACTCAGCAGTGGCCACAGGACTGGAAAAGGTCAGTTTCCATTCCAATCCCAAAGAAAGGCAATGCCAAAGAATGTTCAAACTACCACACAAATGCACTCATCTCACATGCTAGCAAAGTAATGCTCAAAATTCTCCAAGCCGGCCTTCAGTACATGAACTGAGAATTTCCAGATGTTCAAGCTGGATTTAGAAAAGGCAGAGGAACCAGAGATCAAATTGCTGACATATGTTGGGTCATATAAAAAGCAAGAGAGTTCCAGAGAAGCATCTCTTTCTGCTTTATTGACTATGCCAAAGCCTTTGACTCTGTGGATCACAACAAACTGTGGAAAATTCTGAAAGAGATGGGAATACCAGACTGTCTGATCTGCCTCCCGAGAAATTTGCATGCAGGTCAAGAAGCAACAGTTAGAACCAGACATGGATCAACAGACTGGTTCCAAATTGGGAAAGGAGTATGTCAAGGCTGTATATTGTCACCCTGCTTATTTAACTTATATGCAAAGTACATCATGAGAAATGCTGGGCTGGATGAAGCACAAGCTGGAATCAAGATTGCTGGGAGAAATATCAATAACCTCAGATATGCAGATGACACCACCTTTATGGCATAAAGGGAAGAGGAGCTAAAGATCCTCTTGATGAAAGTGAAAGAGGAGAGTGGAAAGGTTGGCTTGAAACTCAACATTCAGAAAACTAAGATCGTGGCATCTGGTCTCATCACTTCATGGCAAATAGATGGGGAAATAATGGCAACAGTGACAGACTTTATTTTCTTGGATGCCAAGATCACTGCAGATGGTGATTGTAGCCATGAAATTAAAAGACACTTGCTCCTTAGAATAAAAGCTATGACAAACCTAGATAGCTTATTTAAAAAGCAGAACATTACTTTGTCAACAATGGTATGTCTAGTCAAAGCTACGGTTTTTCCAGTATTCATGAATGAATGTGAGACTTGGACCATAAAGAAAGCTGATCACTGAAGAATTGATACTTTTGAACTGTGGTATTGGAGAAGACTCTTTAGAGTCCCTTGGACTGCAAGGAGATCCAACTAGTCCATCCTAAAGGAAATCAATCCTGAATATTCACCTGAAGGGTTGATGCTGAAGCTCCAATACTTTGGCCACCTGATGCGAAGAACTGACTTCTTGGAAAAGACCCTGATGCTGGGAAAGATTGCAGGGGAGAGGAGGAGGGAACGGCAGAGGATGAAATGGTTGGATGACATCACTGACTCAATGGACGTGAGTTTGAGCAAGCTCCGGGGGTTGGTGATGGACAGGGAAGCCTGGTGTGCTGCAGTCTGTGAGGTCGCAAAGAGTTGGACACAACTGAGTGACTGAAAGGAACTAATACTTTACTCAGGATGAGGCTGAGGCTTCCTTCAACTTTGTTACTTTGCTGACAGCAGAAATTAACAGACCATTGTGAAGCAACTGTACTCCAGTAAAAATTTTAAAAAGAACAACAACTTTGAAGTCTTATCCTGGCTTGGCTTCTTTCCGTGCCCAGTTCTGCCATACGCTCCTTTACTGGTCTCCCCTGGGAGCTTTTCCTTATTTGTTGTTCACATCCTTATCTCGGGTTTGCTTCTGAGAAACATGAACTGAGATGGGTAGCAGGTTTTGAAGCTGTGTGTGAAAATCTAGGTTGTGTCAGTTTTATGTTCACTATCTTGGCTAATTTGGCAAATTAACTGCCCTAAAACACATAGAAAATAAGACTAATATACATGTAGAGAATAAATGCAAATATAAAATGTGAAGATATAAGCATGATTTTGCTGATCATAATTTTCTGTGTAGTTTGAATATAAAACTTCAAAAGCATTTATATTATCTACCCATTAGCAAAAACTAAAAGACAAGCAAATAGAAAACTTACCAATATCCATGATCTCATTACCCAGAGATAGCCATTGTTACCATTTTGGTTTTCATCTTTCCAGAATGGTTTCTTTTATATAAACATGTGTCGCTGGTATGAGAGTTTCCCTGGTGTCTCACACAGTAAAGATTCTGCCTGCACTGCAGAAAACCCAGGTTCAATCCCTGAGTCAGAATGTATGGCAAAACAAATACAGTATTGTAATGTAGAATAAAGTATTAAAAAAATGGATCCCCTGAAGGGAATGAATATTACTTCATAAACATATGTATAAGAAATGCCACATTGGTATCTTTTAAATGTCAAATTAAACCTGACTTCAAGCTTGCATCCGACTTGACTGGTGGAAAATGCAATTGCAGTTGATATTTGTTGTTGTTCTTGGGTTGTTCTCCCTCCACAAGGTCTCACCAGAATGAAAGCACACCCAGAGCATGGCATACTATGTTTGCTGCTGCTATGTTCACTGCCCAAGTCTGGATCATTTCTAGAGTGCCATGATCTATGCTACTTCTGTGCCAAGATTGGTCCCAGGATTCTTTGCTGAGGCTAGAAGTTTTGCTGTTTGGGGTCCAACCCTCTTAATCACATCATGGACATGTTCTTTTCTGAGCACCTGCTGTATTTCTTCTTTGGGCACTAGTAGGGAGTGTAGTTTGTTTCCATGTAACAAAAGATCTGTAAACTGCCAGCCCTCTTCCCAGTCTTGAAAAACTGGCTGCTTTCCTTCTCCCTCTCAATCACCTCTCCCCTAACACTTCCCTGCCTCCCCACAGCACAACCCTCCCTAAGAACTCAGGCTTTCAGAAAACAAAAGCCAGGAAGGGAGGTTATAGGCAGACAACATCTGTTTTCAGCCTTATGCCACCAACTTCCCCAGAAGTAAAGTAGTACAATAAGCCAAATCCCTTTTTGAGATTGGGGAGGGAGATTGAAAGAGAGGAAAAATATAGTGAATCAAACACTAAATAATGATTTGATGTTTAAATACATTCTTCCACCATACATGCTTTTTTTCTTTTACCAAACTAATATTAAAAATACATAAGAAAATGATAAAGTATATTTGTATGATTTTTTAAAATAATATACCATGTTAACAACATACTTGAAAAATCATTGTCAACAGTATCTCATTATTTGGAACCATCCAGTGTGCTTGTTGGTGTTTTAGGTTGTGTTAAATCTTTTCATCATTATAAATTCTGCTTACATTAATATAAATTTTTAACTACAGAAGTATAAATTAAAAGATCCCCAGAATCCCTACAGCCAGAGATAAACAGTTTAGTGTATAATTTTCCAGATTTTTTTCTGTGTATATTTAGCAATACTAATAATATTTAAATTTTAATTGAAAGAAAAATTATTGTGTATTATTCACAGTATTTTTGTAATCTTTTTTCTCATGTAATGTGATATTATAGATATCTCTCCTCTCTATAAGTATAGGTTTCAACCATTCTTTTACATGGCTTCAGAGTATCCCATTGTATGAGTATACCATAAGTATTTCTAACCACTACCTATGATAATTTAGATTTTTCCCATTTTTCCCCCTACTACAAAAAACTCTTCAATAAACATCCTGACATATACCAGGGTGCACATTTGATTGTTTCCTAGAAATAGAATTGCTGACTCAAACTGTAAATACATTTATAATTTTAAAAAATAATGTCAAATCACCATCAGAAAAGCTGTATGTGCACTGACACTCAAGTTAACAGAAAATTTCAAAGCCTATTTCCTGGACTTCCCTGGTAATGCAGTGGATAGGAATCCACCTGTCAGCGAAGGGGACATGGATTTGATCCCTGGTCTTGGAAGATCTCACATGTTGCAGACTAAGCCCAAGTGCCACAACTATTGAGCCATTGAGCTGCAACTACTGAAGCCTGTGTCTAGAGCCTGCTCTCCGCAATAAGACAAGCCGCCGTAATGAGAAGCCTGGGCACCACAACCAAGGGTAGCCCTCACTTGCTGCAACTACAGAAAGCCCATGTGTGGCAACAGAGATCCAGGACAACCGAAAATAAATAGTTTAAAAGCCCTATTTATTGCACTCTTAGCAACATGGAGTTTTACCTTTTTTTTTTTTTAATATTAACTAATCTATAGACAAAAAATGGTTATTTTGCTTGTAGATTATTAATGAGATCAAACATCTTTTCCTATGTTTATTGGCTATTTGTGCTTCCACTTCTGTGAACTGCCCTGGGTAGTTGGTTTTTTTTCTTTTGCAAGGTTTTTTTATATATTGAAGATATTAACGCTGATGCATTTGTTGCAAATTTTCCTTTTTGTTTTTTGTCTTTTACTTTGCTTACCAGATATAAAACCAGTATCACATTGCTTTATTTTTTATTTTTTATTACTGGTTAATTTGACCATGCTTTTGTTGGCATGTTTAGTATAATGCCTTTAAAAAAATATTTCAATTATATATGGATTAGTTTTAATTATACCATTAAAAATTAATATCCTTTCAATTATATAAAACATAAAAATGGAAACTATTTTAGATCAAGTCTGGTTAAAGTTGAGTATAGTTAGACAAAATAAAAAGATAAAGTTTGCAATCTTTCATATTTAACTAATGAGATGTTTCTTTAATTTTGAAATTCTAGGTATTTTTTATTCCTTTCTGGAAGAAATATCTTTATATCACACAGAATATAAAATATCACACAATGCAGAAATGACATAAAATAAATTTATTAACTTATATGGTATCATAAATGTTTTGGAACACAAAATAAAAGTTAAATCTCTCATGGAAAGGAATCAGAAAAATAATATATATATATGAAAGTAAAAGTGAAGTTGGTCAGCCATGTCCAACTCTTTGTGACCCCATGGACTGTAGCCTATCAGGCTCCTCCATCCATCCATCCATCCATGGGATTTTCCAGGCAAGAGTACTGGAGTGGTTGCCATTTCCTTCTCCAGGGGATCTTCCTGATTCAGGGATTGAACCCAGATCTCCCACACTGTAGGCAGATGCTTTTTACCGTCTGAGCCACCAAGGAAGTCATATATATATATATATATACACACACACACATATATATAATACACTCATAATGAATCACTTTGCTGTATGCCCAAAACCATCACAACTGTAAATAAACTGCACTTAGTTCAGTTCAGTTCAGTAGCTCAGTCGTGTCCAACTTTTGCGACCCCATGAATCACAGCACGCCAGGCCTCCCTGTTCATCACCATCTCCCGGAGTTCACTCAGACTCATGTCCATCAAGTCCGTGCTGCCATCCAGCCATCTCATCCTCGGTCGTCCCCTTCTCCTCCTGCCTCCAATCCCTCCCAGCATCAGTCTCTTTTCCAGTGAGTCAACTCTTCACATGAGTTGGCCAAAGTACTGGAGTTTCAGCTTTAGCATCATTCCTTTCAAAGAAATCCCAGGGCTGATCTCCTTCAGAGTGGACTGGTTGGATCTCCTTGCAGTCCAAGGGACTCTCAAGAGTCTTCTCCAACACCACAGTGCAAAAGCATCAGTTCTACGGCGTTCAACCTTCTTCACAGTCCAACTCTCACATCCATACACAACCAAAGGTAAAACCATAGCCTTGACTAGACAGAGCTTAGTCAGCAAAGTAATGTCTCTGCTTTTGAATATACTATCTAGGTTGGTCATAACTTTTCTTCCAAGGAGTAAGTGTCTTTTAATTTCATGGCTGCAGTCACCATCTGCAGTGATTTTGGAGGCCCCCAAAATAAAGTCTGACACTGTTTCCACTGTTTCCCCATCTATTTCCCATGAAGTGATGGGACCGGATGCCATGATCTTCGTTTTCTGAATGTTGAGCTTTAAGCCAACTTTTTCACTCTCCTCTTTCACTTTCATCAAGAGGCTTTTAGCTCCTCTTCACTTTCTGCCATAAGGATGGTGTCATCTGCATATCTGAGGTTATTGATATTTCTCCTGGCAATCTAGATTCCAGCTTGTGTTTCAATTTTTTTTTAAATTATATTTCTCTCTTAACTCCCCAATATTATGCTCCCGAGTTAAGAAGTTGCTGCTTTCTTTATACACATTAAGTGCAGATAGTAAGGGTTTCCTTGGAAGCAGATATACAAGTGCATGACTGACTGCCTCTCCCATTTGGGAAATACTGGGCAACTTGGTAAAGGCAGGAGCAAGCTGTCCTTGTGGCAATATCATATTCCTGAATTTGAGTCCATGGGCCACCTCCCCTACCCAGTGTTTTGAGTTTGGGATCCACTGCATTTTTGCAGTGGTTCAGTGGTATGGGCTTTGATCTCAGTCTTTAGGACTTCAAAGAAAATACTCGTTTCCTATGTAAAACAAGAGGGTATGCTAAGGCAACAGAAAAATGTAGAGAATGGAGTAGGTGTTGGCTTCATTCCCTTACCCCTAACTCCATTCATGGGGTTCATGACTCAATTGAATGGAAATTGTGCAAACGCCTTCTTATCTTCCCCCGGCCCTATCAGGGCACTTATTCCACCACTGAAAATGGTGTTGACTCACAGTGTAGTTTCCTTCTCTCCACCTCCTCTCCAGATCATGTTGCCCCTCAAATACAGTCACATCTGTTCACAGGAGTTCACACTCTCTTACCCCTTCCACTTCCACCAGATTCTTGACTCTCAGCAGATCTGTCCTCAAAAAGTATGAGTCCCTCTTCCTTTTCTCTTTGAAAGCATGGCTCAGTTCCTGTCTTCACAGAAGCTTCTATCTTCACAGGCCCATTGAGGCTGGAAAGGAATGGGACCAAGGCCCCAAGTCAGAGAGTGACTGCACCGTCCTCACATTCCCAGGGCTCTGGATGTCTCCTGATGAGCATCTTTCTGATCCCGGTGGAGCCATCACTGCACAGGGATGAGCAGGGTGGTGGCAGGATCTTCCTTTGGCAGAAGGCTGTTTCTAGCCAAGAGTTGGGGCTTCTCAGGTGGCTCAGTGGGTGAAAACTCAGGAGATGCGGGTATGATTCCTGGGTCGGGAAGATCCTCTGGAGGAGGGCAAGTCTACCCACTCCAGTATTCCTGCCTGGAGAATCCCATGGACAGAGGAGCCTGAGGGCTACTGTTCATAGGGTTGCAGAGTTAGACACGACTGAAGCAACTGAGCACACACAGGCAAGAGTTAGAACTCATAGGTTCTGTTCAGTTCCAGCAGTTTTAGACCTACAGAGACTTCATCACAGAGTAACGTTGTTCATATGGTAGATTCTCTTATGGGAATTAATTTAGGCTTTCTGGCAAAGTGAAGGGGGCTGCCTCCAATGAGAGTCAAGAAAAGGGCTTCTGAGAAATGACCTCCTCTCTCAGAGAATAATTGGAGAAGAGGGTGGAAAGAGGACCCCTGGATGAGTTATTTCCTTGAAGGCCCTGGGGGACAAATAATCCCATGTCTAGCATAATCTATCCACAACAAGAGTAAGGATTTATGGTGAAGCCCAGAAGGAGACAACTACATGTGACAAAGCAGTGGCTGGACCCTTGATGACTGCCACGCATTTCTTTTCCTATCTAAGAATACTGGCAGACAAGAATCACAAGTCATTTTTCAGTACAAAATGGGAAAGACCAAATAACTTATTCGGTAAATAAAGTTCCTAGGAAAACTAGCAGTAGCTTTTCCACTAAAGGCTAAACTGGAAACCAAGACTGATGAGCAGCTCTGAGTGCTTGGGTAATAATGAAAGTTACAGAGGGGGAGAAAAAGAGACAGGTAATAATGAAGCCCCCGTTGCCAGGTCAACAGCCACTGAATTCCTATGGTCAGACTCCCTTTAAGCCTCTTGCCCAAATCACCTATCACTGTGAGCTTAGGCTGAGTGAAAGAGCCAACAACCACCCCTAGAGTTTGTGACTGTGGGATGGCTCCTGTTCCAATGCCTTAAAATTATGAACTTCTTGCTGTTGGCAGAGTGAAGAGAAGGCCTTCTTTGAGTAAAAACCTGTTCATCACAATGGGCAACTGGTCGGACATGATTCTCTATTGCTGTTTCATGTTGCAGCTGATCCTCTCTCTCCTACTCCTCATCATATTAGCGTCCAGCATGGCTTTTCAAACTGGAAACATCAGACAACTTAACTCCAGGAGGTACATCTTCTTTAAGAAGAAAAATTCTCAAACTCCGTTGATGTCTTCAACTCTCAGAAGAAAAGAACAAAAAAGAGGCAGAAAGAGAAGATAGTGTAATCCATTACCATCACCTCTTGGTATTGAATAGCTGGCTCTGACTTGTCTCAAAGAACTGCAGATCTCCACGCCATGTGAAAAAGAGCAAAAACCATAAAAAAAAAACCTTGTTTCTGCCTCTGCACATTTTTGTCATTATCTCCTGAAGTTTCTCACTGTGTACAGCTCCTGTAAGTGACAGGAACTGTGTTAACTGCTCTACTTGTGTCATGTAATCCTTAGTGCAAGTCTAAGGTAGGTTTTATACCTGTTTTTATACCTTTTATACCTGTTTCACCAAAGAGGAAATGCAGGCTGAAGGGGTCTGTCTGCAGCAGCAGCTAATTGTAAGTGGCAAGGGTGAGCCTCAACCCACATCTTTGATCCCTGGACACTCACTCTCAACTCCTATGATGCTCCCCGGTAGGCAGGGAGTGTGACAGTCTCTTGTGGTCCTGGGTGTACAACGTGGTGAGATAGGATGATTTCTCCTGATTACTTCAGTTTTCCCCTAGCTTAACATGAAATCCTTTGAGGCTGTAGCCAGGTGGAGTGTCAAGACAGCCAAATCTCTTAACATTTCATAAGTAGCCTGGGGACACACTTATACAGAATAGAGTAATTGCACATCAGGAAGTAATGGTCTCCTTTTATTTTGTTTAGCATATTTTTCTTTGAAATATACTTCTTAGCAAATTCATGTGGAGGTGAAAGATAACAATATGTAATTTTCTTGGAATTTACTATGTAGGCAAGCATGTCATCTGCAAACAGCAGGTTTTCTTTCTTTCTGACCTGCATGCTTCATTTCTTTTTCTTACCCTATCACAATGGTTAGAATTTCCAGCACTGCACTGAATAAGAGTGTCAAGAGAAGAAATCTTTCCTTGCTCCTGATCTTATGGGAAAAAGCGTTTATTCATTCATTCACAATTGAATACAGTATTAGCTTTAATCTTTTGTAGATGTTCTGTACCAAGCCAAGGAATTTCCCTCTCTATTCCTAACTGTTGAGTTTTTGTCATGAATGGGTATTAAATTTTGTCAATTTTTTTTTTTTTATCTCTGTCACTTGATTATTTTTTTCCTTTAGACTCTCCATGAGACTAGGGAGAAGAGGTCAGGGAACCATACTTAGGAATATAAAACTGTCATGGGAAAACTTCCTCCTGCCCCTACCAAGCTTTATTCAGAATGTAAAACATAGTGTTTGGTTGGGCACTGGGGCATTGGTAATATAGTTAGAAAAATCAGGGGCGAATCCAAGAGAAACTTAACTTATATTGGCAATTTTTAAATAAAAAATAATATTGATTATCAGGTTTTTCCTTTGCTATTGTTTCAAATTCCAAAAGTAATCATTGTGACAAAAATTCAACAGTGTAAAATCATATAGTGTAAAAAGTGAATTTCTCCCCTCCCTTTTTGCTGCCCTTGTTCTTCTGTTTCTCCAGTGCTTCTCAGATTCCAACTTCATGCTGAGCTTACCTGCATTCCTATTTCCTTGCTCTTCTTCTCTATCCCTTTGCATGAGTTCTAAACAATTTTCACATTAAGCCAACACTTTCAAAGAGCCAAGGCTACTTGTGTTTTCATAAAATGCTGACTAGCAGCCTCTTGTTTCACACACTGCCTTGATGTATTACCCACCCTCTTTCTGTGCAAATGTCCCTGCCAGCAACAGCTATACAGGCATCTACTTCCAGCATCTGGCTGAGCCATGCCATTTTCACACTAACCTAACCACATAGAACTATGTCTAGTGAAATCTCTAATTCCTTGATGAAATGACATATTCTTAGCACCTGTTATGATTTGAGGTGGACGATTATTGTGTGGATGACTGCAGATAATATGGTTTTGGCAGCAGACTCTGAAGAAGAAAACTTTTCTAGTGTTCCTCCCTCTCCATTTACTGGCACTTAAAGCAGGATAGCTGTGAATGGCGCATCACCTGAGGAAGGTGTTCCTTCGTTCCTTTGTGCTGTGTGTTATGCTATGCTAAGTTGCTTCAGTCGTGCTGACTCTCTGCGACCTTGTGGATCAAAGCCCTTGAAGCTCCTCTGTTCATGGGATTCTCCAGGGAAGAATATTGGAGTGGGTTGCCATGTCCTCCTGCAGGGGATCTTCCCAACCCAGGGACTGAACCTGTGTCTCTTATGTCTCCTGCATTGGCAGGTGGTTTCTTTACCACGAGCACCACCCGGGAAGCCCAGGCTTTGGAGTCAGCCCTCTCATTAGTCAACACTAAGTAGTACAGGTGAAGTGGTTCAACTTGTGGATTCTAGATCCACGCTTCCTGCCTGCCTGTCAGGTCTCCCTACTTAGCTTTTAAATCCCAGAACTACCATTTACTAGCTGTGTGATGTTAGATAAGGTAGCTAACTCAGTGTGTGTCAACTTGCTCATCAGTGAAATAGTGACGATTATACTTCAGTAGGGGTGTTGTAAGGATTACATGAATAATATATGGAAAGGACTTAGGACAGGGCCAGGCACACAGTAAGGGCCATACAAGTATTAGTTCTTATTATGATTTAGGGCTTCCCAGGTGGCGCTAGTGGTAAAGAATCCACCTGCGAGTGCAAGAGACATAAGAGACGCAGGGTTGATCCCTGGGTCGGGAAGAACCCCTGGAGGACAGCATGGCAACCCACTCCAGTATTCTTGTCTGGAGAATCCCATGGACAGAGGAGCCTGGCGGGCTACAGTTCATAGGGTTACAAAGAGTCGGACACAGCTGAGCACAGCACATACAATGATTATGTAGAAAATATCTGATAGCTTATATTTGGCAGAGGGACCAAAGAATCTGTGGTTATGGCTTACATGGAATAGAAAAGTGGGACACAGTCATTTACCGTGCAAGAAAAATCATAGATCATCAGAAAAAAATCAGGAAAAGGGGAAAAGGTTGTAGCAATTACTAATTTCTTTGATAGCCCCTGCTAATGTTTCATTAATTCTTCCTACCCTCACCCTACTTGATCATTTGTATGGTTACAGTGAAGACAGACTTCCTAACAGTGGAACTGACAAAAACAGACCTAACAGAATATTTATGGTACTCCTCCCTAAGGCCTTTTGGGTTCAGAGTAGACTTCACTTATGTAGTCTGGAAGGATGTTATATTGACAGTAAATAGGATTTGCTTCCCAACAGTCTCTTGCTCTTAATTTATATTACCCAAAGGCCCTAGAAGCCACAGATAATCTTTAAGGAGGAATCCTACAACCCATCTCCAATGCTTTCTCTCTAGTGTGTTCTCTCATTAAACCCACATGCCTGGCAGGTACTACCCACCTTGCTTTAATCTTGATTCAGTCTGGATTCATGGGTAATTGTCCTCTCAAGAGTACCTTCAATTCTCTGAGCTCATAGTCATTTTTAATCCACATTCCTCTGCCACTCCCTAGCCCTGAATCAATCTTCTCTCCTGCTGCTCCAAGGGACTCCCAGACTCCACTACTGCTGCAGTTGCTGGATAAAGTCCTGATGACAAGGTGCTCAGAGAGTTCATTTATACATCTGTGAGCCCAGAGTTCAGCGGGGACAGGAAGGGTTCTGTCCCATCCTACAGCCATTTTACTTAGTCCTTTGCATCTCTCCATGCTGTGGTCTGCGGAAGAACAGAGCACTTGGGGTTCCACAAGTGAAAACCCCTCCCTCTTATGATTGCATCATGATTTGCCTAAGTTGATCCAAGTACTGTGCTACTGAATCAGATGCCCCCTCACTGATGTTAAAAGCATGCATAATTTTGCATGCATTCTTCCACCTTAGCTGTGTGTGAAATAGTATTTTTCAGATATTAACCTATATTCCTGTGACTCCTTTGGGCATTTCACTCTTTTGCCTTCCTGTCATTCATGCAGATATCCGTGAAGGTTTCTAGCAGGGTTTCCTGGTTTTTGTGTTTCTGTAAAAACCTGAGCCCATTATTCTAGGAGCCTCTGAGGCAAAAAAACAAGAATGACAGGGAGGAGGATTTTTCCCAAATTAGAGAGAAGGCCCTCCCCCAATCCAGTAGAGAGGAGAGAAGAAAAGGAAGTGATAACAGCAGAGATTCCAAGGAGGAAATGCATGCAAGTCATGCTGAGATGGATGAGGCCCTGAGCAACCTTACAGAGTTCCTGTGCCTTGGCATACAGAGGAAGCATCTGACAGAGGTTTTAGAGTTGAAGGGCCATCAGACAAGAATGAGGGACTTTCGGCAGCAATCTCCAAGGATTGATGACCCAGACCTCTGTGACGTATGATTTAAGGACCAGATATCCGTCTCCAACCAATATCTTTACTCCTCTCTACTTTTTTTTTTTTCCCTCCTTTCTGCACTGGGAATTTTAAACACAACCTTGAAAAAATGGCAGAATCCAAAGTTTATGAGAATTAAATTTATGCCATCCTAGGGGAGTGATAATCTCAAAATAGAAATTAGGTTGATTCGGTTTTAACTTTTGTTTCTGGCTCTTTAGATTCTTAAAAATAATGTTTATAGACTTCAGTGTGTGAAAGGTTTGTACACCCAAGTTTGTGAGCACTGCTTTTTTGCAGCGCTTTCTCTCTGCTGCTAATATTTTTAATAAATATTGACAGACATGTAAAAGAGTGCTTTCAAATGTGTTCTACAGAGCTCTGTGTCCCAGACAAGTTTCTTATGGCCCTAGGTAGAGATTGAGGGGAGGAGGAGATTAAAGGGAGCAAGTTATCAGGAGTCTAGTCACCCTCAGCACTGCTTTCTCCAGATTACTTTCCCTATTATCTGTTTACTGTGAAGATTATTGTAACATCCCCTTTGAATAGAAAATTCAGCAGCTCAGAAAGTTGGAAAGTCCTTTATGTAAAGTATAAAATAATTTATAACTATACTATGGAATATACCTACACAGGCATAGCAATGGTTTTTATTTTCATTTTGACTGGTTTTGCTTAGCCTGTATGATTTTGGAACCAGTTCTGAAAGCAATCCCCAAGGTATTTTAAACAAAGACAACAGAGTCACATGTCTTCTTTCACAGGTAACTATTCTGAAGGTCAGTACTTATTTGCATTTTAAGTTCTCACGTTTGTTAAAGTCAGTCTCTTGACCAGCGTCACATGCTACATTTTCACAGTCAGTACAGTTCGGGTAAAACAGGACTAATATTTCTGTTCCTTAAAATGCAGGGGCAGGGCTTTGAATAAATTATAGTTTAGTAGGAACTACTAAGTGAAATATTCTTTGGCAGTTAAGTTTATTAGTTTCACTGAAATAATCTTTTCCATTTCACAAACAATCATCCTCTAACAATATTGGAAATGATTTTCTCTTTCCAAGTTTCAAGGAAGAATACTTGGAAATGATTAATATGTTCCTCCATCATGTCTTACTCCCTTAATCCAGTGCTGACATACTGGGTATTTCTTCTTTCCTAAGACTATCCAGAACTTTACACAGGGTAACTCCTTGGGCTCTGGGTTGTAGCAGGAGCCCTCTAGCAGGGGAATACTGCCAGAGAAGAAACTATCTCTGTCTAGATCACTGGTTTGTACTCAGCTTTCTTTTGGTCAGCGCAGTCTGAGAGCCATTTGGGTTGGGTTTGTTAAGGAGTTCACACAACAGGTAGCTGCTGCAGCTTGAAAGATTTGAATGTCTTACATTACTTCATAAAATCCTTGGTACTGATGAGGTTGGTAAAGATTAGAGGCAGAAAACCTCTAAGAGAGAGGGAGAGTTCCATTCGCAATGCCCTGCTGATGCTTCGTGGACAGAAGGAATCAGAACTAATCAGGGCAGTAAGGATAATCTGGGCTTCCCAGGCGGTGCAGTGGTAAAGAATCTGCCTGCAGTGCGGGAGCAGCAGGTTCGATCCCTGAGTCGGGAAGAGAGCCCTTGGAGAAGGAAATGACAATCCACTCCAGTATTCTTGCCTGAAAAATTCCATAGACGGAGGAGTCTGGCAGGCTCCAGTCCATGGGGACACAGAGTCAGACACGACCGAGTGACTGAGCAGGCGCACACGGGGATCTCTGGGGTGGTTAGCCACTCTTGGGCAGAGCAAGATGCATGTGTTTTAATGGACAGTAGTGCTGTCTTTGGTCTCTGTTGCTCACTTTCTTTTCTCAACAAGGCAGACTCTCTAAACACCTATTTAATATGTGACATCTTCTTTTCTAAATGGTTTTGAATTTAGCTGATTTCCAAATTGAATGCAGAGAAGCTCTCCTCTTAGTCTTCTCTGGACTGAAACTTGAGGTGATAATAAGAAATACATGGAACTCATTTGAGCTCATTGATTTCATTATTCAATGTAATATAAAATCTCAAAGGATTAAACGTTCAGCATCCTTACTCTGAATATTAGAAACTTATTGCTGTCTCTGTAAACCAACATTTCTATGTTGGATAGGAATAACAAAGAAATTACAAATGAAAGATTAATTATTTAGTATGAAAAAGTTAATTGTACCACACTAGACTTCAGTAATAAATTTATCATAAATGAATAATAAAATTTTAAATTGAAAAGATCGTTTTACTGAGCAAAGATGTTCAGTGTATTTAGCTAAAATTTTTGAATACTTGAATTTCTTTCCTTATAATCTTTGAATTAAAATAATGTAAGAAGTCAGAAAAAAGATCAGTTAGAAGTTATAAATATCTCTAACTCTACAATGAGATGCAGCTCTAAGTATTAACCTATTTCTTTTACAAAGACTCATGATTTTTATTTCAGAGAATTATAGTTATACTTGCTTAGTGTTTTGCATTTTTCTTTTAAACTTAAATTATTTTAAGTTAAGCAATATTGTAAAAATAATCTGTGACTCAAAATTCGCTTTTAATATTTGAAAAAAATCCTATGGCTCTAGTCAAGAATATACACTCAAACTTTTCACCATTCTTCAGAGTGACAAAGTTAGAACAAATGGCTTAAGCATTTGAGTATCTCCTTCTATAAAGAAATCCTTCCTTTGTGAAACCCAAACTACTCAGAAAAAATATTTTGGCTTTTTAAAGTCATGTTCATTTGTCCTACTTTCTTACCATCCTTTCATTACTTCAGTGAAGCAGGAAGGAAAAAAGGAAGGTGCATTTTTTTCTTAAGTAAACTCAGTGCTGTCATAAAAGGTCTTACCATTGTCCCTGTTCTGAAAGAAAACAGACTTAAACTTCTAACCTCATGAAACAAATCATCTGTGAACTCTAGGTTGTTCTTTCCACTGCTGCTCTTTTCTCATTATTCAAAATGGTAATTTTTGTTCAGTTACACAATCACTAGAGTTGCTCAAGAGAAAGAGCTTTTACCTATCAAAATGTGCCTTGGATTACACAATCTTTCCTCTCTGACACTCAATATTTGGCACCCAGTATTTTCTTTGGCAACATTATCAGCTACCAAATTCCCTCCTTTTATTGAAGTGTCTTTCACTTCTATAACCATGCCTCCAATTGCAGCATTCTCACCTCTTCCTCTTTGTATCAGTCCTTCTTCATCTCATGCCTATATCATTAAATGACTTCTAGGCTGTGTTTCCTCTCTCCAGTCTCTTCTGCATATTACTGCCAGGAGAGATTTTTATTAAGCTACTTCCCAGATGATTTGGGAGAATGACACTGAAACATGTATACTATCATATAAGAAACGAAGCACCAGTCTATGTTCAATACAGGATACAGGATGCTTGGGGCTGGTGTACAGGATGATCCGGGGAGACTGTGTGGGGTGGGAAGTGGGAGGGGGCTTCGGCATTGGGAGATCGTGTACACATGTGGCTGATTCATGTCAATGTATGGCAAAACCAATACAGTATTGTAAAGTAGAATAAAGTATTTAAAAAAAAAAAGCAGAAAATTCCCCTATGATTTAAACTATTCAAGAGCATGAAGGAAATATTAAAACATTCACATGCCTTTTATAAACCTTCCCTGGTGGCTCAAACAGTAAAAAAAAATCGACCTGCAATGCAGGAGACCCGGGTTTGATCCCTGGGGTGGGAAGATCCCCTGGAGAAAGGAATGGCAATGCACTCCAGTATTCTTGGGCTTCTCTGGTGACTCAGACAGAAAAGAATCTGACTGCAATGCGAGAGAGCTGGGATGGATCCCTGGGTTGGGAAGATCCCTTGGAGGAGGGCATGGCAACCCACTATTATCTGGAGAATCCCCATGGATAGAGGAGCTTGGCGGGCTACAGTCCCCGGGGTCGAAAAGAGTTGGACATGACTGAGTGACTAAGCACAGCATAGCAATAATCATAGAAGTTATAAATATATTTTCCCAAAATATCTTCCACAATTGAATAACAATGCAAAACTCTAATAAAATAGAAAAACAACAAGAACCTACTGTATAACACAAGGACTGCATTCTCTATCTTCTAATAACCTATAAGGGAAAAGAATTTGAAAAAATATACATATTTATAATTGAATCACTTTGCTGTACACTTGAAACTAACACAACATTAAATTAACTACACTTCAAAAAATAAAAATGCAAAAGCTCAAATAGAATATTAGCAAATAGCATTCAACATTGCATTAAAAATAATATTCTTTGTTAAGTTTCATTTCAGCTAGGTAGACTTGTGGCAATATTAAGAAATGTATTGCTATAATTTTCAAATTAATAATTATAGGAGGAAAACCATATGATCATTCTTAAAGGTGCAGAAAAGGAATGTGTTAATACTTCTCAACTAATCTTTCTTTTAAAAATACTTTATAAAGTTGATAAATATTATATTTTCAGTCAAAGCCACAGTCATTAATGAAGGAACACCACAGAAGCATTTTCAGCAAAATCAGAAACAAGGTAACAGTGATTTCATCATTTTTTTTAACATTCTGGAAATACCAACCCAGTTGCATTGAAAGTGAAAGTGAAAGTGAAAGTGAAGTCGTGTCCGACTCTTTGCGACCCCATGGACTGTAACCTATCAGGCTCCTCTGTCCATGGGATTCTCCAGGCAAGAATACTGGAGTGGGTTGCCATTTCCTTCTCCATAGCATCTTCCTGACCCAGGGGTCGAACCCAGGTCTCCCGCATTGCAGGCTTTAACCTCTGAGCCACCTGGGAAGCCCCCCCAGTTGCATTAGGGGAAAAAAAAAGATATGTAAACTGTTGGAAAGGAGAAAGCAAATTTTTATCTTTATTTATAGATGATAGGGATTGGGGGCAGAAGGAGAAGGGGATGACAGAGGATGAGATGGCTAGATGGCATCACGGACTCGATGGACTTGACTCTGAGTGAACTCCGGAAGATGGTGATGAACAGGGAGGCCTGGCGTGCTGCGATTCATGGGGTCGCAAAGAGTCGAACACGACTGAGCAACTGAACTGAACTGAACTGAACTAATAGGTGATAGGATTCAATAACTGGAAAAATCCAATAAAAAGAACTGGAAAGCCATTGGAAGCAATAAGCCAGTTCAATAAGTGACCATTAACAAGATAAATACATAAAAATAAATAGATTTCCTGTGACTAAATAAAAACCAGCTGGAAAACAAGGAAAAGGAAGTTTTTCTTTATTATTGCAGTTGCTAAGAAGTCCACTAAGCCTCTTTTGCCTGAATATGTGAAAATCAGTGATTTTCTTGGGGATTAAGAAGGAATAATGTACCCTGACATGAACTGGCATCCAGCTGCTGCTCTATAAAAGCTATTTCCTTCCTTCTAGAAGCTCTGACTTCAACCTCCACACCTCCCAACTGGAAGTCAACCCTGAACTAAGGCCCCAATAAGATTGGGAAGATCCCTTGGAGAAGGCAACGGCACCCCACTCCAGTACTCTTGCCTGGAAAATCCCATGGATAGAGGAGCCTGGTGGGCTGCAGTCCATGGGGTCGCTAAGAATCGGACACGACTGAGACTAAGTACAATACTTCCTCAACTGTCTAGTATCCTATTGTCTTATCACTGGGTTGATGCATTGAGGCTGGTCTCTAAGCAAATGGGAATCAGAATAGATCTAATATTCAAGTTCAAAGCTATAGATAAAAAGAAAAACAAAAGCAAGTCCAGGAGAATATCAGTAAGACTTTCCTTGAGTCAGGATGGCAGAGTAGGGGAGCCTCCGATGGAGAAGCAAATCTAGTGTTCCTGAACTGAGAGACGCTGGTGAGGAAACAGTTGGATCGCTATCTGGGTTGAGCCAGGAGTCTTCTCAAAGGTTATAAAGACTTTCCGCATCCTATTAGTACAGGACTTAGAAAAGGACCTGATACCCAGACAAAACCCAACTTGTCTGTGCTCCCTTCCCCTTGAATCTCTGTCCTTATCCCTCACCTCCTAAATCCTCTGTTATGGATTAGGATTTAATCTTAATTTAGTGCTCTGGTGAGACTTGCAGTCAGCTGGGATCATGGTTCTGTTTTCTTATGTGCAAGGTGATATTCCAAACACACAGCTTTAACAACAGCTTTGTGGACTGACCATCATTGGCCATCAGTGGCAATATCTATTATTACTGATGTAGGACATTGGTTTTCTACTATTTCCTACTTTGTAGACTTGCTCTTAGGTGATTCCATGACACCTGTTCCTAGCCACATTTTCCCTCTCTCCACAGATCAATGTATGAACAGAAACTGTAATTGTGCAAATAAATAGAAAAAGAATAATGAGAGAGGCTGAAGCAGTCCCCACCCAAAAGACAATTAGACAAATATTGGATATTAAGTGTCTGATAGAAGGAAAAACACTTGCAGTTCATTATTCACGGCCATGCTTGTCAAGCTGTTCTCTCTTGGAAGTTTATGCCCTCCCACCACTCTTTCCCTTCATACATCTCACTGACCAGAAACAATCCCCCTCAACAGTCACAATCAGGAGTGTGATGAGGTAGACTGATTGAAAATAAGAAAGTAATCAAGGACTGGCAGATAAGATTGGGAGTCCAAATTTTGGTCTGGTTCTTACTCCCTGGGCAGACAAACAAAGTAGGGCAGCAGAAATTGCAGAGGTGTTCAGAAGAGATAACACAGGCAGTACAAAGTGCAAGAGGCCATGGCTACCATCAGGATCCCAGCTGGTCTCAATCATTCCCACTCCACAGACAAAAAAAGGTATATAATTGGGTACTCACTGAGTATCCAGTTACTTAATCAGCCCCAGGTCACAAGTCTTAATATCAGTCTTTTCCAACTGAAACATCCCACTTGAATTCTACCCACTGTATCCCCAAATCTCACTCCAGGCTTCTCTGTTACCAGCCACTTTCCTAGAAAGTCTTTAAATATTTCAATTAATAATTTTTAAGGTAACCAGGGTATTTTAACGAGGATTAACAAGTCACAGGCCCAAATTTTAGGATAAAGGAAAGTATATAGCATGAACTTAACTGTAGTTTCTCTCCCTCACCCCACACAGACATTAGATTCACAATATCCCAAATCATAGGAACAATAAATTCCCAAATTAGTGCTTTCTCCATTAAGCATTGATTAGTTCTGGTTCCAAATAGGAAAAGGAGTATGTCAAGGCTGTATATTGTCACCCTGCTTGTTTAACTTATATGCAGAGTACATCATGAGAAACACTGGACTGGAAGAAACACAAGCTGGAATCAAGATTGCTGGGAGAAATATCAATAACCTCAGATATGCAGATGACACCACCTTATGGCAGAAAGTGAAGAGGAGCTAAAAAGCCTCTTGATGAAAGTGAAAGAGGAGAGCAAAAAAATTGGCTTAAAGCTCAACATTCAGAAAACAAAGATCATGGCATCCGGTCCCATCACTTCATGGGAAATAGATGGGGAAACAGTGGAAACAGTGTCAGACTTTATTTTGGGGGGCTCCAAGATCACTGCAGATGGTGAGTGCAGCCATGAAATTAAAAGACGCTTACTCCTTGGAAGAAAAGTTATGACCAACCTAGATAGTATATTCAAAAGCAGAGACATTACTTTGCCGACTAAGGTCCGTCTACTCAAGGCTATGGTTTTTCCTGTGGTCATGTATGGATGTGAGAGTTGGACTGTGAAGAAGGCTGAGCGCCGAAGAATGGGTGCTTTTGAACTGTGGTGTTGGAGAAGACTGTTGAGAGTCCCTTGGACTGTAAGGAGATCCAACCAGTCCATTCTGAAGGAGATCAACCCTGGGATTTCTTTGGAAGGAATGATGCCAAAGCTGAAACTCCAGTACTTTGGCCACCTCATGTGAAGAGTTGACTCATTGGAAAAGTCTCTGATGCTGGGAGGGATTGGGGGCAGGAGAAGAAGGGGACGACCGAGGATGAAATGGTTGGATAGCATCACAGACTCGATGGTCGTGAGTCTGAGTGAACTCCGGGAGATGGTGATAGACAGGGAGGCCTGGCGTGCTGTGATTCATGGGGTTGCAAAGAGTCACGCAACTGAAATGAACTGAACTGAACTGAATTTCTTTGTGGTCTTTGAAGCTGTAATAATCTTTGGATATATATAATTTTCACTTTGTAAATGGGCAAGAAGCTTGCAGAGTAAGGTATATTTGAAAAGTTACAGTTGGAAGAGACCTAATAGCTATAGACTAAAATTCAGAGAGAGCAGCACTCTCTCTCATTCTCTCTTCCATTCTGTTTTTCTTCTCTTATTATCAATGTTTGCCAGTAGTTTTCTAGATAAATATGGCTTTGGGCCCTCCATAGACCTGAAAGAAGCAGTATGATTGATGAACTAAGGTGCATTCTGAAGACAGGGATTCCTGGTTTCCAGACAAGGCTGACATCATGATACACTGAAGCACAGGCTAAGGGAAGCAGTTTAAAATGTCCATGCTTTCAGTACCTCACCTGTGACCCAACTTCATTCAGTCGCTCCTGTGGGCTGGCTGCCCAGAGAAGCTTTTTAATGATGTGATTATTCTAACTCAATTGGCGGGGAATGAAAGGAACAAAGGAAACCTATTTCACAGTTGGCTGGTCATTCAAAACCATCCTACCTTAAAATGTCAGCTAATTAAGAGATGGTAGGAGGGAGAGATTTTGCTTGAGCACTTAGACCTTGTTATCAGATCTCATTGTGATTTTTAATATTATACTTCAATAAAACAAATCAAAAACATATTACATATCCAATTTTATTTGAAGACTGAATTTCTATCACTCTTACCACAGACAAACATTAGATTCATAATGTCCCAAATCACAGGAACAATTAATTCCCAAATTAATGTTTTCTCCATTAAGCACTGACCAGTTTCTTTGAATTCCTTTGTGGTCTTTGAAGCTGTAATAATCTTTGGATATATTTAACTCTCACTTTGTAAATGGACAAGAAGCTGAGAGAGTAAGGTATCTTTGAAAAGCTACAATTGGAAGAGACCTAATAGCTACAGACTCTAAAATACAAAGAGTAGCTATTCTGTTCTCTGAGAAGAAAACACATGCAGGAGAAAGCAACATTGAGGGTGACAATTTTAGTTAAATTTACTGAGCGCTTACTACGTACCAGAATCTGTTCTAAATATTTTACACTCAATTATACCCTGTGAGAAAGGATGTTTGTTATCGCAATTTTTCACATAAAAAAAAAAAAAAAAAGACCTTAAATTACTTGCTCAAAGTCATGTGTGCTGTACTTAGTCCCTCAGTCATGTCCGACTCTTTGCAACCCATGGACTATAGCCTGGAGGGCTCCTCTGTCCATGGGGATTCTGCAGTCTAGCATACTGGATTGGGCTGCCATGCTCTCCTCCAGGGAATCTTCCCAGGAATTGAACCAAGGTCTCCTGCATTGCTGGCAGATGCTTTAGCAGCTGAGCTACCAGGGAACCCTGCTCAAAGTCCTACATAGAGCAATAAAACCAGGATTTGTACCTATGCAGTCTGACTGAAGAGCCCAAATTCATAACTATTATGCAGTTTTGATAAAAATATAAAGCCACAGATATTCTTGGGCATCAATAAACGCTAGCAATGAGAAAGTACACTAGAGGATTAAAAGAATGCATGACTAGAAACAAAGGGCTAAATTCAGTCTTAGCAATAAATTATTAAATCATCCTATAACCAAGTTTCTTTAAGGAGAGAAATATACACACACACATACACACACACACACCTGCAAGAGCTTAGAAATAAGTTTCTGTCTCAAAGCTGAACAAGTAAACCCAGCCACAGTGAGTGTGAAGAGTAGACTGTAGGACACAAGCAAAGGACTGCCTGAGCAGGACAACAGCACACATGCACACGCCCAATACGGCTCAAGGTTGAGGCGCCAGCCAGATGGAAGGGGAGAGAGACCGTGTTCCAGGCAGAAGGGACAATATGTGCCAAAGCCAGGAGGTGAGAGAGACCATGGTGCATTCACGAAACATGGACACGTTCAGTATAGTCAAAGGAGGGAAGAAGGAAGAGTAGGCAGGGACAGGGCTATGGAAAGCCTGGCTGTTTGGAACTTAGCCCAGTGCAGCGGGAAGCCAGCCCCTGAGGGGTTTGAAGTGGGACATGGAGGAACATAGGTTGGGGGAGATCTCAGGCGGCAGAGTATGCTGGAGCTCTCCACACCCCACCCCATGGCAGAGGCGAGTAGACCTGCTGGGATCGCTGCAGTCATCCAAGAGAGACAGAGGATCCTGGATGCAAGGAGTCATCCTTGATGGCCAAGGTTGGCAGAAGTGGTGCCTGGAAGGAGGGGGCTGATGGGGGATATTTCAGAAGAGACAGATGCGATGTGGGAGTGAGGCAGAAGACAGGATCTGATCTGGGCAGTGGGGTGGGTTGTCCATGCCTTTCACTGAGAGTGAGACCCCTCAAGAAGGAGGGGAGTGGGAGGGAGAGGGGCCGAGGGAGCAGAAGGAGGAGGAGGAACAGTCTGAGGAGGAAGTGGAGGAGTTCAGGTTGACAACAGCTGAGCTTTAGGAGTCAGTGAGTCGTCTACATGGAGCACTTCAGTGACCAGTTGATGACACGAATCTGGAGCTAGACTGTGACATCTGCCCTGGAGATCCAGATGTGGGGATCATCAGCCTCTGAGCCTGTGGTGGATCAGCTGGCTAGAGGAAGGAGAAGGGGAATGGGAACCAGGAGAAAACTGGAGGCTCAGACAGCACAGACCAAATGTACATCCCATGGTGTGCACAAGAGGGACTTCTGGAACATCCCAAAGTCAATATCATTTCTTCCCTCACTCCTTCGCTTTCCTACATACTGCGTGTCTGTGTTTCTGGAGGTGGGTGGCCTGGGCAAGGGTGCGTCATCCTCTTCCTCTCCATGCATTCTTCGGGCTGTATTTGAGGGCTCTTGGTGTTCCTCCTCTTCTGAGCGAGGCGATTTCATTTTCCCCTGCTCTTTCCGGCTGTTTGTGCAGTTCTGTTTGCCAGAGCCTGCTGGTGGGGACTTCCTAGACATGTACATTAAGATGCAGCATAAACTAGCAAGGGAAAGCGTGGGTTTAGGAGACAGTTCAGACTCTAACTCCACGAATTTTTAGCTTTGTATGCATTATCAAAGTTGATTAACATTTCTGAATCTTTATTTCCTCATCTATAAACTAATCCTTATCCTCAATGAGATTTTATAAAAATTGAAATAGATTACATATAGAAAGCGGTCATCACGTTTATCAGTATTATCATTTTTATTTTTATTATTCTTGCTCCAGGACAATCTGGAACCATCCATCTTAGGACTTTTATGCCAGGCATCAGGACGAAGAAAGAGTGCCTGAGAAGCATCTAGTATTCATGAATTACAAGAAACTTTTACTTTCCAGATGAAGAGAAAGCCACAGGGCTAGTTTGAGTTTGATGAGGTAGTCTTGAGTGTTGATTCTGAGAGCCCAGGGTAAGTGTCCTAAGATGCCATCTCACCTACTACAACACATGACACAAGAACTTCTATTCCAGCTGATTAGGCTGGAGTTCCAGCATCTCTCCCGCTGACATTTTGATTGGATGGTCAACCAGTAAACCAGTAAACCAGTAAACCAGTTCTATATTCACTGTTTCAAATAACCAGTTCTATATTCACTGTTTACAATAGGTAAACCATTTTTCTGAATTGCAGATCCCTGGTGGCCCTACATGGATATAATAAAAATACTTTTCTCCATTTAGTAGTCAGGACTGTCATGGTTACCAAACAGTTCACAAGACTGGTAAGTACAGCCTGCTTTTCTGTGTATAAGTATTTGCATTTCAAAGGAATCCACAGTTTCAAAATTCCCTTCTAAAAACATTCGTTTCAGTGGGGGAAGTGGAATTAAGTCTGAAACAGTTGAGACTTGCAATAGCAAATTTATGTTTGCTGCAGGAATTTCAATAATAAAGGTTTTATTGGAGCTTTAAGTGTATAGGTATAAAATAGGCTTCCTGATGACAAATTCAGGGTTTGATTACATGAAATATTTGTTCAGGAGTAGCAGCTTTTCTTTTCCTTATCACCAACAGCTAAAGCTGAAACTCCAGTACTTTGGCCACCTCATGCGAAGAGTTGACTCATTGGAAAAGACTCTGATGCTGGGAGGGATTGGGGACAGGAGGAGAAGGGGACGACAGAGGATGAGATGGCTGGACGGCATCACGGACTCGATAAACATGAGTCTGAGTGAACTCTGGGAGTTGGTGATGGACAAGGAGGCCTGGCATGCTGAGATTCATGGGGTCGCAAAGAGTCTGACACGACTGAGCAACTGAACTGAACTGAACTGAACGGCTTTTCTTTTCTTTATCACCAACATCTCTATCATTAGAACAAACCTTCTTACATAGTCTTATCAATTTTATCACTTTTATCACCCACTGGTAGTATAAACAGTATTTAAAGCATCCCAACCAAGCTGGTATGTTCTTAAGTGATAGTGGCTCTTGATTTTGAATGCATTAATACCAGCCACTCTTTATATAATGTAAATCTGGTTTTCCTAATTGATCAAAGACCTTATATCCAATTTGAATTATGAAAACATGGTTATAAGAGAAATACATACACTGTATAAAAATAGGCCATTAGCTGGGACTTGGAAATCTTTGTCATGGAGACATTTTTAACAGACTCTTACATAATATCCTATAATGTGTTGTAATATTTAATTATCTCACAACATTAAAAGATATAACTTCTAATTATAAGTAAAACTGGTTAGGAATAGGAGAAGAAAGTAAATTAAATTATAATACAATTTCTTAATATCAAACTATTTCAATAAGATATATGTTTTTAAAATGAGAAAGAACGTATCCATTGACCTATCAGTACCTGTAGGGTCTTGGTTAACTTATTCTCTCTTGATCTCATCTGTCAAGTTGAGCAAGATAACTTATGATTTGAAGAGATAGGAATTTCCCCCTACTCAAAAATATTCACCTGTTCTGCGGAAAGGTTAGTGAATATGAAGAAATGAGGGGCTCCTGAACAAGGAGATGCCTGTGCCCTGCCCCAAGCGTGCTTCAGAGATGAGGCAAGCCTCAGATAGGGCAGCATGACGAGATGCTCACCAACTCCAGTTTCAACAAAGAATCCTGTTCCTCTGGCATACAGCAGAGGCGCCAGAATTTTCGAACTTGAAATGGGTTTGCAATTTGGAACAATGTATATCTTATCAGAGTGTGTAAATAGGCCTGCCTTTGTGATACTCTGGCTCCCAAATTTTGACAACATTTGAAGTGTAAGGGAATCACGAAAAAAAAAAAAATGAGGAGGCTTCTTTTTCACATTAGCAAGATGAGGGCTCAAATTTTAAATTCCTCCAAGGACTCTTCTATGTCCAAGAGCCCAGGGCCACTACATGAATGTTAAATTAATGGGCAACCCATTTGTCAGGCTAATAAGGCCCCTTTGCCTTTACATCCTCCCGCCTCTGCTTGGATCATCTGGTCTAAGTGAATAACACCTGCCCTTCCTCTAGCAACTTCTCCACTAGTTTCAAGAATTTGGAAGAGAGTTGTATGGCAGTCAATTTAACACTTGCCAAGGCCTGTTCTAATTGGACTAGAGCCGTACATTCTATCCTGTATCTAAACATCTCTCAACCTTTGTACTAGCCTCCAATCTCATAGGCAGAATATACTTTTGCAAGGTGCTAAACTGCGTGTTACACATTACCCCTCCAAAATCCATATACTGAAGGAGGAGATTTGATTCTTACTTAGTTGTAGAGAAAATTAGCCTCTGAGAGACAGTGTTTCTGAGACAACTACTAGTAGACTGGAGAAGTGGCAGCACTCTCCTCTTTTTGTTTTGTTTATGGAGAAGCTGGGCATTTCCTAACAGACCGCACCCATAAATAACTCTGCAGCTAGTAATGCTGAAGTTAAGGCTTCCTGATGGGAAGTTCACATGGATAGGAAACACATTTTCATTCCAAGAATGCAGACCGGCTAGTTATAGTTGGGGGGGTTGTTGGTGGTGGTGCTGGTGGTGGTTTAGTCGCTAAGTTGTGTCCAAGGACTCTTTGGACCCTGTGGACTGTAGCCTACCAGGCTCCCCTGTTCACAGGATTTCCCAGGCAAGAATATTGGAGTGAGTTGCCATTTCCTCCTCCAGGGGATCTTCCCAACTCAGGGATTGAAGCCAGGTCTCCTGTATTGCAGGTAGATTCTTTACCATCTGAGCCACTTGGGAAGAAGACACTATTGATGCCCTGCCCAGATTCCACTTCCTGGGCTAGTTACAGCCACCCCACTCAGTTGCTATGAGCATTGGTTGCTAAAAATTCATAGCCACACCCTTGTCAGAGGATATCTTGGAGCTAAAACCCTTTTCCTCTCATACCAACTCACCCATTGGTGGATGGATAAAAGGCTTTCAGTTGGTGGATAGAAACTGGGCTCCTTTGTCTCAAGATGAATCAGTTCTGTGATGCTCTTCACATCCCAGAGCTGCCCTGGGCTCAAGCTAAGGCTACATTTCAGCTGAACAGCTACGCCTACTTTCTTCCCCTGTCCTGTCCTGCGCCCCTCATCTCCATGCATGTTTCATCTGAGAACACTCTGTCAATAAGCCACTTTCAGAAGAAGCTCCATGTCAGGCTCTGCTTCTAAAGAACCTCACTTAAGCTTTTAATTTGTTTCATTTCTATGGTTGTCTGTGTTCCCTGCTCTGCCTTTCTCAGTCTGGCCAATTCTGTACTTCCTTGCCTCAGAGAAAGTTTGTGGCACGATTTCCCAGATTTTATTTCCTCCAAACCCCAAATTCATTGTGAAAAATGAAGCTCGGGGAGTGAAGGATTTCCCTCATACTAAAAAGAAATCCCTTCTCCCACTCAATGGAAAACGGGAGAGATCTCAGAGTCCCTTGAATAGATGAGACCACTAGCCTGCTTCCTGACAGCACAAAGAGGAGGAAATAAAAGCTGCTGGCCTTATGATGCTCCTGCAAGGCTGGCTCCTACCCAAGGCTGTCAGTCTCACCAAATTCCTATGCTCTCTATGCCAAGCATGGCACCAAAGCTACCTAACTGGTCCTTCTATAACTAGCATGGAAAGACATGCCCGCAAAAGTCTACGTAGACTTTCTCTATGTGTATGCATGCTCAGCTGCTCAGTCATGTTCCATGCTTTGTGACCTCACGAACTTGTAGCCTTCCAGGCTCCTCTGTCCATGGAATTTTCCAAGCAAGAATACTGGAGTGGGTTACTATTTTCTCCTTCAGGGCATCTTATCAACCCAGGGATCGAACCTGAGTTTTCTCCATCTCCTGCATTGGCAGGCGGGCTCTTTATCACTGATCCTCCATGGTTATTTTGTAGAAAATTAAGATATCTAATATTTCTTTCCTATCTGAAAGGCCAGCAAAGGGAGAAAATTATGATGTTATTATGAAACAATCTGTTGAAAGACTGTTTATGATGCATATTCATTAACTGATGAAAGGCATACCCTACAATGTAAACCTGAAAAAAAAATAATTCCAGGATATCATACACAGTATAGTTTCAATAATGTTAAACACACACACATCCACATTCTTACACCGACAGAAAGACAAAGAATAGCAATTATTGGTGATTTATTTTTATTTTCTTCCTTACAGTTTTCTGTATTTTCTAAACTTCTTATAGGCAGGATTAACGTCTTTCGAATCAGCAGGTCTCTTCTTATTCTGCTCTCCCAACGTCAGTCGGTATATGTAGTACCAGGAGCCAGCCCCGACCACCAGGCCTGTGGCCATCAGGCCCAGATTCTGAGCACGGCCCATGTGGCAGCCCGGATGCAGGAGTCGGAAACCGCAGTCTAGCTGGATGTAGGGCGGGGGTGCGGGGGCGGAGAGGGAAGAAGAAAATGAGGTGTTAAGCTGCTTTTCCTTTTGCATCATCAACCCACTGATAGATGGACCAGCAGACAGGGACAGACCGAAGTGAGAACCAGACAGAAAGAGACAGGAGACAATGGGGACTCAGTGATGCAATGAACACAGTGAACGCATCAACAGTCAAATGTGGGCTCAAACCCGGAACTTCTCCTGTCAGTCCAGGTAGTCAGGCCTGTCTCCCCCACCCATGGCTCCACTCCCCGACAGCCTCCTCCTCCCCTGCTCTCTGCCCGCGGGAGTCCCCCACAGCAACCTTTTCAGCTGCCTTTTACAAGGCAGAGCACAAAAAGGAGCTGGGTTCGTGAGACCCTGACGGAGCTGGGCGGGAGGGTCGGGGAGACTGAAAAGACCCTCCAAACTCGAAAATCTGCCCTCCACCCTCATTTCAAGAGTCCCCAATCAATGCCCACCCTCACCGTGAGCGGCGGGAATCAGGATGGGTTTCCTCTTGTCCTCCTTCCCTGACCACAGTCACACCACCTCCAACGAAATCGGTTACCTGAGTAAGAACTGCTATCTGGACCGACTTCAGCACACAGGCTCCTAGTCACGTGAAGCTACGTCACGGGTGAGTTCAGGGTCCCACATTTCCCCTCCTATTATTATCCAAGCAGAGGGTGACCCGCCCCCTTCCAACCCCCTCCTCCTGTCCCCCAGCACCACGCAGGACGCTGTCCCTCTTTTCAGTCATTGCACATCCAACAGACGTGTTGCCTTTGATTATTAGAAGAGGCAACATTTTCTCCTGGGCTACTGGCCAATTCTGCTGCTGCTCTGGGGAATGGTCCTGTCCTTCTCCCTGCTCCCTCCACCCCTTTTTCTTTGGAATCACTAATGTTCACCTCTGCAGTCCTGGAAATACCTGGAAATAGCAATGGGGGAAGTGGTGGCAGGAAAGAAAGCAGAGAGCAGGAATGGATTTTGTTATTTTCTTGTTAGCACTATTCTGTTTCTTTTTTATAATGCAAATTTTATTGTGGCAAAATAATGATAGAACTACTTTCACATGCGAAGGAAAAGATTATTTTTGTAAAGGCATGTCTCATAAACAATCATTCTCACTATGTACCATTCAAAGCTCTCTTAATATCTTCTACATTTAGTCACATGATAAGACCCTGATTAAGCTAATTACTTGAGAGTTTACAAATCTGCTAATATAGCATAACCAACTGGCTTTATTTCTGGACTGCACGAGAGTCACTGCGAGTGAAATGTTGGAAAGACATTCCTGTATTTATTCATTTCTTCAACAAATTTACTGAGACCTCCTACATACCATGCATTGTTCTACATCTGTGGTTACAAGGGTGAATAAAACAGAGCTAAATCTCTAAATCATGTGGCCCTTACATTGTAATGAGAGAGACAGACAATAAAAAAGCAAATAAATAATATACATATAAAATATACTATTAGTGATATATACTTTAAAAAATAATTAAAAGTAGGAAAAGGAGATATAAAAAGTTGAGACAGGTTAAACTTTCAGATAACTTTTCGGTGGGACCAGAGATGGCATCACTAGGAAGGTGACCTTTGAGTAAAGACCTGAAGTCAGTGAAGGACGTAAGTGTGGTAACATCTGGGGGAAGAATATGCCAGGTATGAGGACAAGCAGATGCAAAGGCTCTGTGGAAGTAACAGGAACATCAGTGAAGCTGGAATCACTGAGTGCAAGAGAGAGCAGTAGAAGATGAAGCGAAAAGGTAATAAGTTTGGTTAAGAGAATAGGCCCTTGTCAATTGTACTGAAGACATCTGCATTCACTCTAAACCAGGGAAGGTGGGTTGGGAGTTTGAATTTGGGGGAGGTAATGAGAATAAACTACAGGGAGACTAGAGTGACAGGGAGACTGGTCTATCTACATCTTTCATTGCAACAGCAAACTGAAGAAGGAAAAAGAAAACATACAATTAAAGCATTTGATAAACTGATTCAGGCAGTCCTACCATCTATGGGGTTGCACAGAGTCAGACATGACTGAAGCGACTTAGCAGCAGCAGCAGCAGCATGAAAAGGAATAGTGGAAACTTGGCTTATGTAGTAAAGAATTATATATTTATAATTTAATGAATTATTATTGGTCAAATTAGATTAAGTTAAATTAAATTAATGAAAGAAAATGGGCTTCCCAGGTGGCACTAGTGGTAAAGAATCCACCTGCCAATGTAGAAGACACAAGAGATGCGGGTTCAGTCCCTGGGTAGGGAAGATCCCCTGGAATAGAAAGTGGCAACACACTCCAGTATTCTTGCCTGGGAAATTGCATGGACAGAGGAGCCTGGTGGGCTACATTGCATGGCGTCACAGAGTGACTGAGTGACTGAGCACATAAAATAGTCTTAGTCTGATGAAGACTATATCAGAGGCTATTCTGACCTAGCAGATTCCTCCATCTTTGTGGGCTACCAAGACCACAGAACTTGTGAGGTAACCTCTACTTACTGATATTATTTCCTTCTACTACTTTTTGTGAAGTACTGATAAACACAAGTAAAAGTAACCTTGAAAAACAGATAAAATGTATCAGAAACAGCAAAAGTTACACTAAAAGATGAAACATAAGAGGTATTCCCATATTCTTCAAGTACAAGATCAGAAGGTTCTCAAGCACCACCATTACTCAACATAGTTTTGGTCGTTATAACACATGCAGAAAAGAAAAAGGGGAAAGTTATAAATATTAGAAAGGAAGAAATGTAAAAAAAAAAAATCATTTGAAGATGGTTATGTATACATACCTGGAAAAACCAAAGCATCACCAGGAAATAATTGGAATCAATCAGACAGAACAGAGAAACTGGTAGATGCAAAATAACTATATAATGTGTGCGTGTGTGTGAAGTTGCTCAGACCTGTCCTATTCTTTGGGACCCCATGGACTGTAGCCTGCCAGGCTCCTCTGTCCATGGGATTTTCCAGGCAAGGATTCTGGAGTGGGTTGCCATTTCCTTCTCCAGGGGATCTTCCCAACCCAGGGATCGAACCCAGGTCTCGTGCATTGCAGGCAGATGCTTTATCCTCTGAGCCACAGTAGAACATTTTCCTTAAGCAGAAAATCACCTTTAAGAAATTATAATCGGAGAAAGGAATAGCATTTCTGCACATAAATTTCTAATACCTAGGGAAAATCTAACAATTAATAGGAATTACTTAGCTGAAGAAACTTACAAAATTTGATTAACAAAAATAGATCTGAGAAAAATGGAGACATATTTTCCTGGAGGGGAAGTCCCAATGTTAAGATGCTAATACTCTTCAAATTAATCTGCAGATATTATTGCAATTACAATACAAATTCCAAACGCTTGTTGTTTATTCTTGTTCAATTCAGAAGTTGATTAATAACCACAAATGCACTTACTAATATATGCATAAAAAGAAAGCTGGAAATCTTTAGCAGCAACTAACACTGGAAAAGAGGTCATGGAGCTCTTTCCCTGAATACTATACATTTCCTTATTGTTTTGAATATTTGTAAGCACTAATTTACACATGCACTGGGGCTTCCCAGGTGGCACTAGTGGTAAAGAACCCCCCTGCCAATGCAGGAGACATAAGAGACTGTGGGTTCAATCCCTGGGTCGGGGAGATCCCCTGGATGCCCTGAGGTAAGGTGGCCAGAGGTGAGAGGCAAGCAGGCTGCACGTCTCAGGTCAGGTGGTAGCAGACAGCATAAGGAACAAGGTTAACTGGGCCACCGTGAATCAGGGCAGAGCAGGGCAGGCAGGCCTGGGTGCTTTCCCCCTGCAACCTTCATGGAAACCCTCTGCTGCAGGGGTAGGTGGGAACAGCAGTGCTTTCTGTGAATCTCTAAGTTACCACTGTGAGGGAGAGAGGGAGGAAGCCAAAGGCACTTACTCAAGTTGGTCATCTGAGTAAATATTATATTTACCACCCTAGTCACCTGTCCATATATACTTTTGAGATAAGCAACAGAATCAGGTGCCAGAGGATGAGAATATAGAAGAGGTGAGAGGGCAAGTGCCCTCCTCCCTCCCCCTCTTGACAGGAGTGGAAGGATTCGACCATATCTGCATCGCTCATATCCATCATTTTCTTCATACAACAGCTATTCTTTTTGCCCAGAGCTGAATCACAAAACTGGAACCTGATCCAGGGACAGGTGATCAAAACTGTCATGGTTGCAGCCATCAAACTGCAAGAGTTTCACACAGCAGGCAGCAACAGTTTGGAAACATGAAATAAATGTGCTTCTCTAACGGAACAAGACAGGATCATTTATTTATCCAACTTAAAAGTTGTCCCAGAAGGAGAAAAAGTAGGATATTATTTGTCCAAAATAAATAAGATCAGACAACTGAACATCTCTCCATAGATCAACTTACAGATGCTATGGAAACACACTTAAATTGTTGAGAAAAATTCCATTTTTAGATATGCAAATACCTTACTATGCTTTGAAAACTATTTCCTATGCAGCCAATAGAATTTTCTATGTGGTAAAAATTAACCAAAATTAATGGTTCCTTTCAATATTAGTGGGAGATCTTTTTTCTAGAACATGTCTACTCTTTTTTTGTTGTTGCTGCTGCACTGAACTCTTGTTTTCTTATATTTTCTTACTATAATAATAAAGGGTGGTAACATCTTAAAAAAAAAAAAAAAACAGAAGTAAAGACCGCACTACCATTCCCTGTCTCCTTTCTGACACTCTGCCTCTTAGCTATACTGGAGCAGGGGTCCGACTGTGGGCAGTAGTGCATGGGGAACTCGGGGTGGAGCGAGGGGAGAGTGTTTAGCTGCTCAAGAAAGGATGAGAGAATTCCCCGACAAAAAAATAAAAAATTGTCAATACCCCTCCAAGAAGATGCCATGCCCTCTCCGGTAACTAGAGAAAGGCAAAATTTTAACACAGGGAGAACAGGCCACTTGCGGCTTCTGGACTATAAAGACCAAAAAAAAAAAAAGAGTGACAGGACTTGATGGGGTAGGGTGAGGTGCTAGTGGGGTAAAGGAGGGGGCTCCTGCTCTTGGTGGGAGTGGAAATTGGGGCCCCAAGCTTACTGGCGATGCAGCCTTCACGTGACCAGGAGCTGACGTTAGCAAAGATACTTAAAGCTCTGACCGCCGTCCTCCGTTCTCCTCTGGGTACCAACTCTATTGCGCTGTGCACTGCCCTGCGTTTAACCCAGGCGCGGAGGAGGAGGAGAAAATCCCCCAGATCCGGGCAGGTGGGTGCGAGGGTGGCCATGACCCGGCACCCCTGAATAGGGGGTAGCACAGAGATGCGGGAGTCTGAGGCCGCGGGTATCTCCACCTCGTCCGCCCCTGGCCGACTCTCCAGACCCCCGCGCTTAGTCGCAGCTCATTTTGGTGGGAGGCGGGGAGCGGGGGGGGGGGGGAACATAAAGACGCAGACATACTTGCAGAGAATCCGCTCACTTCCTCTATCAGCCAGTGTTTTTCTGGTTTTGTTTCTGACACTCAGGCCCCGCACCCCACATCCCATCCAGTTTTGAGAGGAGGAGGGAAGAGAAATAAACGTGGCAGCGCATATAAGGCCAGTGGTGAGGTTGGGGAAAAGGTGATCCGAGGGGCACGCAATTAGTAAACAATCCGGCTTATTCACTCCCACTCTCACTTTTCAGATACCTCCTTCGACCACTGCCCCCACACCCTCTCCCCCGGCCGGCCCCCAGTCCTCTGGGGTGCTAGGAAATGGGTGTGACAGCATCTGTAGGGGAGATGGCGGGTTGGCTCTGGGCTTTACAGGAAGGAAGACCCTGAGAGAAACCGCCGTGCTAAGTCCTAGACTGCTTTCCAGGCATCACTGGCCCATACAGTCCTTCACCCCTGTTTTTCAGTCCTGAAAAAGGAGTTTGGGTGCGCTGGCGGGAGAAATGGCGGTTAACGGGGGTTTGCGATGGGGGGTGGGAGGCGGAGCCCAGAGCAGAGAAACAGTGGAGAATCACGACCCTCAAACCGAAAGGGCAAACACTGGGGCCCGGTTGCTGGCTGATGCCAGGCCTGGGGGCTGGAGTGTGAAGGAAGGGTGGTCAAACGAGGGAGACGCTAGATTGTTTGGCCATAACCCTTAGTCCAGCGACCCAACCAGCCTCCGCGGCACCCTCGCCCCGCCCCCTCCTGTTTCGGTGCAGGAGAAGGGGTGTGGCCGTCTGGGAGAAATGGCGGACGGGGGCGGGGCGAAGGGAAGGAGGGGGTGAGTGCCTGGAGAGTTTGCGCGGGGGCGGGGTTTAGGGTGGGAGGGGAGGGATGAGAAGAGTTGAGGGAATTGAGAGGTGGATGCCCTTTGTCATTCTGGTTTATGAATGCTAAAAAGCAGCTGGGGACTGTTGTCTTGAGTCAGTTCCATCCTCCGGGCTCAGTCTCCAACGTTCTGCTGTCTGTATTTCTGCTTTTCAGTCTCTTTAGGATGAAGCTGTAACTGAACTGAAGGAAAGAGAAACAGCCCTGAATCGCTGGAGGTCAGTGTGAGGGGGCTGAGAACTATCTGGAAACCCCTTGTATGGATGTGGCAGAAACCAGAGCAGAAATTGGGGCCAGAGTTTTCTCTTCCCTCATCTTCTCCCTCTTTACAAGAAACACTTGCCATGGACGTGTACTTTTTGGTGAAGCCAAAGGGGTGTGGCATTTGCCTTCTTAAATCAGGGTTTGAGGAGGAAGAGATATGGTAGGAAAGAGGAGCCCTGGGAGGGAGAAACTTACTCACAGGGGTTCAAAACAAGAGAAGAAGAGAATCCATCTACAAAGGTGCCCAAAACCCCCTTTCTGGGATCTTTCCACAGTTCTCTGTGCCTTTTGGGCCCTGCACAACTGTTAGCCTGGTGGAAAAGAGCAAATTGCTCCTGCTCTCCCAGCAGGTTGGTGAGTGTATGGGGATCACCTGGGAATCTTTGGGGTGTGGGTGAGGGAATCAGAGAAGAATCTAGGGTTCCTTCTGGTTCTCTACCAACTTTCGTGAAGTCTTATTTGCCCTCTCATCCCCCATTTAGGTGCTGGGAAATTAGGTGCGTTGATATTGGGCAGGGTGGGCTAGGGATAAAGATTTAGAAAACGTCAGACAACCAGGGACCTGAAGCAGCACACAGAGGCCTGGACACCTATATCTGGGTACTAGCCCACCCACCAAGCATTATGTCCCCAGACTCTTCTCTAAGTAGGCCTGGTTAGGCATGAAGTGAGCCAGCCCTAAGTTTCATTTTTATCCTTCAACCCCAGGTCCTGCTTTGCTTGCAGTCTCAGCAGAATTTCGAGCCTGAGCTGAAGCGCCTCACTTGGACGTGCACGCACCCCATTTGGGCACATCTGGATCAGAGAATTAACTCCAGCTGCATCATGAGCCGCGTTCGGGATGCTAGCTGCGTAGCTGCTGGGATAGTCATCGGGGCCAGTGCCTGGTACTGTGTCTACAAATATGCCAGGGGAAGAAACCATATGATGAAGAAGAGACTGGCTAAACCCAAGAGCAGGGCTGTGGCCGAGACTGGAGCCAGGGCTAGAGCTGGACTAAGGGCTGGATTCACAATGGTGCCCTTGGGCCAGGATTCAGTCCTCCAACCCCAGTCTGCAGTGGGGCAGAGGAAAGGGCTCAGGATGAATCCTCTGCTCTGGACACTGCTGGAGCTGAAGCAGTGGTCACAGCTGCATCCAGTGCCGAGACCCAGAGTGGGGCAGGAAATAAGGCCCAGGAGACAGAAGGGGCTCGGGCGGGGCCTCAAGCTGAATCAGTAGCCACAGTGGCTTCTGCAGTGGCACCACCTCTCTGGGAGGCAAAGGCGCCGTCAGCTGCGAAGGCTCCCGCAATGGTTGGGGCTCCTAAATTAGCAGAAGCCCCTGGCGTAGCAGAGGCTTCCAGGGCACCAGTGGTGCCTCACGTGGTGCCAGTTCCTACTGAGGCATCACAACCTACAGAGGCAGTGGAGGCTTCTGTACCAGCAGTGGAGGCTTCCGTACCAGCAGTGCCTACTGGGGCAGCAGCGACTTTAGGGGTAGCAGCGCCTTCTGGGACTGCAGAGGCTCCTGGGCCTTCAGGGTCCTCTAGAACAGCGGCAGCCGCTAAGAAAGCAACCCCCGGGGCTCATACTGGGGCTATACCTAAGGCCGGGTCAGCTACTGGAGCTATACCCAAAGGTGGAGCTAAGGGTGTAACCAGGTCCCGGACTGGAGGCAAGGGCAAGGGCAAGAAAAATAAGGTTGAAGTAGATGAACTGGGGCTGGGCTTCCGGCCCGGGAGACAGGGCTGCAGCAGCTGCGGCAGCATCTGCTAATGGGGGCCAGGCTTTCCTGGCAGAGGTTCCTGATTCTGAGGAAGGAGAGTCTGGATGGACAGACACAGATTCGGAATCAGACTCTGAGCCTGAGACCCAGCAGAAAGGGAAAGGGAGGAGACCTGTTGCCATGCAGAAGCGCCCCTTTCCTTATGAAATTGATGAGATTCTGGGTGTCCGAGATCTCAGGAAAGTCCTTGCTTTGCTTCAGAAGTCAGATGATCCTTTCATCCAACAGGTAGCTTTGCTCACTCTGAGCAATAATGCCAATTATTCATGCAACCAAGACACAATTCGCAAGTTGGGAGGCCTCCCAATTATTGCCAACATGATCAACAAAACCGATCCTCACATTAAGGAAAAAGCCTTAATGGCCATGAATAACCTGAGTGAGAATTATGAAAATCAGGGCCGGCTTCAGATATACATGAATAAAGTGATGGATGACATCATGGCCTCTAACCTTAACTCAGCAGTACAGGTAGTTGGATTAAAATTTTTAACAAACATGACTATTACTAATGACTACCAGCACCTGCTTGTCAATTCTATTGCAAACTTTTTCCGTTTGTTATCTCAGGGAGGTGGAAAAATCAAGGTTGAGATTTTGAAAATACTTTCGAATTTTGCTGAAAATCCAGATATGTTAAAAAAACTACTCAGTACTCAAGTGCCATCATCATTTAGTTCCCTCTACAATTCTTATGTGGAATCAGAAATTCTTATTAATGCCCTGACTCTATTTGAGATCATCTATGACAATCTCAGGGCAGAAGTATTCAACTACAGAGAATTCAATAAAGGCTCCCTTTTTTACTTATGTACTGCATCTGGAGTGTGCGTTAAGAAAATTCGAGCCTTAGCAGATCACCATGACCTCTTGGTGAAAGTGAAAGTGATAAAACTAGTGGACAAATTCTGATTGTCTATGTGCTCTCGAAAACTTGAAGAAATGTCTGGTTTTGCAGTCTGGGAGCAATGAAATTGAAACTTACTGCTTTTTCACCCTCTCTTATAGTAAAGGGATCTTTCAGCTGCCAGTTTTGATTAATGCATCAATCAGAGTGATATTATCTGTGACTATCTCCAGCTTTAAGCTGAACCATTTTATGAATACCAAATAAATAGTCCTCTTGTCCTGAAAACACATTTGTGACTTTAATCGTGCTGCTTGAATAGAAATATTTTTACTGATTCCTCTATGTGCATTGACAGTGATCCTGTCCATCATGAATAGCCTATACTTCTATCATCTGTTTTGACTTGAATTTATTCACCAAAGACTTCATTTGTGTATCATTAATAAAATTGTATGTTTCAATCGATTAAAAGAATGGTTTTCTTGCTTGAATATAAAATCTAGCTGGCATTTTTCATACTTTCTTCCGGATGTTTAAAACATCTCTTAAATTAGCATTAGGGGTATCAATTTTTAAAATTATGATGCCAACCACTGCTCAGATGAACTAAATGCATTTTATACCCAAACTTACATTTAAAAACAAACATTTTTCCTTAATTAAAATGGACTCAATTATAAAAAAATAAAATCTAGCTGGAGAGGTGAGGTACACAATACAAAAGATTACTAACAGTACTTGGGTATATGCTTATTGTCAAATATATGCTATCTGTTTAAACAAAGCAGAGGTTGCTAGGAAGCTTCAAGGAGGAAGGGTACACTTAAAGTGGGCCCTGAAGGGCAGCATGAGAAAACATAGAAGGGCATTCCAGGAGGGGAAAGGACTTGAAGAAAGACATGCAAATTTATTCCAGTGACAGGAAGTTAACCAGTTTGCCTGGAATGGAAACTGGGAAGAAAAGTGATGAGAGACTAAGGTGGAAATATAGGGTGTGAAAAGTTTGGGGAAGATCCTGAACTGCAAGCTGGAATATTGAAATAAACTGTCGTTTTCAGGGAGTTACTGGACATTTTTGGCAAAAGGAAAGGTAATGGGGCAATGTGCAAAATGGGCTGGAGCTGGGATGGCATTAGGCGTGGAGACATTTGTTAAGAAGTTATGATAAACCAGGGGGCTTCCCAGGTGGTGCTAATGGTAAAGAACCTGCCTGCCAATGCAGGAGACAAGAGATGCAGGTTTGATCCCTGGATTGGGAAGATCCCCTGGCAGAGGGCATGGCAACCCACTCCAGTATTCTTGCCTGGAGCATCCAATGGACAGAGGAACCTGGCAGGCTATGGTCCATAGGGTTGCACAGAGTTGGACATGACTGAAGTGACTCAGCATGCACACATGTATGGCAAACCAAGCATAAGCTGATAAGAGCAAAATCGGGTGGTGACTATTGGAAACGACAAGAAATGCTTTTCAAAAAATTACCAAAATCTGCTGTCTTGTCTCTAGGTTGACAGAAAGGACTGTATGATCTTGTGCAGGGTCTGACAAAGGAAGCCCTCTGCCTTGGGCAATTCTAGCAACCAAGTAATGTCAGAATGAGTTACCATTTCTTTCTTTCTTTTTGTTTGTTTGAGTTACCATTTATAATGATGTGAAAGAAAAGTGTGACAAAAAGAATGACTCTTTGTGCAAAGATTTCCCCACTCCTGTCAAGTCAGAGGTTTAGGTCCATCTTCTTTTAGAAGAGAGGAAGTGGTTGAGGCCTTTGCGTTCACTTAAGAGCAGGAAGATCTTCCTTCCTCTACTCCCTGGCCCAATGAAGCTATGAAAGAAGAAAATGGGAGACGTCTCAGCGATTTTTCCAAACCCAGCCTGCTTTCCTGACACCTCTCACGAAATCTTCATTTTGGAGCAAGTGTATGGCAGGCTGTGGCAGAAATAGAGACAGGGACTCCTGGGAGGGGAGCACACAGAAAATGGACAGGTTGGCATATATATTGGTACAACTTATCTAGATGGCAATTTGGTAATCTATATAAGAAGCTCTAAAGATGTACCTGCCTTTCAGTGGAGCACTGTACTTGTAGGATTTTTTTTTCCCTAGAGAAATAAATAATTGTATGCAGAGGAATATCAGTTATACTCAGTTGACCAATGTTTCTAAGAAAAAATAGAAGCAACTTAAATGGCTAACACCATGGGATTGACTAAATAATTGGTATGTCCACATATATTATGCAAGAGTATGTCCACACAGTAAAGTATTATACAACTATTATTAAAAACTGCAATGTACTTTTATGTTATTGGCATGAAAAGACATTCACCACATGGAAGTCTGTGGCATCAGTCCAAAAAGTCAGTGAAGATTCTTTCAGTTCAGTTCAGTTCAGTTGCTCAGTTGTGTCTGACTCTTTGCAACCCTGTGGACTGCAGCATGCCAGGCCTCCCTGTCCATCACCAACTCCCCAAGCTTGCTCAAACTCATGTCCATTGAGTCAGTGATGCCATCCAACTATCTCATCCTCTGCCATCCCCTTCTCCTCCTGCCTTCAATCTTTCCCCGCATCAGGGTCTTTTCCAAGAAGTCAATTCTTCCCATCAGATGGCCAAAGAATAGGAGTTTCCACTTCAGCATCAGTCCTTCCAGTGAATATTCAGGACTGATTTCCTATAGGATGGACTGGTTGGATCTCCTTGCAGTCCAAGGGACTCTCAAGAGCCTTCTCCAACACCACAGTTCAAAACCATCAATTCTTCGGCGCTCAGCTTTCTTTATAGTCCAATCCACATCCACAAATGACCACTGGAAAAACCATAGACTTAACTAGATGGACCTTTGTTGGCAAAGTAATGTCTCTGCTTTTTAATATGCTGCATAGGTTGTCATAACTTTTCTTTCAAGGAGCAAGGGTCTTTTAATTTCATGGCTGCAGTCACCATCTGCAGTGATTTTGGAGCCCAAGAAAGTAAAATCTGTCACTGTTCCCATTATTTCCCCATCTATTTGCCATGAAGTGATGGGACCAGATGCCATGATCTTAGTTTTCTGAATGTTGATGTTTATTATGTCATCACAATGTATTTTTACACAGAATTGGAATCATTGTACATCAGTGGTTCTTAATGTGTAGTTCACAGACCACTACAGGTCCCTGGAACTGTAAGATCAAAATTTTTTTCAAAACAAAGCAATGGTGGGTTAAATTTCTGGTGCCTCAGCAGAGATCAAGACAGTGTCCCCAAACTGTACTAGAAGTGATCAATTTCTCTGTAGCCACACACTCAACAAATTCTTGTAATCCAGCTTCATTTTAAAATGTCTTTAATGGAGCCCTATAATAAAATTATATTTTTAATTAAATCTTGATGCTTGAGTGCATATCTTTTAAAAATTATGTGTAATCGAAGGATACAAAAAGCATTTCTGCTGCATAGCTTAATACAATGGTTGTCTCAAAGGAAAATGTTTACACAATCATTTGAATTGTGCCTGAATTAGCTGCTTTTGATGTGGAACACCATTTTCACTTGAAAGGATGACTGGCAGAAAGACTGTGATTTTTCAGACTTGGATACTTGGTAGACATTTTCTTAAAAACGAATGAAGTGAAACTTCAAGGAAAACAGTTGATAGTATTTGCCACTAACAATAAAATTTGAACTTTCAAGCAAAATTAGAATTTTGGAAAGCTTGTATCCACAGTCTTAGGCTTGACAGCTCATAATACTTAAGGACTTTTTGAAGAGATCAGTAGTGATAACAATGAATGTGGAAGCCTTTTTTCTTTTTCTCCTTTTAGGAGAGAAATGATGGAGGACACTGGGTCTAACGTTGGTCTTACTCAGTTTTACTGTGACCACTGTAGCCCATATGTCAGCAAACCTGTGGTCATCCAATAAAGAATATCATCGCTCTGGCAATGACATGACCTTGGGTGAGGCTAGATTCCAGATTGTTAGAACCCTTAATAAGGAGAATCTGAAAACTTGTCAGTCCTGGAACAGTAATGTCTTCTTCTGGATGAAGTAGAGATGGTATCTGAGCTTATATACAGAAGATGGATGTATTAATGTCTCTTGGCTTGATCCCAGCTATGAGGGTAATCCAACCAGCTTCCTTTGCTGTGATTAACAGTGGAAATTTCCACTGCCTTCAGATGGAACCTATTCCCATGCAGAGACATGTAGACTGGACTTATGAATGAGCTAAGAATCACACAATAGGCAAATATTTCATTTCGTAAAGTCTGAGTTTTTGTGTCTTAGGTCACATCAGATGAGAATGATCAACAGCATAGTCCGGGTGGTGCTGAGACTTAAAAGGTGGTTCTTTGGAAAGATTTCACCTGGTAAAATTATGACAGTAGGCGCCAGGAACTGGGCAGCAGCTACATAGTGCTCTATTACTACTGAAGTACAGTTGTTGAAACATTCTTAGACATTCTGTCATACTATAGTTTTTACCTTTTACATGTGTCCGGGGCATCGTTGAAGTGGAGGCAATTCTCACAACCAAATTTGCCTTGAAAAGTCTTACCTTCCTTGCTTTAACTTATTGGTCTGGGGAAATCAATTGGATCAATAAGTTTTCATGGTCTTTTTTATTATTTTTAAAGAATATGAACTGACAAATGTAAGAATTGAGAATACAGGGCTAGTTTAGTGGTAGAGCACAAGGATGAAGTGATACAAACTCCTGCTCTTGGAGTCCCTGAGGTGCACTTGTTTTCATCATTTATCAGCCCAGGTATTCAATTTTTCTATTACTTGTAAGATATATCACAGCATCTTTCCTTAAATTCATTTATTGTGCTTAAACAAAAGTGTTCAAACAAAGAGTAAGAACAGAAGTGGGTTAGTAAGCAATAGAGCCTCAAGAAAACATGAGTTATTTGGGCTGAGGTGGGCAAAAGGCAAATAAGGATTTGTTCCACAACCTGGCATTGAAAACTAATAGCCTACAATTAACTGAGAGTCCTTCCCTCTGACAGTACATTCGAGGTGACAATAACCATGGAAAAGAGGATTTGAGTGGGATCAGATGTTTGTTTCTAAAATCAATGAGCAAATTCCAGTGAAAACAATGAGTAGACTAAATTGTGGAATACCTAATTAAATGCAAAAGATAAAATAGAGCAATTACAAAATCCTACTGCATGAATTTTTCTTCACTTAAAGCTGTCAGACAGACAATTTGAAGAATGAGTTAGAAATTGGCCTTTTTCTTTACTTAATTGTTATATCAGTTGAATGTACCATTTATCACATTTCTTTAGTAAAGTGGGGGAAACTGGTAGTTTGAGTAGGTGATCTGAGAAATTCTGAGCCTTTCTGGACCTTTTAAAAATAGTTAGCTCTGTGCCCTACTTATAAGGAAAATAAATAGCAGTTTGTCTCATGCCTTCACTGAGAATCATACTTTCAAATATGAAAACACCCTAGGTCTGAGGATGATACTGCATTATCAGAACAAAAAGAAAAGAATTGTACATTTTACAGATTTTGAGTATGCCCAAGAAGTTGATGTTAGTCCAAATTAATCACAATTGGGACTCTCACTTATTCTTAATATAATTGATTGACTCTAGACTGAAGTTAGATATGAATGATTAAATTGGAAGAGTCACTACTAAAATAATAGATAGCGTAAAATGTCTAATGCATTAAAGGGTAAAATGCACTAAGGATGATTAAATCCAAAGAAGATGAGAAAAGTGAAGCCTCAAAAGAACAAAAAAGAGAGAGAAAACACATAGTTCACATGTATTAATAAAAATAATAGGTAAAAATGGGCTAACTTACTAGCTTAAAGATTTTGTCTGATTTTAGAAGCCCAATATATATGATAAAAATAAACATGCAGAAACTTTGAAAGTAAAAGTTAGAAAAATATTCCATGTAAACACTAACCAAAAGGAAAGTAATAGCCAAATGAATTTATAATACAAAATAGGTTTAAGACAGAGGCATTATTAAAGATTAAAAACACATGAATGGTTAAACAAGCCATGCTACATCAATACCATGGAATACTACTTGGCTATAAAAGGAATGAACTATTATTAATACACACAACAACTTGAGTGGATTTCAAGAGCATTATACTGAGTGAAGGGCGGGGAGCCAATCTTAAAAACACCCTCACATACTGTGTGATTCAATTTATATAACATTCTTGAAATAAAAAGAACAATAGAAATGGAAAATAGGGAGCAAGGGATGGTGAGGGGAGTGCGCGTGTGACTAGAAAGGAAATACAAAGGAGATCTTTGTGGTGACAGAATAGTTTCAAATCTTGGTTGCAATAGTGAGAGAAAATGGCATAGAACTATACATAAATATTGTACTAGTGTCAGTTTTCTAATTTTGATATCAGATTGGGGAAAACTATGAAGAAAACAGAAGTATTCTCTGTATTATCCTAAAACTTCCTGTAAATCTATAATTGTTTCAAAATATAAAGTTAAAATTACAAAGTTAATACAGGATAAGAGACTCTCTCTGTGGCAGAGAATTGGATCAGTTCAGTCTCTCAGTTGTGTCTGACTCTTTGCGACCCCATGGACTGCAACACTCCAGGCCTCCCTGTCCATCACCAACTCCCCGGAGCTTGCTCAAACTCAGGTCCATCAAGTCAGTGATGCCATCTAATCAGCTCATCCTCTGTCATCCCCTTCTCCTCCTGCCTTCAATCTTTCCCACCACTGGGGTCTTTTCCAAGGAGCCAGTTCTTCGCATCAGGTGGCCAAAGTATTGGAGTTTCAGCTTCAGCTGAAATGGATAATTTCTTAAACAAAACCTCAGAAATACATACCAGAAGGCAAAAATTTTTAACATTTAATTTTAAATATTGAAATATTATAAACATTACAAATATACATATTTATGTAACATTTAAATATTTATGTAATACTTTATTACATAAAAATAAGAATTTCTATTTGATAAAGGGCACATGAACAAAGTTAAAAGATGACAGAAAAAAAGATATTTGCAATATCTTAAACTAACAAAGGATTAATATCTAGCATATGCAAAGTACTCTTGTACCAAAAGAAAAAGACAGGAACACACCATTGTAAACTGGCAAAATACATGAAAATAGAGAGGGCTTCCCCGGTGACTCATAGTAAAAAACCCACTTGCCCCTGAAGGAGACATAAGAGACAGAGGTTCTATCCTTGGGCTGGGAAGGTCCCCTGGAGGAGAGCACGGCAACCCAGTGCAGTATTCTTGCCTGGAGAAGCCCATGGACAGAGGAGCCTGGCGGGCTACTGTCCATGGGGTCGCAAAGAGTAGTACCTGACTAAAGTGACTTAGCACACACGTATACATACCTAGAGAAGAGGAAAACCTAAATGCTTAAAAATACATGAAGAGATGTTCAGACTTATCATTAATCAGATAATTGTTCATTGAAATACAATTATAAATACAGGCTTTCCCCATTCTTCCAAAGTAGGGTGTTTTGTAAACAGAAATGGTCTCAAGTGTAGAAATAATCACCTTAGGACACATCTTGCTAACGGATGCAGAAAATAAATAAGATAAAACACAGATGCTCACAGATACATTTCAAAGTTTCAGGAGATGATGAATGTAGTTTCGGGAGAAAGAGTTTGATGTTCTGGGTGCATGCTATCTCTACAAAGGTTTGCTGCAAAACAAACCCTGAACTGCTGTTTTCATTTTTCTCCATTTTTTTCATAAAAGCAAAATCCTCTTAATATTTCTTTCTGTTAGCAGAAAGAGGTATTAATATAAGTCTTTTGTAAGAGTGAACTTTCAAAAAGCAGAGGATGCGTGTACATTTACACCTATTTGGCTAGCAATTCAAAAGCTAGGACATGCCAATTGTTAGTGAGGGTGCAAGGGTAATAGGAACTCTTACACATACAGGCAGCTAATTATATTTTAGACTGTATCTGCTATTCCAAAAAGTAATCTGACAGTATGTAATCAAATTAACTACACACATGCCTTGTGTGTGTGTGTGTGTGTGTGTGTGTGTGTGTGTGTGAGTCATTCAGTCGTCTCTGACTCTTGGGACCCCATGGACTGTCGCCTGCCAGGCTCCTCTGTCCCTGGAATTCTCCAGGCAAAATACTGGAGTGGGTAGTCTTTCCCTTCTCCAGGGGATCTTCCTGACTCAGAGACTGGACCTGGATCTCCTGCATTGCAGGCAGATTCTTTACCATCAGAGCCAGCAGGGAAGCCCACACATATGTCCTATGGCCTAACAATTCCATTTTTATATTCCAGAAGACGTCTTACACAGGTCCATAAGGGGACCTATAAGAGGACAATCATTTCAGTGTTTGAGGTAGTAAGGAGTTGGAAGCGGTTTAGAATCTATTTCTAGGAAAATGAAGTTAATTAGAGTGGATGAATACTTTAGTACATTAAGCAAAAGCTGGAAACTACAGAATAAATGTACCCAGAATAACTTGTAACATTTTAAAAAATACTGCTGAATGGGGGGGGAAAAAAAAACAGAATAAGAACCACAGCACCGTGTCTTTATTAAATTAGAAATCATTCATATAAAATAATATAATTTCTAAAAGAACTCAAATAAATAAGAATGTACACATCAAACAGGACAGTTGCCTGTTGGGGGAGGAAGATGGAAGTGAAGAATAGAGATGAAAGAAACAAAGTAATAAATGAATGAAGAAAGAAAAGAGGAAAATATTTTTATTAGACTAATGCAAATGGTGTGATATGAAGGAAGGAATTTGATTAGTATAATCTTCATTATCTAAAGTCAGAAAAGGAAGAGAAGAAATCCATCAATGTCATAGTAGCATAAAAGATTAAAACTGTTATAACAGAAAACTCAAAAACATAGACAGTACGATTTTAAAAGCAAAAATAAGTATTTCTCTCACACACAAGTCTCAAGTTGATGTTTCAGGTCAGCAGGGAGGCTTTATGGCACATTTATTAGCTGGTGGATGAGAAGGGAGAGAACACAGATGAAGCGTGGAGACGTCTTACATAAAAAAATCCGGAAGTGACTTACATCACTTCTGCCACAATTCATTGGCCCAGAATCAGACTTACGGCTGCATTCAATCAAAATGGATACTTATCAGGACTTCCCTGGTGGTCTACTAGTTTAGAATCCACCTTCCAGTACAGGGGACGTGAGTTTGATCCTTAGTGGGCAAAGTAAGATCCCACATGTCCAAAGGGCAAGTAAGCCCGCGCACTACAGCTGAAGAAGCCCATGCACCATGACGAAGACCCAGCATGGCTCCCAAAGATATCTCCAACTTCAGAGGGAGGCTTCACTTCATGCAAGTGCCTTAGTCCAATGAAGTTTTACAATTGTACTATTTTTTCACGTAAGAAGAGTTATAAATGTGCTTAAGCTATTAGCTAAGTTTTCAGACCGAATCTTTCTAAACAGTGAGATTCAACTCTGGGCAAAGGGAAGAGCTGTGAGGCCCAGGCAGCCGAGAGTGTAAGAGTTGCAAAGATGGTCTGCTTTTCCCTGTCCCATCAGGATGGGCATAAGGTGCTGTCTCTCAACCCCTTCCCAAATTCCACAGCCTCTCATTCTTTGCACCTGACTCGGTTGCTCACCTCAAAAATAACCATGAACAGGTGACCAAAATGGTAACCTGAGTAAATGCCTTTGGCCCCTTCCATCCCGCTCCCAAATTTCCACAGAGATAACACAGCCTCAATATAGACAGCAGCACTGTTCCCACCAATGGAAACAGACTGGGCTCCCTCTCTCCTAGACCCCTACAACCGAGGGTTTCCGTGTAGCCTAGAGAAGTGACACGGACCCTGAGTAGAAGCTCCGCCCTGGCCATTCTACTACCTCCCAGCTAGCCTGAGTGGGTCTGGTGGGCCTCGCATTCCCAAACTCCTGGGAACCCAGGAGTCTGCCTTGCAGCAAGGTTACTGCTTGTCACTCCACCCTCCTCCCTGGCACCCCTCAGCCAGGTTTAGGCCAATGTCCAAGGAACTCTCACCCACTGACCACACACTGATAAGCCTAGACCAGATGTTCTCTTGGCCAAATCTAGGAATAGCTTAAGTATATGTAAAGTTCTTTGTTAGCAATGAAAGGAGGGTGTATGTGGATTTTTCAGGAGAAATTGGCTATAATTAACAATACATTTTAAATAAGTGTGACTCTCAAATAATTACTGGCCCAGAAGATCTATGTTTATACTTGTTCTAAATGGGATAATCTTTCTTTTAATAATGAAATTAATACAACCATTGTTAAGAATATTCAAACAATGCAGAAATGTATTCATTTATCCATTTATTTAAGTCTTCATTGAGTGCATATGCAAGTTACTGAGAATACAATGGTGAAAAAAAAAAACAAACTAAATCTTTGCATTCATGAAGCTCATGGACTAGTGGAAGATATACATTAATCAAGTAATCACACAAGTACATGTATAATTTTAATTCCGTGTTAGTGCAAAGAAAGAATGGGACACTGGTATATAAGAGTATATAGCAGAAGATCAAAACACTCTGACGGAATAGAAAGGGGACAGAAAAAATTCCCCCAGGGAGTAAACTTTGAGCTAAAATAAGGAAAAGTGTAGTTAGCTAGGCAATGAAGACAATATAAATGTCTTGCAATATTATTGCTACAGAATGCCATTCTAATACACTGTGGCGAATATGCATGCATGTGTATATATATATAATATATGTGTGTGTGTATTTATGTGTAACAATAATAAATCTCAGTCCACAACTTCAAGTGTGTAAGACAACCAACTTTTATTTTTCATAGCAACAATCACAATTTTTGTTCTGTCTTTTCATTCCATGGAGGTGACTGAAAGTATCAGTTTTCTCCATGTTTTCTCCATGGTATGCCTAAATTTAAAGATGCTTAGAGTCCTTGGAAGGAAGGAGCCCACGTGATTCTAGTATTGTTTTACGTAATTCACCAATTTCACTCCCTCCTTGTGGCCTCTTCAGACATAATGGCTCTCGATTTGCTTCTGTGTCTTCCTTGAATAATCGAGACTTTCTCTTCTGCTTCCCTATCATTGCCATTCCAGGATACAGAAATCTTGTTAAGACGCTATATCATGTGATTGGAAGAAATATAAAACACGTTCCCCCAAGATGTCTCTTAAGAGGCACCACATAAATCATCTACACAATTCAATCCAACAAAACTATCTGAGGAACTTCCAGCTAATAGCAGACTGAACTGACTCAGCACTGAACCCTTCCATTGACAACTCACAGAAATGATAGAACACATACTCCCCTCTAAAAGTAGTAATATAGTCAACCTGACTGAGCGACTTCCCTTTCACTTTTCACTTTCATGCATTGGAGAGGGAAATGGCAACCCACTCCAGTGTTCTTACCTGGAGAATCCCAGGGACGGGGAGCCTGGTGGGCTGCCGTCTATGCGGTCGCGTAGAGTCGGACACGACTGAAGCAACTTAGCAGCTTAGCAGCATAATCATGAAATAATCAACCTCATAATCATGACATGGAAATCCCCAAGAAACAAAGAAGGGACTAACAACAGTGAGCAAGAGACAAAGACAAACAGAGATAAAGACAAAAGATGGATATTGGCTTTAAGGGCTGGGGAACAGGGTTTTAATCCCACACAGTAACAGGAGGCAACATCTCTAGACAGTGGAACATGGCAAGCTGGTACCAAGCTCCTGTCTAAATCCAGATCTCATAGAAGTACCACTGGTACCTAAAATGATGACTAGAAAACCTTTTCTCACAGCAAAGATATATAGCAAGAAAACTTGTCTTTTACGTGAGGTCATGGGTGGATAAAGAGACCCATGGGAGTTATCAGAATCCAGGACAGCTCCACCCAAATATGTAGGGTTGAAATCACAGTTCCATATGTTAGCAATCCCAAAGGACAAAAACATAAAAAATAATCTGGAACTGGGTAAATGTATGTGGCCTGAGCAGAGGCAAACTCAAAAGCAAGGAGATAACTAAAACATTCAAAGGTAGATCTCAAAGAAATCACCCAGAATGCAGCATAAAAACATAAAGTGGTGCAAAATATGAAAGAGAAGCTAGAAGACATGGCAGAAAGAATGGGAAGTATCAAAATATGCCTGGAAGAAGTTCCATAAAGAAAGACCAGAGTGAATAAGCAAAAGGTGATATTTGAAGAGACTGTGGCACAGGAGTTTCAACAACTGAAGCAAGACATGAATCCTCATACTGAACACACTGACTCTTCAGCAGGTTGAATGTAAATAAAACCATATTTATGTATACTGACACATATATATGGAATTTAGAAGATAGTAATGATGACCCTATATGTGAGACAACAAAAGAGACACAGAGGTATAGAACGGACTTTTGGACTCTGAGGGAGAGGGAAAGGGTGGGATGGTTAGGGAGAATGGCATTGAAACATGTATACTTTCTTGTAAGAAACGAAGCGCCAATCTATGTTCAATGCAGGATGCAGGATGCATGGGGCTGGTGCACAGGATGATTCACGTAGAGAATGTGGGGTGGGAGGTGGGAGGGGGCTTCGGCATTGGGAGATTGTGTTCACCTGTGGCTGATTCATGTCAATGCATAGCAGAACAAATACAGTATTGTAATTTTAAAAATAAATAAATAAAAATTAAAAAAAAAAAGAAACAAACAAACAAGAAAAACATATTTATTACACAGCTTACTGTAGAGCATCAACTATACCTAGCATGATACTTTTATGTGTTTGGGCTTGGGAAATGACAAAGCCCTTCGATAAACCTTTCCCAAAGAAAAGAATGGGGAAAATGGGAAAGTAAAAACTACTGTGGGAGAGAAAAACAAGAATATAAGTTTATATCAAAAACATAATAGTTTATCATATATTTTGGGTTGGCCAAAAAGTTCATTTGCTTAGTGAATTATGCTATTCAATAAAGTTCTTGGTGAAAATGAAAAAAATTCATTTTGACTTAAAACTGAACAAACTTTTTGGCCAGGCCAATATATACATGCAAATAGGTGTATATTTATCATCTCTAATGCAATATTAAATCTCTGTTTTCAGAGTGAATAAACATACAAATTGCCAACATCTGCTGGATCATGGAAAAAGCAAGAGAGTTCCAGAAAAATATCTATTTCTGCTTTATTGACTATGCCAAAGCCTTTGACTGCATGGATCACAACAAACTGTGGAAAACTCTGAAAGAGATGGGAATACCAGACCACCTAACCTGCCTCTTGAGAAATCTGTATGCAGGTCAAGAAGCAACAGTTAGAACTGGACATGGAACAACAGACTGGTTCCAAATAGGACAAGGAGTACCTCAAGGCTGTATATTGTCACCCTGCTTATTTAACTTCTATGCAGAGTACATCATGAGAAACGCTGGGCTGGAAGAAGCACAAGCTGGAATCAAGATTGCCGGGAGAAATATCAATAACCTCAGATATGCAGATGACACCACCCTTATGACAGAAAGTGAAGAGGAACTAAAATGCCTCTTGATAAAAGTGAAAGAGGAGAGTGAAAAAGTTGGCTTAAAGCTCAACATTCAGAAAACGAAGATCATGGCATCTGGTCCCATTACTTCATGGGAAATAGATGAGGAAACAGTGGAAACAGTGTCAGACTTTATTTTGGGGGACTCCAAAATCTTTGCAGATGGTGACTGCAGCCATGAAATTAAAAGACGCTTACTCCTTGGAAGAAAAGTTATGACCACCCAGATAGTATATTCAAAAGCAGAGACATTACTTTGCCCACTAAGGTCCATCTAGTCAAGGCTATGGTTTTTCCTGTGGTCATGTATGGATGTGAGAGTTGGACTGTGAAGAAGGCTGAGCGCCAAAGAATTGATGCTTTTGAAGTGTGGTGTTGGAGAAGACTCTTGAGAGTCCCTTGGACTGCAAGGAGATCCAACCAGTCCATTCTGAAGGAGATCAGCCCTGGGATTTCTTTGGAAGGAATGATGCTAAAGCTGAAACTCCAGTACTTTGGCCACCTCATGAGAAGAGGTGACTCATTGGAAAAGACTCTGATGCTGGGAGGGATTGGGGGCAGGAGGAGAAGGGGACGACCAAGGATGAGATGGCTGGATGGCATCACGGACTCAATGGACGTGAATCTGAGTGAACCCTGGGAGTTGGTGATGGACAGGGAGGCCTGGCGTGCTATGATTCATGGGGTCACAAAAAGTCGGACACGACTGAGTGACTGAACTGAACTGAACTGAACTGAAGAATCCATCCTCAGGGAAAGAAGGAAATTGCGCTTTCCAGGATTCCAATGAGAGAGTACATGGAAATGTTCAATAGTTTTTGGTAAATTATTGTGTATTTTTTATTTTTAACTATTCAGAGATTTCGTTTGGTGTCGTAAGTAGGAATAGCCCATTGGGTAATGGTATCAGCTGTTGGTCAAGCTATAGTCTCTACACTGCTTGTTTTCTCTTGGACATTTCTGAACATAGCTCTTTTAGGCTACAACTAAGGTAATCAACATACAATACAACAATGATAGCTGGGGCACTGTGGTAATGTGATACATTACAAATCTGGAAGAGGTAGGGAGCTGGAGTGAGAAAACAAATTATGGTCTAATAAACAGTCTAACAATACTTTCTGACAATTATTTAATCTACCACTTAGGTAGGCATCACTGAAAGAAAGTGAAAGTATTAGTCGTTCAGTTGTGTCCACCTCTCTGGACCCCATGGACTATAGCCTGCCAGGCTTCTCTGTCCATGGAATTCTCCAGGCAAGAATAGTGGAATGGCCTGCCATGCCCTTCTCCAGGGGTTCTTTCTGACTCAGGGATCAAATCCAGGTCTCCTGCATTGCAGGCAGATTCTTTTCCATTTGAGCGACTTGGGATGAGGGTAATCTACCACTTAGGTAGACATCATTGCTGCTGCTACTGCTAAGTCACTTAAGTCGTGTCCGACTCTGTGCGACCCCACAGACGGCAGCCCACTACACTCCCCTGTCCCTGGGATTCTCCAGGCAAGAACAATGGAGTGGGCTGCCATTTCCTTCTCCAAAGGCATCACTAGGTATGTCTAAGAAACAATGTTTGAACAAAATGCACATATAGTGAAGAATAAACACAGAATCAAAATTTATTTCATTCAAATCGCACTCCTGCCTCCAAGGGATATCTCCAGAAGACCTTCCTTAGAGTTTCTAGTCCCCATATTTCTCCAGTCACTTGTATTACTTCCATAAGTGACTATTCATATTCATTGTCTGTGCACTTTAAAACTTACATTATCTCCCACTGAAAAAGAACTACTTAAGGAGTCAGGTGTAGTCTTTAGCAAAGTAACTAATAACAGTACTGAAAAAAATACAGCTAAAGCAGAACAAATAATTTCTGGGATTGAAAAATATGATTTTCAAATTTTAAAACTCAGATTAAATGAAACAGGAAATATATTCTAAAAAAGGAATGAATTTATAGGTACATTGTCTTAACAGGACAATGTATTAAACAGGACAATAATTTATTAAATTATAAATAAATAAAAGATTACCATTAAATATAACTGCCTGACAATGTAGCACTGTTCTCCAGAATAACCCCTGGGTCAAAGAGAAAATTAAAACTACAAGCTAAAAGCAAGACAAAAGAAAAAGAATACATCATATCAAGGCTTATGGGGCATGACTAAAGCTGTACTCAGAGAAAAATAATATTAATTACCACTATTATTCAAGAAGCCCATAAATAAAAGAAATAAGCCCTCTTCTTGAAGAATTGGAAAAGTACAAGAAAACAAATCCAAAGAGAGAAGAAATTTGCAAAAAGTTAAAAATAATGATCAGAAAAAACATTGTAGAAATGATAAATAAAATCCTGGTTCTTTCAAAGACCAATAAAATAAACTCTTCATAAGTAAAAGTAATAATAGAAGAAAACCAAAAGTATACAAATTATGAATAATGAAGGCTTTCACTACAGAAATAGATGTGATTAAAAGAGCTATAATTTTATATATACATCTTTGATATCAAATTTAAAAATCTAAAGATAATGGATGATTTTTCAGTAGAAGTTATCAATATTAATCCAAGAACTAGAAAATTTGAGAAGACAAATTACTAAAGATAAGACTAGAAATGTGATTGTAGACCTACCACTAAAAAGGAACCAGGATCAAATGGTTTTGCAGTTCAGTTCTGTATTACCTTTAAAGAAGAGATAAGACTAATATTGGGCTTCCCTGATAGCTCAGATGGTAAAGAATATGCCTGCAAGGGGGAGACCTGGGTTTGACCCCTCTGTTGGAAAGATCCACTGGAGATGGGAATGGCTATGCACTCCAGTATCCTTGCTTGGAGAATTCCACGGACAGAGGCTACAGTCTATGGGGTTTCAACGAGTTGGACTTGACTGAGCAACTAACACTACAAAGATCAATATCATTTAAATTCTATCAGAGAAGAGGAAAAAATGGAAAGTTAACTAATGAATTTTATAGTTAGCAAACTTAAGATCAAAATCTGCTAAAGATAGTACATAAAAGACAACTATAAAAATAGTAATAATATAAAAATAAAATACTAACAAAATATAAAATTTATAAACAAACAGAACCCAAAAAGTTTGGCAAGAAAAAGCTCTACTATGACCTAGTAGGACAGAAAAAAAATCAGCAGCTACTCCTAATGGATACCAACAAGAATAGAAGGGAATGACTTAAATATTGAAAGTGCTTTTTACCAACAGTTAACAGCAATCCTCATTTAACCATTAAATGCCAAAGTCTTTTCCACTAAAACCAGGAACAACTCAAGATCATCCACAATCTCTATTTTCATTCAATAATATTTCTGGTGATTCAATTTATTGCAATAAGATAAGAAAATAAATAGTGTAAAATTGGGAAAAGTTAAAACCAATTTCTATTTACAATTGATATGACTGTATTTGTTTAAAACACAAGTACTATTTAAAGATCATGAAGTCAGTAAGCAAAATAGAAGAGGTGGTGAGGCAAAGATAAACACAAAAAAATCAATAGCTTCCTCTATTCTAGCAAGTTTTTAGGAAGTATTGCACCATTGAGACCATACGCCAACATTTTCTTATTTCTTTTGCTTAAAAGGATATATATTACTAGTGAAAGGAGTATCGAATATCAAACTCATTCATAGAATGTTTTAATCAATTGCTACTTCAACCAACTGTCTCCAGTGTCAGCGTGTCATTGATACACTTTTTAAATTATCTTATCTATTTGTGCACAAGTGTCTTTTACAAATTTAATTCTGTACCCCTTCCAGTTTTCTGATAAGAATATTTGTATACCTGTAGTGGATTCATGTTGATGTATGGCAAAACCAATACAATATTGTAAAGTAATTAACCTCCAATTAAAATAAATAAATTTATATTAAAAAAGAATATTACTTTATCTTGTAACTGTCCTCCAAAATGTCTTAATTCATAGTGCTCAAGCCCTCTAGATCTAACAGTTCATTCTGTGTTTCAAAAAGATCAGTTTCTTATCTTTGGTCCCAAGGCATATGTGACAATATGTAATAACTCTTGTGTTTGGAAGACTGAGTTAGCTAGCAGATTTTCAAATTCTCAAATATACCAGTTAGCTCATTCCTTGTCATGCCTCAAGTGAAGTGTTGTCACACTCATGTAAGTCACCTGCTATACTACCATTTACAAATTGTAGCATTTTCATATTCCATAGTGCACTGTACTTATCCTTTGGTGTTTTAAATTTCTTATATTTTTTCTCTATTTCATAATAGACCCATAAAAATTAATTACTAGTATGACAACCCAACATAATTCACTCCATCTTTAATAAAGAGGTTCTGTAATACAGGACTTCATCAAAAGTCTCCAGTGCATCATACCAGGAGGATAGTAGAAAGAGGAATAATGTCTCCATTTATAGAGAAGAATAACATTAGGTAGATAACCTATAACTAATGATGTCTAAAAGGTCTGCCAAAAAGTGGATGGCATAGTCAATGCCTAGGGCTGGGAAAAGAAGTAAAATTATGTCTTTACTTCATACCACACATAAAACTATATACAAGAAGAATTAAACACACAAACAGTTATTTTTAAAAGCTCGAATAAAATAATAAAAATTATTGTAGCCTCTTTGGGGAGTAAAAACTTGCCTCAGCATGCCCAGAAATTTAGAAGCCATAAAGGGAAAGGCTGAATGACATGACTAGCATGAACAAAATTGAATGAGGTAGGAAATGCTTGGAAATATATCCTACACATGATTTTAGGTGAAATAAAAGTTGCAGAACAGAACCATATATGGACAGTGACCTCATTTTGTGATAAAAATGTGAATATGTGTTATCATTTATGTTTAAATATGTAGTGATGCTAGTGGTAAAGAACCTGCCTACCAGCGCAAGAGATCTGAGATGGAGGTTCATTCACTGGGTCAGGAAGATCCCCTGGAGAGGGCATGGCAATCCATGCCAATATTGTTGCCTGCAGAATCCTATGGACAGAGAAGCCTGGCGGGCTACCGTCCATAGGGTCGCAAAGAGTCGGACACGACTGAAGCAACTTAGCGCAGCATAGTTCAGCCCATGCATAGAACGTATTAACAGTAGGTAACTGTAAAAATGGGTGAGAAGAGGGCAGTTTTATGTTTTAATCTACATTTTATCTGTTTGAGTTGTTAATAAGCATAAAGAACTTCTATGGTTTAAGAAAATATAATAAAGAAGACTAAAATAGAGTTCACTATGAAAAAATAATCTCTCAGAGTGCTAACTCCGAAATCTGTCTCAGAGATGTAGTCAAATGCCCAGGTGGATGCATAATCCTGTCCATCAATGCAGAGGCTATAATACCGTCTTCTTTCCCAGATACTAAGTTTTCCACTTTCTAAGTTAAATAAATATATCTGGGACTTCTATTCATAATTTTAAAATAACTGAAAAGCAATTCCACAGTGTTACTAATATCTTATTTCCCCAAATACAGTCATTTCCACCTAAACACATATGAGTGACTTATATTTATAGACATTCATGAATTATGACATTCATAACATAAAGGTTTAACTTTTATATCAGAAGAAAATCAATCAGAATTTAAGTAATTTTTATAAGCAACATGGTGCGATTTAATACTTTCAATTTTTGGCTATAGATTACACAGATCAGCATAAAAAGAGGTGAAGATTGATGATCTTAAATACTAAGTGATTACAAAGAATTATTCTCTGAGTCAGTTTAAATGGATGTAAGATTTAGAAAATAGTTGTCTGTTTTATCTGGTCTTGCCTAGATTCCATCTTTTCTAATATCAACAAGATAATCCATTTAATTCATTTTAAATGATGAAAGACTGTAAAAATCGAAAGTTTTCTTTTATTGATCCATTTCATTATGTCAGAATTTTCATTACAGCTTATGAAAAGAAAGCCACAAAATTTAGCAAGATTATAGTTAAACCACATTTTAGCAAACAGAAAACTGAAGTAGAAATGGGAAAAAAACTAAAGAGGTAACAATTTGTTTTCCCTTGGTTTCCAAAAATCAGCAACACGTTATCATTACTCATAAGAAAGGTTCAGAAAAGGAAGATATTAATCAATATGTATGAGGAAATGCATTACAAATACTACAGTTTTCTCCTGTTGTAAAATATACATTTCTCAAATCCTGTATGGAAACTAATTGATAATATATCTTAACAGTCATAAAACTACCATCAACTGATAATCCACCTCTGGCTAAGGGTCATCTGGGAAGACAAAATTTCTAATTGTGTACAGAGAAAAACATGCTCTAGCTCTTGAATACAAGTATTTGATTTCAGACACAAGTTAACCCCCATAATCGACATGGGTGCATCAGGTTCTTCTACTTTGACAGCACCAACATCGAGCTAAGTCAGCTTGCCCCAATTCCCTAAGCACTAAATAAACAACCTTCTGATCATAATGTGGTTCCTGATGTACATCGATCTTAGGGACAGAATGTTCTGAGCAGCCAACACTAAAAATCTGTTCCACTTGGTAATTACATTTCTTAGAGTAGCAGACTCATTCTTTTTTTTTTTTTTTCAAAAAGAAAATCCACCCAATTTAATAACATGTTATGTCCCTGTGCAAACTTAGAAATACTCAATAAACAGAAGGCTCTAATGCCCAAAGATATTTGTACTACACTTACTCTTTCACTTTTTAAAATGTAAATGGTCAACAAGGGTCAAAGAGTTACACTTAGCCCACTGTCAGTGCTGGATCAAATTCCTTTGATATGAACCTGTTAGAATGAAGCTACCCCTCCAATAAGGCTTCTTTCCCATTCCCTCCATCCCCTCAGGCTTATCCCCAAACCCAACAATGTCCAAGCCCTTAACACAAGGCCTGAGAAGGACACAGTGGAGAGGGAAAGGCATGGAGATATACATCTCTGAAAGCAAGGATGTGTTATCCTGCTTGATACCACACCTCAGGGGTCAGTATCCTAGTCTTCTGCACCCGGAGATGGCAGCATGATAGTTCTGGTTTAAAGGCAAGAAGAGCCACAGTTTGAACAGAGAAATAAGGGGGAAAAATCTTCAGTCTGGGATATGATGAAGAATGAATGTAAAATGTTAGTATTGAAAATAGTCATAATCATTCTTCAGAAAACCACTCTCAAGGGAATAGAGCACAGAAATTAACCAAACAGAGGCACAAACACAAAAATTTCCCTGAGCCACATCAATTTGCTAAATCTACACTTAGAATCTCTTTTGAAATAAGGCAAATAAAATATGAATTTAGAAATAGGAAACCAGTTTCCTGAGCCTTAAATATTATGCTTTGGGTGACAATTTATAAGAGAACTATACTCCATCTTTGTAAAATCACCTTTGAACACATTTGCCTGGAATAGACCCACTTAAATTCCTAAAATCAGCAGATAAAAACAAAATAGCAGACTATCCTTGAGTTTCTAACTTCCTCAGTTTCCAAGAAACTGCCATGGTTTTCTAAAGAAAGTCACTGGCTCCTCCCTGCCCCCATGAACTGCCACAATCACGGCTACTATACTGGAAGGGTGCCCTTCCCAAAATGTTTGAGTGGCAACCTCTGATGTGAAAGCATCAGGACATCAGAGTGTGGCTGGGCCAGCCCTGTGTCTTCCTGGACCAGGCAGTCACACGTCTGTCTCACACAGCACTTCCCACAGTCCGGGTGATTCAGTTCCAAATAATACCAGGCATGGCACATCAAGATTCATGCAATGCACATAGGGCTGTTCCACACTAAGACCGGTGCTTTCTCAGTCTCTGTTCAACAACTGTCCAAAAAGTCTTGGCACCCAGCCATACATACCCAGGGTCATCTTGTTACTACAGCAATGACAATTATTCTGTATCAAATGCCCACTGGTGCATGACCTGGTGTCATGGAAATGAAACGGTCACCCCAAAAGACACAGAAGCACAAAGAGACTACTGTCAATGGTCTCTCAGAGGAGGAAATAAGAGAGAAGTGTGAAGGAGGGAAAGGGAAGGAGAATGGGAAGGGAGGAGAGGATGAGAAAAGAGACCTGCGCAGCAGATGGACACTGGTCAGGCCTGTGCCCCTGTGGCAGGGTGGCTTTTTATTACCCAAGTTCACCTCATTGTCACCCCAGGTCATAGTCACTCAGCACCCCAGTTGACCGTGGCTTGATCAGAATATTTTTAGATGTTCACAATACAGATCTGGGTGAGGGAACAAGTTTGTTCTTATTGTCTCTGTTTTCTCAAGTATCTCCAAATGAATACATTTTAGAAGAAAAGTAGACAAAATTTAAATCAGGTTCTGAAACTTCCTCTACAGTACCATCCAATTTGATGTACAGACTATATAGGTATACTGAGATAGTGTCTGGAAGGGTATCCACAGTTGGAATTTGATGCTTCTTTCCCCAGCTGCCACAATTCCTTCTCCAGTTCTTTATGTTGCTTTCCACTCTTACACTCTGCACCTTCTCTCTGGGGATCACATCCACCCCCATGTCCTTAGTTATCATTTCTTCTCTGGTGGCCCCCAAATCTATATCTGCAGCCTGGTCTTTTCTGAGCACCAGATCAATAGACTCAAACGACATTAGGGTATATCCATCTAGATGTCACACAGGTATCTCAAAGTTAATTTATTTTAAATGGATAAGGCTTTCCCTCCCAAATCCTTGTTTCCTACCTAATAATAGAGCAAGAAAAATGTTAATTCCTTTACCCTCATTCCACCCTTAAAATTGATGTCAAAGGAGCCCCAGCATGATTCAATAAAGTCACCATTCCCAACAACTTCAAGCTGATCAGTCCTTGGTCCTTTTGTCTATTGTAGGCAACATCTGAGTAAGTATATGGAACCCTGGGGATAAAACCAGATCATAACTGAATAGAGATTTTACGCTTTCCTGGCCTCATATATAAAGTAGGATAACACCTCCAAACTGACCAACAATACATTGTAAGGGCAGGTGAGATCATGTCTGATAAAACATCTTGAGTACATAGTAAAAATAAAAGCCTATTTCTTTGAGAGACTATTGATAACAGTTGCCTTGCAGGAATGACATCACTCTACACAGTAGTCACTTAATAAATGCTAACTTTTATTGTTATTATTTATTAAATGATGCTGACACATGGCAGAATGCCCCCAGCAACACAAAGGTCAACCAGAACAACTATCGACACTGAATTCTAAGGAACTAACTGTGCTCAATTTTCTTAATTAATTGCTATGTGCCAGAAAATTCTAAGTATTTCACATATATTACTTCATTTAATTCTTTCAGTGAGCCCCATCTTTAGCACTCATCTATTATTTCAGAGAGAAAACTTCAACCCATCTTATGTTTAATGTAAATACTTTTTCGACTCAGTTCGTGCTCCAATCACCTGCTCCATTCCCAAAACTTTCCTTTTTCAAAAACTTTTAAAAATCAGTATTTGTTTTAGGTTAATAAGAACACACAGATGAATAAAAAGTAAAAAGGTAAAAATTACACTATCCTTCCACCCAAAGACAATCACTGTTACTATTTGGATATCTGTAATTCCAGAGTTTTTAGTGTCTACTTAAATATCTTATATTCTCAGAAAACTTGAATCATAATAAGAAGACTCTTATCTAACCTACCTTTCTCACTTAACAGTGCATGATGAATATCATTCCCTGACAATATGGACTTCAATTGACATATTTATCTTACACCATGTGAATATTCCTTAATTTATGTAACCAGTGCAGTGTGCTAAACTGTTTAAGTTGTTTTCAATTTTTACTATTTCACACAGTGCTTGGATAAACAGCCTTGTACATACAATCTTTGGCCAATGATTCAACTATTTCCTTAGGACAAAGGGATTACATGTTTTAAGGCTAATGATATGTATTACCATTAAATGGCCCTCTGCAAACCCTGTGCCAGTGTAAGCGAATTCCTACCACCAGGGTGTGAAAGGCTCCATCTTTGCCATACTCTCATGGACACTGCACAGTAGGTGAGAGAGGGACTTCTATATGAATTCCAATTATTCTTTCTAGTCAAAATTATTCACTGGCTCTCAGCGTTTGGTGAGGTAATATTCAAACAGTTCTCCACAAACTGGCTTCAGCCAACTTTCCAAATATATTTACTTCCAGTCACACTTTCCACTCTAAACAGACTAGTCTCCTCACTGTCACAGCAAGAGTTCCTACCTCCATGCCTTTCTCACACCAGTCCCCCTTCACTCCCACCACATGGAACTCCCTAACTACCTACCCCACTGAGGATTCATTTTAAATGAACACTTCCTCCATAAATCTGTAGCTGACTACTGTATCCTGCAGAAACCTTTGCTTTCTCTGTGCTCTGAGTGCGAATATTTAACAAAGAGTATATGCTTGAGATATTGTTTTCTTTTTGTTTGTATGTTTCTTAGCTCTCCAACTAGATTATAAACTGAAAGATAAGTATGGTTTCTCTCTTTTTTTTCTTTCTAGCATTAACACACAACTTCATTGATGATACACAAATGCAGTCAATGCAAATGACAGGAGGGAGCTTATTTATGAGGAACTGGTTCACTTTCACTTATGCAGAAGAAATAGTAAAAATATTTCAATCTAGGCAGTGAGATAAAAAGCAACAAACATTTTCATAACAGGTAGTGATATTCATTCATCCAGCTTAGGCCTGCAGACCAACTCAGATAAATATCAGCATTGATGATACAATATGATATTCATTACTCAAAACTGGCAGCTGAAAGGATTCCTTTACCATATAGACAAGGTGGAGAAAAGGAATAGTTTACAACATGTGTTGCTTCTAAACTACAAAATCAAGAACTTATTCCTGGCTCTTTGGGAACATATTCTCAGCCAGTTTGGCCACGAATTTTCCAACTTTCACTTTTACCAAAATATCATGATGACTTTCTAGCCCCAGAATCTTATCAGCACACACCTGAAATTCTTTTAAAAGAAAAAAAGTGAACCTTCGCTGAATTGATTCTGAGTCGATTCATTTTCCTCCCATTTAAAATTGTCATTTATGTTCTCAAATATGACCAGAAGCTTAAGAATCACCTCTTTGTTCTCCTTCTTATTAAAGAGGGAACCCAGCGAGGATGGTACTTGGGCCCTGAGCAGTTCTCTAGTCATGGCTGGATTTTCAGCCAAATTCAAAAGGAGTTTCAAAACCTGAAATTTGGTTTCTTCATTTCCTGCTGAAAATAAACGGAAAAAGTCTGAAATGGAATTAGCAAGCATGTGCTGATACTCATTAGTAACAGTCATGTTCGTAAGCAATCTTAGACCTGCCAGCTGCACAGATGAGTTCAATCGAGAAGTGATTGTGTCATCACAGACTTGATTCATGTATATCTTAAGCCTGCGCTGATTTTCAGCATTCACACTCAAGTTATTTAGGACAATTAAAGCCTTTTCCTTCACTATGGGATCCCGAGTATTGAGAATCTTTGCAACAATTGGGAGACCACCCAGATCACGAATAATATCTCTGTTAAATGCATAAGCAGCATTGTTACCCAGAGCAATTAAAGCTGCTTCAAGAATATAAGGCTTTTCAGACATCTCAACCAAGCAAAGAACTTTCTGCAGCTCTTGAGGGGACAAAATAGTATCATCTGAATTGGGGGAAGCCCTTTTCTGGACAGCTCGACGAGCCCGGGTGGCCCTGGCCCTTGCCCTGGCCCTAGCTCTGGTTCCAGCCTCAGTCCCAATCCGGGCCCAAGGGGGGTACCATACTATACCTTTGTTCTCACTGTTGTCATCATCATCATCAGACCAGTCATTGTACCTGGGCCCAGGACAATCCCCAACATCATCCACATCCCCAGACCCTCCCTCAGCCATTTTCTCCTTGTTCTGTTTTTCTTCCTCTGGTCAGTCTATAAATGCAATAGCAGGCGCCAGCCCCAATCACCAGTCCCGCAGTCACCCAGCCTACTTTCCTGGCGTAGCCCATGCAATCGTCCCTGATGGTATCAGGGACCAAGGAACAGAGCAGTCACTCAGGCTGGGGGAGGAGGGCTATGGGCCTGGCCTGACTGCAGGCCTGCGGAGGATGATAGTCTTCAGCCACTTCAAGGCCACGACAACTGATTCTGGAGGTGGACCTAGGGGTGGAGAAAGAAAACGGGGTTTGAGTTTCTCTTCTCCTTGAGCTGTCCTCTGAAGAGAGTTGTACAGAGGGACAAGCAAATGAGTTCTTGGTAGAAAATGTAGATTGTTAACAAACTCTTTCCCCCTCATTTCACTCTCCCCAGCCCACCTCCTCCCCAAGCCTAGATAAAGGCAGTGGAGCCCATCCTCTCTGCTGGGGCCTCAGCTACCCCAAACCTGGATGTTCCCAGAGAGTGGCACCATTGCACTAACCTCCTCCAGACAGGCAGTTTGCCCCTTCTTCCCTCCCCTGGAGATGTGCCACGCCCAACAACTCTTGCAATCTGCAGAGAGACCAGAGCCAGTGAGAACTGAAGCCTTCATGGATTGACTGCTCCTCCGTTTGTTGCTTTCCTGATTCACCTATCTAGGTTGTCAGATTAAAAACACACACACACACACACACACACACACACACACACAACCTCTCTCTGCCATCCAAAACATGCACATGCCTGCCGCTTCCCTAGCCTGAAATGGAGAGTTGTTGGGGAAATAATAACATTGGGTGAGCCTGTCCAACCGCGGGCAACTTCCAGCCCCTCCCCCATTCCAGGCAGCCCCCAAGCCCAAACCGACCTCTACTGATCCGAGGAAACTTCCTCCCTCGTTTAAACTGGTGCCACCTGCTACAGCAGACCTGCAGGATGACAGATCGAAAACATGGGGACTAAGTGCTGTTGAGAGAAGAGGATTACAAACAAACTACCTGATAGGTTTCCCTTCTGTCATTCTCCCCACCCCACCCCCCCACGACACACGCGCGCACGCACACACACACACTGCACGCCATTTCGCCACAGTCCCAAGAGTGTGAGAAACACACTCAGACTCAGACCTAACCTAAATTATCGCTACCTCTGGTTTCTCCCCACCCCATCCTCCCACCGCCCCCGTTAGGGTCTCTAGATGGTCTTACCCTCAAATCGACCTTCACGGATCGGGGTTAATTTCCTTCCTCTTCTTTAGCCTGGTGTGGTGCCGCAACCTACGGAAAGACTGGCAACCCGGGAGAGGCTCGGATCCACAAGACACAGAGCCATGGTCAGGAAGACACAGTTACAGTAAGAAAGACGGGAAACTGCCGCGACCTAGTGCTTGGTGGACGGACCGGTCCCCAGAACAGAAAACTCTGTCCTTAATTCGGAGGCCTGGCTGTCAAAGGTTTCCACCCTTTCGACCCCTCTCGGGGTTCTGCTGACACATCACGGTGCACCTCCCCTCCCCATGTCCAGCCTTTCCCCTCTGGCACCGTCCTGGAGGACCTGGGGGCCAACACCCAGCGCACAGCTCCCTTTCCAGATTACGCCTCGGTTCCCACCAGATTCCCACGTCCCGATCTCTGAGCTCCTCCCAAACACCCCCCTGCTCACCATTCCGCAGCATCAGAATGGGCTGCGGGCGGGACAGACGTCTTGGAAAGCCGGCGGCGAGTGGAAGAGACGACGGAGGCGCCCTAGGATCCGCGACGGTTTCCGCCCTGCACCCTCGGCCACCCCCACCTTCTGGAATTTCCCAGGCACTGACCTGCACGGATCCGGGACAGTCTCCTTCTCCTCCTCCTTCTTTCCTCTGCTGCAGGCCCGCTGGCCCTCGAGGCAATGGGGAGCTGATACTCAGACGGGAACAACGACCAGAACAAGAAGGACTTCTGCACACGTCAGCTCTTGGTCACGTGAGACCTACGTCATCCACCAACTCGGGTCCCCAATTTCCCCTCCCACCAGCAGTGCGGCAGAAGAGGGCCCGCCCCCCCTCCCTTCCCTCCCCCATAGCAGGCCTTGTTACTCTTTTTTTTTTCTTTCCTAATCCCATCTCCCTGTAGTGGTGTTTGCCTTCCTCTGATTACCAGAAAGAGACAGCATCTTCCCCTGGGGTTACTGGCCACTTGTACTTTTTGAAAAATTGCCTCTTCCTTCCCTGGACTCCTGGGACAGTAACCTCTCCTTCCACCTCCCTGCCTCCCAGCTATAAATGTCTACCATTTCCTCTGAAATCTAGTCCCAGATCTGAAAAGAAAAAGCCACCAGAAAAGGAGACCTGGAATGAATGCAGTTTTTCCCCTTACTTACTGTTTTATTTTTTGTTGTTGTTCTTTCAGTTCTGCCCTTTCCCACCCCCAGACTGCATTCTTTTTAGAAGAAAAAAAAATGGCTGTAAAGCTATTTTCATTTGGTAAAAAAAAAAAAAAAAAGAGTGGGAGAGTGATGTTGGGTGATGGCCTCCAAAAGTCCCACATTTTCTCACTTGTACAGAGTATTACACACTTCACTCTAAGCAATCTTAGTGTCTTCTGAGGCCTAGCACATAACACAATCCTGAATAAGCTCATCAGAGTGTCTGAGAATACATAAATCTTCTAACTAGGCCAGTCTTCTAAACAAGAGAGCTATAGACTTTCACTTTCATCAGTTAGCAAGGCACAGGAGCCCTCAGAAGCCAGCTACACAGAAAAGGCTGAGTGGTAATCACAAGTATGTCATGGATATCTGTCAGATAGGAGGCATGCACACTGACAAAGTGAGTGACGCACAAAGAACATTACAAAATATACAAATGGCCAACAGCATTTTTAAATGGAGTAGGTGTTAGAGGTGTTAGACCAAGTCAAAATTGGCTGAACTCAGCATCTAGCAATTACTGTGAAAACTTTTCACTGACTGTATTGATGAATTCAACAAGTCACCTGTCAGCAACGAGTGAACTTTTAAGAGTGGGAAAAATAATAAAATAATGTCATGACACAGGGTCTACAATGTGATATGCCCTGATAGTTAAGATATAAGGTTGTTATCTGAGTATAAAATTTTAAGATCCACAGACATGGGAGTAAATCAAGAGACTGGGAAATCTGGGAACAGGCAAAATTCCAGAGAAAGTCATATCAATAGTACTAGGATACGACTAAAATGTATTTTTTTCCATTTTTATTGGGATACAATTGATATACAACGCTGTGTAAGGTTAAGATGAACAGGATATGACTGAAATTTAGTAAGCAGAAAGCAAATCAACTGTATGATTCTGTATTTAGAGAAAGATCATGTGTAGCGAGGGGGCTTATTCAAACAGGAGTATATGAAAAGAAGAGTCAGAGGAAAGTGTTGATAGTTCCCACCCAAGCACTGTCTGGAGGAAAGGAAGTCTTGGCTAAGATGCGTGGAAAAATTAGCTTTCTTTGGCAGAGCCATCCCCATGATATGTAAGTGTACTTAAGTTTCTTAGCTGAAAGCCACTTCTTAAAGTGCACCAATGCCCTTGCTCTCTGATTGCAGGCTTACCACGCAACCTTCTGAAGTTGTGGCTTCCCAAGTAGTAGCTTGCCAACGGGGAGAGAAGGGGCTGGTAAAACTAACAGAAACCTCTAGTACCCCTGATGGTTGTACTTCTCAGGATAAAATTTTCAGTTGTCCTTTCCTTGCGAAACTTAGCTTCCCTGTGGCCGTCTTATGGAGGGAATGCAGAGATCCGTGGGTTTGGGCACTCAGATATAGGTTTATATATGTCTCTCTGAATGACAGTCTTTACTTGATACAGGCATCTGCTCTCACTATGCAGACAAATTCAGGTGTTGATCATGAAGGGCTGAGCACAAGACTTTGTATTGTCGATGCGACTGTGTGGACTCCTGTCAAGGAAGTCAGGGAGCTTTGGCCTAGAAGACAGCCTTGTGCACCACCATTTCAGAACTTCACCTCTCTAATGTCCAGTGACAACTAAACATGCTGTGGCAGATAGACCACCAGCACCTCAGTCACAGCTGGACAAAAGATGCATATCCATCACCTCTCTAATGTCCAGTGACAACTAAACATGCTGTGGTAGATAGACCACCAGCACCTCAGTCACAGCTGGACAAAAGATGCATATCCAAAGTAAAGCGCTCCTGCAAATCAACAATAACCTCTGAAACAGTTTATAGTTCTCTCTGGGAAAAGGAAGTGCATTTCACATTTTATACGCCCTGTCATTTTCCACAGCAAAAGGGTGGTCATTGTGCCCAAAACGAACCGACTCAATACTTACTCTCTTACTGAAATTTAAACCTGAGCAAAGACAGAAAACCAAACATCAGTGGAAGTTTCTGGCATCCTGAAGAGACCATCTATCGGTTCCTCCTGCCTTGGCACCTCAGAGCCGATGCTGGCCTTCGAAATTCCCTCACTGTTTAAGTTAAACAGATGTGGTTTCTGTTGCTTGCAATCAAACAAAATTAACTAATACACAACACAAAAGCAACATGATACAAAAAGTAATACACCTTTTAAAGATAACAATCTTCTATCATTTATTTTTCTTACCCTTCAAAATTCCATCAGTGTTACCATCTGCTGATCCTTTTCTGTTTTTGAATACTTTATAAATCATGCATCATATATGACCATATACTGATTTAAGCCAAAAGGTTCCTTTTGACAGTGGACTCACATAGTCTTTTGAAGACTTGTCTGAGGGATTGCTTAAGGACTTTCCCATTTTGCTTTTTAAATGGTATGTCAGGCAAATAGCATGCCCTTAAATAAATATTTGTTGGTGGGTGTATAATGGAGAGAAAATAGATTTTAAATGTCAGTCCCCAGGTTCCTTGGTAGGAATTGTGGATCAAAATGACAAAGAGAATTGAAAGGGTTATCATTCCCATGGGTTTAGGAAGTTTAAGAGAGGGAGTGGATCCAAACAGGAAAGATCTGACAGCCTGGGAGAATGGTGGTCAGGGGTTATACATTGGGAAAATTGAGAAATATACCAAAGGCGAGAGATATTTTTAACTAACGAGGAGAGGTAAGAGTGGAGCTTTTGTCCCTGAAGCATAGCTAAGTAAGAGTTGTGAAATGAGTCCTTATTGTAGAGCCACATCAATGATGCCTGTCTTTCTTGTTTTACATGCTCTACAGTTCTTTCTAATGTATATATTCAAAATAAATAAAAGCTACTTTTTAAGTTCTTAGCAGCCAAAAGTTGAATGATAGTTAAATCTGCAAGTTCTATTAGTAAGGCTTCATAAATATAAATCACTTCCTTTGGAGAAGTAAAATAAAGGATGATAAGAATAACCGTGTAAGGAGAGGATGGCAAAACAAATGAGTTAGGGGTTTAGAGAGATGAGTTGTAATGTTGGTGTGTTTGCACTATAAATGTTTAAGGAAGACCAGAAAGTTGTGACATGTTCTTGACTTGTGAATTTTTCATCAGCAAGGCACTCTGGGCTTCCTGGCTTACCTCCTGAAAGGGCCTCCGCACACAGGGGCCCCTCACCCAGGGAGCTTCCCGCTGGGGTGTCAGATTTCAATGTTCTAAGAAAGAGGCTGCCTGAAGGGTTTATATTTAGAGCATGACACCCGGCGGGACAGCTGGATGTCTGGGGACTAAGTACTGCAGGCTTTGTCGATACCTTCTGGGATTATTCTGAGGGACTTGTATAGATGGTACAATGAAATTGTAACAGAAGGGAGAGGGTGAAAAGACCTCTTTTTCCTGGCAACACTGCTTGGGGTCCCGTGAACTGTGCCTTTTGTGAGGGAAAAAGGCCGTGGATCTCAAGGGCTGTCAGGTTGTGGCAGTGATTTACAGTCACCCACAGACCCTCACCATTATTTCCACTGGAAAAGGCTGAACACCAGGCACTGCCAAGGGACAGACAGTGCACAAACGACAAATACCGGAGGTCTTTCACCAGTGTCGTGATCAAACGAAAATTCCACTATCGTTTTCATCAATGGGATAGCAGGGAATCCTCTAATTTCTGGATGATTTATGGGTTACACCATGAAACTTGAGAACAGATTTTAAATAAAGAGCTTTGAATGAAGAGCAAGCTAATCTGTGAAGTTACTAACTTGTAAGGTTCATCTGAAGACATAAGATTCATTGGAATTTGGGGTCTGCAGAGAGTCTGTCCTTCAAAACCAGAATGGAAGCCATCCAGCAGTTCTGTAACATGTAACACTGCGAGTTCAGCCAAGAAGAAAGGGATAGTGGTTCACTTCTCTAAACTGGTCACAATTAAAACACTGACCAATTTACTATAGATTCATTTTATCCATTAACTTATAAATCACATTGAAAGCACACTGGCTTTGTTTGTAAGGGTATGTTTTTAAAGTTTCGTATGCTATTTGAAAGCTGCTATCTCCTCTGCAGTCAGAAGAAAATATTTTCAATGTACAAATTAGCTTAAATCAATGAGGTCTTCGTATTAACTAAGAAATCTTGTTTTATACACACACACATATTTGTATTTTCTGACTACAAAATAGTAACGAGTCAATTAAGAAAGAATGGAAGAAATAGAACATAAATATATTAAAAATAGTAACAAAAATCTCCCTGTTACTTGGGCTTTTATTTCCTGCCCCTCTGCTTAATTTTGGTGCAGAGATTGCATGTGGGAAGGGGAGAAATGAAGAAAGAGGGGACGGGAGTTTCAGAGCCAAAGAAAGGGTAAGACATTCCCCTCAAAAGAAGTGTGAGTAAATGATAGACCCAGGAAAAGTGTTGCCCTTTTCTGTAATTAGAGAAGGCAAATGCAAACACCAGAGAGCCCTGGTCACTTCTGGCATTGTTACAGAGGAAAAGAGCAACAGGGCCCCTTGTGATGGGGGAGGTACGGGCCAGGCTGGCGCCTGCCGCACTGCTTGTGGGAGTGGAAATTGGGGCCAGAGCTCAGTGGTGACGCGGTCGTCACGTGACCAGAGCTGCCTAGAGCAGAAGTACTGCTAGTCGCCTCCGTCTGGGTACCAGCCCCCTATATCACTCTGCATGCGCGTGAAGGAAGAAGGAAAGTGGCCACGGGCGTTGCAGGTCGGTTTGAGCGTGGGCTCTGCTTGGAGGAGATGGGGCTGGGAGAAGGCCAAGAGCGCCTCGGATCCAGGTTCCCGCAGACAGGGGTCTGTGTCCCCTTCTCGCCTACTTTCTAAATACTGCCGTCCCCCTCCTCATGCCCATTTTCATGGAAAGAATTGGCAGACTTCGGGCGGCGGGTGAGGGAAGTGAGTGGCTGGTACAGAGTCTCCGAGGAAAGAAAGGTTTCAGGATCAGGGCACTCCTGTCCCGAGTGCTGCTCCGTCCACCAAGCACCCCGTCTCCCCCCCGACCGCCCACCGTCTATCTGCAGGTTTGTAGATCTGTTGGCCAGTAGGTCGCCGGGGAAAGTCGCGGCGAGGGAAGGACCAAAGTGCCTTGGGCCCGTGCAGGTCGGTGTGAAGAGGGGATGAGCCTTGGCCCCTGGGTGGGGATGGCGGCGGGGATGAGGGCGGGGACTGGGATCGCTGCGGGCCGGGTCTCAGCCGCCCTCTCCAGGCCCTTTCCTTAATACCCCCTCCCATTTCAGCGCAGGGAAAGGGGTGTGGCGGCCTTTGCTGGGGAAATGGCGGACGACAAGGGGGGAGGGGTGGGGAAACCAGTGTTAGGAAAGTCAGGAGGGTGTGAGAAATATTTTAAGCTCAAAGGCTGGAAATTCAGAAAAGGGACCTGTGTTCTCATTTCTGAGCCATCCACTACACTTTACTTTTCCAAAGCCGGCTATCTGTTGTTCCCTCTGTCCTTCTGCCAGACTGTCCATCAATCACTGTGGAAGGACCACTGAGCACAGAAGACAAGAGAAGAAGAAGGAATTTACCTGGCTTTGGTAGAGGCTGGTAGGTGAGACTGCCCCTAAGTCTCTGGGGCTGGGGGTGTGGTGGAGGAGGAGACTGGCAGTTATAGCCCAGCCCCAACTCCTGCCCTTCTCTGTAGGCCCTAGGAGACAAATGGTGGGTCCTGAGGGGAGACAGAGGATGACAGAAAAGAACAAAGAACTTATTGCCAAATAATCCGCTTCTCTCAGCTGGAACTCAAACTCCACTCTGTCTGGTGAGGCAAAAACCAGGTATTGCAAAAGCCCTAATATCATTTTTCACCCATAGATTCATCACAGGAGAGCCTCAGGAGCCTGGAATAGGCTGAAACTGTCTCCTGTCCACCATCACTCACCCTGGCCTTAAGAACCCTCTTCTCTCAGGTGAAACAAGACCCTCTCTTATTCTGTCCTACTCTCCCGCCCTCACCCCCAGCAGAACAGACCTGAACATGGGCCGGGCCCGGGAAGTGGGTTGGATGGCTGCAGGACTGATGATTGGGGCTGGTGCCTGCTACTGCGTTTACAAACTAACCATAGGAAGAGATGACAGTGAGAAGTCGGAGGACGAGGAAGAGGAATGGGATGATGAGCGGGAACTGGATGATGAGGAGCGCGAGATTTGGTTTGACTTGACAACTACGGCACGGCCCTGGAGGAAGGATGGGGACTGGACTGAACCCGGGGCACCCGGCGGTGCTGAGGACAGACCTTCAGGTGGGGGCAAAGCCAGCCGAACATACCTGGCAAAACAGCGCCCCTTCCCTTATGAACACAAGAATACTTGGAGTGCTCAGAGCTTTAAAAATTTCAGTTGTGCTCTTGGCCTCTCCAAGGGGCCTTTCATTCAGGGAAAAGTGTTGTTAGCTGAGCCCAAGGGTGCCGGTTTTTCATTTAGCCATGATATCAACAGTCATTTGGCCAGCCTCTCCATTGCTGGAAACACAATCCCGACTCCCGACCCTGCTGTTGAGGAAGGAAAGGCTTTGTGTGCCCCGGATAACTTGAATGCAGGTGTTGAAAATCAGGGCCAGATGAAGATGTGCATCAGCCAAGTGCATCAGGAGACTGTGTCACTTTGCTGCAACTCATTTCTGCAGCAGGCCGGATTAAATTTGTTAATAAGCATGACAGTTATTAATAACATGCTTGCCAAGTCCGTTTCAGGCTTGATGCTTCCTTTGATACCAGAGGGAAGTGAATGTGCTGAGGGGCAGGTTGTGAAACCCCTGACGGGTTTGTCTGAAAAGCCAGCCGTGTCGGGGGGTTGCTGAGAGCCCAAGTGCTATGGCCCTTCCTGCCCCTCTTGATCAGGAACACAAACAGACAGCTCCTCTCAGAAACCCTGGCCTCTTAAGTGGCCCCTCCAGAAGGGTGGGACTGATCCACTCCAAAACAGAGCCCAGTCCGTGGGTGAACACACACTTCTGTTCTCAAAGACTCTGCAGTGGGTGCTATTGAAGACCCAGCCTTAGCTGGCTCAGCACACCTCTGGGTGAAAGTTGCATTTGCTAAATCCAGGACCACGCTCTTACTGGTCAGGCAGGGCTTCCCACAGAGCTTTGAGTAACCTCTTGGTTTTTCAGTCTGCAGGCAATGTGCATTGTAAATTGCTCCCTTGCAGCCTTCTCCCTGTGGTAAAGGGGTCCTTTCAGCTGCCGGCTGTGGTTCAAGAACAGCATGTTCTAGCCTCAGTGGGGATGCCTGGCCTGTGGTGTCTAAGCTGGGCCATGCTGGGGAGACCAGACCCATATGGGGGCTTGTGCCAAAAACGTATCAGTTGCTGCTTCGATGGGATCCTTTCCATTTACTCTCTTTTCTTCGCGAGCCTATGAAGGATACCTATTGAGCAAAAAAAGCACACCCCTCTTCTATGTGCTGTACTGACTTAACCTTGTCCACCAAGTCTGCATTTTTATGTATCATCAATAAAGCTGTGTGCTTTGACTGGCAGAAAGGAGACACGGTACTTGTTTCTGAATCTCTAGTCTGCGTGAGGGGAAAGACCAAAATACATGATGCATGCTAACTGACTGGGGGCATTGGCTCCTGGCAGATGCCCACTTAGCAGTGCCCCCAGGAGACTGGGGGAGAGATGAGCTGCAGGGTTCAGGGGGAGCCTCCAGAAGGGGCTGGGGGAGGGGCTGGGGCAGGGAAGGGGTGGGGGTGGGATGAAGAAGGACTCTTGGGGGGACTAGAAGAGGCAACACCTTGAAGCAGGCAGCACCGTGGCTGATGCAGAGAAGTCCTTCCCTCGATGGAGGTGTCTTTACTCGCCTGCTGGCCTAGAGAGGAAGGTCAGTACCCTCGGGTTGGCCTGTGCGTCCCTGTCGTCGCACTGGGCAACCCATCGCTGACATTTAGTGCACAATTATAGCAGTTACAGTTGCTACTTGCTGAGGGCCTGCTTGGTGGTGACCTCTCTCCCGAGAAGCAGCTGTGCGACGTACTTGCAGGCCTCCTCCCTTCCTTGGGAGGCCAAGCCCAAATTCCCGGCCGAGCGAGAAGGCTTGGCCCTTGCTTCCTCTGGGAAACCGCTTTCTGCCCTCTCCCGGGTACGGCTGTGGGATCCAGGAAGGAGGCAATGGAGACGTCCACGGATCCCCGAGGTGGCAGGGCAGATGCTGAGGGGCGTGGCATGGCCTTGCCTGGTCCACCCAGAAGGACACATATTCATGCCGTCCATGCCAGCTCCCGGCACCCCTGGAAGGAAAGGAAGAACGTGGCTCTGCACACTGAAAGCTCCACGAATCTGTGCAACTCATTCCACCGCCCAGCAAGCCTCAGCCCCGGGTCAGCAAAGCCAGGTTCCCTGGGTGTTTCGATGTGTCATGAAGTGGTCCTGCTCCTCAAAGGCCAGGCTCACGTGGGGGACAAGAAGCTTCCTTTGAGCGGTGCTGCCTGTGAGCCAGGTGCCCTCTCCTGGCCCCCCTGGGGTCAGGGACACCATGCCCCGGTCATCAGCAGTGTCCCAGTGTACTGCTTCCGACCGCCCTCCTCCGTGCAGAGCACACTTTCATCTCAGTGTTTCCCTCCCTTCTCCGGGAGACTGGGGCAGGGGTGCAGGTGGGGTGCCACTCTCCTGCTTGGACTCATCCGCCCCCACAGTTTGGGCTGCCTAGTGACCATGGGGGCCTGCCAGAACTCTGCCCCTTCTCAAGCCCTGGCGCCTTGCTGGGCAGCATGTGACTGGGGTTGCTGTGACACCACAGCCCCAGCAAGGTTCACCAGGCTGGGGCTTCGTTTGCTGGCTCTGGGGCCCTGTTTTCTAAGAGCTGCTTACCTGAGCCTCCCTTTGTGCCTAGCCAGCCTCAGGTGGGCGGGGCAGTCTGTTCGCCAGGCAGGACTGCCCTCTGGTAGCCCCCCACCCCCTTGTCCAGTGGAGCCTGCTGGCCAGGGGCATCTTCAGCAACGCCTTATTGCTCAGCCTCAGCCACCTCTGCCCTAACCACAGCATTTCTGCTTGCTCCTGGCTTGGGCTCCCAAATGGCCACCTGCTCGCTCCCTCCTCTGCACCCTGCCGAGTGCCCGCTTGAGTCCCGCCACAGGCAGCGCTCCACCATCTCCGAGGCAGGCACTAGGCCCTCTCAGGCCACAACTGACTCCGATCTCAGGCAGGGGCTGGGAGGCTCTGCCCACCTCCTGAGCACCTCTGTCACAGGGCAGCCTGCCGGCCCTGAAGTGTCTCCACAGTGGGGTCTTGGCCCAAGACACGACCCCTCTCCAGGAGCTGGCACTGCCCTCCCTGAAGCACTCCCTGTGTGGGGAAGCTCTGGGCCCTGGCCGGCCTCAGTCGCGCTTGGCCGGCTGCTGTGCCAGGGCAGGACCCGGTTCCCTGTGGGTTCTGCCTTCAGATGTGGAGGGACCTGCAGCGAGAGGCATGCCTGCAGTCAGGGCCTGAGGAGCACAGTCAGAGGCTTTCAGCACTGGAAAGACTAAGGTGCCTGGCACCCCTTTCACGCTTCATTCAAAAGTGAGACAGCCGGGGACCACCCAGCACAAACTTAGACCCGCCTGTCTGCTACAATCCACCAAGTTCCCTGCCGGGTTTCCCTGCGGCAGACAGTAGCCAGGGGTCTCAACGCTTGAGCTTGTCGCACTCTGGGCCGGGGAGGGGGGTGGGGTGGGGGGGTGGTGCCTGCCTTGATGGGACTGCCCCAGCCAAAGCTGTGTCTTGGCTAAGTCTGGAAGTGCCTCCACACACTGTCTCCGGCCGGCTCCAGAAAGAGCCCTGCTTCCCTTCTTCCTCATTATCTTGTCTACATTTGTGCCTGTAGGTACGAACTTTTACAGCAACTTCCAGTACCCTCCCAGCCTGCTTCCTGTCCTGGGAACTTTGTTTATGACCCCCCACCCCACCCCCTCCCTGACAGAAGCCCGGGTGGGGTGGCTTGCAGGCATCCAGCTTCCTGCCTGCTACACCCCCTGCATCTCCCAGACTGCATCCCCACGGGCCCTTTGTGCCACGCTTGGGGCACTTCCAACCACAGTACCCTCACTCTGAAGTCTCACCGGGGACAGGCACAGCCCTCAACAGGTCAATCCCTCTGCTGGGCCACCACAGCACTCTTGGCTAAGAGTCTGGCAGCGGTGCGGAGCACTGGGCCGCCCCCCTCTCCTGGGGCAGCACTTGGTCTAAGATGGCATGGGCACTGCAGCACAGCCCTGCCGGGCATCGGCCAGTCCCTTGTCTGATCCTCATGCCACATGCATCTCCTCACTCTGTCTCTCACACACACACACCCTTCACTTTGCTCAGGACCTCCCTCTTCCCCAGAAGGCTCATTCTCCCTTATTGCTCCTTGCTTTTGTGTGTGGCTTAGGATGGCCTTCCCCGTGTCCCCTTTACAAAAGCAGCCTCCTCTGTGGTTGTCTCAAGGATATACCTGGAATTTCCTTTTGTGCAAGGTGGGAGCTATCATCCAAACTGACTCCTTTTCCAAACAGATAACCTGTCCACACAGCACCACTTGGCACTCCATTCTCATGATATATAGTTGGCGCCTCTGGGACCTCACGCCCCCAGCCAAGCAGCCCCTCTGTGGCTTCCTGCTGTGGAATTCCTCTTGGGGCACACCCTTTCTCCCAGGAACCCCTCACTGAGTCAGAGACCCTCTGGGTTACTGGGTCATCCATGGCAAGTGAGGTGTGCGTGTTGTCAGGGAGGGTGTGCTGGTGCTTGTGAGCAGGTGTCAGTTATCCTCTGATACCATCTCAGGATGGGTTCTGGCCCACAGGAGACTTAGGAACTCCCTGCCCTGCCTGCTTTAGCGCCAAGCTCAATGGGACTGGTTTATTCCCTCACCACAACTGCCTTATTTTGCGAGTGAAAACATGTTGGAGCACACTGTGTTTTTGTACTATTATAAATCTATTATATATTCCATTGTCAGAGTCCAGCTCCAGCAGCCAGGGAATCAGCCTGAAGGGGCTGAGCAGTGTCAGTGTGGGATGGTATCGCCTCTGACTCAAGGTGCAGGACTACATGTTTATTTCAAGCATCAGTATAAAATGCCTTTTATACTTTGACAAAGGCATTAGGTCAGAGGTTTGACATTTTCAGTTCCCCCTCACCCAGATTTATTGTCTCATTGTTGCCCTTCAAACAGAGTTCCTGCTTCAGCTGTTCTCCTCTCAGAATGGTGTTTACTTGTGATTACATTGTAACTCATGCTTATGTCTGGGCTGCATACCACATTCCTCAATTTATTTCTTATCTTTCTAAATCCTACTTCCCCCTAGTATCCTGAGCTTTGCTGCTGCTAAGTCACTTCAGTCGTGTCCAACTCTGTGCATCCCCAATAGACGGAAGCCCACCAGGCTGGGCTGGTGAATCCCCTGGGATTCTCCAGGCAAGAACACTGGAGTGGGTTAACATTTCCTTCCCCAATGCATGAAAGTGAAAAGGGAAAGTTAAGTTGCTCAGTCGTGTCCGACTCTTTGTGACCACGTGGACTGCAGCCTACCAGGCTCCTCCATCCATGGGATTTTCCAAACAAGAGTGCTGGAGTGGGTTGCCAGTGCCTTCTCCAAGCGCACTATCTCCCTAAAAAGGCTTCTAACTATTCTTAATTATTCCTAAACCCTAAACTCAGCAAACTTCCTTTGCCATAAACATTTCCCTCACAAAGAGGTCTTAGATAACAATTCTTCCCATGGCCTCAAGCTGTGGCCTACATGCTCATCCTGGGACATTCTTTGTAAAAATCCTTGAACAAATGTCAGTGGTTACTTTACAGATTATTTTCTGGGCACAACTGCAGAAGGCTTTGTGCTTTCTCATGCTTCTCTCAAGAACAATAATCACCTTAACATTCTTTCCATCCAACTCAACCGAAGAAAGGAAACAAGTCAGAATCACAAAACCTAACTCTTTTTCATCCTGAGATCAGGCCGCGGGGTGAGGAGAGGGGGTTGGAGCTGTGCCTCCATTTTGTCAGTAATGCCTAACACGGCTCCCGACATTCTATCATTTATGATTTTGTTTTCTTATATAGTGAAAATTATCTTTCAGAATGTGTAGTCATTCACAGTTGAAGGCAAAACACTTTTTGCCTCTTTGTGCATATGTTGTGTTTGCATGGGAAAAATTCAATAAGAGACTCTTTTTATGTCTTTTGTAGCTTTTGAATTTTGTACATATATACATATATATATATTTCCATCAAAGGTAAATATAATAGGAAATAATTTTTCCTGGTTTGTATAAAAACTCTTGATGTAATATTGTTTCTGCAGTCAGGTTCCTTTGGTGAATTCTCATATTATATTTATTATTTTGCCTCTTTTTTCTTTCTGACTTTTCAACTAGACAAACATAGTTTACAAATTATGGTATTTTTATCTCTTCTTATTCAATATTTTATAGCTCATTTCTTTTTCTTATCTCATTGCACTGTCAGGACCTCCAGAGCAACAACACTGATTATAAACTGCATGCTTGTCATGTTTCTGATTTTAATGACTGATGTTTCAGCCTTAAGGTTGATGTTTGTTGTAGGTTTTTGAAGAATATAGTAAGTCATCTATCTATATAATTGAATTCATAAAGCAGTAAAAATGGGTTAACTAAATCTCTACAGCTCAGTCTAGATATCTCAGACACCTAAAGTTGAGTGAAATAAGCAATTTGTAGAAAAATACAATATAATGCCATTTATATAATTTTATATTATAAAACAATACTATATATTATTTTAGATACATATATTTATAGCAAAATTAAAAATGGGTACTGAAAGATGAACATCAATTTTACAATACCACTTGCCTTTGGTAAGGGACTGAGGAAAATGTAACCCTAACAATTTTGTAGTTTAATTTTATATATTAACAAAGAACTTATAAACAAATGCAACAGAGCCTTAATGTTTGTCGTTAATTATGGATGACTTATACATAGATCCTCATTATTTTTTCTCCATATTTTCCTTTTTTAATTAAAAAGAAAACTGCATTTTGTGCTCAATACAATTAAAAACCTCACCTAGACATATCCCCAATAAATTTTAGAATAATAAAAATTAAAAGGAAACCCCAAACTTTCTCAAGGGTGGGGATAAAGTCATCTGCAAAGCAAACTGGCATCAGACATGTTATTCATAACACTGGACGTGATATATCAATGTGTAAAGGCCTTTGGATTCTTAGAAAATGAGCTTTTCTCTAGTATTCTATTTCTAAACAGACATACCTACACATATCATATAGGTATGTGATGACCATAAAGATGTTTTCAGGACTGAAAGTACTCAAATTTTGCCTCTTGTGGACCTTCTCTTAGGAAGTTACTTGAACGTGCACTCTAAGCAAAAGGTAGTAATCAAGTCTAGGATAAATATTGAATCAAGGAAATCATGATCACAACTTGGGAATGCAATAAAAGTGAGTTTTAAGATGACAGCTAAACAGCAGGCCCTGGATGACCAGACCAAAGTGGAATAAACGGACAGAGGATTTGGGGTAGTGAGTGAACAAACAGGAACTTGTTAAAATCAATTGAGGGTGTTATATAGGCAAATAAGGGGGAAAAAGTAACAATTAAAATGACCTCTGAGAAACTATTACAGTAATAGCTACAATGAACCATGCCTCCTTTTTACCATAGAAGAAAAGAAAGAGAAGTCGCTCAGCTGTGTCCAACTCTTTGTGACCCCAAGGACTGTAGCCTGCCAGGCTCCTCCATCCATAAGATTTTTCAGCAAGAATACTGGAGTGGGTTACCACTTCCTTCTCCAGAGGATCTTCCCAACCTAGGGATCAAACCTGGCTCTCCCTCACTGAAGCCAGGCTCTTTACTGTCTGATCCACCAGGGAAGTCATATCATTGTGTAATCCCCTCCTGCATTGAATCTGGGCCTGAACATGTGATTTGCTTTGGCCAGTTCAAACATTAGAAAACATGACCCACAAAGAGGCTTGAACAGTGCATTTTCAGTGGGCATTACACGCTTCCTGCTCTGAAACCACCACGTGCTTAAGTAGATTGGTCTGCCAGAGGATGAGTCCATGCAGAACAGACATGAACTGTTCCAACTGAGGACCCCTAGGAAGAGCTGCCAGATAAAATATAGGACTCCCAATTAAATCTGAATTCCACATGAACACAAAACATTTTTTTCAGTATAAGTATGCCCCAAATATTGCATTGGGCATACTTAAAATAAAACAATTATTAATTATTTATCTAGAGTTCAGATTTAACTGGGATCCTGTATTTTTATTTGCTATATCTGCCAACCTTAGTTATTATACAGGAAAATCAGCCCCCAACTGATCTGCCAGCTAATCTGACTCCAGTTACATAAATGACCTCAGGCAAGACTAGCAGAAGAACCAACCAGTGCAAATTCCTGATACGCAAAATAATGAGCAAATAAGATGGTTGTTCTAAGCTACTGAGTTTTGGAGTGCTTTGTTAGGTACACCTAGTTCTACCACACCAGAAGACTGTACATGAGTGAACCATGGCTACATGGTTCCCAGAACAGTCTGAAGTGATCAAATAGATATAAACACAACCCTTCTACATCCCAAGAAGACCTTTGAATATGTGAAGGCACCTGAGGGAGTCAGGTGGTATCATCATCGAAAGGGTGTCTTCATGGGGTTTTGAAAGCAAGAGAAACTTACCCTTCTAATGGAGAGAATGTTCCTAGATTTTCTGCTTTACATAGCCATATCTCTATTTCTCTCTCTTTCTCTGTCTCATAAGTTCCCATTTACTTTTACATTATGTTTTATAACAACCAAGTCTCCCATTAAGGCTTTCTATACATTGAAAATCATAAACAGTATATACTTTTTATTGAAGTATAGTTGATCAACAATATGATGTTAGTTTCAGGTACACAGCATATTGACTCAGTATTTTACAGGTTAAAAGTTATTATAAGATAATGGCTATAATTCCCTATATAATACTGCTATACAATATATCCTTGTTGCTTATCTATTTTATACATAGTCGTTTGTATCTCTTAATCCCACACCTCTAACTTTCCCCTCCCCTCTTCCCTCCCCACTCTGGTAACCACTAGTTTGTTACCTGATATATCTGTGAGTCTATTACTGTTCTGCTATATTGGATTTTTTTTAGATTCCACATGTAAGTGATATCATATAGTATCATCTTTCTTTGACATTTCACTAAGCATAATATTCTCTATCTACATTGCTGCAAATGGAAGAATTTCATTCTTTTTGATGGGTGAGTAATCTCACATCTTTATCCATTTGTCTGTTGATGAATACTTGGGTTGTTTGGCTATTGTAACTTGTGGTGCTATGAACATTGGGACACATGTATCTTTTCAAATTAGTGTTTTCATTTTTTTCCAGATATATACCCAAGAGAGGAATTGCTGGATCATATGATAATTCTACTTTTAATATTTTAGGAACCGCCATGCAGAGAGTCAGACACGACTGAGCAACTGAACTGAACTGACACTCTTTGCCATAGTGCCTGCACCAATTTACATTCCCACCAACAGTGCACAACGGTTTCCTTCTCTACACATCCTCTCCAACATCTATTATTTGTAGCCTTTTTGATGGTAGCCATTCTGACAGATGTGAGGTGGTACCTCATTTTGACGTGCATTCCTGCGATAACTAGCCATGTCAAGCATCTTTTCACGTGCTTTTCAGTGATATGTATAGCTTCTTTGGGAAAATCTCTTTTCAGGTCTTTTTGATTGAGTTGTTTGGTTTTTAATATTGAGATGTATAAGCTGTTCTTATACTTTGGATATTAATATCTTGTTGGTTTTATCATTTGTAAATATTTTCTTTCTTTCTGGAGGCTGTCTTTTCATTTCGTCAATGGTTTTCTTTGCTGTGCAAAAACTTTTAAGTTTAATGAGGTCCCATTTATTTTTATTTTATATCTTTTACCTTAGAAAACAGATACAGAGATATATTGCTATGGTTTATGGCAAAGAATGTGCTGGCTATGTTTTCTTCTAAGAATTTTATGGTTTCAGGTCTTATATTTAGGAATTTAATCCATTTTGAATTTGTTTTTGTATGTGGTATGAGGCGATGTTCTAATCTCATTGTTTTTTATGTAGTTGTCCCATTTTCTCAGCACCACTGATTGAAGAGCCTGTCTTTTCTCCATTGTATATTCTTGTCCTTTTTGTTATAGATTAATTCACCATAGGTGTGTGGGTTTTTTTCTGGGCTCTTTATTCTGTTCCATTAATTTATGTATCTGTTTTGTGCCAGTATCATGCTGTTTTGATCCTGTAGCTTTGTAGAATTGTCTAAAGTCTGGAAGGGTGATTCTTCCAATTTTTTTTCCCCATGATTCCTTTGGCAATTCAGAGTCTTTTGTGGTTCCATATGAATTTTAGGGTTATTTGTTCTAGTTCTAGTTTTGAGGAAAATGCCCTGGGTATTTTGATAGGGATTGCATTAAATATATAGATCGCTTTGGGTAGTCTGGGCATTTTAACAGTATTCTTACAATCTGAGAACACAGAATATCTGTTTCTTTGTATCATCTCCAATTTCTTTCATTAATGTTTTGTGAACAGTATATCCCAAGTGGTGCTAGTGGTAAAGAACTCATTTGCAATGCAGGAGATGTGAGAGACACGGGTTTGATCCTGGTCAGGAAGATCCCCTGGAGGAGGGCATAGGGTTGCAAAGAGTTGGACATGAATGAAGTGACTTAGCACGCATGCTTGAACAGTATTTAGATGATTATGACTTTATAAATGCTGTTCATTGCTGAGCTGAAGTAGAGTCCTAACATGTGAACTGTTTTATATAGTTCTGGAAAATGATTCAGATATCATCTGTGGGAATGAAATTTTAAGTAGGCATGAGACAATAGAATATAGCTGACAGAATGTGGGATGTAGAAGAAGATGATAAAAGACAGAAGAAAAGGCAGCAGAGCTAAGAGCCTCATTTTATAAAGTGAGACATGATCAAGTCCTGGTGGAAGTTTATGAAGCAAAATAAAGGTTTATATATATAATTTAAAGTTTAAATTTAGCTACTTTATTTAGTTAAATTGATTTTATGGCCTATTTCCTCCATAAGAAAGCAGACTTAATAAAGCCTATCTCTGTCTTACTTGTGACTGAATTCAAAATGCTTTGAATAGTACCTGACACACAATGGTGTTCAATAACCAACTGACTGTATGATTAAACTAAAATAATAATAACACTACAAACATCAGGAATAAGAGAAAGGAAGGACTGTAAAACTAATGAGCTAAGACTAAGCTCATTAAGATTAATGAGCTATTTTCATATCAGGTCATTAGGGTTCAAGTATATTTTTGGAGTTTGTGAAGACAACCACATGAGCAGTTCTCAGTCTTGGAACTATCAACACTTTGGACTGGGGACTGCCTTCTACACTGGAGGATCCCTGGCCTCTACCCACAAGATGCCAGTAGCACCCCTGTCCTCAGCTTTGACAACCAAAAATGTCTCCAGACACTGACAAGTGTACCGTGGAAGCACAATCACCTCTGGTTGAGAAACACTGCATCAGAAGAAGCTAACATCAGATAAGGGAAGAAAAGTTGCTTCTGGAGTCAAGAGAGTGGTCCTGAGCCTACAGAAGAGCAGACGGGGAAATGACTTGTTTTCATCATAAATTCTCTACTAATAGCTTTGCTATCATGTATGTATTGTTCTGATAAATATTAACATTTGTAAAAATAATGAAGAAGTATAATAAATGGGATTTTGAGATAAGTTGGCAATATGGGATGAGGGAGAAGGAAGGAGTCTGTAATGACTAGGTTGCTGGGTACAACTAGGTAGATTGTGGTTGTATTCACCATACCAGGGAAGACAGGAAGGAAAATAGTTTGAGTGTGAGACTAGGGTGACAACTCCAATTTCAATTGCTTAACTTGAAATATCTGTGGGATTTGCAGTTTGTAGGCATCAGATAAATTAATTTTGAGCTCTGGATATATAGACTTGTGAGTCAGAAATGGTATGGACCTAACAGAAGCAGAAGATATTAAGAAGAGGTGGCAAGAATACACAGAAGAACTATACAAAAAGATCTTCACGACCCAGACAATCAGGATGCTGTGATCACTCACCTAGAGCCAGACATCCTGGAGTATGAAGTAAAGTGGACCAAAGCATCACTACAAACAAAGCAAGTGGAGGTGATGGAATTCCAGTTGAGCTATTTCAAATCCTAAAAGATGATGCTGTGAAAGTGCTGCACCCAATATGCCAGCACATTTGGAAAACTCAGCAGTGGCCACAGGATTGGAAAAGGTCAGTTTCCATTCCAATCCCAAGGAAAGGCAATGCCAAAGAATGCTCAAACTATCACACAATTGCACTTATCTCACATGCTACTAAAGTGATGCTCAAAATTCTCCAAGCCAGGCCTCAACAAATACGTGAACCATGAACTTCCAGATGTTCAAGCTGGTTTTAGAAAAGGCAGAGGATCCAGAGATCAAATTTCCAACATCTGCTGGATCATTGGGAAAGCAAGAGAGTTCCACAAAAACATGTATTTCTGCTTTATTGACTATGCCAAAGCCTTTGACTGTGTGGATCACCACAAACTGTGGAAAATTCTGAAAGAGATGGGAATACCAGACCATCTGACCTGCCTCTTAAGAAATCTGTATTCAGGTCAGGAAGCAACAGTTAGAACTGGACATGGAACAACAGACTGGTTCCAAATTGGGAAAGGAGTACGTCAAGGCTGTGTGTTGTCACCCTGCTTATTTAACTTATATGCAGAGTCCATCATGAGAAAACGCTGGGCTATGGTTTTCCAGTATTCATGTATGGATGTGAGAATTGGACTATAAAGAAAGCTGAGCGCTGAAGAATTGATGGTTTTGAACTGTGGTGTTGGAGAAGACTCTTGAGAGTCCCTTGGACTGCAAGGAGATCCAACCAGTCCATCCTAAAGGAAATCAGTCCTGAATATTCATTGGAAGGACTGATGCTGAAGCTCAAGTTCCAATTCTCTGGCCACCTGATGCCAAGAACTGACTCATTAGAAAAGACCCTGATGCTGGGAAATATTGAAGGCGTGAGGAGAAGGGGACAACAGAGGATGAGATGGTTAGATGGCATCACTGAACCAATGGACATGAGTTTGAGTAAACTCCAAGAGTTGGTGATGGAGAGGGAGGCCTGGTGTGCTGCAGTCCATGAAGTCACAAAGAGCTGGACACGACTGAGCGACTGAACTGAACTGAACTGAACTGAACATACAGGCGATAACTGAAGCCATGGCAATGGATGAGATTCTGGAAAAAGAGACTTGAGAATAGGACCTCAAGATTCAGAGTGTGTAACATTCTTGTGTTTTTCATGCACTGCATCTTTAAAATTAATTAAGACCATATTATAAATATTGTTTAGCACACTTTCAAAACAATTTTCTCTTTGCAAATTCATAGTGCACATTTATTGAAGATATTTCTCACAGATAACTAGATAAGCACAAACTCCTGTCCAGGGCCAATCTTACAGCTTGAAAGCTAGAAAATCAAATTGAGTAGACATTGAGCACTAATTATGTGCAAGGCAGATGGAGATTCAGTAGTAAACAAAACAGGCACCATTCTTGTGTTCATAGAGCTTATCTTCTAGCGCGGAATAAAATGGAAAATACAATGGAGTGTGATGAATGCTAAGAAAATTAATCGTGAAAAGCCACTTCAACTAAAGATGCAACAGGATGTGATTTAAGCGTCCTCTGTGTCACTCAGTTCAATTTTCTCTCAATTGTCACAAGCTAAGTTGCCAGAACATGAAGAAACTGTGTTGTGTGTTACTTTGCCCCGTGTGTTGTATAGTAAGAAAGCTCAGGAAGGCTGGCATAGAACATGGAGTTATTTGTCTTTCTGGGCCTGACTAGAGGCTCTGTTAAACCAAGCCTTGCAGTATGTTGGGCTCTAACTCTTTCACAGAGAACATCTCCATGAATTGTAAATTAATTTTATGCTTGACAGTCTGTTCAGTTAATTTTCCAGAAGCACTCACTGCAATTTAAGTAAGGACTTATTTACTTTAAGTAAGCACTCACTTACTTTAAGTCAGCCTCTGGACAACACTGAATTCCAGAAAAGGAAGAGACTCTTTCTCTCTTTCTTTCTTATCGTGGTAAGAACACTTAACGTGTTTGCATATTTCTTGAAGTTAAGAAGCCTCTATAAGTTGGCAGCTAGAGCCACCATGGAGCAGAAGATCCATAATAAGAAGCACAGTGAGACTGGACCAAATAAGGAGTCACAAGGACAAGTTATATTTGTAGGAAATAATCTGTCCCCAGTGAGCATTAGAGATGAGTCCAGCCTCAAGCAGCAGGAGAGAGGAGAGACTGTACTTTTAACACTGCCCCAGCTACCTCTTTTGAATGACTTGGGACTAAAAAAAAATTCTTGGTATCAGTGAAGTCAATCCTGGCCTTTGTTCCAGATGTGGTGGTGGTGGTTTAGTTGCTAAACTGTGTCCTACACTTGTGACCCCCATGGACTGTAGCCCACCAGGCTTCTCTGTCAATGAGATTCTCCAGATAAGACTACTGGAGTGGGTTGCCATTTCCTTCTCCTGGAGATCTTCCTGATTTAGGAATCGAACCCAGGTCTCCTGCGTTGCAGACAGATTCATTGTTCCAGATCATTCTTTCATTATTACAGATCATTGTTCCAGACGATCAATCTGCAGATAACTGGTTCAATAAAACTCAATATCCCTCAAAGATGGGGATTCAAAATAGAACTGGCACAAAAGGTAAACAGAGGTAATGCAGGGGGAAAAGGAGAAAAGGGAACTGAAAAATACATGGCAGATGAAGAAAACTCATATGAAGAAAGTAGGAAAAATTGTCAATAAATATTTCACCACGAATTAGAAAGTTTTAATGAAGCAATTCCAAAGAAAGGCAATGCCAAAGAATGCTCAAACTACTGCACAATTGCACTCATCTCACACGCTAGTAAAGTAATGCTCAAAATTCTCCAAGCCAGGCTTCAGCAGTACGTGAACCATGAACTCTCTGATGTTCAAGCTGGTTTTAGAAAAGGTAGAGGAACCAGAGATCAAATTGCCAACATCCGCTGGATCATGGAAAAAGCAAGAGAGTTCCAGAAAAATATCTATTTCTGCTTTATTGACTATGCCAAAGACTTTGACTCTGTGGATCACAATAAACTGTGGAAAATTCTGAAATAGATGGGAATATTAGACTGTCTGACCTGAATCTTGAGAAATCCGTATGCAGGTCAGGAAGCAACAGTTAGAGCTGGACATGGAACAACAGACTGGTTCCAAATAGGAAAAGGAGTACATCAAGGCTGTATATTGTCACCCTGCTTATTTAACTTATATGCAGAGTACATCATGAGAAACGCTGGGCTAGAAGAAGCACAAGCTGGAATCAAGATTGCCCGGAGAAATATCAATAACCTCACATATGCAGATGACACCACCCTTATGGCAGAAAGTGAAGAGGAGCTAAAGGGTCTCTTGATGAAGGTGAAAGAGGAGAGTGAAAAAGTTGGCTTAAAGCTCAACATTCAGAAAACGAAGATCATGGCATCCAGTCCCATCACTCCATGGGAAATAGATGGGGAAACAGTGGAAACAGTGTCAGACTTTATTTTGGGGGCCTCCAAAATCACTGCAGATGATGACTGCAGCCATGAAATTAGAAGACACTTACTCTTTGGAAGAAAAGTTATGACCAACCTAGATAGCATATTCAAAATCAAAGACATTAACTTTGCCGACTAAGGTCTGTCTAGTCAAGGCTATGGTTTTTCCTGTGGTCATGTATGGATGTGACAGTTGGACTGTGAAGAAGGCTGAGCGCCGAAGAGTTGATGCTTTTGAACTGTGGTGTTGGAGAAGACTCTTGAGAGTCCCTTGGACTGCAAGGAGATCCAACCAGTCCATTCTGAAGGAGATCAGCCCTGGGATTTCTTTGGAAGGAATGATGCTAAAGCTGAAACTCCAGTACTTTGGCCACCTGATGCGAAGAGTTGACTCACTGGAAAAGACTCTGATGCTGGGAGGGATTGGGGGCAGGAGGAGAAGGGGACGACAGAGGATGAGATGGCTGTGTGGCATCATGGACTAGATGGACGTGAGTCTGAGTGAACTCTGGGAGAAGGTGATGGACAGGGAGGCCTGGTGTGTTGCGATTCATGGGGTCGCAAAGAGTCGGACACGACTGAGCGACTGAACTGAACTGAACTGAATGAAGCAATTAAGCAACAGTTCAAGAAAAGGATGTCAAGACAAGAATGAGCTGAAATGTGAGCTGTCAGGCCTCAGGGAAAATGTAGAAGAAATTTAACAATCACAGAGATGAAGGCAAAAGTGACAGGGAAGAAAGAAACCTTAGCAAAAGTCTAGCAATTAGTGTCAAATCTATGCAAATTTAGGACGAAGACCAAAACAAAGGTAGTGATTATAGTTACAGAACAATATAATAGTGATAAACCCAGATGGAGTAGAAATGATTGAATTTGCAACAATTGGGAGAGAAAGAAAGAAAAAGAAAGTGAGAGGTAATGTAAATATGTTGATTTTCTTATCCCTAGGGCCAGGGTAGGGGGTGGAGTGTCAACAAAAATAACATTTAAAGCAGACAAATCTGGCAACAGGGGTCTAAATGTATTGAGTAGTCAAAAGACAAACACTAATATAATTCAATCAACTAAAACTGGGTATATGAAAAGAGGAAAGAGAAGGGAAGAAAAAGAAATGTATAATATATAAATAAGTATAACCATTGAATCATTATTTCTACTGTCCATGAAAAATGATGGCAAAACCTAAATATCTACACATAAGGGACTGACTAAATAATTATGGCATATTTATACAATAAAATACTATTGAACTATAAACTAAAAAGTAATTTTTATGTAGTGATATCAAGTGATTGACAAGATCATGTTTGTGAATATATATATACAAATATATATTACATATTTTGCTACATATCCCCTATATATAGATACACAATAAATTGATAATACTGCCTCTGATGGAGGAAAACTGGGTAGTGGGGACAGAGAGGTGAGAGAAAGATTTACAATGTATACTTTCTGTTATCTTTTGAACCACTAGGACGACAGAGGATGAGATGGTTGAATGGCATCACCAACTCGACGGACATGTGTTTGAGCAAGCTCCAGGAGTTGGTGATGGACGGGGAAGCCTGGCATGCTGCAGTCCATAGGGTTGCAAAGAGTTGGACATGACAGAGCTATTGAACTGAATTGAGGCTCATACTTATTTTTTTTTAACAAATTAAATCTATATTTAAGATGAAATATAAAGAATTAGTTGAGTTGTCTTTGTCCAGCCTTGTGGATATTATGTTATGGGAGATGACTGATAGATACTTTGTAGAGTTTCCTGACTCCATATTCATCTCTCTCTGTGCCAACCCCCTGAGGATTGAGGCAAACACATAGGGCAGTGTTTCCTGTTTGCCCACCTGTCCCCCTGTTCCCTGCCCATTCTTGATCCTGCTCTGCTGCAGTCTCATTTGCATGTAACAAGAATGATATTGTAAAAATATTTAACCAAACTATATCTAGTTCCCCCTGTAAATAATGTTCCCATATGGCCCATTCATCATTAAGATTAAATGATTAGGATTATAACCTCACACAAAGAGAAACGACCTACTGCTTTTACCTGAATCAAGAAACTTAAGATTCTCAAACTCATAATGATCAATTTATAGTTTTCCTGAATCCCCAAAGCTCTAATTACATATAAAAAGCAGACTTGGAATACTCTGACCATAGAGCTCTGCCGCAAGCTATAGAAAGTGAGAACTTGGAATCTAAACGAAGTGTCCATCAGAGAGGAACTCTGTGGAGCAAGAGCAGAGGAAAGAAGGGAAAACAGCCAACCACATGTCTCCTGGCTCAAATCAATCCCTAGATTGAAACCCTATTGGGTGGGGGTGGGCATTAGCAGGACCAGAGGACTTATCAGAAAATATTGGAGCACTAGGATTAGTTTCTTGTTTCCCCAGGCACAAACTTTGAAAAGTGTGGGGTCTGACCAAGGGAGAGAGTGACAGAGTGGAAAAGGCTGAGAGAGGAGCCTGGTGGGAACTTTCCCATCACTCTGCTTACCTCCATATGCCTGCCCTAGTTATGAAAGTCCCAGAATCCATTTACTACTTAACAGCCTGGATAATGAAAAATACAGGATTCTGGATATATAGTTACACACTGACATTACTCTTTGTGACTTGCAAATATTTATTCAGAGGGGAATTGTGTGACATAATTATTTGGAGTGCTTATTTGGGGTAATAACTTAAGCCATCAAACTACCCTTCCTTCCTTCAAAATCATCCTATTTCCAGATACCAATTACAAAGAACAGTAGAATACTCATGGTGAGACTAATGGAGACCTTGCCAGGGTTAAAGAAACATGATTGAGTAAACCAGAAGAACCTGTTTGAACTACTCCATTGCCAGAGGACAGGTAGGAAGAAAATCTAAAAGTAAAATGAAAAAAAAGAAAGGTCTATAGGGAGAGTTCTAAGAAAAGAGCATCGGTGGAATAATAGGGCTTAATGCCTTGTGTTTTTCCCCTACCCTCCTCTTTAGGAGTTTGATGGTGAGACACTTGACTATCACCCCACTTCACTGGTGTTCCAAAGCAGCAGAAACTACAGATATATCCAGTGTGCTGGCTCATGGAATAAGGAGAGCAGAGTCGAAATAGCATAGCATTGTAGGAGAGCTAAAGACCATGAGCCTTCACAAAGCAACAAAAATAGACCCCAAAATTGTGAAAGATCATTACAAAGAAAACATTCTGACAGAAAGGATCTAAATAAATGTGCCTAGATGGGAAAACTTTGAAGTTGCCAGTTAATCCATCAACTTAGCCCATTTCAATTAAAACATTAAAAACAGATTCTGCAATAATGACATTAGTGTAATTAATCACACCCTCAGAGAAAATTAAGCTAGCTCACACCAAATGTACACCCACATGCACACAAACACAAACCACTAGAAGGTTAACAAAGCAGCTTACTTTGAAAGGAAACTATTTGTATTAGAAGGAAATACAGTCAGTGTCTTCTAATAACCTTGGGCTGTCAAAGACTGTCCAAAGTAAAACAAAATTATAGAGCTCAACAGAAAACACTGAAAGGCACAGAAATCATAAATTCCTGAATGACCAAATACATCACACAAAAGGAAAATCAAGGGAAGTGATGAAAGAAACCATGGTGATTTCAACATATAACAATAGCCTTATTTCAAATGTAGACAATGACTACAGTGTAAATTGTAGAGCAAGTCTAAATATAGAAAATAAACTAGCTTTCTCTCACAAAATAAGGCAGTTGTGGTGAGGGAATAAACCAGTCCCATTGCGCTTGGCGCTAAAGCAGGCAGGGCAGGGAGTTCCTAAGTCTCCTGTGGGCCAGAACCCATCCTGAGATGGTATCAGAGGATAACTGACACCTGCTCACAAGCACCAGCACACCCTCCCTGACAACACGCACACCTCACTTGCCATGGATGACCCAGTAACCCAGAGGGTCTCTGACTCAGTGAGGGGTTCCTGGGAGAAAGGGGTGTGCCCCAAGAGGAATTCCACAGCAGGAAGCCACAGAGGGGCTGCTTGGCTGGGGGCGTGAGGTCCCAGAGGCGCCAACTATATATCATGAGAATGGAGTGCCAAGTGGTGCTGTGTGGACAGGTTATCTGTTTGGAAAAGGAGTCAGTTTGGATGATAGCTCCCACCTGCACAAAAGGAAATTCCAGGTATATCCTTGAGACAACCACAGAGGAGGCTGCTTTTGTAAAGGGGACACGGGGAAGGCCATCCTAAGCCACACACAAAAGCAAGGAGCAATAAGGGAGAATGAGCCTTCTGGGGAAGAGGAGGTCCTGAGCAAAGTGAAGGGTGGTGTGTGTGTGAGAGACAGAGTGAGGAGATGCATGTGGCATGAGGATCAGACAAGGGACTGGCCGATGCCCGGCAGGGCTGTGCTGCAGTGCCCATGCCATCTTAGACCAAGTGCTGCCCCCAGGAGAGGGGGGGCGGCCCAGTGCTCCGCACCGCTGCCAGACTCTTAGCCAAGAGTGCTGTGGTGGCCCAGCAGAGGGATTGACCTGTTGAGGGCTGTGCCTGTCCCCGGTGAGACTTCAGAGTGAGGGTACTGTGGTTGGAAGTGCCCCAAGCGTGGCACAAAGGGCCCGTGGGGATGCAGTCTGGGAGATGCAGGGGGTGTAGCAGGCAGGAAGCTGGATGCCTGCAAGCCACCCCACCCGGGCTTCTGTCAGGAGGGGTGGGGTGGGGGGTCATAAACAAAGTTCCCAGGACAGGAAGCAGGCTGGGAGGGTACTGAAGTTGCTGTAAAAGTTCGTACCTACAGGCACAAATGTAGACAAGATAATGAGGAAGAAGGGAAGCAGGGCTCTTTCTGGAGCCGGCCGGAGACAGTGTGTGGAGGCACTTCCAGACTTAGCCAAGACACAGCTTTGGCTGGGGCAGTCCCATCAAGGCAGGCACCACCCCCCCACCCCACCCCCTCCCCCGGCCCAGAGTGCGACAAGCTCCAAGCGTTGAGACCCCTGGCTACTGTCTGCCGCAGGGAAACCCGGCAGGGAACTTGGTGGATTGTAGCAGACAGGCGGGTCTAAGTTTGTGCTGGGTGGTCCCCGGCTGTCTCACTTTTGAATGAAGCGTGAAAGGGGGTGCCAGGCACCTTAGTCTTTCCAGTGCTGAAAGCCTCTGACTGTGCTCCTCAGGCCCTGACTGCAGGCATGCCTCTCGCTGCAGGTCCCTCCACATCTGAAGGCAGAACCCACAGGGAACCGGGTCCTGCCCTGGCACAGCAGCCGGCCAAGCGCGACTGAGGCCGGCCAGGGCCCAGAGCTTCCCCACACAGGGAGTGCTTCAGGGAGGGCAGTGCCAGCTCCTGGAGAGGGGTCGTGTCTTGGGCCAAGACCCCACTGTGGAGACACTTCAGGGCCGGCAGGCTGCCCTGTGACAGAGGTGCTCAGGAGGTGGGCAGAGCCTCCCAGCCCCTGCCTGAGATCGGAGTCAGTTGTGGCCTGAGAGGGCCTAGTGCCTGCCTCGGAGATGGTGGAGCGCTGCCTGTGGCGGGACTCAAGCGGGCACTCGGCAGGGTGCAGAGGAGGGAGCGAGCAGGTGGCCATTTGGGAGCCCAAGCCAGGAGCAAGCAGAAATGCTGTGGTTAGGGCAGAGGTGGCTGAGGCTGAGCAATAAGGCGTTGCTGAAGATGCCCCTGGCCAGCAGGCTCCACTGGACAAGGGGGTGGGGGGCTACCAGAGGGCAGTCCTGCCTGGCGAACAGACTGCCCCGCCCACCTGAGGCTGGCTAGGCACAAAGGGAGGCTCAGGTAAGCAGCTCTTAGAAAACAGGGCCCCAGAGCCAGCAAACGAAGCCCCAGCCTGGTGAACCTTGCTGGGGCTGTGGTGTCACAGCAACCCCAGTCACATGCTGCCCAGCAAGGCGCCAGGGCTTGAGAAGGGGCAGAGTTCTGGCAGGCCCCCATGGTCACTAGGCAGCCCAAACTGTGGGGGGCGGATGAGTCCAAGCAGGAGAGTGGCACCCCACCTGCACCCCCTGCCCCAGTCTCCCGGAGAAGGGAGGGAAACACTGAGATGAAAGTGTGCTCTGCACGGAGGAGGGCGGTCGGGAAGCAGTACACTGGGACACTGCTGATGACCGGGGCATGGTGTCCCTGACCCCAGGGGGCCAGGAGAGGGCACCTGGCTCACAGGCAGCACCGCTCAAAGGAAGCTTCTTGTCCCCCACGTGAGCCTGGCCTTTGAGGAGCAGGACCACTTCATGACACATCGAAACACCCAGGGAACCTGGCTTTGCTGACCCGGGGCTGAGGCTTGCTGGGCGGTGGAATGAGTTGCACAGATTCGTGGAGCTTTCAGTGTGCAGAGCCACGTTCTTCCTTTCCTTCCAGGGGTGCCGGGAGCTGGCATGGACGGCATGAATATGTGTCCTTCTGGGTGGACCAGGCAAGGCCATGCCACGCCCCTCAGCATCTGCCCTGCCACCTCGGGGATCCGTGGACGTCTCCATTGCCTCCTTCCTGGATCCCACAGCCGTACCCGGGAGAGGGCAGAAAAGCGGTTTCCCAGAGGAAGCAAGGGCCAAGCCTTCTCGCTCGGCCGGGAATTTGGGCTTGGCCTCCCAAGGAAGGGAGGAGGCCTGCAAGTACGTCGCACAGCTGCTTCTCGGGAGAGAGGTCACCACCAAGCAGGCCCTCAGCAAGTAGCAACTGTAACTGCTATAATTGTGCACTAAATGTCAGCGATGGGTTGCCCAGTGCGACGACAGGGACGCACAGGCCAACCCGAGGGTACTGACCTTCCTCTCTAGGCCAGCAGGCGAGTAAAGACACCTCCATCGAGGGAAGGACTTCTCTGCATCAGCCACGGTGCTGCCTGCTTCAAGGTGTTGCCTCTTCTAGTCCCCCAAGAGTCCTTCTTCATCCCACCCCCCACCCCTTCCCTGCCCCAGCCCCTCCCCCAGCCCCTTCTGGAGGCTCCCCCTGAACCCTGCAGCTCACTCTCCCCCAGTCTCCTGGGGGCACTGCTAAGTGGGCATCTGCCAGGAGCCAATGCCCCCAGTCAGTTAGCATGCATCATGTATTTTGGTCTTTCCCCTCACGCAGACTAGAGATTCAGAAACAAGTACCGTGTCTCCTTTCTGCCAGTCAAAGCACACAGCTTTATTGATGATACATAAAAATGCAGACTTGGTGGACAAGGTTAAGTCAGTACAGCACATAGAAGAGGGGTGTGCTTTTTGCTCAATAGGTATCCTTCATAGGCTCGCGAAGAAAAGAGAGTAAATGGAAAGGATCCCATCGAAGCAGCAACTGATACGTTTTTGGCACAAGCCCCCATATGGGTCTGGTCTCCCCAGCATGGCCCAGCTTAGACACCACAGGCCAGGCATCCCCACTGAGGCTAGAACATGCTGTTCTTGAACCACAGCCGGCAGCTGAAAGGACCCCTTTACCACAGGGAGAAGGCTGCAAGGGAGCAATTTACAATGCACATTGCCTGCAGACTGAAAAACCAAGAGGTTACTCAAAGCTCTGTGGGAAGCCCTGCCTGACCAGTAAGAGCGTGGTCCTGGATTTAGCAAATGCAACTTTCACCCAGAGGTGTGCTGAGCCAGCTAAGGCTGGGTCTTCAATAGCACCCACTGCAGAGTCTTTGAGAACAGAAGTGTGTGTTCACCCACGGACTGGGCTCTGTTTTGGAGTGGATCAGTCCCACCCTTCTGGAGGGGCCACTTAAGAGGCCAGGGTTTCTGAGAGGAGCTGTCTGTTTGTGTTCCTGATCAAGAGGGGCAGGAAGGGCCATAGCACTTGGGCTCTCAGCAACCCCCCGACACGGCTGGCTTTTCAGACAAACCCGTCAGGGGTTTCACAACCTGCCCCTCAGCACATTCACTTCCCTCTGGTATCAAAGGAAGCATCAAGCCTGAAACGGACTTGGCAAGCATGTTATTAATAACTGTCATGCTTATTAACAAATTTAATCCGGCCTGCTGCAGAAATGAGTTGCAGCAAAGTGACACAGTCTCCTGATGCACTTGGCTGATGCACATCTTCATCTGGCCCTGATTTTCAACACCTGCATTCAAGTTATCCGGGGCACACAAAGCCTTTCCTTCCTCAACAGCAGGGTCGGGAGTCGGGATTGTGTTTCCAGCAATGGAGAGGCTGGCCAAATGACTGTTGATATCATGGCTAAATGAAAAACCGGCACCCTTGGGCTCAGCTAACAACACTTTTCCCTGAATGAAAGGCCCCTTGGAGAGGCCAAGAGCACAACTGAAATTTCTAGTATCTTAAGCATCACTTTTAAATAAAAATATTCTCCGTTTCACTAGGGAAATGTGAATTTTCTTCATTCAGGCCCTTTCCTCTTTGACTGGCCCTAGGTTCTTATTTCCCATGTCACATGTCACCCTCATCCCCAGGATTTGGCATTCCATGGGTCTTCGAGTGAAGACTAGACCCCTTATCCACTCTTATCCATATGCAGTTCCCTACAATTCTGCTTGTTTCTCACTGTGCTTACATCCTTTTCTGATTAGTGGGTGAACTGTAGCAACTTCTAGTTCTGCCCTCTAGAAGTGCTTTTGCTAAATCACGAACTGGATCACACTTATATCTGTGACAAGTCACAGGAGGGTCTCACTCTTTAGAAAGCCTGTGGCGGATTCATGTTGATGTATAGCAAAACCAATACAGTATTGTAAAGTAAAATGAAGTGATTTTAAATTAAAAAAATAGAAAATAAATAAGTCATCTTATTGTAGTGTTCTAGGGAGGAGACTGTTGGATGTTCTTTGCCTGGACACAGACTGCACTATCTGCCATTTGACAGGTTACTGGCGAAAATGCAAATATATAGAGCTTTCTTGAGTCTCTGTAGATATAAATGTCAACACTCAGCTTAGTTGATTTTCCAGCATCAAATTCCTGTTAATTTTCAAATGTTTCTCCTCCGGCATTTATCTCCCTTAAGCTGGATCCCACTGTTTCCTCAGAGGTACAGCATTTAACTTTTCTAGCACCCAAGTTAAGAGGAGAAGAAAACAAAGACTGGGAGAGGTTACTGAGTTGCCTCTTGACCCTGCATTCTGACTCCAACCTCCCTCCTCCTCCCTTTCCTTATCTCCAAGAGATCACAATGTCTGGAGCTATTTCCTTCTTCCTTTGCCTAGATTTATGTCTTCATGTAAACACACAGAGAATGGAGATCAGTAGATATACAGGCATATGACTGCCCTCTCTCCAGAGTGAGAAATCTGGCTTTCAAATTTCTTCCATTTGACAATCTTAGGCACACCCTCTATCCTCCAGACCCTTTCATCACCTCATGGCTTCCCCACAAAGGCCCGCATTTTCAACTCCCTGCTGCCCCAGTCACTCTTGACTTTGTTTTCTTCTTTCAAATGGCCACTATTCTGTTCTACCCATCATTTCTGTTCCATAGACTCTGCTTACCAAGAGCCAAAAGGACTGAGGTTAAGTAATGCTTTTGAAAGGGGTTCTTGCCTGGAGAATCCCACGGACGGGGGAGCCTGGTAGGCTGCCCTCGACGGGGTCGCACAGAGTCAGACACGACTGAAGCGACTTAGCAGCAGCAGCACCAGTAGTGAAAGAGAAGGTTCTGGTTTCAGGCTTGACTCTACCGCCATCTTCTGACTAGTTCAGGCCTCACATTTCCTTGAAGAAACTCATCAGCTCACTTCAGTTCAGCCGCTCATTCCTGTCCAACTCTTTGCAACCCCATGGACTGCAGCAACCAGGCCTCCCTGCATCACCAGCGCGTGGAGTATACTCAAACTCATGTGCATTGAGTCGCCGATGCAATCCAACCACCTGATCCTCTGTCGTCCCCTTCTCCTCCCGCCTTAATCTTTCCCAGCATCAGGGTCTTTGCAGTGAGTCCGTTCCGCACATCAGGTGGCCAAAGTATTGGAATTTCAATATCAGTCCTATCAGTCATTCAGTGCAATAGTAAGGACTGATTTCCTTTAGGATGGACTGGTTGGATCTCCCTTGCAGTCCAAGGAACTCCCAAAAGTCTTCTCCAACACCACAGTTCAAAAGCATCAAATCTTCGGCGCTCAGCTTTCTTTATACTCCAGCTCTCACATCCATACGTGATAACTGGAAAAACAATAGCCTTGACTAGATGGACCTTTGTTGACAAAGCAATGCCTCTACTTTTAATATGCTGTCTAGGGTGGTCATAACTTTCCTTCCGAGGAGTAAGCATCTTTTAATTTCATGGCTGCAGTCACCATCTAAAGTGATTTTGGAGCCCCCAAAATAAAGTCTGTCACTACTGTTTCCACTGTTTCCCCATCTATTTGCCATGAAGTGATTGACCAGATGCCATGATCTTCGTTTTCTGAATGTTGAGCTTTAGGCCAACTTTTTCACTCTCCTCTTTCACTTTCATCAAGAGGCTCATTAGTTCTTCTTCACTTTCTGCCATAAGGGTGGTGTCATCTGCATATCTGAGCTAATTGACATTTCTCCCAGCAATCTTGATTCCAGCTTGTGCTTCATCCAGCCCAGGGTTTCTCATGATGTACTCTGCATATAAGTTAAATAAGCAGGGTGACAATATACAACCTTGACATACTCCTTTCCCGATTTGGAACCAGTCTGTTGTTCCATGTCCAGATCTAACTGCTGATTCCTGACCTGCATACAGATTTCTTGAGATTCAGGTCAGACAGTCTGATATTCCCATCTATTTCAGAATTTTCCACAGTTTGTGGTGATCCACACAGTCAAAGTCTTTGGCATAGTCAATAAAGCCAAAACAGATGTCTTTCTGGAACTCTCTTGCTTTTCTGATGATCCAGCAGATGTTAGCAATTTGATTTCTGGTTCCTCTTATCACAGCAAACACCGTCTTGCAACAACAGAAGAGAAGACTCTACACAAGGACATCACAAGATGGCCAACACCAAAATCAGATTGATTATATTCCTTGCAGCCAAAGATGGAAAAGCTCTATACAGTCAGCAAAATCAAGACTGGGAGCTGACTGTGGCTAAGATCATGAACTCGTTATTGCCAAATTCAGACTTAAATTGAAGAAAGTAGGGAAAACCACTAGACCATTCAGGTATGACCTAAATCAAATCCCTTATTATACAGTAGAAGTGACCAATAGATTCAAGGGACTAGATCTGATAGACAGAGTGCCTGATGAACTATGGATGGAGGTTCATGACATTATACAGGAGACAGGGGGTCGAGACCGTCCCCAAGAAAAAGAAACGCAAAAAGTAAAATGGCTGTCTGAGGAGACCTTACAAATAGCTGTGAAAAGAAAAGAAGCAAAAAACAAAGGAGAAAAGGAAAGATATACCCATCTGAATGCAGAGTTCCAAAGAATAGCAAGGAGAGATAAGAAAGGCTTCTTCAGTGATCAGTGCAAAGAAATAGAGGAAAAGAATAGAATGGGAAAGACTAGAGATCTCTTCAAGAAAATTAGAGATACCAAGGGAACATTTCATGCAAAGATGGGCTTGATAAAGGACAGAAATGATATGGTCCTATGAGAAGCAGAATATATTAAGAAGAGGTGGCAAGAATACACAGAAGAACTGTACAAAAAGATCTTCATGACCCAGATGATCACGATGGTGTGATCAGTCACCTAGAGCCAGACATCCTGGAATGCGAAGTCAAGGTGACCTTAGGAAGAATCACTACAAACAAAGCTAGTGGAGGTGATGGAATTCCAGTTGAGCTATTTCATACCCTAAAAATGATGCTCTGCAAGTGCTGCATGCAATATGCCAGCAAACTTGGAAAACTCAGCAGTGGCCACAGGACTGGAAAAGGTCAATTTCCGTTCCAATCCCAAAGAAAAGCAATGTCAAAGAATGCTCAAACTACCACGCAATTGCACTCATCTCACACGCTAGTAAATAATGCTCAAAATTCTCCAAGTCAGGCTTCAACAATACGTGAACTGTGAACTTCCAGATGTTCAAGCTGGTTTTAGAAAAGGCAGAGGAACTAGAGACCAAATTGCCAACATCTGCTGGATCATCAGAAAAGCAAGAGAGTTCCAGAAAGACATCTGTTTTGGCTTTATTGACTATGCCAAAGACTTTGACTGTGTGGATCACCACAAACTGTGGAAAATTCTGAAATAGATGGGAATATCAGACTGTCTGACCTGAATCTCAAGAAATCTGTATGCAGGTCAGGAATCAGCAGTTAGATCTGGACATGGAACAACAGACTGGTTCCAAATCGGGAAAGGAGTATGTCAAGGTTGTATATTGTCACCCTGCTTATTTAACTTATATGCAGAGTACATCATGAGAAACCCTGGGCTGGATGAAGCACAAGCTGGAATCAAGATTGCTGGGAGAAATGTCAATTAGCTCAGATATGCAGATGACACCACCCCTATGGCAGAAAGTGAAGAAGAACTAATGAGCCTCTTGATGAAAGTGAAAGAGGAGAGGAAAAAGTTGGCCTAAAGCTCAACATTCAGAAAACGAAGATCATGGCATCTGGTCAATCACTTCATGGCAAATAGATGGGGAAACAGTGGAAACAGTAGTGACAGACTTTATTTTGGGGGCTCCAAAATCACTTTAGATGGTGACTGCAGCCATGAAATTAAAAGATGCTTACCCTCGGAAGGAAAGTTATGACCACCCTAGACAGCATATTAAAAGTAGAGGCATTGCTTTGTCAACAAAGGTCCATCTAGTCAAGGCTATTGTTTTTCCAGTTATCACGTATGGATGTGAGAGCTGGAGTATAAAGAAAGCTGAGCGCCGAAGATTTGATGCTTTTGAACTGTGGTGTTGGAGAAGACTTTGGGAGTTCCTTGGACTGCAAGGAGATCCAACCAGTCCATCCTAAAGGAAATCAGTCCTGAATATTCACTGAAGGACTGATATTGAAACTCCAATACTTTGGCCACCTGATGTGAAGATTGAAGGCGGGAGGAGAAGGGGCTGACAGAGGGTGAAATGGTTGGATGTCATCACCGACTCAATGGACATGAGTTTGAGTAAACTCCAGGAGCTGGTGATGGACAGGGAGGCCTAGCATGATGCAGTCCATGGGGTCACAAAGAGTCAGAGACAACTGAGCGACTGAACTGAGCTGATAATTTCCAAGAAAGGAACCTGTCTTCTCCTGGAGCAATTATTTCAGTTTATGCTCCTTTATCTTCTCTCAGAATATAATGCAACATCCCATCATTTCACTTCCCCTCCACTCAGGCACTGATATCTGCCATCTTTCTTGGACCCATAAAAATGCAAATTTCTTGAAATAAGGCATAGAGAGAGAGATAATTTAGATACTTTTATATCCTTTGCTTATTTTCTTGGAAATACTGTCTTATAAAAGATATACACATTTTTATCTGCATAAGGAGTTTTCTAAAGTGATTTTTGCCTAAATGTCACCACTGGTTATTTCAGATATATATTTAAGGCATAATACATTCTAGGTATTGTGCCAAGTGCTAAGGTCAATAGGACATCTAGATGAACAGATTTGTTTCTTGGTAATTATCACCCAGTTTCTCAGACAGGTCCCTACAAGGCAGCATTTACTTTGCTGAGTTCACACACTCCAAGATCTAGATTAATTTTGTCTTCAGACTAAAATTATGCACAACTGATGACCATATGCACAATACAAATGCATACATATATTCACCAAAAGACAAGGATAAGAATGTTCATAGTAGCACTATTCATATTACCTCCAAACTGGAAACACCCCAAATATCCATTAACAGTAAGAAAGATAAATGAAATACAGTAAATACATGTGTGTTGCATGGTAAGTCACTTCAGTCATGTTCAGCTCTTTGCAATCCCATGGACTATAACCTGAGATGCTCCTCTGTCCATAGGATTCTCCTGGCAAGAATACTGGAATGGGTTACCATTTCTTCCTCCAGGATATCTTCCTGACCCAGGGATTGAACCCCCATTTCCTGTGTCTCCTGCATTATTAGGAGGATTCTTTACTACTAGCACCACCTGTAAGTGGTGTTTATAGTCATAAATGGCAATGAGTATTATATATGCAACAGTATGGATTAATCTGACAATGTTAGCAAAAATTAAAAGAGACACAAAAGAATACATACTGTGTGACTTCGTTTACAGAAGGTTTAAAACACACACACATGAATTCAGCAACACGTCAAAAGCTCATACACCATGATCAAGTTGGGTTTATTCCAGGGATGCAAAGATTCTTCAATATATGGAAATCAATCAATGTGATACACCATATTAACAAATTGAGAGATAAAAACCATATGATCATCTCAATAGGTGCAGAAAAAGCTTTGAAAAATTCAGCACCTATTTATGTTTAAAACTCTTCAAAAAATGGACATAGAAGGAACCTACCTCAACATAGTAAAGGTCATATATGATAAGCCTACAGCAAACATTATTCTCAATGGTGAAAAACTGAAAGCATTCCCCCTAAGATCAGGAACAAGACAAGGGTGTCCACTTTTGCCACCTTAAATCAACATTGTTCTGGAAGTCCTAGCTACAGCAATCAGAGAAGAAAAAGAAATAAAAAGGAATCCAGATCAGAAAAGAAGTAAAGCTCTCATTGTTTGCAGATGACATGCTACTGTATGTAGAAAACCCTAAAGACAGTATCAGAAAATTACTAGAGAATTGATATTGTGAAAATGACTATACTACCAAATGCAATCTACAGATTCAATGTGAATCCTATCAAATTACCAATGGCATTTTTCACAGAATAGAACAAAAAAAAAATTCACAATTCATATGGAAACACAAAAGAACCTGAATAGCCAAAACACTCTTGAGAAAGAAGAGTGGAGCTGGAGGAATCAACCTTCCTGACTTCAGGTTATACTACAAGGCTACAGTCATCAAGACAGTATGGTACTGGCACAAAAACAAAAATATAGATCAATGGAACAAGATAGAAAGCCCATAAATAAACGCATGCACCTATGAGTACATTATTTTTGACAAAGGAGGCAAGAATATACAATGGGGCAAAGACAGCCTCTTCAATAAACAGTGCTTGGAAAATTGGACAGCTACATGTAAAAGAATGAAACTGGAACACTTTTAACACCATACACAAAGATAAACTCAAAATGGATTAAAGACCTAAATATAAGATCAGAAACTAGAGGAAAACATAGGCAGAACACTGATGACACAAGTCAAAGTAAGATCCTTTATGATGCACCTCCCTAGAGTAATGGGAATAAAAACAAAAGTAAACAAATGTGACCTGATTAAACTTAAAAGATTTTGCACAAGAAAGGAAAGTATAAGAAAGGTGAAAAGGCAACCATCAGAATGGGAGAAAATAATAGCAAATGAAACAACTGACAAAGGATTAATTTCCAAAATATACAAGCAGCTCATACAACTCAATAGCAGAAAAACAACACAATCAAAAAATGGAAAAAATACCTAAATAGACATTTCTCCAATGAAGACATACAGGTGGCTAACAAACACATAAAAAGATACTCAACATCACTCATTATTAGAGAAATGCAAATCAAAACTACAATGAGATATCACCTCACACCAGTTAGAATGGCCCTCATCAAAATGTCTACAAACAATAAATGCTGGAAAGAGTGTGGAGAAAAGGGAATGTTCTTGTGCTATTGGTGGGAATGTAAATTGACACAGTCACTATGGAAGATGGTATGGAGACTCCTTTAAAAACTAGGAATAAAACCACCATATGACACAGCAATCCCACTCCTAGGCATATACCCTGAGGAAACCAAAATTGAGAGACACATGTATCCCACTGTTTATTGCAGCACTATTTACAATAGCTAGAACATGGAAGCAACCTAGATGTCCATCAACAGATGAATGGATAAAGAGGTTGTGTATACACAATGGAATATTACTCAGCCATAAAAAGGAACATATTTGAGTCAGTTCTAATGAGGTGGATGAAACTAGAACCTATTATACAGAGTGAAGTGAGTCATAAAGAGGAAGATAAATACTGTGTTCTAACACATATATAGAGAATCTAGAAAAATGCTACTGAAAAATTTACTTACAGAGCAACAATGGAGAATCAGATATAGAGAATAGATTTATGGACATGGGCAGAGGGGAGGAGAGGGTGAGATGTATGGAAAGAGTAACATAGAAACATTCATAACCATATATAAAATAGAGAGCCAATGGGAATTTGCTGTATGGCTCAGCAAACACAAACAGGGGCTCTGTATCAACCTAGAGGGGTGGGGTGGGGAGGGAGATAAGAGGGGAATTCCAAAAGGGAGGGGATATATGTATCCCTATGGTAGATTCATGTTGAGGTTTGACAGAAAACAGCAAAATTCTGTAAAGCAATTATTCTTCAATAAAAATAAATTAATTACACACACACACACACACAATTACACACACACAAAACTAATCCATGGATTTAAAAGTCAGAATAGTGGTTACCCTTGGGATGCATTATTGACTAAATGGGGGCATGAGGGAAGCTTACAATGTGCTGTTTCAGTTTTGTGAAAATTTATTGAGCTGAACACTTAGGGATTCGTGCACTTTTCTGAATACATGGTATGCTTCTAAAAAATTGTGTTAGGGAAATGGTGGACGAATAAATGAAATCAGTCCTTCTGCTGATCTGGAGAAGTTGAATACAATATCGTTTTTTACTTCCCTGAAGGCACTAGAGATGATGAAGAATACCTGGTTCAGAATATGAGTGGGAGAAGTTGAGCTTAATGTTAGGGCCACTTTCTTCAATGGCTCATATTCAGTTATTGAAGGAACTGTTGAGAGGCTATGTAGAGTTTTGGATAGTCGTGGGGACTCGAGAGACAGATGTTAGAATCAAAATCTTACCAAGAGGTACACCTGGTAAACCCTAAAAATCTTTGGATTGTGATGCTGAAAGAGCTGCACCTCAGAGTCAGAGTGAAAGAGACGTACACAGGCTTTTACAAGGACTTTAGTTTAACTTTGAGTAGGCTCAACCACCGGAAGTTGGATTAGGATAATTTCAAAGTGCTAATATCTCTAGATACCTGGCAAAGACAAATACAAATTCTCTAGAAATAATATCAATCTCAAATTTTTCTGAAGTTTCATAAAATACTATATCTAGCACACAATAGAAAACCATCAAGCACACAGGAAGACAAGTCAAAATTAACAAAAGTCACCAGAAATGACAGACAATAGAAGAAGACTCATTGGGGCTTCAGATATTAGAGTTCTCAGACATTAATTTTAAAAAAAATGCTTACTATGCTTAAGAAGATAAGAGACAATACAGAGAATTTCTGCAGATAAATGAAAACTGTTAAAAAGTATAAAGCAGAAATTCTAGACATAAAAAAATAATCTCAATCAACTGAATGGAAAGATTTAACAGCAGAGTACATATAGATGAAGAGAAAATTATTGAGCAGGAAGGTAGGTTGGAAGAAACCATCCAAAAAAAAAAAAAATGCCAGAGTCACAAAAGAGTGAAAAATTAAGAGTGGTTAAGAGACAGAGAAGACAGAAAGAAGATGCAACATACAAGTACTTGAAATTCAGGAAGAGAGGAAAGAATGAATGAGGCAAAAGTAATATCTGAAGAAATAATGGTTGACAATTTTCTGAAACTTTCCAAAATGTCAAGCTACAGATTTAAGAAGCCATTCAAATCTTGAGCAGGATAAAATTTAGGATTAGATGATGTGGTCTATTTTATGCTTTCATATATACTTATTTTGTATATTTCCACTGAATTTTCTTACAGTTCTTACAGTTTTATATCTTTTTGGAAACTATGTAATACACAATATGTGGCATAAATGCTACAACTACTTTCTCCAGGGTCAGTGTCAGAAACCATTAACTGGTCATCTGATAGAGGCTGGTGCAATAAAACCGTTCTCAAAGTGCACTCTGTTGGGAAGTAATCCTCTATGGTTTCATCATGTGCCTGCACATATTCTGAGCAAGACACTTACCATCCATTGTTCTGAACTATCTTTTCATGCTTGTATAGCAAACAGCCTTGAAGATATAGTATCTCCCTCATGAGCAAAGGGAAGATTTGATAGTAAGGATAAAAGACTCAGATTCTTCAAGCCCTGATTTCTTTCGTAACACATTTGTGCATGTGCCAATGTCACTTGATTCTCTTCATATCACCTGCTGGGGATTGGGATCCAACAATTGATGTAAAAATGGGGTTCAGGATAGGGGGACACATTTGCGTCTGTGGCTGATTCATGTCAATGTATGGCACAAACCATCACAATATTGTAAAGTAATTATCCTTCAATGAAAATTAGTTAATTAACTAAATGTTTTTAAAATGCTGATGCTCCAGTTCCTGCTATTGATGTGAGTAATAAATGGTCTTTTATCTCTGAAAAAAAAAAAAAAGAGGATGTGGTATATAAAACAAAAATGGACAGAACTGTAAGAAATAATAGAGGTACCCAATAATAGTGGGAGATTATAAAATGTCTTTTTTGGGTAACTGGACAGAATAAGTAGATAAAAATAGCAGAAATATTGAAGATCTGAACATGATTAGAAAACACGACTCATTTAGTTCAGTCCCTAATTGGTATAATACCACATTCAACAATCACAAAAGATTCAGTCAAAAACATATGGAACGTATACAAGGCTCACCTAATTTCACTATACTTCCCTTTCTTTCAATTCACAGATGCTGCATTTTTTACTAATTGAAGGTTTGTGGCAATTCTGTGTCGTTTATTGGTACCATTTTTCCAACAGCATTTGTTTACTTCATGTCTCTGTGTCACATTTTAGTAATTTTCACACTAGCTCAAACTTTTTCATTATCATTTTATTTGTTATGGTGATCTGTGATCAGTGATCTTTGATGTTACTATTGCAAAAAACTAAATAAATACAACTCCCTGAAAGAGTTGTCTAGAGTTTTAGACATAACTCCATTGCACACTTAATAGACTGTGGTATAGTGTAAGTCTAACCTTTATCTGCACTGGGAAACAGAAATATTCATGTACCTTGCTTTATTGTACTATTCATTTTGTTGTGGTGATCTGGACTTGAACCTTCAATATCCCTGAGTTATGTCTATGTCAAAATTGATCTTACACTGGGACATAAAGCAAGTGTTAACAAATTTCAAAAGATTAAAACTATATGGTGTGTGTTCCCTACCCATGATGCAATAAACTAGAAATCAATAATAAAAATATGACTAATAATCTGCATATTTTTAGAATTAGGAAATACATTTATAAATAACCCATGGGTCAAAGAAAAAAATCACAATTAAAATTTGAAAATATTTTGCATGGGATGGTAATGAAAATATTATATTCAAAGTTATAAAGGATAGTTTGTTTCTGGCTATGACAGCCTACTAACAGAAGGCCAATCCTGTCCTTTTGAAGCATAACAAAAGCTGAAAAATAAATTGTAATTATATTTAAACAAATTAAATTGTTTAAAGACACTGGAGAGCTAGGAAAGCAGCCAGAATTTGAAGTATCAAATCATGGCAAGAAGGGAAACTTAAAGGAGTAAAACATTTGACACCAATTTTCCTCTTAAGGTATTTGTCAATTAATAATCAACATGGGTGGAAAGGCTGAAAAATAAGCTACTAAGAGTCAAAAACCTGAGTAGAACTTTCAGCAGTTATACAGAGTTAAGGATTCAAAATCTAAAACTTAGGGCTACTTACACATCCAGAATTTGATGGGCTAAGATCCTGGAGAAACGAAATTATAAAGAAAGGAAACAAGCAGTATGAGCTGATTTTCTCCTGGAGGCATTCATCAGTTCTTAATAGATGTAGAGTTAGGAAGAAAAGAAACCAAGTAGAAAAAGGCAATTAAGAGTCTAGGAAGATAAACTGAGCTATTTGGCAGCTTCCTAGTATATGAAAGATAAAAATTGGAGCTTGCAGATTTCCAAAGGTGGAAGACCTGATAAATTCCCTAAGCTGTCAGTAAGAACCCCTGAAGAATTACACCCTAGATGAATGCACTGGAAACAGAAGAGATCAAAGATCAAAATCCAATCTCATACTGTATAGCACAGGGAACTATAGTCAATCATGGTGGAGAGGTCTGACAGAATGTGGTCCACTGGAGAAGGGAATGGCAAACCACTTCAGTATTTTTGCCTTGAGAACCCCATGAACAGTATGAAAAGGCAAAACGATAGGATACTGAAAGAGGAACTCCCCAGGTCAGTAGGTGACTAATATGCTACTGGAGATCAGTGGAGAAATAACTCCAGAAAGAATGAAGAGATGCAGCCAAAGCAAAAACAATACCCAGCTGTGGATGTGACTGGTGATAGAAGCAAGGTCCAGTGCTGTAAAGAGCAATAATGTATAGGAACCTGGAATGTTAGGTCCATGAATCAAGGCAAATTGGAAGTGGTCAAACAAGAGATGGCAAGAGTGAACGTCAACATGCTAGGAATCAGTGAACTAAAATGGACTGGAATGGGTGAATTTAACTCAGATGACCATTATATCTACTACTGTGGGCAGGAAACCCTCAGAAGAAATGGAGTAGCCAGCATGGTCAACAAGAGAGTCCAAAATGCAGTACTTGCTTGCAGTCTCAAAAACGACAGAATGATCTCTTTGTTTCCAAGGCAAACCACTCAATATCACAGTAATCCAAGTCTATGCTGCAACCAGTAAAGCTGAAGATGCTGAAGTTGAACGGTTCTATGAAGACCTACAACACCTTTTAGAACTAACCTCCAAAACAGATGTCCTTTTCATTATAGGGGACTGGAATGAAAAAGTAGGAAGTCAAGAAACACCTGGAGTAACAGGCAAATTTGGCCTTGGAATATGGAATGATGCAGGGCAAAAGCTAATAGAGTTTTTGCCAAGAGAACGCACTGGTCATAGCAAACACCCTCTTCCAACAACACAAGAGAAGACTCTACACATGGACATCACCAGATGGTCAACACCTAAACCAGATTGGATTATATTCTTTGCAGCCAAAGATGGAGAAGCTCTATACAGTCAGAAAAAAAAAAAAAAGACCAGGAGCTGAGTGTGGCTCAGATCATGAACTCTTTATTACCAAATTCAGACTGAAATTAAAGAAAGCAGGGAAAACCATGAGACCATTCAGGTATGACCTAAATCAAATCACTTATGATTATACAGTGGAAGTGAGAAATAGATTTAAGGGCCTAGATCTGATAGATAGAGTTCCCTGATGAACTATGGAATGAGGCTCCTGACGTTGTACAGGAGACTGGGATCAAGACCATCCCCATGGAAAAGAAATGCAAAAAAGTAAAATGGCTGTCTGAGGAGGCCATACAAATAGCTGTGAAAAGAAGAGAAGCCAAATGCAAAGGGAGAAAAGGAAAGATATACCCATTTGAATGCAGAGTTCCAAAGAATAGCAAGAAGAGATAAGAAAGCCTTCCTCAGCGATCAGTGCAAAGAAGTAGAGGAAAAGAACAGAATGGGAAAGACTAGAGATCTCTTCAAGAAAATTAGAGATACCAAGAGAACATTTCATGCAAAGATGGGCTCGATAAAGGACAGAAATGGTATGGACCTAACTTAAGCAAAAGATATTAAGAAAAGGTGGCAAGAATACACAGAAGAACTGTACAACAAAAAGATCTTCATGGCCAAGATAATCACGATGGTGTCATCACTCACCTAGAGCCAGACATCCTGGAATGTGAAGTCAAGTGGCCCTGAGAAAGCATCACTATGAACAAAGCTAGTGGAGGTGATGGAATTCCAGTTGAGCTATTTAATATCCTAAAAGATGATGCTGTGAAAGTGCTGCACTCAATATGTCAGCAAATTTGGAAAACTCAGCAGTGACCATGGGTCTGGAAAAGGTCAGTTTCCATTCCAATCGCAAAGAAAGGCAATGCCAAAGAATGCTCAAACTACTACACAATTGCACCCATCTCACACACTAGTAAAGTAATGCTCAAAATTCTCCAAGCCAGGCTTCAGCAATATGTGAACCGTGAACTTCCAGATGTTCAAGCTGGTTTTAGACAGGCAGAGGAACCAGAGATCAAATTGTCAACATCTGCTGGATCATCAAAAAAGCAAGAGAGTTCCAGAAAAATATCTATTTCTGCTTTATTGATTATGCCAAAGACTTTGACTCTGTGGATCACAATAAACTGTGGAAAATTCTGAAAGTGATGGGAATGCCAGACCACCTGACCTGCCTCTTGAGAAATCTGTATGCATGTCAGGAAGCAACAGTTAGAACTGGACATGGAACAACAGACAGGTTCCAAATAGGAAAAGGAGTACGTCAAGGCTGTATATTGTAACCCTGCTTATTTAACTTATATGCAGAGTACATCATGAGAAACACTAGGCTGGAAGAAGTACAAGCTGGAATCAAGATTTCCGGGAGAAATATCAATAACCTCAGATATGCAGATAACACCACCATGGCAGAAAGTGAAGAGGAACTAAAAAGCCTCTTGATTAAACTGAAAAAGGAGAGTGAAAAAGTTGGCTTAAAGCTCAACATTCAGAAAATGAAGATCATGGCATCTGGTCCCATCACTTCATGGGAAATAGACGGAGAAACAGTGGAAACAGTGTCAGATTTTATTTTGGGAGGCTCCAAAATCACTGTACATGGTGACTGCAGCCATGAAATTAGAAGACGCTTATTCCTTGGAAGGAAAGTTATGACCAACCTAGATAGTATATTCAAAAGCAGAGATATTACTTTGCCAACCTAGGTCCATCTAGTCAAGGCTATGGTTTTTCAGTAGTCATGTATGGATGTGAGAGTTGGACTGTGAAGAAAGCTGAGCACCGAAGAATTGATGCTTTTGAACTGTGGTGTTGGAGAAGACTCTTGAGAGTTCCTTGGACTGCAGGAAGATCCAACCAGTCCATTCTAAAGGAGATCAGTCCTGGGTGTTCTTTGAAAGGACTTATGCTAAAGCTGAAACTCCAGTACTTTGGCCACCTCATGCAAAGACTTGACTCATTGGAAAAGTCTCTGATGCTGGGAGGGATTGGGGGCAGGAGGAGAAGGGGATGACAGAGGATGAGATGGCTGGATGGCATCACCGACTCGATGGACATGAGTTTGAGTGAACTCCGGGAGTTGGTGATGGACAGGGAGGCCTGGCATGCTGCGATTCATAGCGTTGCAAAGAGTCGGACACAACTGAGTGACTGAACTGGACTGATAGTGGCAAATAATCTGAAAAATAATATTTGTGTATATATATATATATATATAACTGAGTCACTTTGCTATGCACCTGAAACATTGCAAGTTAATTATATGTCAATTAAATATATATATATATATATAAAGAAAAATAAAGTCCAACTTCAAATTAGTTCAATTCTTGATGCTTAAAGTATTGATAAGTTACTCTTATACTGCCTTCCCAAAGCCAAAGCAAATCTTTTCAAATCAAGAAAAACTCAACTATTTTTTCTAGAATTTTTCATTCATAATGTTTAGTACTCAAAAGCATATCAAGAGATACTAGAAACAAATTTTTAAAGGAGTAAAAGAAACAATAGAAATGGACCTGTAAAAGATTAAGCTATTAGAGGTATCAGGCATAGACTTTAAAGGAACTGTAATAAATATGTTCAAGAAAACCTAGAACAAGAAAGACAATTTCACCCAAGAACTGAAATGTCCTGGGAAAAGCATCAAACAGAAATTCTCAAAGTAAAAATGTAATAGTGACCTTCAGTTTCAACTCTAACATATAAAAAGTTTGAAAGTCCTCGTTACTCTTCTTATAATAAGAAAAAAACGTTGAATAAATAGGAAATCAACAGCTTTTCTAAGATACATCAGATAATTGAGCTCACAGGGCAAAACAACACCTCCAAAGTCTGGAGATACAGGAAGAATCACAGTTACAATGAGATTACTTGAAGCAGAAAGCTCAGGAGCCAGTACCTGGTCAGAACATCTTAAATGGTCATTTTGAATTGCTACAGAATGGATGTGGACTAGTTTAAGAGTAAAAATCTAGGGGTAGGGATACTTTTGGGAGGGTCATCACATTTTCATTATTTTTTTATCTGAAGGAATCCAACAGGTTATTACAACAAAGATCAGAGAAAATTTCCCTCATGTTTCTGTCAGGGGGAGGGGAAAATAACCATTTTGAATTATGCCCAGGGGAAAAATAACTGTTTTGAAATACATCCAAAATATTCTCCATAACAAAGGCTATCCTGAAAAGGAAACTATTTTACTAGGGCTTTATCTGACCTAGGGGAAGGGCAACTGGCTGGCTCCAGCTCCATCTAGACTTCCTGTCTCATGTAAAGGGAGAAAAAAAGCACCATTAATCAACTGGATATAATTAACATTTGTAGAATATTTAATCCAACAACAGCAAAAACTACACATACTTCTCAGGCTTACATAAAATATTAACCAAGAAGGAGCACATTTTAGGCCATAAAACACACCTTAACAAGTTCAAAAGTAGAAAGCATACAAAGTATTCTCTCAGACCACATGGAATTAAACTAGAAATCAATAACAGAAGGATGCAAAATCTCAAAATATTTAAAGATTAAACAAATACACTCCTAAAACATGGGTCAAAGAAGAAGTCTCAAAAGAATATTTTAAACATTTTTAAATAACTGAAAATGAAAATACAACTTATCAACATTTATGGTATCCAGTGAAAACAATGCTTAGAGGAAATTTATAGAATTTAATGCATATACAAATTTCCCTTGCTTTTTGAAAGTTTGCTTTATACTACTTGTGGTTTTTGTTTTTGTTTTACAAAAGACCTATATTAATACTTGTTTTCACTAACTGAAAGAAATCCAAAGGCAATTTTTGCTTTTATGGAAAAAAGGTGACGAGAGGAAATAGCATTCAGCATTTGTTTTGCAGCAAGCTGAGCTATTATGGAGGCAGCATTTACCCCAAGCAGTCAGAGTAGCGTTCACTGCCAAGCTCCTTCCCTGTGAACCACACTCACCGTCTCAGCACCGAGCTGCCGTAGCTTTGTACTGTGCCACAGCACAGAGGTTTATCTCGATCTGTTTTGTGTGTCCATTAATAATAACAATATTTATTCTAAGATAATTGGCCCTCACTTTAAGCCATTTTGGCTTGTGAGAGGTTTCACATGAACATTCTACTTGTGGACAGCAGGGGACACCTGTATTAGAAAATAAGAAAGAGGAGAGGTGTGGCCAAATTAGTAGGATTATGGAAGCCTGTGAACTCACCTCCTCCCATGGGAGCATCACAATTACAGCCTTTACAGAGCAAATATCCATGGGAATGACCTGAAGACTAACAGGAAATAGTTTCCACAATTGAAGATACAAAGAAGGAACTACAATGAGATGGGCAGGAGGGGAAGACACACAATACAGCCAAAACTCACGTCCCTGGGTAGGTGACCCACAAACGGAAGGATAAACACAATCACAGATGTTCCCCACAAGGAGCAGAGGATCTGAGCCCCATGTTGGGCTCCCCCAGCCTAGGGGTCCTGTGTCAGAAAGAGGAGCCTCCAGAATGTCTGGCTTTGAAGGCCAATCAGGCTTGCAAACAGAAGAGCCTGAGAGCTATGGGAACAAAGATTCTGCTCGTAAAACTTATGCAGCTGTTTTTGGGAGTTGTTTTTCCCACAAGAGCACTGATGCTAATGAGGACCATTTTGGAGTCCTCGAGGAAATGGCAACCCACTCCAGTATTCTTACCTGGAAAATCCCATGGATGGTGGAACCTGGTAGGCTACAGTCCATGGGGTCGCAAAGAGTCCAACACGACTGAGCAACTTCACTTTTATCCTCTAGCCTATTTGTACCAGGGGCTTACTCACCACCAGCACACAGGCCCAAGTCCTGGGACACCACAAGCTGAGGAGCCATCTATTTGCGAACATGGCCTCACCTACTAATTGGCTGGCACCAGCCCTGAAAACCCTCAGGCATGCGCTCAGCTGCACCAAGACCCAGCCCCACCTTCCAGTGGGTCGACAGCCACCATAAGAGGCAGAGAGTGGTAGTCAACCAGACCAGGAGCCAAGCCTACCTACCAGCATGCCCACAATAGGCAACCCTATCACAACAGAAGGGTCCAAGTAGTTCATTCCCAACACAGGGATCAAACCTTGGTCTCCCACATTGCAAGCAGATTCTTTACTGTCTGAGCTACCAGGGAAATCCAAGAATACTGGAATGGATAGCCTATTCCTTCTCCAGGGGATCTTCCCGACCCAGGAATCAAACCATAGTCTCCTGCATTGCAGGCAGATGCTTTACCAGCTGAGCTACCAGGGAAGCCCCCAATATGGGGTAACCCTAGAGCGCATAATTCTGGTGACCAGAGAAGAATCCACTGCTGTGATCTACAGGACATCTCCTACATATGGCCACTTCTCCAAGACTGGGAAACACAACTGACCTACTGAATACATAGAAATAAACAGAACAGTTAGACAAAATGAGCAGACAGAGGAATATGATCCGAAAGGGAGGAATAAGGCAAAGCCTCAGAGGAAGGAAAGATAAAGCTAAGTAAAGATAAGCAATCGATCTGATAAAGCATTCAAGGTAATGACTGAACTCTGGAGAAGGATGAGCACAGTGAGAATTTCAACAAAGAGGTAGAAAAAGAAGAATCAAAAAGCTGATGAAAAGAATTGCACATATATATGCATATATATATATAACACCCAAGTCACTTTGCTATATACCTGAAACTAATACAACATTGTAAATTAACTGTACTTCCATTAAAAACATTTTTTAAACTTTTAGCTATCCAGAAATGAGAAGCTTCCATAATTTGATTAAAAACTACCTACAAAAACAAAGGAACAAATATCATAGTTAATGTTAAAGTATCAGGAGCTTCCACGTGCAATACATAACAAGAAAAGGATGGCCACTGTCACCACGTTTATTTGTTACTGTGCTGAGGATTCTTTGCAGCGCAACAAAGGAAGAAAAAGAAATGAAAGTTCAAGAAAATTGAAGAAGAAGGAAGACTATTTGCATACAAAAGTATTACATATGTAGAAAACAAAAAAGAATCTATGAACAAACTATTAAAATTAAATTATTTCAACAAGATCATGCAACACAATGTCAGTATAATTTTTACAATCAGCTCTATTCCTATATCAGCAGCAAGAAATCAGAAAATGAAATTCTAAAAACTAAGTCACTTAGAAATAGCATTGAAAAACTTCCAAGTCTTAGAAATATTAATAATTCAAACAACATACCTGGAAGACTGAAGATGGAAGCTCAGACATTATTGAAAGATGTTAAAGAAGACAGAATTAAAGGAAGGAATATGTCATGTTAATGGATTGGAGAACTCAGTATTGTAAATATGTTCTGGTTCGTGCTAAGTCACTTCAGTAGTATCCAACTCTTTGCCACCCTATGAGCTATAGCCCTGCAGGCTCCTCTGTCCATGGGATTCTCCAGGCAAGAACAGGGGAGTGGGTTGCCATGACCTCTTCCAGGGGATTTTCCAGACCCAGGGATCAAACCCGTGTCTCTTACGTCTCCTGAATCAGCAGGCTGGATCTTTACTAATAGTACCATCTGGGAAGCCCCTGTAAATATGTTAATTCTTTCTAAATTGATTTCTAGATTAATTGCAATCCCAATTAAAATCCAAACAGCTGCAGTGTGTGCATGTTTCAGTGTGTGTGCATAAATTGGCAAGTTTATTTTGAAAATCTATATGGAAACACAAAGAGCCAAGAATAAGAGAATACTGAAAAGAAATAAAGATTTATACTACAAATATCTAGATGTATTATACTTTATTTGTATAACTTAGAGGTAGGAAAGACTTTCCTCAGAATGAACAAAAACCCAGAAGCCAGAAAGGGAAAATATGAAAAATTAGATCACCTATAGATGTTCACCTATAAAGGGAAAAAAAAGAATAACACCAAATGAATTAGATATCAATCTACTTTGACAGCACTAACATCTAGCTAAGTCAGCTCACCCCAATTCCCTGAGCACTAAATAAACAACCTTCTGATCATAATGTGGTTCCTGATGTATATCGATCTTAGGGACAGAATATTCTGAGCAACCATCACTAAGAATCTGTTCTACTTGGTAATTACATTTCTTAGAGTAACATAGACTCTCTCTCTTTTTTTTTTTTTTCAAAATGAAAACCCACCCAATTTAATAACGTTACGTCCATGTGCAAACTTAGAAATACTCAATAAACAGAAGGTTCTAATGCCCAAAGATATTTGTACTACACTTACTCTTTCACTTTTTAAAATGTAAATGGTCAACAAGGGTCAAAGAGTTACACTTAGCCCACTGTCAGTGCTGGATCAAATTCCTTTGATATGAACCTGTTAGAATGAAGTTACCCCTCCAATAAGGCTTCTTTCCCATTCCCTCCATCCCCTCAGGCTTATCCCCAAACCCAACAATGTCCAAGCCCTTAACACAAGGCCTGAGAAGGACAAGTGGAGAGGGAAAGGCATGGAGATATACATCTCTGAAAGCAAGGATGTGTTATCCTGCTTGATACCACACCTCAGGGGTCAATATCCTAGTCTTCTGCACCCAGAGATGGCAGCATGATAGTTCTGGTTTAAAGGCAAGAAGAGCCACAGTTTGAACAGAGAAATAAGGGGGAAAAATCTTCAGTCTGGGATATGATGAAGAATGAATGTAAAATGTTAGCATTGAAAATAGTCATAATCATTCTTCAGAAAACCAGTCTCAAGAGAATACAGTAGAGAAATTAACCAAACAGAGGCATAAACACAAAATTTCCCTGAACCACATCAATTTGCTAAATCTACACTTGAATCTCTTTTGAAACAAAGCAAGTGAAATATGAATTTAAAAATAGAAAACAAGTTTCCTGAGCCTTGAAATATTATGCTTTGGGTGACAATTTATAAGAGAACTATATTCCATCTTTGTAAAATTGCCTTTGAACACACTTGACTGGAATAGATCTACTCAAATTCCTAAAATCATTGGTGTTGTTCTGTCACAAAGTCATGTCCAACTGTTTGCAACCCCATGGGCTGCAGCATGCCAGGCTTCCCTGTCCTTCACTATCTTCTGGAGTTTGCTCAAATGCATGTTCATAGAGTTGGTGATGCTATCTAACCATCTCATCCTCTCTCTTCCGCTTCTCATCCTGCCCTTGGTCTTTCCCAGCATCAGGGTCTTTTCCAGAGAGTCAGCTCTTCATATCAGGTGGCCAAAGTATTGAAACTTCAGTGTCAGCATCAGTTCTTCCAGTGAATATTCGGGGGTTGATTTACTTTAGTAGTGACTGGTTTGATCTTCTTGCTTTCCATGGGACTCTGATGAATCTTCTCCAGCACCACACTTCAAAAGTATCAATTCTTTGGCACTCAGCCTTCTTTATGGTCCAACTCTCATATCCATATATGACTACTGAAAAACCATAGCTTTGACTATATGGACATTTGTCAGCAAATTGATGTCGGCAAAGCTTTTAAATGTGCTGTCTAGGTTGGTCATAGCTTTTCTTCCAAGGAGCAAGTGTCTTTTAATTTTGTGGCTGCAGTCACCATCCGTAGTGATTTTGGAGCCCAAGAAAATAAAATCTGCCACTGTTTCCACTAAAATCATTGGATGAGATAAAAACCAAAATAGAAGGATATCTTGAGTTTCTAATTTCCTCAGTTTCCAAGAAACTGCCATGCTTTCTAAAGAAAGGTCACTGGCTCCTCCCTGCCCCCATGAACTGCCACAATCACGGCTACTATACTAGAAGGGTGCCCTTCCCAAAATGTTTGAGTGGCAACCTCTGATGTGAAAGTATCGGGACATCAGAGTGTGGCTGGGCCGGCCCTGTGTCTTCCCTGGACCAGGCAGTCACACGTCTGTCTCACACAGCACTTCCCACAGTCCGGGTGATTCAGTTCCAAATAATACCAGGCATGGCACATCAAGATTCATGCAATGCACATAGGGCTGTTCCACACTAAGACCGGTGCTTTCTCAGTCTCTGTTCAACAACTGTCCGAAAAGTCTTGGCACCCAGCCATACATACCCAGGGTCATCTTGTTACCACAGCAACGATAATTATCATTCTGCATCAAATGCCCATTGGTGCATGACCTGGTGTCATGGAAATGAAACGATCACCCCCAAAAACCCAGAAGCACAAAGAGACTACTGTCAATGGTCTCTCAGAGGAGGAAATAAGAGAGAAGTGTGAAGGAGGGAAAGGGAAGGAGAATGGGAAGGGAGGAGAGGATGAGAAAAGAGACCTGCGCAGCAGATGGACACTGGTCAGGCCTGTGCCCCTGTGGCAGGGCGGCTTTTTATTACCCAAGTTCACCTCATTGCCACCCCAGGTCAAAAAGTCACTCAGCACTCCAAGTTCAAGTTATCAATATAGTTTTTTTAATTATTATTATTTACTCCAATCTCCAACTATTCGCCCTACCTGACACATATCAGTATCTTTGTTTCTCACCCACCCAAGCCTCACCTATAGGCAACTTCTAAGACTACTCTTTCTTCTACATCTTGCTGTGTGGGTATCTACAAAGTTATGTAATCAATATACAGAACCTCATCTCCATCTCTGTCTTCATCAAGAGGAGTTTGTGCTGGGTATCTATGGAGGCATTATACTGATGTTTGGCTCTATAATGAGGATTTAAAAGCGAACAGTTGCTCATATTTGGAAGGCCACAGGCTCTACCTCTTGCTGAGTCATCTTGAGAATCTTATCTACATCTCATTTCTTCTTTAGCAAAGATATAATATTTACTTGACAGAATTACTGAGATTAAGGTGGAAGTGGGAAGGAAATATATAAAATGCTAGTGTCTGACAAGTGCTAGGTACCACCCACCTCTTTTCTTCTATAACATACATGTCTTTGATATAAATACCCTGCTTACAAAATTTGAGTAATATTATTCTAATTGCCTTTTCCCTAGTAGGAAACTTTCATTTTTATCAGTTTTGCAATAATTGGGAGCCCACCCAATTCACGAATGGCATTTTAGTTAAATGAATATGCTGCATTGTTACCCTGAGTGAAGAAGACTACTTCTTGAATAAAAGGATCTTTAGATCTTTCTAAGGTGTTAAGGACCTTTGGAAGGTCAGTAGCACCTAGAATATGATCAATTTTATAGGGAAAGTTGAACTTGCCCTTTTGAACAGGCCATAACAAAGCTGGAGTCCTGGTGTTCTTAATTCTGGTCCTTCCCTTGGACTTTCCACTATCCTTGCTCCCAGCCCTAGCTCCATTCCTCACAGGGTGGCAGCCTCCACCCAAATCAGATTCTCTTGACTTAGACATTCCTTCAGTAGGGTGAGTCTGAGGACTACCCTCAACCCTCTGCCACTTTCCTAACTCAAACTACTGCAAAATTTCTTATCAGTAGAAAGTGATCCTTATCATGGAACAAATGCATCTTCTGTGCATTAAGTATGTCTTTACATAGTCTCATTGACAAGAAACAATGTCATTGATCTAAGACGCCTCTGATTATTAGATACATCATTATTTTATAAACTACTGAGAATGAAAAAAATACTTTTATTTAAACTTTGACAAGACTGTAAGACCTATCATAACCTCAGAAATACTAAAACTGGGGGGTGGGGTAAGGAAATATCCATCTTATGATCAGTGAATACACTGGAGCTACTTAGTGCCATGATAATATTTAACATAAACACAAAATTTGACTCTCAGGTCACTAAGTGACACTTGAAAATACAGAGCATACTTACAATGAATTTCTTTAATGAAAACAGAACACTTAAAAATCATTTATAAGGAATATATTAAATCCAGAAACATGTATATTTCCAAAATTCCACCAGCCCTACTCTTAGAAACACTTATGCTTCATGTCTTCATGTCTAAACCCATACAATGCTGTAAAAATTGATGAGATGGAATTGAGGAACAAAGATCCTATTTCTTGGAGGAATGTATCAGTTTATTTAAAATCTACTAGGCCAATAGATACACAAAAAGGTACTCAACACCTACTAATCATCAAGGAAAGAGAAATCAAAACCTCACACCTGTTAAAATGGGTATCATCAAAAAGACAAGAGATAACAAGTGTTGATGAGGACATGGAGAAAGGGAATCCTTGTGTACTGCTGGTGGAAATGCCAGTTGGTACAGTCACTATGGAAACAGTATGAAAGTTCCTTAAAATTTGATAAACAGAACTGTCATGTGATCCAGCAATCCACTTATGGATATATGTCCAAAAAAATAAAAATAAAAAGATCTAAAAAGATATCTGCACACTCATGAGCATTGCAGCATTATTCAAAATAGCCAAGATATGAAAACAATCTACGTTTCCAACAACAAATGAATGGATAAAGAAGATGCGGTATATATACCACAGCCATGAGAAAGAAGGAAACCTTACTGTCTTCAACAACTTCAGTAAAATTTGAGGGCATTTATGCTAGGTGAAATTTCAGACTGTGTAAAATAAAATGCTGTATGATATCACTTGCATGTGGAATCTAAAAAGACAAACTCAGAGTAGAGTGGTATTTACTGGGAGCTGGGAGGTGGAGGAAATGGGGAGATATTGGTCAAAGGGTATAAATTTCCAGTTATAAGATTAACAAGTCCTGGGATCTAAGTTATAACATGGTGATTATAGCTAGCAATACTGTATTATATACTCTTAATATTGATAATGGAATACATTTTAACTGTTCTCACCAAAAAAAGAAATGGCAATTATGTGACAGAATGGAGATGATAGCTAATCATTTTGATATAGCTGAAGGAAAATATTTAATATTAAATTCATTCATTGTTACTCATAGCCATTTTTCATATTTTGGTATATAACCTTTAAGAAATTATAATACATGTAAATATTTTATGTTTATAAAAAATTGAATATAGTATATGGTAATGCAATTGGCTATTCCACCTAAGATTATATGCTGAATTTTTTCCATGTAAAAAGCGTAGTTGACCATCAACATTTTCAAGAGTTAAATGATGTTTCAATGCATAGACATACCTTAATTTCTTAGCCAAGTGCTTATTTCAAGACAAATATCTGTAGGGAGAATCTCTGGGTCAAAAAGCAGGCACATCTTGAAAGCTTCTGAAACATGTATCCAGATGGATCTTGTACCAAGTATGGTCCCACTAGCACAGTTTGAAGGTACCCCTCCTCCCACACTTCACCACACTCTGGGATGGAAGGGAGTTAGATCTCCAGTACAGACCGCCTCAGTGGTTCCATAAAGGCCTTGCCCCAACTAACCTTGTAAAGGAAAGCTGATAGAAACACTAAAAATTATTATTTATTCTATTTTCTCATAACTTCAGAGTAATAACTAATGTATTTACTCCTATAGATACCAGAGTTGGACAAAAAGAGGATGTTTTTCTATCAAATGCCCTCAGGACCCTACAATGAAATTGTCCCTTTCTGTATGTTCCCAGGATAGGTTGCAGCACTTCTTCATTCAAAGCATCTCTCGCATCCTTCCTCCCCTTGCCACTCCCACAGTCATCAGTGAAATTTCACACCTTTAGCATCTATGACTGAAATATGGTGATAAATTCCTTATATGACGTTGCAATCTCCAGTGGCTTCACCTGTCCCTACCCCAACTCTGACTCATTCTGCACACAAGTCAGTCATATAATTTCCCTTTCATCCTGTCATTCATTCCTCTGGTCACAAAAAGGCTTTGGTGTCTCCCACGGGTGGGTGGAATCCTACATATACACCTCAGTGTAGAAATTGGGGGTCCTCCGTGCATGGGACTCACTCCAACTGCTGGACTGTATTTCCCATCACCCCCTCCCCACACTGTATTCCATGCAGGCCAGCCTCTTCTGGGAAGTTACAACCGCCATGCCTTTCTTCCCACAACTTCTCCCTCCTCCAATGCTCTTCTGCCCTGTTCTTATCCCATCTTTCATGCCCACTACTTAAGCATCCCCTCTTTGGAGGAGAGCATTGTTTCTTGCATAAGTTTCTGCCATAGGAAAGAGCTGGCCATGATTAGAGGCTCCCAGTTTTGTTACCACCATTTTGTTTCCATACATCTTGCTTTTCCATATGTATCATCAACTCAAGAACATGATAATTTTTTGCTGATTAAAACACAGAACTTTATTGATGAAACACAAGATTAACAGATGTAAACCAATACAAAAGTATAGTTTATTTGTGGTTAGGTTGCTGTCAGTTTAAGTAAAGAGAAAAAATATCTCAGTCTAGGTAGCAAGATAGAATCAATAAATGCTTTCTTTGTACAAGCTCTAGTATTCATCTGGCATCCTTAAAATGATCTAGCCTAAAACAAACCATCACAGTCAGCATCACTGTTGATGACATGTAATAAGTCATTATTCCAAAATAGCAGCTGAGAGGATCTCTTTGCCATATAAGCACAGTGAAAAATAAAGAATTTACAAAATGCATTGTTTCCAACTTCAAACTAAAAAAATTTCCTTGATATTTTTTTGGGACAGACTCCCAATTAGAGTTTGGTCAATACCTTTAGGACTTTTACTTTCACGACCAGATCACTGTGATTTGCTAATGCTTTGATTTTCTTGACACACACTCCAGATTCTTTGAATAAGAAAAAAGTGAACTTCTGCTGAATTCTTTCCTGGATGAGGCAAGCCCTTCATTTTTTATGTTGTCATTTATATTCTCGAATAGGGTAAGGATATTAAGAAGAATCTCTCTGTCCCATTCTTTATTAAAGAGGGAAATCAATTCTGACGGCACTTTACAACTCACCAGTTCTCTTGTCATGGCTGGATTTTCAGTAAAGTTTATGATTAGTTTCATAATCTGAATCTTGGTGAAGTAATTTCCCAGGAATAACAAAGCAAAAAGTCTGGAAAAGAATAGGAAAGCAAATGCTGGTAATGATTAGTCACAGTCATGTTGGTTAACAGTCTTAGACCAGCCATCTGCACAGCTGAGTCCAAACGACAGATCATGGTGTCATCACACACTTGACTGATATATGTCTTAATCTTGCCCTGATTTTCTGAGTTCACACTCAAGTTATTAAGGGCATTGTATGCCTTTTCCCTAATAATGGGATCTTTCGTTTTTATCAGTTTTGCAATAATTGGCAGACCACCCAATTCACGAATGGCATTTTGGTTAAATGAATATGCTGCATTGTTACCCAGAGTGACCAAGGCTACTTCTTGAATAAAAGGATCGTTAGATCTTTCTAAGATGTTAAGGACCTTTTGAAGGTCAGTAGCACCCAGAATATCATCAATTTTATAGGGAAAGTTGAACTTGCCCTTTCGAACAGGCCATAATATAGCTGGAGCCCTGGTGCTCTTATTTCTGGTCCTTCCCTTGGACTTTCCACTATCCTTGCTCCCAGCCCTAGCTCCATTCCTCACAGGGTGGCAGCCTCCACCCCTGACTCCTGGGCAGGGAAAACCAGGTGCGAGAGCCCTGGTCCCAAAGATGGTACCCAACTTGGCAGCTTTACCTGCCTTTGCACTTGCCTGTTGCTTCAGGGTGCTGAAAAGAGCCTTTGCCTTGGCCTCCAGGCCACCTCCACTCTCGGCCTTTGAGTGGGCCTCTGCCTCTACATCAGGTCCACTCTTGAGTTCCACGGCTACCTCAGCCTTGGCCTTTGAGTCACCCTGAAGTCTGGCTCCAGCCCCCGCCCCAGCATTAGCCTTAGCTCCTTTCCCAGTCTCTGAAATATCGCGAGATTCCTCCTCCTCAGCGTCGTCCTCGTTCCAGATCACCTCGTTCTCATCTCTTCCCAGGTCAGCCTGTATACACAGTAGCAGGCTCCAGCCCCGATCACCACACCAGCAGCCACGCAGCCAGCTTCCCGAGTTCGGCCCATGATACAGGGAGTGTCTGGAGGACTTGCTCTGGCTGGAGGAGTGCTCCCAAGTCGAAATGCGGGGGAGATGGGGCTGCGGAGTCTTCAGCTACAGCCAGCAGGCTCTGCTGCAGCTACAGGTATTTGGGGACATAAGAATAAAAGATTTAAGGCTTCAGTCTCCTCCTTTTGCGCCTTTGCATGCAGACAGACTGACCTACAGACCTACAAACAGCCCAAACAAATAGAGACATGGCAGGGACTCAAAACGAGATCACTGATTCCTTTCTTCAATCAGAAATTTCGGAAGTTTCCCACCTCCAGATTCTCCAACGTCTTCTTCAACTACCCCACTCCAGTACGTTAAATTTAATACAACTAATCAGTTCCCTACCTCCCCTGCCCGTGCAGATGTCCTGGGGGCAGAGGCACCCCCACATACACCCGCACAGGTCCAGGCAGTTTCTTCCTTCGATTTCTGGTCTGGAGTAACAGCGATTTCCTGCAAACCTGCGTACAAAGCGGGTGGGGAGCGTGGAGCTGAGCGCTCAGGGGACAAACAGATGAACCTCACCCAAGATGGGACACACGTTCCTCTCTGGCATCACTGGCCCTAGTCCTGCGGAGCCCAGTATTTCCCATCTTCGGTTACCCTCCCTCCTCACTGAGCTGCGCCTTCGATTTGAAAATTTGTTTTGACCCGTCACCCCTCCCCTACTCCGTTCCTACGACCTCCTCCAAACCTCCACCCTACCCCATCCCCCGAAAAAGTCACCGCCTTCGAAGGTGACTGCCACAACTCCTTCCCTGTAACAAAATGGACGGTGGTGGAGCCAGAGTGAGGATCTAGAAGCCAGACAGGCGTAAAATGCACAAAGCTCTCGAACTCCATCCTGGCCTCTGCCACCCCCACCATCTCAGAGGTACCAGGATACTCCTACCCCGGCCCATTACATTCACTGCTCCGGAGCAATTTCCTTCCTTCCTTGTCTAGGTTTCCGCCTCCATGTAACCTAAGAACTGACAACTCTGGGACCGAAGAGTAACTTGGAGTAAGGTCCTCCCTACCCCCACCCCCACCCCAGGACTCTCGCAGACACCTACGTCCTCCCAGCCACTTTTTCCCTGCAGAGCGCTTTTTTTGCAAGCTCTGCAATGATCCAGAGAGAAAGAGGAGTATGAGAGGGATGTCCACAGGCCCACTGGAGTTTTCAGTCTTCACCTTTCTCCACCCCAGGAGTCCCTAAATAGTGCCACCACCTTCACTCTGACCTACTTGTTTCAGGGCAATTTTCCTCTTCTTCCTGCTCCTAGGGTTGAACTGGCCTTCAGGCGCAAGATCCACAGACACAGACAGCGACACGGCAGAGATGGGATGGCTAGGCAGACAGAACAGGACTTCAGACAGTCCCAATACCAGCTTTTCCGAATCCAAGGTCCTCGTTGTCAAACGGATTTCACTTTTGGTCTTTCACCCTACCCCCACTTCTCAGGACTCTGATAACAGCAGCCTTCTCCAGCAAGGGCGTCCATCCACCCCAGCCCCCAGCCCCGAGTCTCAGCCCCAAGCCCAGCCGTCAGCCATTTTCCCAGGAAAAACCACACCCCTCTGGAACAACTGGAAAGAGGAGAGGCGGGGGCGGGGGAGTGCGGATAACCGGAGAAGCGAAAGAAAATCCCAAGATCTGATTTCCCCTCCCTGATGCATTCGCGGCCCCTAAGACAACTCCTTTCCTGGCGCGCTGTCATATCCTATTTCCTGTATCAAATAGCAGGGAGGTAACTGGGAGTCAATAATGCGCCCGGGTTAAGGCGAGAAGCCCAGCCATCCTCATCCTTCTAGGAGTCGGGGGCAATCCCACCTTTACACGGACCTGCTGGGCTTCAGGGCAGATTCTTTATTCCTTTGCTCGGAGTGGTACAGCGCCCTACTGAAAGACACGGGGAATGACAAGACAGACGCACAGCTCCAAGATTCTTGTTGCTAGATGGAGCCGCACACTGGACAAGAATCTTAACACGGGTCCTTCCCGATACAAGGCCCTGGATGTCAAAGGTTTCAGGTTTCCCCTCTCCTGGTCTGGGATGTCCCCTGGAATCTGGCTCCCAAGTGTCCACCATTTTTGTTCTTGGAAGTGCCGAGGAAATAGTGCAAGGGTGTGGAGAAAGCGAGCGTGTCCCTCGGTCGTCTCCACCCTCCGCTACCAGCACCGCGGGAATCCCCCAGGCAAGAGCCCATCCACACAGAGACCTGCGGGCAGCAGGGCAGAGTTACCTCCTTCTCCTCTTCTCCTGGCCACAAGCCCGCCCGCCTTCGAGGTGAAAGGGAGATGGCAACCGGACCAAAGTAAGACCAGGATTAGAAGGACGTCTGCAAACGTCTAGCTCCCGCTCACGTGAGAGCCACGTCACTCGTGAGCTCAGGACCCCAATTACCACTCCCACCAGCAGTGCGGCAGGAGCTGGCCCACCCCCCTTCCTTCCCCTCCACAGCAGGTCCTGCCACTCATGTTCCTCTGCTGATCCCAGAAACCAGAAGTAGCTTCTCTTGTAGTTGGCATTTGCTTTTCTTTGGTTAACAGAGACAACATCTGTTCCCATATCCATCGGTCTTTTCTTACTCTTTGAGAAGTAATTTTTCTCTCCTTTACTCCGTGTCCACCCACCTCTCCCTTCACCTCCACCCCTTCCCAGCCTCAAATGAACAGCGTCTCTCCTACACCTTTCTACGAAATTAGATTTAAGATTTCAGAAAAGGAGATGGGCAGTGGGAGTATCTTACTTTCTTAAACTTTACTGTTCATTTTATAAAAATCAGTAATGCATTATTCCTATATAGAGAAAATGATGCTAATTTTGTTTGAGTGGAGAAGAATTTAAGTGTGAGGGAATAACCCCAAAGGCCTCATTAATTTTATTATATTTATTTCTAACACAAGGAAAATGTTTCCACTGGTTACAGTAAAAAGAAGCTTTCTAAATATAGAAAGTTTCTAAATATAATACAGTTTTAAAATTGAAAACTGTTATTTTTCACGTGGTCTATGTATTAGTCCACAAAGATGACTGGTTGTCTAATCTTGGCCATTTTAAACAAATGATCTATTACTTTTTCAAATTTTGGGTCAACTTACGATTTGATAAAATCAATACAATCATATCTTGTTTGATTAAAGAAAGAAATACATTCAGTTACCTCAAAGTTTTGACTGACTGCTGTGTGACCTCGTGATTTTATGGCTTTTCTGAACACCTGTCCCAGATCAACTGTTTATCTACTGGGCTTCCCAGGAGGCTCGGTGGCAGAGTCCACCTGCCAATGCAGGAGACACAGGCTTGATCCCTGGTGGGGAAGATCCCTTGGAGGAAATGGCACCCCACTCCAGTATTCTTGCCTGGAGAATCCCATGGACAGAGGAGCCTGGCAGGCTATAGTTCATGGGGGTTGCAAAGAGTTGGATTCAACTTAGCAACTAAACTACCACCTACTATGGCTAAAGAAGTTGAGGGTGTGAGAGATGGAGAGATTGTCCCTGCCTTGTCAAGAGGGGGGAGGGAGGAAGGTGATGCCTTCCCACCTCCCCTATGTTCCAGAGTTTCTCATCCTCTGCATTCTGGCAGCTGACTCTCTTTGCTCAGTCCTACATGGACAGGTGTCCAAGATGGTAAATGCCACTAACCTGAGTAAACACCTTAGACTTCCTTTCTCCCCCATACTTCACATTCGCACAGAGATAACTCAGGGATGCAGAGAAGGGACTGCTGTTCCCACCTACTCCTGCAGATTTCCATGAAGCCTAAAGAAGCAATTGCCGGGGGAAACCCCAGGCCTGCCAGCTCTGCTCTGCCCTGATTCACGGTGGCCCAGTTATCCTTGTTCCTTATGCTGTCTGCTGATATCACCTGACCTGAGAGATGCAGCCTGCTGGCCTCTCACCTCCAGCCTTCTTACCTCAGGGCATCCAGGGGAACCCAGCCTTGTTGCTGGGTCACTGCCCGCAGCCCACACTCACCTTGGTGCCCCCTCAGCCATAAGTACACCTCTCCCCACTGACTGTCCTGATAAATGTAGAGTAGATGTTCTCAACTGGCCGCCTCTGTGTTCTACCTAAAATTGTATCAAAGTCATGTAGATGCATGTGTTCATTTTAGTTCAGAGAAGGGTCATAACTCTCATCAGATTCTCATAGGCATCATTTATGACTTAAAAAATCGAAGAAGAAAAAAAAGATATATCCCTTTAGTGGTAATCAACCTCTGTTTTTCTCTCTCCCACATTATACACATTCTTTATATTTTTTAATGTGCAAACAACGCAGAAACGTATAAAATGGAATGTGAAAGTTCCCTGTTATGCCTGTTTCACCAGCAATTGTTCGGAAAGCAATCACTTTTAACAATCTCATTAAAGTGCAGTGAATCTGCACTTTAATTTTAGAACTGATATCTTTAAAAATTGGTTCTTTCTATCCATGTCAACCGCTGCTTGTTTAGTTGTGGAGCTGTGTCTAACTCTTTGAAACCCGATGGACTGCAGCACACCAGGCTTTATGATCGTCAATAAATTTTATGTTTCTTCAGGTAGTTCATACTCATTACTTGCTAAGTTTATTCTTAGGTGTTTTCTGGTTTTGTTGCTTTGGAGGGATGATATTCCTTTTATGATTATATTTTCTACCAGGTTATTCACAAAGGAAATAATTCTGACATGTTTACTTTTAGTGACCTTTTGTAATATTTCTAATACAGGCATAACTCATCTTATTCTGCTTTGTTTTATTGTGATTCACAGATACTGAGTTTTTTATAAAATGAAGGTTCATGGCAACTGTGTCAAGCAAGTCTATTGGTGCCACGTTTCCAACAGCATGTGCTCACTTCATGTCTCTGTATTACAGCTTGGTAATTTTTGCTTATTATACTTGTTAGGGTGATCTGTAATCTTTGATAAATCCCATGGACAGAAGAGCCTGGCAGGCTATAGTTCATAGGATTGCAAAGAGTTGGACCCAACTGAAGTGACTCAGCACAGCACAATGGGCTCCTAGCTGCCTGAGGTTACTTGGAGAAGCCCTTGTTTTGTATCCACTGTGTGCTTAGGGAACATGTGCAGGAGTTGGAAAAGTCTCTGTGGTTATTTTTGTAGGGATTTGTGAGCTCTCCTGGGGATGTCTGGGATGGGGTTTAGAGATCAGCTTGCATCCTTTTGGCTAGGCCACTCCTCCTTACTCATGCCTAACTTCCTACCTAACAATAGTATAAACAAAACTTCTTTGTGCATGGAGAAGGCAAAGAAATACATGACTCACTTTATTGAAATACTAGCTTTATTATGGTAGTCTGGAAATGAACCCACAATACTCAGAGGTATGCTGCTAGTTTTTCAGTTGATAACTTTGGTTTTTCTAAGTATGCATACATGATCATCTGAAAATGATGTTTTTTTTTTAATTTTGCCTTTTCCAATCATTGTATCGCTTATTCTTTCATTTTCTGGGTGTACCACATCAGCCAGAACCTCCAGAACTGTGCTGAATAATAATGGTGACTGAGAGCCTCCTGACTTTATCCTTGAGAATGCCCCTAAAATTTCACCATTTAGTGTGATGTTTGCTATTTGTTTCTGCTGTGTTTTTCTTCATCTGTGTTTGTGTGATGGGGAGATGTTTAACAACTGCAGTCTCATAACTCTTTATGTAAGACTGAGAAAATGTAATTGTCTACATCAAAATATTGGGAGTGGGAGATGAAGAGGGAGAGTTGTCATAAGTACTGTGCTTATTGTGAATAAGTTGATGAGCAAAAGCAGACACTAACTCTGCTCTCATAGTGAAGAAAATAATGAAATAATCACATATACATACAAACTGAGCAAAATACTTTGAAGGAAGGGAACACTGTTAATATGCTAAAAGGAGAGGCAGTGTCTGGGGATTGGGTAAGGTTTCCTTGCTGAGTGAAAGGAGAGAAATTTTGAATTGACATTAAGGAAAGAAAGTGTTAGCTAGGAAAAGAGAGAAGCAGAAAGTAAAAATGTCTCAGATTTTCCACTCTTCTTATAACCACCATAATAACCCATCTACCTCAATCCTAGGATAAATCTGGTGAAAACTGTTGCTAACTTTTCAACTGACTCAGGTTTTTTGTTTGTTTGTTTCACATACACCACCAAAAAGAAAATAATGTAGATACGTAATATGTGAGTGTGTGTACACATGTGCCTTTTAAAAATAATTTGAGAGCATATTATGGAAATTATTCCGCACACTATTTTTCACCTTATACACCGTGTACAACATTTTATCAGCTGTAATAATATTCTGTAGTGTGAATTTACTAAAATTCAACCGATCTATTACTGGTTTTATATTTAGCCTCTTCCCAATCTTTGTCTGTTACAAAACTGCAGCAGTGGGGACCTTTGTTTACATACGTGTGTGTGCTCATTTGTGACCCACTCTTTACGACCCTATGGACTGTAGTCTGCTAGGCTCCTCTTTCCATGGGATATTCTGTGCAAGAATACTGGAGTGGGTTGTCATTTCCTCCTCCAGGGGATCTTCCAGACCCAGGGTTCGAACCCTGTGTCTCCTGCATTGGCAGGCAGATTCCTTACTGCTGCACCACCTGGGAACCTTTGTTTACATATGTATTTTACAATTGTAGCACTATTTCCTCAGTATAAATTCCTAGAAGTGAAATCACTGGGTCAAAGTGGAAGTTCATTTTATTTATTTTTTCTTTTTCTAAAATTTATTTTAATTGGAGGTTAATTACTTTACAATACTGTGGTGGCTTTTGCCATGCATTCACATGAATCAACCAGGGGTGTGCATGTGTCCCCATCCTGATTCTCCCTCCCACCTCCCTCCCCATCCCATCCCTCAGGGTCATCCCAGTGCACCAGCCCTGAGCACCCTGTCTCATGCATCAAACCTGGGCTGGTGATCTATTTCACATATGACAATGAAAGGTTCTTGTTGAATCACGCAGATGCCAGTATTCTTGGCCCCCAGAGGAGAAGAATTCAATCCGGGGCCAGAGACGAGGCTTGATCCCTCAGAGCTTTTGTGTAATAAAGTTTTATTAAAGTATAAAGGAGGTAGAGAAAGCTTCTGACATAGGCATCAGAAGGGGGCAGAAAGAGTACTCCCCTGCTAGTCTTCAGCTGGATGTTATATAGTCACTGCTGCTGCTAAGTCGCTTCAGTCATGTCCAACTCTGTACGACCCCATAGACAGCAGCCCACCAGGCTCCCCCATCGCTGGGATTCTCCAGGCAAGAACATTGGAGTGGGTTGCCATTTCCTTCTCTAATGCATGAAAGTGGAAAGTGAAAGTGAAGTCGCTAAGTCGTGTCCAACTAGTAGCGACTCCATGCACCGCAGCCTACCAAGCTCCTCAATCCATGAGATTTTCTAGGCAAGAGTACTGGAGTGGGTTGCCAGTCACTAGCAGTCTGTTAATGAAAGGAATGTTTTAAAACTCAGAATGGCACCAGGCCCCTCACCCATAAGATGCTTTTTGGGATAATCTTGGCACCAAATCGTTCATCCTGGGCCATAAAATGATTAACTTGAATCTTGAAGAAGGGCAGATCACACCATACAAATAGTTTCATTTATATAAATTAGAGGAACCATATCTGAGTATAACATACTGGTTTGTCAAGTAGGTTCTGAGCCATGAGGCAGAACCAACTTGAAGACAGAGTTTAGGGTAAATGCATAGTACATTAGCATTCAATTCAATTCTATTCAGTCGCTCAGTGTCTGACTCTGCGAACCCATGAATCGCAGCATACCAGGCCTCCCTGTCCATCACCAACTCCTGGAGTTCACTCAGACTCACGGCCATCTAGTCCGTGATGCCATACAGCCATCTCATCCTCTGTCGTCCCCTTCTCCTCCTGCCCCCAATCCCCCAGCATCAGAGTCTTTTCCAATGAGTCAACTCTTCACATGAGGTGGCCAAAGTACTGGAGTTTCAGCTTTAGCATCATTCCTTCCAAAGAAATCCCAGGATTGATCTCCTTCAGAATGGACTGGTTGGATCTCCTTGCAGTCCAAGGGACTCAAGAGTCTTCTCCAACACTACACTTCAAAAGCATCAATTCTTCAGTGCTCAGCCTTCTTCACAGTCCAACTCTCACATCCATACATGACCACAGGAAAAACCATAGCCTTGACTAGATGGACCTTAGTCAGCAAAGTAATGTCTCTGCTTTTGAATATGCTATCTAGGTTGGTCATAACTTTTCTTCCAAGGAGTAAGTGTCTTTTAATTTCATGGCTGCAGTCACCATCTGCAGTGATTTTGGAGCGCCAAAAAATAAAGTCTGACACTGTTTCCACTGTTTCTCCATCTATTTCCCATGGAGTGATGGGACCGGATGCCATGATCTTCGTTTTCTGAATGTTGAGCTTTAAGCCAACTTTTTCACTCTCCTCTTTTACTTTCATCAAGAGGCTTTTTAGTTCCTCTTCACTTTCTGCCATAAGGGTGGTGTCTTCTGCATTAAGATAAACATTTCCATAAGAAAAAGTCACTGGTTGTCTCTAGGTTTGAGAACAGTTAACTTGAGGTGAAGCCAGTTGTCATTATGGCCACACAGTATTTTAAGAGCAACCTCCTTTTAAATTTGTATAGAGAAGGAAAACATATCGCTAGTTTATTTCCTCCTGCCGCTTAAGAGAGATAAAAATGTCTGACACTTGCAGGCTATTTCCTCCGTTTGGAGACCCCTGGCCTTCCTGCCTGTTACCCTTTCAATAATATACATGTCTCAATGCTATTCTCTCAAATCATCCCACCCTCACCTTCTCCCACAGAGTCCAAAAGTCTGTTCTTTACATCTGTATCTCTTTTGCTGTCTCACATATAGGGTCATAGTACCATCTTTCTAAATTCCATATATATGCATTAATATACTGTATTGGTGTTTTCTTTCTAACTTACTTCACTCTGTTTCACCCACTTCATTAGAACTGATTCAAATGCATTCTTTTTAATACTTGAGTAATATTCCATTGTGTATATGTACCACTGCTTTCTTATCCATTTGTCTGCCAAAGGACATCTAGGTTACTTCCATGTCCTGGCTATTGTAAACAGTACTGTGATGAACATTAGGGTACACGTGTCTCTCTCAGTTCTGGTTTGCTCAGTGTGTATGCCCAGCAGTGGGATTGCTGGGTCGTATGGCAGTTCTATTTCCAGTTTTTTAAGGAATCTCCATACTGTTCTCCATACTGGCTGTGCTAGTTTGCATTCCTACCAACAGTGTAAGAGGGTTCCTTTTTCTCCACACCCTCTCCAGCATTTATTGCTTGTAGACTTTTGGATAGCAGCCATTCTGACTGGCGTGAAATGGTATCTCATTGTGGTTTTGATTTGCATTTCTCTGATAATTTCTCTGATAATGAGTGATGTTGAGCATCTTTTATGTGTCTGTTAGCCATCTGTATGTCTTCTTTGGAGAAATGTCTGTTTAGTTCTTTGGCCCACTTTTTGATTGGGTCATTTATTTTCCTGGAATTGAGCTGCAGCAGTTGCTTGTATATCTTTGAGATTAATTCTTTGTCAGTTGCTTCATTTGCTATTATTTTCTCCCATTGTGAAGGCTGTCTTTTCACCTTGCTTATAGTTTCCTTCATTGTGCAAAAGCTTTTAAGTTTAATTAGGTCCCATCTCTTTGTTTTTGCTTTTATTTCCATTACTCTGGGAGGTGGGTCTTAGAGGATCTTGCTATGATTTACATCAGAGAGTGTTTTGCCTATGTTTTCCTCTAGAAGTTTTATAGTTTCTGGTCTTACATTTAGATCTTTAATACATTTTGACTTTATTTTTGTATGTGGTGTTAGAAAGTGTTCTAGTTTCATTCTTTTACAAGTGATTGACCTGTTTTCCCAGCACCACTTGTTAAAGAGATTATCTTTTCTCCATTGTATATTATTGCCTCCTTTGTCAAAGATAAGGTGTCCATAGGTGCATGGATTTATCTCTGGGCTTTCTATTTTGTTCCACTGATCTCTATTTCTGTCTTTGTGCCAGTACCATACTCTCTTGATGACTATATCTTTGTAGTATAGTCTGAAGTCAGGCAGGTTGAGTCCTTTAGTTCAACTCTTCTTTCTCAAGATTGCTTTGGCTATTCAAGGTTTTTTTGTATTTCCATACAAATTGTGAAATTATTTGTTCTAGTTCTGTGAAAAATGCTGTTGGTAGCTTCATAGGGATTGCATTGAATCTATAGATTTCTTTGGGTAGTATATTAATTTTTGCTATATTGATTGTTCCGATCAATGAACATGGTATATTTCTCCATCTGTTTGTGTCATCTTTGATTTCTTTCATCAGTGTTTTATAGTTTTCTATATATGTCTTTTGTTTCTTTAGGTAGATTTATTCTTAAATATTTTATTCTTTTCATTGTAGTGGTGAATGGAATTGCTTCCTTAATTTCTCTTTCTGTTTTCTCATTGTTAGTGTATAGGAATGCAAGGGATTTCTGCGTGTTAATTTATATCCTGCAACTTTACTATATTCATTGGTTAGCTCTAGTAATTTTCTGGTGGAGTCTTTAGGGTTTTCAATGCAGAGGATCATGTCATCTGCAAACAGTGAGCATTTTACTTCTTTTTCCAATCTGGATTCCTTTTATTTCTTTTTCTTCTCTGATTGCTGTGGCTAAAACTTCCAAAACTATGTTGAATAGTAGTGGTGAGAGTGGGCATCCTTGTCTTGTTCCTGACTTTAGGGGAAATACTTTCAATATTTCACCATTGAGGATAATGTTTGCTGTGGGTTTATCATATATGGTTTTTATTATGTTGAGGTATATTCCTTCTACGTGAAAGTTCATTTTAAATTTTATCCATGCTCCCAACTCTCACCTGTTAAATTTTGGTCTTATAGTCCATGTTGACATTCAAAATTTTTGATTTTTTAAATTATAAGTGGGATTAAACATCTTCCCATAACTTTAACTATTTTTATTTCTCTTTCTGTGGACTACTTTTCCCCATTTTTCCACTAGGTTTTTCATCTTTTTCTTATTAGTACACAAGAACTTCCTGTAAATTAAGAAAATGAGCTCTTAAATTGTCATAAGCATTATAATTATTTTCACAGTTTGTAATTTTCTTTGGACTTATGCTTTATAGAATTTTAAAAACTTTATGATACAAAATTTATCAATTCTTTCTTTACATTTTTTGAGTTTTGTGTCCTGCTCAGGAAGACCTTAGTGTTCTTCTAACTTTTAGATGTGTTTTTTAATGTTAAAATTTTGGTCCATATACAATTTTTTTTTTTGGTTGTATTGTCTCTGTTATCGTAAGCTAAAAATTTTACCCATCATTCCTTTTGCACCATTTGTATAAATGTCAACACAGTGAGAAAAGCAAATGACATCTCAATGTTGCTATGAATATATTTTTACAACTTTATTAACATATGAATTATTTCTTTCCAAATAGCAAATTTTCCTAATATCAATTATCAAATAATACCTCTCTAGTTCCTGATTTTAAATGCCACCTCTATCATGAGCTAAATACCCACATATATTTGGATCTATTTTTTGATTCTCTGTGCTCCTTTAATCTCTTATTTTTTCTTTTTATGTACAAAACTGTTTTCATTATAGTGTCTTTATAATATGTTTTAATATCTGGAAGAGTAAGGCCTCTCTAATTATTTTTTTCATGATTTGCCTGCTCAGTCATATGTGTTTATTTACAGATAAAATGAATTATTTTGTTAAATTCCCTTAAAAATCTTGCTTTTATTTCCTCTTGGATTATAGTTAATTCGAAAGTTAACTGAGGGATAATTGGCATTTTTATAAGACTATGTTACAGAACTTGTTTGTTCTCGATTGCCCCACCCCGACCACCCCCCCAAGACAGCACAGGCGCCAGTAAACTCTTGCTTGGATTTCCTGTCTGACCTCTAGTCAATTTCTATTGCTTGAGGAAGGCCAAGAAACCCGGTCGGTATCAGATTTATGGCACCCAACATGGGGCAGTTGTACTTTCTGGGAAGAGGATCTGGGCACCTCCAGGACCACTGAACACAGCTTCCCCATGGTGACAGGTAGCCACCTGACCATCTTGTTTCAGTGTCATGGAGGTTGATAAGTCTGCCTTCCTGGCTCTTGGGAGCCTCAGTACCCTCATTCAGGCAATGCTTTGCCCTCCCACTTGTCCTCTCTCCCTCTCTTGAAATCTCTCTACTGCTCTCTGTGCTCTCCTTCCAAGAGAGTGGACATTGGGCAGCTACAGTATCACTCCTCTAAGCTTGTGAGACCATGCTTCCTCTGGCCAGCAATTGACAGGTGACAAGCAAAGATGGGAAAGGATCACCCACACCATGCAGACCAGACTGCTCAAGGAGAGCAGTCCAGCATGCTGTCCTTGACGGGCATTTAGTAAAGTGATAGAGGTTTAAACATCTTATCATGTAGTGGCTGGAAGTCCTGTCATCCCAGTATTCTCGCCTTTATTTCTCTGTCATCTCTTTCTCTTTTTCAGTCTTTTCTGTACCTCCTCCCTTTACTTTTCCCTTGATCCTTATACCTATACTCCCATCCCCTTTATCCTGAAAACTACTTGTTTGTGTCTGTAAGTTTTTGTCATTAGTATTTTTGTTTTATGTAGTTTTGTTTGTCCAACTGCTTCTGCAAGTCTCTGCCAAAATTTTGGGCACAGTGGAGGGGCATTTAAACCTTGAAATAGAAACACGGCCCACCTTGCCTGCGACTCCAGCCTTGCATTACTTAGTGGGATTAAAAAATTTTTTTTTTGGCTGTGCTGAGTCTTCGTGGCTACAGACGGCTTTCTCTAGTTGCAGCAAGTGAGGGGCTCCTCTGGCTGCGGTGCACTGGGTGCTCATTGCTCTGGCTCTCCTTGTTGTGGAGCACTGGCTCTAGGGCAGTTGCAGCACGTGGGCTCAGTAGTTGTGGTGTACCCCGGCTTAGTTGCTCCGCAGCATGTGAAATCTTACAGACCAGCCATTAAACCCTTGTCCCCTGCACTGGCAGGCAGGTTCTTCACTGGACCACCATGGAAGTCCCCTTAGTGGGATGTAAAAGAACAAAACGAAAAGAAAGGAGCTTGCATTTTCCCCTCCTCTGCCTTTGCAAACTAAGCTTTTAAACTTGGCTCCAGGAGCTTGCATATCTCTTCTCTGCCTTTGCAATGTAACTATTCTCCCTGGGCTCTCAGGAACTACCTGATCCACCTGTAGTCCCCCAGACAGAGGTGGGGAAAGCGCCATTCTAAATTCAAGCAGAAAAACTATAAGGTCTCTGGTTCTGTTTGTTTTCATGTAAAAATTAACTTGTAAATGAGCTGTATTTAATTAGCTTAAAGGAAATTGAGTGTTTATACAAATTCTCAGAAATATAAAAGAAAACTCACCAAAATACATTTTGCATTCATGTGGTCTGGGAGATAGTCAATATTTAATTAATATCTGTTATTAGAGCTAGCTTAAGCTTGTGGGTTTAATTAATATAGTCTTGTTTTTAGAATCATCAACGTCAAGAATAATATTCTTATTGCAGCTAGAGTCACTGAAAGTCAATAAGTGCATATTCTTTCTGTTATGAGATTTGTCAACAGGGAAAACAACCTGATATGATTATATTTTTAAGTAAATGTAACTAGGATAAGAGTTTTTTGATAAACTCTACAAGAATAATTATGCTTTGGAAATGTCCATCTAAAAATAGTCTCTTCAAATTTTGGTAACCTAAAACTAAATCAAGTTAAATAATAGGAATTCATTGAATATCCAGGCCATTTCAAATAAACTATTTGGTTTCCCAGGTGCTACTAGTGGTAAAGAATTGGCCTGCCAATGCAGGAGACACAAGAGTCATGGGTTCAGTCCCTGGCCTGGGAAGATCCTCTGAAGAAAGAAATAGCAACCCAGCCCAGTATTCTTGCCTGGAGAATCCCATGGACAGAGGAGCCTGGTGGGCTACAATCCATACGGTTGCAAAGTCAGACACAACTAAAGTGAAGGAAGCAAGCAAGCAATTGGAACATTAATTGCAAAATAGGTCTAAATTTACCTACTTTTGAGAAGGTAAATTTACCTTCTTCTGAGAGAGAAACTAAAGCTATTTTGTGTCATCTTGATATTTTCTTTACCAATGTATAGAATGTTAATGTAAAAGACAGTTCATGGTTTTCTAAGGAAAGTAGGATGTGTGTTTTCAGAAAAGAAGGTATGAGGAATGGAAATATATATTTTTTAAAGGAAAAAGGGGTGATTTTGTCCTAAAGCTTGTTAATTCTAAGTGGAAAGAATAAGGCACAAAGTATGACTACAGAAAGATTGCAGAAGTTGAGAAAAGAATTTTGTATGTGGCTAGGATTTTCTAAAGTTGGATTAAATTTAATTAAGTAAGTGAATTTTATTAGGAGTAAGTTGATGAAAGTCTGGTTTTGGTCTCTCTGTTAAGAGAACAAAGTTTTCTTGGAATGCTGCTCTTAATAACAGATTATGTGAGTTTCTGTGCCTTTAAGTGATCTGTATTAACTTTTGAGAATTTTTTTTTCACCTTGGCTCAGGGAATAATTGTTTCACAGTGACCTATGATCCTATCTGACCAGGTAAAACTTTTTGCTATATCTTTTTTTTTACAAATTTCCCAAATATTAAATTCTAACTACAGTACTTATGACCTCCAACTAACTTTGGATGCTTCAAAGGATCTCTGGAGCATCCCAGAGAGATCCTAAACTGGTTCATTTATTATGTTAAATTACATGAGAAACATGGTCCATACTTGCTGCTGCATGTATCGGATGGGATCACTAGGCTCTCCCCAGTTTTATCATGGACACCAAACAGATAGGGGAAATGGTTTGGGGTTCTTCTGCTGTTTAGTGTCTCACCTTACTCTATGTTCCAAAAATCCCCTGTGGGAATACTCCCACCTTTAGGCCTGATCCTGTGGCATTGTCTATTACGCCCAACTCTATTTCCTCCAGGAGCTCCTTTTTCACCCCAGGGACCTCCTTTACTCCAGGCCTTGGCAGCCCATACACTGTTACAGACTACGCATTGCTGGCCACTTCCAAGCAGCCCACATCCTTTAGGCTTCATAAATGTTCAATCTCAAGGAATACATCCCAACCTAGGGAAAATTGTTGCTAGTCCATAAGCTTTATAGACAACAGATCCCCCTCAAAGAGAGCCCTGGCAATGCACTGGAACTGGTTCAAACATCCCTTATCACAGAACTATGGCATGAGGGGCTGGGTCAACCAGAGATATCTGGTTATGTGATAGGAGAGTAGTAGAGGCTCAAAATGCCATTAGGTAAGAAGGGAATTCAGAGAACTCTCTGACTCTCTTCTGACAAAAGCTTCCTAGTAAATGTCTCTGAGATGCTGGACATCATTTCTAGGAGCAGTCTTGGTTGCAACTTACTCAACATGGGAGGATACTCTTCTAAGCCAGAAGAAACACCTCTGGAATATATCCTCAAAAACTGGAAATTGCATAAAAGGGAGAAACTTAAACTCCAACGTTGTCTGGCCTTTATATAAGTTGGAGGGGTGGAGAAAAATGAGTCTCTAAATTACAATACCACTGTGCAATTGAATCTTTACTTTCCCAAGAAAATGGACTGAGGGTCCCTATGTTCAAGCCTTCATGGTCCTTTACCAAAACCCTACTCTATGTGGCTCCTGTAATTGAAAGCATGGGGAATCAAAAAACACTGTTGACATTTTAGATGATCCTCCTTTAATTGCCCCAATTTTCAGGGAGGAAACCAAGTCTCCCCTGCTTTTCCAGGGCTACCTACTTCCCTAGAAGCTCCTATTTCTTCAGATTCACCTCCCTATGTCTCTTTATAGCCTCCTTTACTTCAGAAGGGAGATACTAGTCCCTCCGGAGCAACTCGTTGTGAAACTTCCTATCATGCAGGATCAGAAAAAATGTGTCTTCTTAGGGAAGTGGCAAATGGTGAAGGGACAATCAGAATATATGTGCCCCCTCCTTGTAACCAATTTAGACCAACCCAAACAGAGACTGGAAGACCTTAGTAAGTTTGTTGAAGGGCCTCAAGCCCTAACTATGGCCTTTGATTTAACTCAGAAGGATGTTCAAATAGTCTTGTCTACTTGCTGTATCCCTGAGGAAAAGCAAAGAATTTGGGCAGCAGCCCAGGTACATGGTGACCAACTCGGCAGGGACCAATTCAAACATTTCATTATTGGTGGAGACGGAGTGCCACATCAGAAGCCCCACTGGAATTATAAGTCCCAGGAGGGAGCAGAAGCTAGGAAGCACATGATCCAATGTGTATGAGAAAGGATGAAAAATATATCAAAAGGCCATTTAACTATGAAAAAAGTTAAAGGAGTGACCCAAGAGGAAAAAGAAAATCCAGCCCTCTTTCAGGACTGGCTTGTGGAGGCTTTTAGAAAATTTACTAACACTGATTCATCCACTCCCAAAAATCAGTCCCTGCTGGGACAACACCCTATCAGACAGTCTGCCCCTGATATTAGGTAGAAACCCCAAAAGTTAATAATTAGGCCCACAAACCCCAATTCCACAACTCCTACAGTTGGCCTTTGGGGTATTTAAAAATAGAGATCACGCTGAGGAGGAAAAGAGAACCCAGTGTGAAAACAGGCAGGCCATGGCTCGAGCTAAACTGATAGCTATAGCTGTTAGCCATGCAGCGCAACCTCAGGACAGCCCAAGGGGGCCGAGGAAGTTTAACCATCCACCTCAGAGGTAACCCAGCAAGGAAGAATGCTTCAGATGAAGTCAACTGGCCATTGAGCCCCAAAGTACCAAAAGAACTCCCTAGTCCATGCCCAGTCTGCAAACAAATAGGTCATTAGAAGCAGAACTGCCCCCAGTTCTGAGGGTGAAAGGGGGCTCCTGCTCCCGATATGGCCATGCTGGATGACTGAGGTGGCCCAAGGATTCTGGTGGCAACCCCCAACTAGATGCGTACCTCCACTGAGGAGCCTTGGGTGGCTCTTGACATGGCAGGTGTATGCTCAGTCACTTCAGTTGTGTCCAACCCTCTGCGACCCCATGAGCTGTAGCTTGCCAGGCTTCTCTGTCCATGGGGTTTCCCAGGAAAAACTACTGGAGTGGGTAGCCATTTCCTTCTCCAGGGGATCCTTCCTGACCCAGGGATCAAACTCAAGTCTTCTGAGTCTCCTGCGTTGCAAGCAGATCCTTTACCACGGAACCACCAGGGAAGCCTAACATGGAAGGTAAAAAATTCAATTTTAAAATGGATGCAGGAGCCACTTACTCTGCTCTGATCTCTTACACTGAGCATCTTTCCTCCAAAAGCTGTACTGTGACTGGTATTGATGGAAAGACTCACACCTGTTACTTCACTGGGCCTCTCACTTGCCAGTTTGAACAGTGTTTGATCTCACATGCCTTTTAGTTGTGCCTGAGTGCCCTACTCCACTACTAGGGAAAACCTCTGGGATCCATGTTATTATGAGGAGCCATATTATGATAAGGAGGCCCTGAGCAGTCCCTTTTCTTGACTCTAAGACAGACCAGCTGGAAGAGTAAGGTGCTATTCACAGCCATATTCTACATGCAGTAAACCCTGCTGTTTGGGACAAAGGAATCTCTGGGAAGGCTATAAATGTCCAATCTGTAAAAATTAACCTTAAACCATAAGTCGCTTATCCTAACGAGACAGGATCCCATAAAGTTGGAAGAAAAAAATGTTTGCAATCCCTCATAGATAAATACTTAAAACATCACCTCTTAGTACCTTGTCAGTCTCCATGCAATACCCCTATTCTGCCAGTTAAACCAAATTGGGACAATAGAATGGTACAAGGCCTTAGAGTAGTAAAGGATGTAGTGGTCCCTATCCATCACCTGTGGCCAGTCCTTATAATATATTAGACAAGATTCCTGGAGATGCCAAATATTTTACTGTGCTTGACCTCAAGGATGCCTTCTTTTGCATCCTAGTTCATCTCTCACTTCAGTATTTATTTGCCTTCAAGTGGACTAACCTCCACTCTGGCCAATATAATTGGACAGTATTGCCTCAGAGTTTTCAGGACAGGCCACAGTTGTTCACCTAGGCCCTGGGTGAGGGAAATACACCTAAAAGAAGGGGCTATTCTGTAGCATGTAGAGGACATATTAATAAGCATCCCCACCATGGAGGCTCCATATCAGAATACTATTGAAGTCCTTAATTTCCTTGGAACCCGGGGCACCAGAGTTTCCCAGAAAAAGCAACCCTGATGCCCATACCAGGTAGAAACCAACACTGAGAAAATTCGACAAGCCACTTGATTTCAGCATGCAATTAACCACCAATCCTCACTATTCAATATGGGTGGGAAAACGAAAACTGATTCTCTAATTTGTTCTCTTGGATCTCACTAGGTATAAAAAGATTTCTGGCAGGAGATTTTCATTTTTTTATAATGCTTTTCAGTAAATCAGTCATACTAATTTATACTGTATCTTCTCTAGTGCTCTGTTGTCTTCCCTACTGTTGTAAACCTGCGACTAACACTTTTCTGTCCAAAGGAGGACTCCTGGGACCAACAAGTCCAGATCTTCCATTCTAAAGTAGATAAATGTGTTAAACTTTAACCCGGAGATTAACAAAAATATATACCTAAGCAGAATGGTTTCCTGGCAGGGGCAATGTCACTTCCTCTGATCAACAGTTAAGGGAACCCTCCCAAAGTTAACCTGGTTCTTTCCCTTTCTAGGCCCTTTAATGGCTATTATAGTTCTCCTTTTTTAGCACTTAGTTTGTTTAACATTTTGGTTAAGTTTCTAAGTTTGTGTCTTCTAGGATACAAAGCTTGAAGTAAGGCTCAAGGAGTTCAACCTATTCCAGCAGCTGGCCCAGGCCCCGACAGATCCTTGGAAGAGTCATTGAGGGACTTCTACACTGTGAAGAAAGCTGAGCATGGAAGAATTGATGCTTTTGAACTGTGGTGTTGGAGAAGACTCTTGAGAGTCCCTTGGACTGCAAGGAGATCCAACCAGTCCATCCTAAAAGAGACCAGTCCTGGGTGTTCATTGGAAGGACTGATGCTGAGCTGAAACTCCAGTACTTTGGCCACCTCATGCAAAGGGTTGACTCACTGGAAAAGACTCTGATGCTGGGAGGGATTGGGGGCAGGAGGAGAAGGGGACGACAGAGGATGAGATGGCTGGATGGTGTCACGGACTCGAGGGACATGAGTCTGAGTGAACTCCGGGAGTTGGTGATGGACAGGGAGGCCTGGTGTGCTGTGATTCATGGGGTCGCAAAGGGTCGGACACGACTGAGCGACTGAACTGAACCGAACTGACACCTCTAGGATAGGCTAGTGTCTGTGGCCCTCCTCCAGTTGGAAGACGTGTCAGAAGAAGAGACAGTCAAGTCCTTACCAATTAAGAATAAGGACGTGGAGTCTCTCAGAGGGGAAAGGAACAGGCAGGGACCTGAGACCTTTTGCTGCAGTGCTGAAATGCTTATACCTAGACATACCTCTCAGAGCAACTCGATACAAAGAAACTATTGGACTAAAAGTAACTGCAAGAATACAAGGTTGGGGCAAATTGTGGACAAAAGATACAGACAAAAATCTCAAGTGCCCCTTTTGAAGAGCATGGAACAAAAACAGGGTGTAAAAGCAGGGTACTGAGCATACCCCCCCCAGCAAACCACCTAAGCCACCCCTCTGGCCCAGCCCCTGAACACACCCCTACCCTCACTCCATATAAGGAACAAGTTCACCTCCCTCAGGGAGCGAGCAAGCAAGGGAATCTATTGTTTCTTCTTGCTCCCCGCTGCTGCTGCAGAGGCTCCAATAAAGCCTTGCATTAAAAACAATGTTACCACTTCACATCAGTTAGAATGGCTATTATTAAAAGAGAGAGAGAGAACAAGTGCTGCTGAGGATGCGGAGAAAGGGGAAACTGTTAATTCTTAAGTAGCTTATTTTTATATGTATAATGGAATATTATTCAGCCATAGAAAAGAAGGGAATTCTGCTATTTTTGACAAGATGGATGGTACTATATGTGGAACCTAAAAGTCAAATTCATAAAAACAGAGTAGAATGGTGGTTGCTAGGGACTGCGGGAAAGGGGAAATGGGGGACTGTTAGTCAAAGGGTACCAACTTCCAGTTATAAGATGAATAAGTTCTGGGGAATCTAAATGAAGTTACAAGATAAGTTTCTGGGGAAACGAATTTTTTTTTCCACTTGGGAACCCAGTTTTTCTAGTTATTTGCCTTCATTTATTTTCCCAGCAGAATTTGTACATTAAAAATATATGACGCCAGATTCCTTTCCCAGAATGCTCTGTGCTGAAGAAGAGGCTTCTGGGAGCTGGAGACATTTTGGGTTGGCTGGTGCCTGACTAACAAGATGGTGGCATTTGTGGTGTAACGGAGGTCCGTCGAGCCTGTGGCAGCGGTTTCACGGTCCTAACTCGGTGCTCCACTTTTTCACTGAGAAAGTGAGACAGAGGTGGTGACCACGAGAAACCTGGTAACCTCGAGAACCCTCTCAAACCATCAGCGGCTTGGCCAAAAGAAACTGACGGCAGCAGTGATCCCGTTCTGCTTGGCTGGTTTTGGGGCCTGTGATCCCGAGAAACAGCCAGCGGTTTCTATTTCCCTGCAGCCTTTCGCCTTCCGCTACTTTGCTCAGTGGATGAGCCCTCGAGGCCTCTATCCTTCCCTTAGAGGTGTCCGAGTTAGCCCCGGCCTCCATCTTTGTCTCACAGAATGGCGAGCAGCAGTGGCTCCAGGTCCGAATTCATTGCTGGAGGGACATATAAGCTGGTAAGAAAGATCGGCTCTGGCTCCTTCGGCAAAGTCTATTTGGCGATTAATATCACCAGTGGTGAGGAAGTGGCGGTGAAGCTAGAACCTCAGAAAGCGAGGCAGCCCCAGTTACTGTATGAGAACAGACTCTATAAGCTTCTTCAGGGTGGGGTTGGCGTTCCCCGCATATGGTGGTATGGTCAAGAAAAGGACTATAATGTGCTAGTCATGGATCTTCTTGGCCCTAGCCTCGAAGACCTCTTCAATTTCTGTTCACGACGGTTCTCAATGAAAACTGTACTTATGTTAGCTGACCAGATGATCAGTAGACTCGAATATCTGCATACAAAGGATTTTATACACAGAGATATTAAACCAGATAATTTCCTGATGGGTGCTGGGCCTCGCTGTAATGTGTGTTTAGAATGTCATGCAGGGAAGAGGAAAAGGTGCATGACTGATACTGCTTCTCAGGACCCAGCTTCCTTAAGCTCAAACCAGGTATTCCTTGTTGATTTTGGTTTGGCCAAAAGGTACAGAGACAGCAAGACAAAGCAACACATACCATACAAAGAAAACAAAAGTCTCACTGGTACTGCTCGGTATACTAGCCTCAATTCACATCTTGGTATTGAACAGAGTCGCCGAGATGACATGGAGTCATTAGGATATGTTTTGATGTATTTTACTAAAAGCAGCCTGCCGTGGCAAGGAATAAAGACTGTAACAATTAAGCAAAAATACGAAAAGATTTGCGAAAAAAAGATGGCCACATCTGTTGAAGCTTTATGTAATGGATTTCCTACAGAATTTGCTACATACTTAAACTATTGTCGTGGACTGTGCTTTGAGGAAGCCCCGGATTACAACTACCTGAGGCAGCTTTTCCGCACTCTTTTCAGGACCCTGAATTACCAATATGACTACGCATTTGATTGGATAATATTAAAGCAGAGAGCAGCACAGCCGGCAGCTTCTTCAAGTGGGCAGGGTCAGCAGGCCCAAACCTCTACCCACACAGGCAAGAAAACTCACACAAAAAAAGAGTAACATGAAAAGGTTTGCAAGCTTGAGTCAAGGAGCAGACGAGGCAGAGTAAGGTGATCAGAGCAGCATGTTTCTCCCCAAATCTAGAAATTTTCGTTCACATGTACACTGGCCAGTGATTGTGGACAAACATTCACTTGGGGTAAAGAACGTAATTTAAATATAAACTGGCTCTGCGCAGCATTGAAGATGCAGTGTGCTGAGTTGTAGCCGCTGTAATTGTGAATATTAATGAGATTGTGAAAAGTGTTGTCCAGTTTTGTGTTGCATTCTTGCAGGTGGAAAAGTTAACTAAATGGTTCACACACACATTGGTGGAGAAATTGTGCATATGCCAGTTTTTTTGTTAACATCGTTTATTTTCAACTATGTTGCTTTGAAATCTCGTTTCAGAAACGGCATGAACAGTCTTCTACCACAGTTGAGATGGTTGTAAATGCTCACAATTGTGCGTTTTTAAGGTCTATTCATCCCCGGGGTCCGCAAGTTGTTCACTTAAAACATTTTTTAACTGGTTGGCTTCTTGTTTGCAAGGCAGCTGATACGGTAGCAACCGAAGATTCCAGTGTTCCAGCATATGAAAGACTGCTTACCTGTGCTGAAATAACAGCGTTAAAGTGAAGACTTACGAAAAACACGTTGACTACTAGATTATCCATAGGACTCTTGTTAACTCTGTAATGTTCTTGGTATTTAAAAAAGCATATTTGTCACAGAAATTTAGTTAACAGTTTACAACTTAACATGTATGTGTGTTGCTTAGATAAATTAATCATTATAAAGATTTGTATGATGTGGGATTTTGTTTTTATTTTGAAATGTGTTTTTACAAATTAAGAACTATGAACAAAAAAAGTAGAACATTGCTTGGCACACTGTAGGCTATCACTAAGTACTTGTATGAATTAATATATTTTTGAAGTTTATTCTTAAGTAGTTTATCTTTCTTCATGATTATTAGAAATTGAATATCTTACATGCTCTGTTTATTTTTATATATGAAAGTGGTTGTTTTTTGCATAGTGATTTTATAAGCAACCTCTTTGTGATTGTTTTTGGCATAGTGATTTTATAAGCAACCTCTTTGTGATTGTTTTTGGCATAGTGATTTTATAAGCAACCTCTTTGTGAAGTTTTTAGTTTCAAATAGTTTTTAACTGGTTGGCTTCTTGTTTGCAAGGCAGCTGATACGGTAGCAACCGAAGATTCCAGTGTTCCAGCATATGAAAGACTGCTTACCTGTGCTGAAATAACAGCGTTAAAGTGAAGACTTACGAAAAACACGTTGACTACTAGATTATCCATAGGACTCTTGTTAACTCTGTAATGTTCTTGGTATTTAAAAAAGCATATTTGTCACAGAAATTTAGTTAACAGTTTACAACTTAACATGTATGTGTGTTGCTTAGATAAATTAATCATTATAAAGATTTGTATGATGTGGGATTTTGTTTTTATTTTGAAATGTGTTTTTACAAATTAAGAACTATAAACAAAAAAAGTAAAACATTGCTTGGCACACTGTAGGCTATCACTAAGTACTTGTATGAATTAATATATTTTTGAAGTTTATTCTTAAGTAGTTCATCTTTCTTCATGATTATTAGAAATTGAATATCTTACATGCTCTGTTTATTTTTATATATGAAAGTGGTTGTTTTTTGCATAGTGATTTTATAAGCAACCTCTTTGTGATTGTTTTTGGCATAGTGATTTTATAAGCAACCTCTTTGTGATTGTTTTTGGCATAGTGATTTTATAAGCAACCTCTTTGTGATTGTTTTTGCATAGTGATTTTATAAGCAACCTCTTTGTGATTGTTTTTGGCATAGTGATTTTATAAGCAACCTCTTTGTGATTGTTTTTTGCATAGTGATTTTATAAGCAACCTCTTTGTGAAGTTTTTAGTTTCAAATAGTTTTTAACTGGTTGGCTTCTTGTTTGCAAGGCAGCTGATACGGTAGCAACCGAAGATTCCAGTGTTCCAGCATATGAAAGACTGCTTACCTGTGCTGAAATAACAGCGTTAAAGTGAAGACTTACGAAAAACACGTTGACTACTAGATTATTCATAGGACTCTTGTTAACTCTGTAATGTTCTTGGTATTTAAAAAGCATATTTGTCACAGAAATTTAGTTAACAGTTTACAACTTAACATGTATGTGTGTTGCTTAGATAAATTAATCATTATAAAGATTTGTATGATGTGGGATTTTGTTTTTATTTTGAAATGTGTTTTTACAAATTAAGAACTATAAACAAAAAAGTAGAACATTGCTTGGCACACTGTAGGCTATCACTAAGTACTTGTATGAATTAATATATTTTTGAAGTTTATTCTTAAGTAGTTTATCTTTCTTCATGATTATTAGAAATTGAATATCTTACATGCTCTGTTTATTTTTATATATGAAAGTGGTTGTTTTTTGCATAGTGATTTTATAAGCAGCCTCTTTATGAAGTTTCTAAAGTTTCAAATAGTTTTTAATTGATTCAGCTTTGTTGCATTTGCATTAATGATAATCTTGCCTTTTAATATAAATATCATAAAATAAAACATGACTCTTAGAACATTGCTTGGCACACTGTAGTTTATCAGTAAATACTTGTGCGAATGAATATATTTTGCATATTTTAAAGTTTATTCTTCAGTAGCTTACTTTTCCTGATTATTAGAAATTGAATATTTATCTTACATGTACTGTTTATTCTTTTTATATATGAAAGTGATTGTTTTTGCATAATGATTTTATAACCAGCCTGTTAATGGAGTTCCTAAAGTTTCAAATAGTTTTTAATTGATTGTGTCAGGTTTGTTTCATTTGCAGTAATGATAATGTTACCTCCTTTCCAATATAAATACTATGTTTAATTCTGTGAATGTGTATACCTGAGACCAATTCATGTTCATGTATAGCAAAAACCATCACAATAGTGCAGTTATCTTTCAATTTAAATAAATAAATGAATTAAATAATTGTGTGAAAAATAACAGCCTTGTCTTCTTCCTGATTTAATGGGAATGATTCTAGTATTTATTCCTCAAGCATGAAGAACTTCTTCTTAGAAGTTCATATATATTTTTATCATATTAAAGAAGTATCTACCTGTTCATATTTCAATAAGCTGTATTCAGAAGATACGTGGCTTCAAGTACAATTTGATTAATATTCTCTTCATGCTCTTACTTACATATAAGCTTCACCCTTGAGCTGACCACTCTGCTGGAAACAAAATAGTGACAATAGATCTAGGCCCTACATCTTTCTCAGCATAGATTCCCAGCAGGAAAAAGAATCCAACTTGGCTGGTTCAAGAAACTTGAATGTAGGGGCTATTCAAAGAGATATGTGCAAGATTAAGAGACCAAATTAGAGATTTTGAGATACCCAGTTCAGTTCAGTTCAGTTGCTCAGTCGTGTCAGACTCTTTGCGACCCCATAAATCGCAGCATGCCAGGCCTCCCTGTCCATCACCAACTCCCGGAGTTCACTCAGACTCAGCGTCCATCGAGTCAGTGATGCCATCCAGCCATCTCATCCTCTGTCGTCCCTTTCTCCTCCTGCTCCCAATCCCTCCCAGCATCAGAGTCTTTTCCAATGAGTCAACTCTTCACATGAGGTGACCAAAGTACTAGAGTTTCAGCTTTAGCATCATTCCTTCCAAAGAAATCCCAGGGTTGATCTTCAGAATGGACTGGTTGGATCTCCTTGCAGTCTAAGGGACTCTCAAGAGTCTTCTCCAACACCACATTTCAAAAGCATCAATTCTTCAGTGCTCAGCTTTCTTCACAGTCCAACTCTCACATCCATACATGACCACTGGAAAAACCATAGCCTTGACTAGATGGACCTTTGTTGGCAAAATAATGTCTCTGCTTTGAGATACTCAGAGACTAGCAATAGCAAGCAGAGGAGGCAATGGCACCCCACTCCAGTACTCTTGCCTGGAAAATCCCATGGACGGAGTAGGCTGCAGTCCATGGAGTCATGAAGAATCGGACACGACTGAGTGACTTTACTTTCATTTTTCACTTTCATGCATTGGAGAAGGAAATGGCAACCCACTCCAGTGTTCTTGCCTGGAGAATCCCAGGGATGAGGGAGCCTGGTGGGCTGCCGTCTATGAGGTCGCACAGAGTCGGACACGACTGAAGCGACTTAGCAGCAGCAGCAGCAGGAAGCAGTTACCCAAGGCCTAAAGAGGCAAGAGCTTTGAAAAAAAAACAAAAACAAAACAAAACTGGAGCCTGGTGGGAGCTATAGCTATAGAAAAGTTACCTTCTGGCAGGAGATGAAGTCTTGGCCCATCACTAACAATAAAGTTATTGGTAATCACTGGTAATAAAAAGCCCAAATCGGGGAGGGAGCAAGAAAGAAATATGTTGTCTTCTCTCTCTGCCCTCCAAAGTTCTGTCAGTGTACTTCACTGGTCAAACCCAAAGAGAGCCCAACCAGAAACTAAGCCTAAGGATATAATCCAGAAGGATTGGCCTCCTAGGGCATAGAACAGAACTGAGGAGGGCAGGAATGGATCATGAGGTGGGGCAAAATATTTGTGTTCTCTTAGGGTCAGAATTAAAAAGGTGTTTTATCAAGCAAGGTTTCTCTTAAATGCATATGCAAAAAGAACTAGTTTTGGAATTTCAAAAGAGTTTCATTTCATCTTATTTTTTTTTCCTTAGTCATAAGTTCATAGCTGTAATCAGACCATTTTTCCAGAATGTGCTTCAGAAGACTTTTCCTTAGGAACAGATGAAACTTTTACCATCCTTTAAAAACAGAAAGATAAAATACAAATGGCACCTCTAAAAGCAAACCTTAGCATCCGAAGAAACAATGAACCAGTTCACAAATCAGGTAGAAGTTTGACAACTCTTCCCCACTCAAACGGGGTAAACCTCCATAAATACAAAACAAATGGGCTTATTCTGGAGAGGAAAGGAGTTTTCAGTTGTACACAACAATGAGATTCATTCTATTTTGAGTCCATCAACTCCCAAATGCTGGTTGATTAGCAGAAAAAGATCAAGAGGGGGTATTCGCAGAAACAAACTAAAACCAGAGCCTTGTTCCCTTTACCACAGAATTGAAAGCACTGTGGGCCAGCAACACCTGGTCAGTGTCAAGCACTCAGGGCTGTCCCTGAGACAAAGGGAAGTCAATGCCCTCAGGCAGAGCTGTACAATTCTTCATCCTCAAAGCCTGCCTTTTCTCCTGGGAAGAGCCTGAATCAGTGCAGGAGAGCTGCAGGCAGGGACCTGCTTTTACTTGAGTGACACTCCTGCTCTGTGAGATGGTGCTGGGAAGGGGTGGAAAAGGTAGTAGAAAATTCCATGCATATAAACGTTGTCAAAAACAATGGAGATTGTGGTGGAGGATAATTAAGAAGGCGCTGGTAGCACTAACACAAGGAAAATGTCAGAACAGTCACAAGTTTACTGAAGAGAAACCAGGGAAAGACAACCAGTCAGAGCCCTCCTGGAATCACCCACAACTGTGGAGGTCAGGAAGACTGTGTGCATATGCTAGGCTGCATCCACTGAGAATCAGGGGAAGGCATGGAACAGGCTTGAAGGGTGTAAAACAAAGAAAAACAAAGAATTTGTTGCCCATTATTTGTTTCTACAAGGTTTAAGTCGTAAGTCACTGCCATTGCTGACCAACAGTATGAGGCACTCTGTACTTTGGAAAAACAGGCCCCCAAGATAGCTATATATCATGGAAAATGTTGAATCAACCCAGATTCTTATATCTTCTCATACATTAAAAAAAATTAAAATCATTAAGTGAGATACCTGTTCCTTATGACTCTCCAGTGAAGTTGCTCAGTCTTGTCTGACTCTTTGCAATCCCATGGACTGTAGCCTACCAGGCTCCTCTGTTCATAGAATTTTCCAAGCAAGAGTACTGGAGTGGGTTGCCATCTCCAGGGGATCTTCCCAACCCAAGGATCGAACCCAGGTCTCCCACATTGCAGACAGATGCTTTACCATTTGAGCCACCATGGAAGCCCTCATGGTTAGCAGTAAGCTTTTACTGAAATGTATGCTTGACTGTACATATTCCCTCAGTTCAGTTCAGTTCAGTGGCTCAGTCGTGTCCGACTCTTGGTGACCCCATGAACTGCAGCACGCCAGGCCTCCCTGTCCATCAACAACTCCCAGAGCCTACCCAAACTCATGTCCATTGAGTTGGTGATGCCATCCAACCGTCTTACCCTCTGTCGTCCCCTTCTCCTCCTGCCCTCAATCTTTCCCAGCATCAGGGTCTTTTCTTGTTTTTTTTTTAATATAAATTTATTTTAATTGGAGGTTAATTACTTTACAATATTGTATTGGTTTTGCCATTCATCAACATGAATCTGCCACAGGTATACACATGTTCCCATCCTGAACCCCCCTCCCTCCTCCCTCCCCGTACCATCCCTCTGGGTCATCCCAGTGCACCAGCCCCAAGCATCCAGTATCATGCATCGAACTTGGACTGGCGATTTGTTTATACCAACGCATATATATGGAATTTAGAAAGATGGTAACAATAGCCCTGTATGCGAGACAGCAAAAGAGACACAGATGTATAGAACAGTCTTTTGGACTCTGTGGGAGAGGGAGAGGGTGGGATGATTTGGGAGAATGGCGTTGAAACATGTATAATATCATATATGAAACGAATCGCATCAGGGTCTTTTCAAATGCGTCAGCTGTTTGCATCAGGTGGCCAAAGTATTGGAGTTTCAGCTTCAACATCAGTCCTTCCAATGAACACCCAGGACTGATCTCCTTTAGGATGGACTGTTGGATGTCCCTGCAGTCCAGAGGACTCAAGAGTCTTCTCCAACACCACAGTTCAAAAGCATCAATTCTTAGGCGCTCAGCTTTCTTTATATTCCAACTCTCACATCCATACATGACTAGTGGAAAAACTATAGCCTTGACTAGACAGACCTTTGTCGGCAAAGTAATGTCTCTGCTTTTTTATATGCTGTCTAGGTTGGTCATAACTTTCCTTCATCAAAATCATATATATCCTGTCTTCTGTGCCTACCTCTTCAGAGCTGACCTCTCAGAGCTACAGAGAGACTGTTTCCTGGGATACAGTACTCAGTAAAACACTTAACTCACAGCTCTTACATTGTGCCTTCTTTTCTTTCCATTGAAAAAGGATTCACTTAGTTATACACAGACTCCTAAACACTTGGCAAAGTCTTACTGACACAAGGAGCTTAAACACAGCTTCTGACCAAACACTGACTGAACGATAGTTTACTGTGTTGTTGTTCAGTTGCCAAGTTGTGTCTGACTCTTTGCAACCCCAAGTTACTGTGACCCAGGGACAAATCCTAAAAAGCCAAGGTTAAAAATAAAATCACAGGGCTTCCCTGGTAGCTCAGTGGTAAAGCATCCGACTGCCAATGCAGGAGACATGGGTTTGATCTCTGATTCAGGAAGATTGCACATGCTGTGGAGCAATAAATCCCATAAGCCACAACTATTGAGCTTGTGCTCTAGAGCCTGAGAACCGCAACCACTGATCCCACGCGCCACAGCTATAGGAAGCCTGTGCCCTGGAGCCCATGCTCAGCAACAAGAGAGGCTGCCACAAGGAGAAGCCCACGCACTGCAAGGGAGGAGCACCTGCCCCCACAACTCAAGAAAACCCACAGAGCAGCGAAGACTCAGCGCAGCCAGAAACAAGTAAATAAAATGATTACAAAAAATAAAAGCAATCACAGTCATTCATGGCAATATGGAAGGACGTGTGACTGCCCAACGCATACTCCCTTTCAGGAGTAATCAGAGAACATCTGAGCTAGTAGTCCTTGGCTGAATTAGCTATAGGCAAAATATATAAACTCGCTGAAACATTGTTGCTTGTGGTACAACTAGAAAAATTACATTTACTAAAACCAGGTTCTGAAACTGAACATAGAATAAGACTCCAATTCTGCACACAAAAAAACTCAAGGACTTTTATGGGCTGAATGTGTGTCTCTCTAAAATTTATACTTTGAAAGCCTTACCCCAGGATGGCTGTATTTGGAAATTGGCCTTCTAAATTGAAGCTCCAATACTTTAGCCACCTGATGTGAACAGTCGACTCATTGGAAAAGACCCTGATGTTGGTAAAGATTGAAGTCAGAAGGAGAAGAGGGTGACAGAGGATGAAATGATTGGATGGCATCATCAATTCACTGGACATGAATTTGGGTAAACTCTGGGAGATGGTGAGGGACAGAGAAGCCTAGCATGCTACAGTCCATGGGGTCTTGAAGAGTCGGACACAACCTGGTGACTGAACAACAGATGAGTCCATAAGGATGGATCTCTTATCCTACAAGATTAGTGTCCTTATAAAAAGGGATATGAGAAAGCTCACTTGCTCTCCACACACATGCACCAAGAAAAGGCCATGAGAGGTCAAAATGAGAGGGCAGCTATCTACAAGCCAGGAGGAAATCTCTCATGGAAACTAAAATTGCCAGCACCTAATCTTTGACATCCCAGGCTCCAGAACTGTGAGAAATAAATTTCTGTTGTTTAACCACCCAGTCTGACTCTGTGCAACCCTATGTACTGTAGCCCACCAGGCCCCTCTGTCCATGGGATTCTCCAGGCAAGAATATTGGAGTGGGTTAAAACTGGCTATAAGACTACTTAATTTTCCAAAACATCTAAGAATGTTACCCATTTTTATCTTAGCCTCAGTGCTACCCCAAGAGCGAGACACAAGTCCCCCTAAAAACCCCATGCTTTCAAGGGCCTTGCATATCACACACACACACACACACACACACACACACACACACACACACACTTATTAAAGAACATGTGGGTGCCTGTGTCACATGGGATGTGGTGCTCATTGCTGGTACAGTGCAGCTTATAAGCCCAAACATCTGTGCTTTGACTAACACTTTCAGGCTTCAGGAAAATGCTTCTCCACATCTGTTTCCCGTCTCCTCTAAACAATAGGCAACTGTGTCCAAATGCCAAGAAGATTTGTGGGTTGTGCCACTGCTGACATAAGAGACAGACGTTACTTTGGATTACAGGGAAGATTTTAGCAGTGAACCACCTAAGAAAGAAAAAACAAGCTAACTTATCAGAGCCTTCTACTCAGATATATGAATTCCATAGGTTTTTGCTTACAAACTTTAATGTCCCAATAGTGCCCATTTTCTGGCTTGTATTTATTTTCTGGTTTGTGGTTGCAAAAATAAATGTAATAAAAATCTACATAAAAATGTAATAAAAATGAATGCACTATTTGCAACTGTTGCATATAGAGGCTAAAGAATATTTCATAGTATTAAACAACAGATATTACTCTTGATATGGGGATGTATGAAAAGAGAGAGAGAGATGCATGAATCACTGTCACAGATTGGATCCCCAGGAAACAGATTCTAAGGCAAAGATTAGTATAGGTTTATTGGTTACAGCTTCTTGGATAAACATTTAGAAAAGAAAAGGGAGGAAATAAGAAGGAATGAAAAGAAGAAAAAGTCAAATGTCAGTGCACTACTGATACAATGCCTCAGCATATCCTGTAAGGAATTCTGAAGACAAGATGAAATTTAAAGGCCATCTCAAGTGGGGCAAGAAGACCAGGTCTTTATACACAGCATCAATGAGCCACTGCATGGGGGACATGCTGAGAATACAGTGTCATCTTGAACAAGACAATTCTCAGCTGATGCAATGCCTGAATGGGGCTAGCAGCCAAGGGCTCTCTGATGGCAGCATTCCTAACAACTGAAGTAATAAGGTCTTTATTGCTGAAGGAAACTCTGGGCAGGGCATTGCAGCATCCACCAGAGTCCACTCCTTGTGCCTCCCAGATCTGCTTTATATAAGTTCCAGGATCAGCTGTTCCAGGGGTCTGGTGGGTCTCTCTTCATAGGGAAAACTTAGGACAAACTATACCCCCACATTGCAGTTGGTCTCAAAGCTGAAAATGACCATCTTGTTCTTCCACTATCAATTATAGATCCCAATCACTCTTAAGGTCTTGGTGGATTGCCTGGTGATATGATCCAGATCCTCATTCCTGATTATCATTACTTTTTCATGCTGGAATTGCTTTCCTTGTTGATACTCACACACCAAGCCCACCAATCTATAAATAATGCTTGGGTTTTTTTCTTCTCAATCAGCTTGTCAAAAAAGATTCCTTATGAGGCCACAGGTACAAGGTGAGTGAAAGATGCTAGAGCAGCAGTGGTGGATATCATGGAGGATCTGCTCTAGCTGATTGTGCAGGTGTGCAGGGAAAGAGCAAATTTGCCAAAATGGTGTGGTCAGGCTCTCTCATCCCACAGCCTCTCGCTCTTGCCCCACGTTTTGCAGATAATGATTATGTAACAGCTGAGATCACTTGTAGCACTGTGCATGCATGTCACAAGGTACTCGCTTGGTCACGGATGTGTATGGTTATGTTGCATTATGTTATGTCTGCTGCTACGGCTGCTGTGCCTGGCAGAAGAGAATAATTATGGCTACTTGCATTTTCTTCCAGCCTCTTAGCTCACACCTTGCCTACCATGAGTTCAGTGAACAGTGCACACAGGGAGATACAGCGAAACAACTGGCACTGTGAGCAGGGTCAACAATCCAAGGTGCTTAAATACTCCATTCCTGCTTGTGTGTAAGACTGCCATCTTGTTACTGGGCCTGCCCATCCTTATACCTTTGAGGATCAGACAGAACTCAGTTCATGATGAGCAATTCTGGCTGTATGGTCACTTGCATAGTCACTTGTCCTATGGCTGGGTATTCCATCTCTATCAGGATACAGTAGCATATCAGGAGCTGCTTTTTAAAATACTTTTAAAATATACTTTTGAGTATGTAATTCTCCACTGCATGTGGCATGACTTTGTTGCAGAATCTGAATTCTGGTATAAGTTGTGACCTTCCCACCAGAGCTTACCAAAAACTCCACATGGTATCATCTGCCAACACAGACACTTCTAATCCTTCAGTTCAGCTGCTCAGTCGTGTCTGACTCTTTGCGACCCCATGGACTGCAGTACACCAGGCTTCCCTGTTTATCACTAACTCCCAGAGTTTTCTCAAACTCATGTCCATTGAGACAGTGATGCCATTCAACCATCTCATCCTCTGTCATCCCCTTCTCCTCCTGCCTTCAATCTTTCCCAGCATCAGGGTCTTTTCAAATGAGTCAGTTCTTCAAATCAGGTGGCCAAAATATAGGAGTTTCACCACAGCATCAGTCCTTCCAATGAATATTCTGGACTGATTTCCTTTAGGATGGACTGGTTGGATCTCCTTGCAGTTCAAGGGACTCTCAAGAGTCTTCTCTAACACCACAGTTCAAAAGTATCAATTCTTAGGTGTTCAGCTTTCTTTATAGTCTAACTCTCACATCCATACATGACTACTGGAAAAATAAAAGTTTTGACTAGACAGACCTTTGTTGGCAAAGTAATGTCTCTGCATTTTAATATGATGTCTAGCTTGGTCATGACTTTTCTTCTAAGGAAGTGTCTTTTAATTTCATGGCTGCAATCACCATCTGCAGTGATTTTGGAGCAAAAAAAAGTAAAGTCTGTCACTTTTTCCATTACTTCCCCATCTATTTGCCATGAAGTGATGGGACCAGATGCCATGATTTTAGTTTTCTGCATGTTGAGTTTTAAGCCAACTTTTTCACTCTCCTCTTTCACTTTAATCCAGAGGCTCTTTAGTTCTTCATTTTCTGCCATAAGGGTGGTGCTATCTGTATATATGAGGTTATTGTTATTTCTCCCAGCAATCTTGATTCCAGCTTGTGCTTCCTCTGCCCAGCATTTCTCATGGTGTACTCTGCATATAAGTTAAATAAGCAGGGTGACAATATACAGCCTTGTCTTACTCCTTTTCCTATTTGGAACCAGTCTGCTGTTCCATGTCCAATTCTAACTGTTGCTTCTTGACTTGCATACAGATTTCTTAGAAGGCAGGTCAGATGGTCTGGTATTGCAATCTCTTTCAGAAATTTCCACTGTTTATTGTGATCCACACAGTCAAGTCTTTGGCATATAAAGCAGAAATAGATGTTTTTCTGGAATTCTCTTGCTTTTTTGATGATCGAAAGGATGTTGGCAATTTGATCTCTGGTTCTTCTGTCTTTTCTAAATCCACCTTGAACATCTGGAAGTTCACGGTTCACATACTGTTGAAGCCTGGTTTGGAGGATTTTGAGCATTACTTTGCTAGCATGTGAGATGAGTGCAATTGTGCGGTAGTTTGAGCATTCTTTGGCATTGACTTTCTTTGGGATTGGAATGAAAACTGACCTTTTCCAGTCCTGTGGCCACTGCTGAGTTTTCCAAATTTGCTGGCATATTGAGTGGAGCACTTTCACAGCATCATCTGTTAGGATATGAAATAGCTCAAATGGAATTCCATCACCTCCACTTGCTTTGTTTGTAGTGATATTTCCTAAGGCCCACTTGACTTTGCATTCCAGGATGTCTGGCTCTAGGTGAGTGATCACACAATCGTGATTATCTGGGTCATGAAGATCCTTTTTGTATAGTTCTTCTGTGTGTTGTTGCCACCTCTTCTTAATATCTTCTGCTTCTGTTAGAATGAAAGCCACAATCACAGAAAACTAACCAATCTGATCACATGGACCATAGCCTTGTCTAACTCAGTGAAACTATGAACCATGCTGTGTAGGCCCACCCAAGACGGATAGGTCATGGTGGAGAGTTCTGACAAAAGGGGGTTCACTGGAAAAGGGAATGGCAAACCACTTCAGTATTCTTGCCTTGAGAACCCCATGAACAGTATGAAAAGGCAAAATGATAGGACACTGAAAGATGAACTCCCCAGGTCGGTAGGTGCCCAATATGCTACTGGAGATCAGTGGAGAAATAACTCCAGAATGAATGAAGGGATGGAGCCAAAGCAAAAACAACACCCAGTTGTGGATGTGACTGGTGATAGAAGCAAGGTCCGATGCTATAAGAGCAATATTGCATAGGAACCTGGAATGTTAGGTCCATGAATCAAGGCAAATTGGAAGTGGTCAAACAGGAGATGGCAAGAGTGAACATCGACATTCTAGGAATCAGCAAACTAAAATGGACTAGGATGGGTGAATTTAACTCAGATGACCATTATATCTACTACTGTGGGCAAGAATCCCTCAGAAGAAACGGAGTAGCCATCATGGTCAACAAAAGAGTCCAAAATGCAGTACTTGGATGCAATCTCAAAAATGACAGAATGATCTCTGTTCATTTCCAAAGCAAACCATTCAATATCACAGTAATCCAAGTATATGCCCTAACCAGTAATGCTGAAGAAGCTGAAGTTGAACAGTTCTATGAAGACCTACAAGACCTTCTAGACCAAACACCAAAAAAGATGTCCTTTTCATTATAGGGGACTGGAATGCAAAAGAAGGAAGTGAAAAACACCTGGAGCAACAGGCAGATTTGGCCTTGGAATACTAAATGAAGCAGAGCAAAGGCTAATAGAGTTTTGCCAAGAGAACGCACTGGTCATAGCAAACACCCTCTTCCAACAACACAAGAGAAGACTACACATGGGCATCACCAGATGGTCAGTAGTGAAATCAAATTGATTATATTCTAATACCTTAGAATTTATTTTTCACATGGTCCAAGTGGCGGCTGCTTGAAACCCCTGGACCTGTTATTGGCTCTTCTTTTGTTCTAGGCCCCACTCAAAGTTGGCAGCTTTTCATGTCACCCAATATATGGGTCAAAATAGTAAATTCTAGATGTAAATGTGCTGTTTCCAGAATCCAATAAAGCCTACAAGATGTTGAGTTTCCTACTCCACGGGATGCCCCAGACCATTCAGCATCTAAAAACTGCACCTAATGTAGCCAGGCCCTGGATCTTTGTAAGGTTTATTTCCCATCCTCCAGAGTACACATGTCTTAGCCTCCAGTGTGCTAGCCATTTCTTGGCCATTTGGTCCAATTAACATGATATCATCAAAATAGTGGGCTATTAACAGTATTATATTCAGGTGGCCCAGATCTCTTCAAATTATGTAATAACACAGGACAGGGAGTTAGTAGAGTCTTGGAGAAGAACTATAAATGTATACTGTTGCCATCTATGTGAATGTGACCTTTTAAGATGTTCCATTCTGATAGGGATAGGAAAAATAATTTTCCAAACCAATATCTGATTACTAGGTACCTAAGGCCATATTATTCTATTCTAGCAAAGATGCAGTATCTGGCGTGACAGCTGCACTTGTGCCACTCCTTGGTTGAGTTTGCAGTGGTCTGCAGTCATTTACTGGACTCTGTCCACATTTTGCAGGGGCCCAAACTGATTTAATGGAGATATGATGGGCACCACAGCCCAGCATTCTTTAGGTCTTTAAAGGTGGCACTGACTTCTGCAATCTTCTCAAAGATGCCATCTCTATGTTTTCATTTACTGTCTTTGCCAAGGAAGAGGAAGGAAATTTCAAAGCTTCCACTTGACCTCATCTACAAATAGCTCTGCAGGAGACACAGGAGACAGGGGTTCGATCCCCAGGTTGGGAAGACCTCCTAGAGGAGGGCATGGAAACCCACTCCAGTGTTCTTGCCTGGAGAATCCCATGGACAGAGGAGCCTGGCTGGCTACAGTTCATAGAGTCACAAAGAACTGAATATGAGTGAAGCAACTGAGTGTTCATGCCATATGCCAGGGAACCAACATGGGGCTTGTACCAACTATCATAATGTCTATTCCAATTACATAATCAGAAACCAAGAAAATAACCATTGAGTGAGTCTGTGGACCCAGGGGAGCTACTGTAAACCCAACAGAGACCAAGAGCCTGTCTAATTTCTGGCTCCCATCTGCCTCTATTCTAACGAGGTGAGGCATGATGACATGTTAGTTCTCTGGATATCAATAGCAACTCACAGCCAGGGTCCATCAGCCCTCAAAATGTTTGGATATTCCTCTTTCCTCAGCACACAGTTACCTTAATAGAGAGAAGGACTAGATGAAAGGGAAGAACTGGGATGCCCAGGACTGGGTACTCCACTCCTTTAAACAGTGCACTCTGGATCAAAAACTGACTTAGGGCCAAAGCTGAGCAAGGAGGAATGTAATTCTTATTGAGGCAAGTTCCCTCAGACTCCTGAGCATCTCTTATTTTTTTTTTTATTACATGGATTGAATAAAAATTGTCAGATGCTTTTTCCCTAGAGTAATGTGTTACATTGACCACCACATTCTATTAACTGTCTTAACCATCTCAACAACCTCAGATATGCATATGATACCACTCTAATGGTAGAAAGTGAAGAGGAACTAAAGAGCCTCTTGATGAAGGTGAAAGGAGAGTGAAAAGGCTGACTTGAATCTCAATATTGAAAAACTAAGACCATGGCACCCACTTCATGGTAAATAGAAGGGGAAAAAGTGGAAGCAGTGACACATTTTATTTTCTTGGGTCCCAAAACCACTGTGGACTGTAGCCATGAAATCAAAAGACACTTGTTTCTTGGAAGGAAAGCTATGATAAACCTAGACAGTGTGTTAAAAAGTAGAGACATCATTTTGTAGACAAAGGTCTGTATAGCCAAAGGTATGTTTTTTTCAGTAGTCATGTATGGATGTGAGAGTTGGACCATAAAGAAGGCTGAGCACCGAAGAATTGATACTTTAGAACTGTGATGCTGGAGAAGACTCTTGAGAGTCCTTTGGACTGTAGGAAATCAAACCAGTCAATCCTAAAGGAAATCAGTCCTGAATATTCATTGGAAGGACTGATGCTGAAGCTGCAGCTCCTATATTTTGGCCACCTGACTCGAAAAGCTGACTCATTAGAAAAGACTGTGATGCTGGAAAAGATTGAGGTCAAGAGGAGGCGGCAGAGGATGAGATGGTTGGATAGCATCACTGACTCAATGGACATGAGTTTGAGCAAACTTTGGGAGATGGTGGAGGACAGAGGAGCCTGACATGCTGTAGTCCATGGGGTCGCAAAGAGTCGGACACGACTGAGTGACTGAATAACAACAACTAGCGATTCACTGGGAACACTGTGTTTGTTCTAGTAATCCTTTCCAAGGCTTTCTGCAGATCAGGCTTCCCTATTACACTGACCCAGTGGTGCTCTGTGGTATTTGCATCCACCTGACTTCTGACAGTTGAGTACAGTTATCTTACCTCTATTGTTTCAGGTACATCACCATTTCTATCAATGATTTTTGTCCTGTAACACCCTCTCCTACTGTGAGCCCTGATCTGCAGGAGCAAGGCACCACTGAACTGGTACCCCTTTAACCAGTGCATTCCTTATAGCTTTAGCAAATTCTTGCAGCACATAGTCCTCTGGAGGGATTTCTCACTTTATTCTATTCCTGCTTCCCTGAGCCTTCTCCCACCATTGAGTTGTTGTTGTTCGGTTGCTAAGTCATGTCTGACTCTTTGCGACTCCATGGACTGCAGCACGCCAGGCCTCCCTGTCCCTCACTATCTCCCAGAGTTTGCCCAAGTTCATGTGCATTGAGTCAGTGATGTTAACCAACCACCTCCCACCATCTACTATTGCAACTCTGCCATTTACATCTCACTTAAAGCGGGGCTTTTTTTTTTTTTTTTCATTCTTTGAGGAGTCATTCTAGTAGTGAGCTCATATTAATCTCTTAGGGTCTTTTCCAGGGTGTTAAATCCTGTATCTTGGGAAAGGACTCTCAAATCAATTCATTCTCCCTTATTCAATTTTGTATTCTAGCTGCCCTGATCAAGGCCCTCAGAATTCAGTCCCATGCTTCCTTCCTCAGCACCTGCTAAGTCCAGCATGCTGGCTAGGTCCTGCAGCTCCTTTCCTTCCTTATTAGGCCCCGCACATCACCAATGCAGTAACGTTTTGATTTAACCCTAGGCATAGACCCAGTGACCAGGATGGGAGGGGGGGACAGATTCTGCAGAAAATACACATGATCTTCCCTGGGAAAGGGCTCTGCATATTCAAGCAAGGCGAGGCACTAACCCTTAAAAGAAAGGACCGGGACACTTCTGAATGCTCAAGGGGCTCAGGGAAAGCAGAGGAAGTAAGACATCTAGGGACAGCAATCCAGACGCCCCCATTCCATGTGTCAGGGTCATATTCCCTCCTAACGAGGGCCCTGATCTTGGAATATCAATAACCACTCAATTTTCTGGCCTTCTTTATATTTAATATTCCTCACAAATTTCTCAGACATCTACTGCACAGCACCAGTTAATAATGCACTCCCTTCCGCCAGTGCCATTCCAGCTCACTAGCAGCGAAAGCTCTAACAACTCCCCTGCTAGATGTTCCTCATGCCCATCTACTCCGCCTACCACAAATGATGGGATCCTCATGGCCAGCCAGGCAGCGGGCGGTCCGTCTCCGAAACTGCATCACACTGTGCGCTTTTCTGAGCCTCTTCTTGTGCCAGCTGCTGTAGGTCGGCTTCCTGGAGGGCAGACTCAGACACAGGATTCAGCATGAAGGGTTCTTATTAAGAAATGTTCTTAGGATCAAAACCTGCAGAAAGGAAAATAAAGAAGGATCGGACAGAGGGAGAAATTAAGCTGTCTCATTCGGGGCAAGAAGGCCATGTAGATCAGTCATTGAATGTGAAGTCCCCCAGAAAGAAGGTAGGACCTTGGGGGAGGTGGCTTTCTAGCTGAGGCAATTCCTGAAGAGTTGACAGCTGAGGGCTGGCTGCTGGAAACACTCCAAGCAACTGAAATAATAAACTCTTTATTCCTAAAGGAGGATTAGAGTAGCAGATTGCAGAATTCACTGCAAGTGTGACATCATTTTTTCCACTGGAAAGTTGGTGACCATCAAATGCTAGAATTGAGAAGAGCTTTACTTTCAAAACAGTTAATGAAATTTAAAATTTCAAATATTTACACTTATATTTACAACCTTACTTCAGCAATGTTTACTTTAAATTTTTAATTTATACCTTCAAAATACTTAGAGATAGGTATGTGAACCTCTATTTATACTTTTGCTCTAGTTCCCCAAAATGCTATTGGCAGGCCTGCTTAGCCTGAATTCATCCATTTCCCTCTTGGCAAATTATGCAAAAGTCGTGGTTTACATTAATATTAGAAAATACATAAAACTGAAAACAGGTAAAATTATCCATTAATCTTACACTCATAGGGAACTATCCACATTCTCAGAATATACACACCAAATTTTATACATAGAGGTAATTTAAGTATATGTTCTTTCTTCATAAAAGTTATAGAATATGCCTTTGCAGCTTATTTTCTCCACTGTATGTATATATACGTATATATACACAGAATTTTTTCCCATGTAAATAAATGTAGTTGCCTATCATCACTTCCAAGTGCTGAATAATGTTTCAGTGTGTAGACATACCTTAATTTCTTAGCCAAGTGCCTATTTCAAGACACTTGGGTCATTCACAATTTTTCACTCTTCAAAACAGTACAAAGATGCACAGCCTTGTACAAGACAATTATTTGATTATCTCCTAAGGATAAATTAGTATAAATGGAATTACTGGGTCAAAGAGCACGCACATCTTGAAAGCTTCTGAAACATGTATCCAGATGGATCTTGTACCAAGTATGGTCCCACTAGCACAGTTTGAAGGTGCCCCTCCTCCCACACTTCAGCACACTTTGGGATGGAAGGGAGATAGATCTCCAGTATGGATGTCAACAGCTGCCTCAGTGGTTCCATAAAGGCCCTGCCCCAACCAACCTTGTAGAAGAAAGTTGATGGAAGCACTGAAAAGCATTCTTTCTTCTATTATGCTCTGTGTGCTCACTCACTTCGGTCATGTCCAACTCTTTGCGACCCCATGAACGGTATGTAGCTCGACAGGCTCCTCTGTCCATGGGATTTTCCCAACAAGAATACTGGGGTGTCGCCATGCTCTCTTCCAGGGGATCTTCCCGACCCAAGGATTGAACCCGTATCTCCTGTGTCTCCTGCATTGGCAGGTGGGTTCTTTACCACTGAGCCACCAAGGAGGCCCTTCTTCTATTATATTTTCTCATAAAATCAAAATAATAATTACTGTATTCTCTCCCATAGATACCACAGTTAGACAAAAAAGAGGATGTTTTTCTATCAAATGCCCTCTGCTGCTAAGTTGCTTCAGTCGTATCGGACTCTGTGCGACCCCATAGATGGCAGCCCACCAGGCTCCCCCCGTCCCTGGGATTCTCCAGGCAAGAACACTGGAGTGGGTTGCCATTTCCTTCTCCAATCAAATGCCCTCAGGACCCTACAATAAAATTGTCCCTTTCTGTATGTTTCCAGGATAGGTTGCAGCACTTCATTCAAAACGTCTCTCACTTCCTTCCTCCCTTTGCCACTGCCATGGTCACGAGTGAAATTTCACGCCTCTAGCATGTGTGCCTGAGCTATGGTGATGCCTTCCCTAAGTGACGCTTCAAGGTCCAGTGGCTACTCCTGTCCCCACCCCAACTCTGACCCATTCTGCACACATCAGCCACATAATTCCCCTTTCATCCTGTCATTCCCCTGGTCACGAAAGGCTTGGTGTCTCCCAGGGGTGGGTGGAGTAATTATATAGACACCTCAGTCTAGATATCCCTCCACGCATGGGACTCACCCCAACTGTGAGACCATATTTCCCATCACTCCCCTCCCCACACTTTGTATTCCAGGCAGCCCAGCCTCCTCTGTGGAGCAAAATTACCACCTCCATGCCTTTCTTCCCATCACTCCTCCCTTCTCCAGTGCCCTTCTGCCCTGTTTTTAGCCCATCCTTCATGCCCAGCCTACTTAAGTGCCCCCTCCTCTGTAAACGTTTCCCTGAACACTGTCGCCTACGGAAGTTTCTGTTGCCTTTAAGCACTAATAGGAAACAGCTGGCCAAGACCAGAGGCTCTAACATGCTGCTAGTACCATTTTGCTTCCATATATCTTGCCTCTCCAAAGAGATCATAGGTTCAAGGACAAAGATATGGCTATTTTTTCTGCTTAAAACACACAACTTTATTGATGACATAAAAATAAAGTCTCAAATGTATAAACGTAAGTCCACACAAAGGACCAAAGATTACTTATGAAGAATCAGTTCAGTTTCTGCTCATGAAGCATACCAAAATATCTCAATCCAGACAAGGTAAAAATCAACACATGTATTTTCAGTACAAGATTGAATTCATTTGGTGTTCATAAAATGGTCCAGCTATCGACCATCATAAGCAACATCACTTTAGAAATTATAATGCGATTTACAATGTGCATTACTTCCAAGCTGCAAAACCAAAATATTACTCAAATTCGTTTGGAAAATTAAAACTAATCATAGTTTACTTAAAAACAGCTCAACTCTTTCTTTCACCTCAGGGTCATTGTATTCTGCCGCTAAGATACGAAGTTTCTTGGCACATGCTTTAGGTCGTTGGAATACGAAATAAAGGGAATTTTTACTGAACTTGTCTTGGGTAAATACTTTTGCTCTTCTTTTAAAATGGTAATTTATATTTTCAAATAGTGAAAGAGCATTAAGAATATTCTCCTTTGTCTCTTTCTTGCTAAAGATATTAATCAGTGATGCTGGTGCATTGGCAATGAGCAAGTCCTTTGTCATAGAGGGATTTTTAGAGAAATTTAAAAGCATTCCCAAAATATGGTCTTTAGTTTCTCCACTTCCCACAGTTAACAAACGAAGAAATTCTGAAATGTAATTTGTAACCATATGCTGATACTCACTGATAATAGTCAGATGCTTTATCAATCTCAGTCCAGCCAGCTGCACATTTGAATTCAAGGGATAGGTGATGGTGTCTTCACATACTTGATTTAAGTATGTTTTAACCTTTCTATGGTTTTCAGCAGCCACTGAGATGTTATTCAGTGCATTTAAAGCCTTCTGCCTAACACTGGGGTACGGATTATTAAGCAAGCCTTCAATAATTGAGATTCTACCTGCATTACGAATTATTTCATGGGAAAATGGGTAATCACGACTATTATATAGAGCATTATTGGCTATTTCATGAATAGAAGGATCTTCAGTCATCTCAATCATGCAAATGAGTTTTTCGAGCTCTCGTGGATCCATGTTGTTTTCACGTTTACAACGGCAAACCCAGGGCTGACTTTTCTCTCCAGACCTAATCTGCTTTCTGAGTTCATCTTCAGGTGGGAAGCAAGACTCATTTTGGTATGGAAATTTCATTTCTGTCCAGATCATGGCTCCTGCCCATGACCCCATTCCTGCCCCAGGGACCATGGACGGACATGAGACTCTTGACTCAGCTGTCTTTTTTGGCTTTAGTCTTAGGCACAGATTTATCCTCACTTCTGTTTCTTTTACCATCCCAGGAACAAGACTTTACGTCGACTCCACCAGCAGCCTCCAGCTTGTCCCTGTTGCTGACCTTATGTCTAGCCCCACCCTCAGAACTGACATCTTTCTCACACTTGGATCTGAGTGCATTACTGTTCTCACTGTCAGCCCAAAACAAGGACCTTAAACTGATCTCCTCAATATCAGGGCTGGACGCTCTACTTAGCTCATCCTCATCTACATCTCCAGCCAAAGTCCAGGACCGCCCACTAGCCTCTGCCTGAGCCCCAAGCCTAGACCCTGTAGTGGCTCCATCTCCATCCCACAACCAAGATTCCTGCCTGGCCTCAGCTCCAGCCACAGCTCCAGCCTCAGCTCCCAAACAGGAATCCATACAGACAGCCTCATCAGATTTCATCCAGGACCCAATATTGGCCTTGTTCTTGGCCCCAAATCTGGAACCAATGATGGCTTCTTTCCCAACTACTGAGCTGGATTTAATACTGGCTTCATTTTTATCCCCAGGACTAGATACAATACAAACTTCTTCCCCTCTCCAGAACCAAGACCCTGTGCTAGCCTCACTCCCAGCTCCAAACCAGGATCCCTCCCTGGCCTCCACCCCAGCTCTTATCTGAGACTTTCTACTGGGCTGATCTCCAGGGCTCATCCATGACCCTCCACTCGCCTGATCTTCAGGCCCCATGCTAAATGCTCTTCCAGCCTCATTCGTAGGCTTAGATCCAGTCCAGGATTTTCCACAAGCCTGACCCTCAGTGCCAACCCAGGAGCCTCCTCCACTGGCCTGATCCTCAAATCCAGATTTGGAACAGCTACTGCCTTGACCCCTAGTCACAATCCAGGACCCTTCACTGGCCTGACTCCCAGTGCCAGTCCAGGACCCACCACTGGCCTGGTCTGCAAGCCCTGGACTAGACCCTCCAATGGCCTGGTCCTGAGCACTGGACCAGAACACTCCACCACTGGCCTGATGCTCAAATTCAGGTTTGGAACAGCTACCAGCCTGATCCCCAGCCCCAGCCCAAGACCCTCCACTGGCTCGACTCCCAGTGTCAGCCCAGGACCCACCACTGGCCTGGTTCATGGGCTCGAGCACAGGCCCTCTAACCACCTGGTCAGCAGCCCCACCCCAGGACCCTCCTGCATTGGCCTGACTCCCACTGCAAGCATAGAACCATCCACTGGACTGATTCTCTGGCACTGGCCTGGAAACTCCACTGGCTTGATCTCCAATAGCAGCCCAGGAATCTCCAACAGACTGGTTCGTTGGCCCCAGTATAGACCCTCCACTAGCCTGACCTGCACTGTCAGCCCAAGATACTCTTCCAGATTTGGCCTGATCCTCATACCTAGGCTTTGCCTCACTACCAGCCTGATGCCCAGGTCCAACCCAGGACCCTTCATTGGCCTGGTCCGCAGCTCCAACCAAGAACCCTCCACTGGCTTGGTCCCCAGAGTTAGCCCAGGACCCTCCACTGGGCTGGTCCTCGGGTCCCAACCTAGACTGTCCATCAGCCTGACCACCAGCACGGGCCAAAGAACCTTCTTCACTGACATGAAGTCCATCCTCAAATCCAGGCTTGGACCCACCATGAGACTGGTCACCAGACCCAGTCCAGGAACCCCCACTGGCCTGCTCCACAGTCCCAACCAATACTCCTTCGCTGGCCTGGTTCCCAGTGCCAGACCAGGACCCAACACTGGACTGGCCTACAATCCCTGGCCTAGCCCCTCCACTGGCCTGTTCTCCAGTTGTAACCCAGGACATACCACTGGACTGATCCACAGATGCTAGCCCAGACCCTCCACTGGCTTGGTTGGCAGTGACAGCCCAGGCCTTTCCACTGGACTGATTTTCAGGCCCCAGCCCAGTTCCAGTCCAGGACACATTTTCACTGGCCTGAACCTCAAGTCTAGGCTTGGCCAGATCACTAGTCCCAACCCAGGTTGCACCACCAGAGAGGTCACTAGTCAGAATCCAGGAACCTCCAGTAGCCTGGTCCACAGCCACAGCCCAGTACCCAATGTTAACCACATTGCCACCTGTAGCCTGAGCCCAGGAGGTTCCATTGGCCTGAATGCCAGCCCCATCCTGGGACCTTCCACCAGCCTGTGCCTCAGCCCCAGTCCAGGATGCTCCATTGGCCTGGTTCTCAACCACAGCCCAGGATACTCCAATGGCCTCTCCCCCAGTCCAAGCTACCCCGCTGGTCTGGCCCCCAGCCCAGGAACTGTCACTCACCTGCGCTCCAGTCCAGGGCACCACAACAGCCTGGTTCCCAGTGCCAGCCCATGAAGTCCCACTGGCCTGGTTCTGAGCTACAGTCCAGGACCCTCCAACAGCCCTGTCTGTAGCCTCTACCCAGTAACCTCCATTGGCCTGTCCCCCAGACCAGGACTGTTGATTGGCATGACTCCCAGCCCAGAACCCTCCACTGGCCTGGTCCCCAGCTCCAGCCCAGGACTGAACACCAACCTCATTCTCACTCTTAGCCACACTCCAGGACTCAGTGTTGGCTTCATTTTCATCATCAGCCCAGGACGTGCTATTCTCCCAGTATCCATCCCTAGCCTGAAACCTAAATTTGATCCATCGCTCTGAAGCAACCCAGTCCTCAACGCCAATCCCATTCCAGTAGTAGTCATGGACCTTAGACTGAGACTTTGTGCAGGCCTGAGCGCCTGCCCCACCTTCACTCTCTGAAGTGGGCGTGGCCTTAGCCTTGGGCTTTACAGAGACGTCTCCCGTGGCTTCTGCCTCACACTTACGCTTAGCCTTGTCCTTTGCCCCCAGTGAGCTCTTGCTCTGGGAATGGGCTAAAGATTGATGCTGGCCAGAGCCCACCATACCTGCTCCAGCCTCTCCCTTAGACTCAGTAATGAGATTGCCCCTGACCTTACTCCTGGCACCAAGAGAGGCCTCTCCCTGGGAACTGGCCACAGCCTGGGATGGGGCAGAACCTGTTGTATCTGTTTGCAGCTGCAGAGAGTCCATTGCATCTGGCCCAGCACCTGCCTTGGATGCAGCACTGGCACTTCCCGAGCCTTCTTCTTAGTACCACACAAGGTCTCGCCCTGGGAACTGGCTGTAGCCTGGGGCTGAACACAGCCCTTGGTATCTGGCTTAGACCCTGCCTTGGATGCAGCACTGGCACTATCCCGAGCCTTCTTCTTAGTACCACACGAAGTCTCACCCTGGGAACTGGCTGCAGCTTGTGGTTGAGCACAGCCTTTGGTATCTGGTCCAGAGTCCACCTTAGACACAGTACTGGGATTGCCACAGACCTTACTTCTGGCACCAGGCAAGGATTCACCTGGGGAATCAGACTCAGCTTGGGGCTGAGCAGAGCCCACGGGGTCTGCTCCAGCCTCTGCCTTGCACAAATTGTTGGGATTACCCCTGACGTTATTCTTGGCATCAGCCAAGACCTCACCCTGAGAACTGACCATACCTTGGGGATGGGCAGTGTTTGTTGTAGCTGTTTGAGGCTGGGCAGAACACGTTGCATCTGGCCCAGTTCCTGCTGTAGACATGGCATTGGGATTTCCCTGGGCCTTATTCTTAGTAACAGGCAAGGCTTCACCCCGGAATTGCCCACAGCCTGGGGCTGAGCAGGGCCTGTTGTATCTGTTGGAGTCTGAGCAGAGGCCTTTGCATCTGACCCAGCCCCTGCCTTAGATGCAGCATTGGGATTGCCCCGGACCTTATTCTTAGTACCAGGAGAGGCTTCACTGTGAGAACTGAACACAGCTTGGGGCTGAGTAGGGCCTGTGGTATCTGGCCCAGCCCCTGCCTTAGACACAGCACCAGCATTGCCCCGAGCCTTCTTCTTGACACCAGGCAAGGCCTCACCCTGGGAACTGGCCACAGCCTGGGGCTGGGCAGAGCTCTTTGTATCTTGTCCAGTCCCTGCTTTAGACACAGCAGCGGCATTGCCCCGAGCCTTATTTTTGACACCACACAAAGCCTCACCCTGGGAGCTGGCCGCAGCCTGGAGCTGGGCAGGGCCTACTGCATCCATCGGAGGCTGGCCTGAGCCATTTGCATCTGGCCCAGCCCCTGCCTGAAACACAGCACTGGCACTGCCCAGAGCCTTCTTCTTGACACCAGGCAAGGCTTCCCCCTGGGAACTGGCCACAGCCTGGGGCTGAGCAGAGCTCTTTGCATCTGACCCAGTCCCTGCCTTAGAAACAGCACTGGGGTTGTCCTGGACCTTATTCTGGGCACCAGGTAAGACCTCGCTCTGGGAAATGGCCATATCCTGAGGTTCACCAGAGGCCCTCAGTTCTGCCTTAGCCCCTGCCTCAGAAATAGCATCAGCATCACCCTTGCCATCAACTCTGGAATCAGGGAAAACATCAGTTTGGGTCCTGACCCCAGCTTGAGGCTGTGCACAGGTTTTCATCTCTATTCCAAGCCCTGCCTTACTCTTGCCTTTGGCTTTGCTCCTAGCTTTACGTCTGGTGGTAGGCAGAGCCTCAGCCTGGCTCTTGGTGGAAGTCTGAGACTGTGCCTTTTGTCTGTCCCAGCTTCTTCTTTAGACTTGGTGTTGTCATTGCCTTGAGCCTTAACCTCGTCATCAAGCAAGTCATCAGCCTGGACACAGATCATAGGGTGAGGCTGCATATAGGACTCAGTGTCTGTTCCAGTCCTCACCATGGATACAGCATAGGGACTGCCTCCACCCTTAACCCAGGCATCAGGCGCAAATTCAATCTGAGTATCGGCTACAACTAGGGGCTGTGCGGCAGCCGTCATGGCAGCTCCCATCACTGCCCTGGATATGACATTGGCATTTCCCTGTCATCAACCCTGGCACCAGACACTGTCTCAGCCTGTTTCTTGGTCACAGTCTGAGATTGTGTAGAGACACTCGTATCTGCCCCAACCTCTGTGTCACACATGGCCTTGGTATTACCCCCAACATCAACTGCCACCCCAAGCATGGCCTCAGTCTGGGCCTTGGCTACAACCTGAGGCTGAGCAGAAGCCCTCACATCTGCCAAAGACCCTGCCTGAGACATGGTTTTGCAATTCCCCTTAGCCTCAACCTCGGTACCAAGAACGCTGTCAGTCTGGATCTTGGCCACAGCCTGAGACAGTGAACAGGGCTTCATGACTGCTCCAGCTTCTGCCTCAGATGCAAAATTAGGATTTCCCTGAGCATCAACCAAGGTACCAGACCAGACCTCAGACAGAGTCTCAGCCACACTCACAGCCTCTTCCAGGGCTCTTGCCTTGGTGTCAGCCACACTTCTGGTCTTGTTTATGGTGCCCGTCTTGGTCACTTCCCTGATTCCTGCCAAGGCCTCACTCTGTGTCACCACCACTCTGTTCATTTCTGTCTCTTTTTCAGCCAATATACGAGTTTCTGCTTTGGTCTGGGTCATTGCTTCTTTCTTGGTCTCTACCTTAGTACCGAGTGCCCAAGCTTTAGCTTTGGTCTGCGTCACTGCCTCTTTCTTGATTCGTTTCCCAGACCCAGAGTCAGTTTGGGTCATTGCCTCTTTCATGGCCATTTCACTGGCTTTGACGTCAGTCAGAATCACTGCCTCTGTTATTATCACTGTTCCAGCCACCGCTTTGGCCTCAGATTGGGTCTCTGTCTCTGCCTCGGCCATTGCCTTGGCTTGAGAATAGGCTTTGCTTCTGTCTGTAGCAGTGCCCTTAGTCTCTGCTTCAGCTCCAGGCCTATCTCTTGCTCCAGCTTCTGCTTCGGTCTTGGGCTTGGCTCTAGTCTCAGTCTCTGTCCCAACCATGGCTTCACACATGGCCAAGGTCTGGTTTTGTATCCCAGCCACATTCTCCGTCTTGACTTTGGACCCATTTCTGGTAAGTCGCCTCACACTCTGGGCTCTTCCCTTGGTTAATCTGTAAATGCAGTAGCAGGCACCAGCCCAGAACATCAGTCCTGCAGTCACCAAGCCCACTTCCTGAATGCGACCCATGTAATCACCCTTGATGAAGGCAAGAACAAGATACAAAAGGGCTCAATTAGACTAGGAAAAGAGGGCAGTAGGTCTGCATGGAAGCCTGCAAGGGTGCTGGTCTTCAGCCACTCAAAGGCCACCAGAGCTGCCACTGGAGATGGACCTAGAAGTGGAGGAAGGAAACTGGCTAAAGTTTCTCTTCTAATTCTGTGCATCACACACATAGATACACAGAAGAATGGGGAAGTGTAAAAATGATGTGCTTTGTGGGAGAAGAGGATAATTAGCAAATTCTCTTTCCATCCCTTTTATTTTATCAACTCTCCACCTTTCCCAGTGCCCAGCAATTTCCCCAGGGTACTTCCATACACGTTTTCTTACATCAGATGAACAGTGGAAAGGATGGTGGTCGCACTGACTAAGGATGGTAGACTGAAGCCCTCACACCCTGATTTTTACTGGACCTACTCTGGTCACCACTCCCACAGGTCCCCACCCTCATACCAACCTGTAATGATCAAAGCAGTTCCCTCCTCTTTCCTTCTCTTGATTGGAGGTATATCCTAAAGGAGATCTATAAACTCATGAGATCTGTGGACCTAGAGACAGACAGACAGATGGAGAAACAGACAGGAGTGAAGATTTTGTTTACCATGACATATATTATTAACAAACCCCTCTCTATCCTCTTCAATTCATCCCATTCCCTGTTATCACACCAAAGGTGAAGGTGTGGGGTAAGTGAAGGGATGGTGAGAGAGTGCCTGGAAAAGGGGGAGGCTGAGTATCCTCCAGACTGGACACTGGATACCTCCAGATAGACACTCACCTCCAACAACCCACCTTAGATGTCTACCTGGGCAATCCCCATCCTCTTACCAGCATATACTGATCAGGAATAATTTCCTCCTTATTTTCTTGCTTCCAGTGATCTCAAGCCTTTCAGACCTGTAGACCCACCTGTGGACAAGTAAACAAACAGGGATAGAGATCAGATCCTTCACAGAATGGACAAGTACCCTGATCCCTGACTCCAGTCCCTGCCTTGTGAGAGCCCATGTCCAATTTGCTAATATGATCCATCCTTTCAAGTCTTCCCTCAGTCCCATTGCAGCCCACCCTTACCCCAATGTTCCTATCATTTCCTGCACTGATAATCAGCAGGGAGGATGGCAACACTGGGGAAATCTGGCAGAGTGCAGAAGTGGAAGAACCCTCCACTGAGACTCTCTCAAGTCTCAGCCATCTTACATGCCCACCCTCTGTTGTTACCCCTATGCACTGCCCATCTTCACACCAACCTCCACAGTCCAAGGCCAGTCTCCCCCCCTTTCCTTTGCTTTTAGTGGTAAAGAGCCCTACTGTTGCCCTATGGGAAGACCTAGGAACAAACCGAGAAAAAAAGAAAGGTAAATGGTGAGTACTTATGACATTTCAGCATCTAAAACATGGGTCCCAGTACCTGCCTTACTGGGCTTCCCTGGTAGCTTGGTGGCCCAGTGGTAAAGTATCTGCCTGCCAATGCCTGTCAATGCAGGAGACTTGGGTTCAGTCCCTGGGTCAGGAAGATCCCTTGGAGAGGGAAATGGCAATCCACTCCAGTATTCTAGCTTGGGAAATCTCATGGACTGAGGAGTCTGGCTGGCTACAGCCCATGGGGTTGCAGAAGAATCAGACACGACTTGGCGGCCAAACAATAACAATCTGGATTTAGACACCTGTTCTCTGGCAAACAAAACCGAGGGCTTCTCCAGCACTGAAACAGGCAGGGTAGAAAAGGGAGGCAGGTAAAAGGGGAGCAACAGAGGTGAATCATTCTAAAACCACCTGTAGGATTCTAGGGCTTCTCTGCAGTCTATCATTTCCTTCACCTGTGCCAACAGGTGGAAGAATCTGGAAAACTGGAAAACATGGAGACAGATGGAGGTCCCTAGATCCTATAGTCTAGAATGACAGCCTACTGCCATTTACTTCTCCTTAAACCCATCTCTAGCAGTCTCCAACAAAAGAGACAGGATGTGTGTTGGGGTCAGGGGCTTTGCTTCTGCAAAATCTCCATCCCTCCCCGCAAAGGTTATCTCAAAAAAAAAAAAAAAAGTAGTTCTTTGAGACAGCAATTTGTATTTTCGCAGTATTATCTGAGGTGCAAAAAAAAAAAAAGCATCCATAGAAAAGTTGCTGTCTTTATTGGTCTTCAACATACACTTTAAGTTAAAAGCCCAAGCTTGTTAAGATTGGTAAGTAAACACAGTTTAGAGAAAGTCCCCTATAGAGCCACCCTATATACCTTCCAGATAGCGGCGCCTAAGTTCCTGTCATAGAGAATATTCGGATAGCACTTCAACGGCTCACCGCGAGTGTCCGTAGCCATACTAACCTCCGCAGATCCTGTGCAGCTTGCTGCTCTTCTTCCCTCGCCTCGCCACAAACACTGCCCCACGAATCACTGTGGTCAGACAGCAGGAGAGAGGAAAGGCACTGAGCGCTTGGACTAGCACCCAGGACGCAGATCCCAATACTCGCTTTTCTGGATTCAGGAACCCGGTTATCAAACGTCCCTGTGCACCTTGCGCACCTTGCGAGACGCCACCCGCACCAACCCCGCCGTCCAGTCACTAAGGCCCACCATTTTCTCTGCAAACGCCACCGTGGCGGTGTGTCCCTTCCACTGAAACTAGCAGGAAGCGGAGCGGACGTGTGCGATCAGTGATTAGAGTCAAAGAAGAAGGAACATCTCAATCTCTGCATTTCCCTCTTGAGACACTCCCCCAGCATCCGCCCTGTCAAAGCCCAGGGTTCCCCAGCACAGACTTAGGCAGGAGGAGCGGGGCTTGGGAGAATCGAGCGAAGGTTCGGGGAACTTGAGCCCTCTTTCTCCCCATCCCCAGGCCAGCTCCGGCGTTGGCAGTCCGCTGCCGCTCCGGCTTCGGTGCGCGGGGCCCTTACCTGCTCCGCTAGCCGCGGGCCCGATGCCAGCCCGCCGTGTGCAGGGGAGCGGGGAGCTGGTACCCAGACTGGAGTGACGACTGCACCGAAGGCTGCGTCGCTCTGCAGCTCGCGGTCACGTGAGGGCCCCGCGTCACCGCCGAGCTCACCCTCTGATCCCCCCTCCCAGGGGCTGGTGGGGAGTTCAACAGGACCCTCCCCTCCACCTCCGCACGCACGGTCTCCACCTCCACCCAGCTGTGCGCTAGGGCCCCGTCACTCAGCTCATTTCCTCCAATCTGAGAGCCCACAAGTGGCATCATCTCCCTGCGGTTGGCGTTTGCCCTTCTCCTGTTACCAGGGGAGGGTCTGCATCCCCCCCTTCCACCTCCAGGCCTTGGCTCCGGCCTTTTTGCAGCTTCTCTGAAGACTGTCTCTAAGACAATTGCCCTAGGGTATTTGCCACACCTACATGGGCCAGGGAAGGGGTGTCAGGAAGGGGGGTAGAGAGCGCAAGGAGAGGTTTAACTTTCTTTTGTTGTGCCCCCTTTTTTCCCGTTTTTACGTCACATTTATTGTTTTTGTAATGAGGAAATGGCGTCAAGCCATTTTCTTTTGACATTTACAAATTAGGTTGTAAAAATAACAAAAGACTCATTCATTTATGCCACATTAAGAATGCTTTCTAGTTGCTGTAAACTATTTCATAGCTTTGAAAACAGACTAGTGATTATTAATATTTTAAATATAAAGTTTTCCTAAATGAAACCAGTAAGTTTTCAATGGGGCCTATAAATTCGTCTTTGGAAGGACATTCAGCTGTCCAGTCTTAGCAGTTTTGCACAAATGGTTTACAACTTTTTGAAATTCTAGCTTCACTGATGACCTTCCATCAGGTGTCTGAGAACCTCATACATGACTCCTGGTTGGTGAACCCAGGAGTGCCTGAAAAAACAGTGACTTCCCAGATTAACCTGTTTTCCATTCAAGGAGTTTTATTGGGGTTTTGCATAAGCCTGTAATCAAATGAGTCTCATCACACCCAGGAAAGGACCAACTGTGCTATCCTACTAATGGAAATGAGGCTCAACAGGTGGATTTTCATTAGACCATGACAGTGGTGAGATAGTTCCACTATCTGCCTTTCAGGCACTGTAGGTCCCCGAGTAGCAGGAATATACACTGTTCAGCACCTTCCAGCAGAGATAATGGGTAGGGCCTGTGGCCAAAGCAAAGGTCTATGGGCAATACCCTTGAAATCCATGTCCTTTTTCTCTCACAAAAGGCACAGTTCACAGGATCCCAAACAGCGTTGCCAGGAAAAAAGAGGTTTTATTCACCCTCTGCCTTCTGTTACAATTGCATTGTGCCATCTATACAAGCCCCTCAAAATAATCTCATAAGGTAGGGACAAAGTCTGCAGAATTTACTCCCCAGACATCCAGCTGTCTTGGGCTGGGGAGTCCTACACTAAATATAAACTCTTCAGGCAACCTCTCTCTTAGAATATTGAAATCTGAAAACCCAGAAGGAAGCTGAGGGGCCCCTGTGTGGGGGAGCCCTTTTCAGGAGGTGAACTAGGATGCCCAGAGTGCCTTAGACCCACTAATGGCTTTTCAGAACTCAATCGACTGTGACCAGTTTATGCTCTCCATCAGAGGGAAACAGTTAGAAATTCGTTATAAAGACATTTAAAACTTATGTAAATTTTTAAAAAACAAAGAAACAAAAAACCCAGGAGCATAATGTCAAACAGCTCATTTGCAATAATCTAAAAACTCTTACTGATCATTAATAACATGATAAACCAATAAAAAGTGTGCCAAAGACTCAAATGGATTTGTTTGCAGAAAAGAAATACCAGTGATCGATAAACATACCAAAAAAAAGACTCAACTTCAAAGAAATGCAAATCCAAACCACTATGTGTTGCCCTATTTCAGCTATGAGTATCAAAATTTAGAAATTTGATAATTTTCTTGACTGGTTTATGGGGAAATGGACACTTCCACACTGTTGGATGCAGATGCTGTGATGCAGCCTTTTTATGGAGAGCAATTTGGCAAAATCTGATATCCCACAGATTCTTTTCAGCAATTCTTAGGAGTTTAGCTAGCCTGATAGTAACACAGTTCCACAAAAGATACATACAATAGGGTATTTCTTGCAGTGCTTGCAAAAGGTTAAAAAAAAGAAACATAAAATGCTCATCAATAAAAACCCCTATGTTATGAGAAAGGGCTGAAATGTACAACTGATATCATTAGGCTTTCAAGGCAAATATACACAGACAAAAAGCACAAGCTTCAAAACCACAATGGGAGTAGGGAACGCAAGAAAGGAATCAAGTATTGAATTTAGAAGTGCTTTATGTGGGACAGTGCGGTAAAGTTATCTATATTTAGACTTTAATGAATTTTGTAATCTCTAGAGTGACCACTAAAATTACAGTGAAAAAGTATAATTAACAAGGTAATAGAGAAGGGAAACAGAACTTAAAAATTACTAATCAAGAGAAAAGAGGAAGAGCAATACAAAATAGAACAAATAATCAAATAATAAGATTATAGATTTAAGTGCAAATATACCTCTAATTTACTGGTAAACAGTCTAAACATTCCAATCAAAAGACAAAACTTGTCAGACTGGATTTTTTAAAAATAACTATCTGCTGTTTAGAAAAGATTCATCTTCAATATCAAGCCACAGAAGGCTGAAAGTGAAAAAATGGAAAAAGATATATCATGAAAATATTCACAAGAAAAATCTTGCAATGGCAACATCAAATAAAGTATATTTTAAAGCAAGGAGCATCAGTAAAGACAAAGAGACATTTCACAGATGTTAACGTTTTATAAGTATATATATCCATCTATAGTTTTCCCTGTTCATTTATATACGTGTGTGTGTATACACATGTATTTGAATAAAAAATTCATACATATCATCCCTTTACCTATTTTTACTTTAAAAATGTATATCATAAATGTATTTCCACTGGAAACTTTGGGTTCTGTTATAGTTTGTAAAGGCAACACTGTACTCTATGATATGACAGTATCATGACTTCTTTACCCTATTCCCTATTGAATATTCAAGCTGTTTAGCATTATAAATAATGCTGCAATGAGCATTTTTATGAATATATGTTTGTGGATTTGTTTTATCATTTTGGCAGAATGCTGTTCCAGAAATTAAATTCTTGGATTCAAAGGTATAAACATTTTAAATACATTCTAATATACATTCAACAAACTTTATTAGTTTATACTCCTGACAATTATGTAAGTGTTGGCAAAGGTTAAAAAAATACTGAAGCAACATAAAAGACCATGAAAAGGGGAAAAAAATTTATGTAATAAGGCTGACAAAAAGATTGAGGTCTGCATATCCTGATGGGAAGATACTTAGGACATGTCACTATTTGCTTATTTTCTGTTAAGCTATGTGTTTATTTGTCACTGAGTGCAAATTCCACAAGAATACATTCTAGTACAACATTCAAACCCAGAAAAAGCATTAGTACCACTTTAATGCCACTGTCCTCATCAAAGCACACTTATCTCCCCAGTTTATAAACTTTTAAGTGTACACCCGTGGCAGATTCATGTTGATGTATGGCAAAACCAATACAATATTGTAAAGTAAAAAAAATAAATAGAATAAAATAATAAAATGCTTTTTACACATTACACATACATGTCTTATATATAAATGGATTTCTTCAGTGAGTGGTGCTGGAAAAACTGGATAGCTACATGTAAAAGAATGAAATGAGAATATTCTCTAACAACATACACAAAAATAAACTCCAAATGATTTAAAGACGTAAATGTAAGACCGGATGCTATAAAACTCCTGCAGGAAAGCGTAAGCAGGGCACTCTTTGACATAAATCACAGCAATATCTTTTCGGGATCTGTCTCCTGGAGTAATGGAAATAAAAACAAAAATAAACAAATGAGACCTAGTTGAACTTAAAACCTCTTGACAGTACAGGAAACCACCGACAAAATGGAGACAGCCTACAGAATGGGAGAAAATACTTGCAAATGAAGTGACTGACAAAGGATTAATCTCCAAAGTATACAAATCGTACTTGTAGCTCCATATCAGAAAAACAAGCAACCCAATCACAAGAAGATCTAAATAGACATTCCGCCAAAGAAGTCCTTTTGGATGGCCAAAAGGCACATGAAAAGATGCTCAACATCACTAATTGTTAGAGAAACGCAAATCAAAGCTACAATGAGGTATCATCTCACAGTGGTCAGAATGGCCACCATCAAAAACATCTACAAACAATAAATGGTGGAGAGGGTGGGCATGGGTTTCTTAAAGAAAACTAAAAAACAGAGCCAGCGTGTGTGTGTGTGTGTGTGTGCTTAGTCGCTCAGTCATATCTGACTCTTCGCGACCCCATGGACTAAGCCCTCCAGGCTCCTCTGTCCATGGGGATTCTAAATATGACCCAGAAATTCTAGTCCCAAGCATGTACTGAAAGGAAAAATGCACCCCAATGTCCATTGCAGTGCTGTTTACAATAGCTAAGACTATTCATTTAGGATGAAAGCATCCTAAATGTCCATAGGCAAATGAATAGACAAAGAAGATGTGGTACATATCTACAATGGAATATTACTCAGCAGCATAATAGGATGAAATAATGTCATTTGCAGTAACATGGATGGACCTAGAGGTTATCATACTGGGTGAAGTAAGTAACACAGAGAAAAACAATCTATGATATTGCTTATGTGTGGAACAAAAAAAAATGGTACAAATGAACTCATTTACAAAATAGACTCACAGATATAGAAAACAAACATGGTTATCAGAGGATGTAGAGGGATAAATTAGGAGTTTGGGACTAAAACATGCATATTACTACATATAAAATGTGAGTTAAAAGAATCATCTTTTACCTTTTTAAACATCCTCTATTGCCACTAATTACTAATTTACAGTGTGAGTGAGAACATAGAGGAAGTGGCTCTGCCATGCACTTGAGGGGAGTGCAAACTGCCTAGTCTTTCTGGAAGGCACTTTGGTGGCTTATTCACTAAATTTATAAAATCTCACATCTTTCTGTTGCCAGCGTCAAATGTATTAAAATCTCTTATCCTTAGTTGAACAATTTTTTTGTAGTAGAATATCCTAAAGCAAGACCACCTGTGGGCAAGGCTGTACATACCAGGTTGTTCATTGTTACCTTATTTTTATTAGCTCCAGACTCAGAACAATTTCATGTACATCAATGGGGGATGAAGGTGGAAGTAAATAAGCAACAATGTAAACAAGCTGTGGAAGAGTATGCAGCAGTCAAAAAGAATAAACCAACATTATATGTACGGTTCATATACATTATATGTATAAGCTCTCTGAGATATAATTTTAAGTGGGAAAAAAAAGAAATTGGGGAATTCTTTGGCAGTCCAGTGATTAGAAGTCTGTGCATTCACTGTTATGGTATGGATTCAATTCCTGGTCAGGAAACTAGGATCCAAGCTTCATGGCACACACACACACACAAAAAGGGAATTGTGAAACAGCATTTTAAACAATGTTGTGTTAGTTTCAGGTGTATAGCAAATTGAGAAATATATGTTCTTTTTAGATTCTTTCCCATTGCTGGTTATTATAAGATATTGACTATAGTTCCCTGTGCTATACAGAAGGTATGATTGTTATCTATTTCATATATTGTTGTGGTTGCTTAATCACTAAGTCATATCTGACTGTTTTGTGACCCCATGGACTGTAGCCCACCAGGCTTCTCTGTCCATGGGATTCTCTAGGCAAGAACACTGGAGTGGGTTGTTATTTCTGTCTTCAGAGGATCTTCCCAACCTAGGGATCAAACTCTCATTTCCTGCTTGGCAGGCAGATTCTTTACCACTGAGCCACATGGGAAGCCATTTTATAAGTAGTAGTGTGCATGTTTTAATCCCAAACTCCTAATTTATCCCTCTACATCCCTTTGGTAACCATAAGTTTGTTTTCTACATCTGTGAGTCTGTTTTGTAAATGAGTTCATTCGTACCATTTTTTTAAGATTCCACATATAAGTGATACCATGTGATATTTGTCTTTATCTGATTTACGTCACTTAGTAGGATGATCTCTGGGTCCATCCATATTGCTGCAAATGGCAGTATTTCACTCTTTTTTTTACTATTGCATTGTGTATCTGTACCACATCTTCTTGTCCATTCATCTGTCGATGGACACTTATGTTGCTGCCATGTGTTGGCTGTTGTAAATAGTGCTGCTCTGAATATTAGGGTGCATATATCTTTTCGAATTATAGATTTTTCCAGGTATATGCCCAGGAGTGGAACGGCTAGATCATATGCTGATTCTATTTCCAGTTTTTTTAAATATAAATTTAATTATTTTAATTGGAGGTTTATTACTTTACAATATTGTATTGGTTTTGCCATACATCAACATGAATCCACCACAGGTATACATGTGCTCCCCATCCTGAACCCCCCTTCCTCCTCCGTCCCCGTAGCATCAACATCCATAGTGGCTACACTAACTTACATTCCAACCAATAGTGTAGGAGGGTTCCTTTTTCTCTACACTGTCTCCAACATTTATTATTTGTAACTTTGAACAAATTATTGAAATATAGTTGATTTACAAAGTTGTGTTAGTTTATGCTGTACAGCAAAGTGAATCAGTCATCCATATACATATATCCACTCTCTTTGGAATTCTTTCCCCATGTACATCATTACAGAGTATTGAGAAGAGTTTCCTGTGCTATACAGTACATCCTTATTAGTTATCTATTTTATATATAGTATGGTGTATATATCAACCCCAATCTCCCAATTTATCCCTCTTCCCTCTTTCCCCCTGGTAACCATAAGTTTGTTTCCCACATCTGTAACTACTCTATGTTTTTTTTAAATATGTTTTTGTTGTGTTTTATTTTTGGCCATGCCACATGGCATGTGGGATCTCAGTTCCCTGAATAGGGATCAAACTCATGCCTCCTGCATTGAAAGCATGGAGTCTTAACTGCTGGACTGTCAGGAAGTCCATCTATTTTTGTTTTGTTCATAAATTCATTTATATCATTTTTTTAGATTTTGCATATAAGCAGTACCATAGATTTGTTTTCTCTGTCTGACTTACTTCACTCGGTATGATCTCTCACTCATGTTCTGCAAATGACGTTATTTCATTCTATTTTATGGCTAATAGTCCATTGTAGATATGTATCACATCTTCTTATCCATTCCTCTGTCAATGGACATTTAGGTTGCTTCCATGTCCTAACTATTATAAATAGTGCTGCAATGAATACTGGGATGCATTAAATTTTCAAATTATGATTTTTCTCTGGATAGATGCCCAGAAGTGGGATTGCAAGATCCCAAGGTAGCTCTGTTTTTAGTTTATAAGGAACCTCCATACTGTTCTCCATAATGGTTGTATGAATTTACTTTGCCACCAACAGTTGTGGGAGGTTTCCTTTTATCCACACCCTCTCCAGCATTTTATTATTTATAGATTTTTTTTGATGATGGCCATTCTGATCAGTGTGAGATGATACCTAATTGTACCTTTGATTTGCATTTCTCTTGCCAACATCTGTTAGATAATCAAAAAACAAGAGAGTTCAAAAAAAAATCTACTACTGCAATATTGATTATGCCAAAGCCTTTGACTGTGTGGATTACAAAAAAAACTGTGGAAAACTCTTAAAGAGATGGGAATACCAGATCATCTGACCTGCTTCCTGAGAAATCTGTATGCAGGTCAGAAAGTAACAGTTAGAACTAGACATGGAACAACAGACTGGTTCCAAACTGAAAAAGGAATACATCAAGGCTGTATATTGTCACCCTGCTTATTTAACTCCTATGCAGAGTACATCATGTGAAATACTGGTGTGGATGAAGCACAAGTTGGAATCAAGATTGGCGGGAGAAATATCAATAACCTCAGATATGCAGATGACACCATCCTTATGGCAGAAAGCGAAGAAGAACTAAAGAGCCTCTTGATGAAAGTGAAAGAGGAAAGTGAAAAAGTTGGCTAAAAGCTCAACATTCAGAAAACTAAGGTCATGGCATCCAGTCCCATCACTTCATGGCAAATAGATGGGGAAACAGTGGAAACAGTGACAGACTTTATTTATTTATTTATTTATTTATTTATTTATTTATTTATTGGACTCCAAAATCACTGCAGATGGTGACTGTAGCCATGAAATTAAAAGACGCTTACTCCTTGGAAGGAAAGTTATGACCAACCAAGACAGCATATTAAAAACAAGAGACATTACTTTGCCAACAAAGGTCTGTCTAGTCAAGGCTATGGTTTTTCCAGTAGTCATGTATGGATGTGAGAGTTGGACTATGCAAAAAGCTGAGCACTGAAGAATTGATGCTTTTGAACTGTGGTGCTGGAGAAGACTCTTGAGAGTCCTTGGACTGCAAGGAGATCCAACTAGTCAATCCTAAGGGAAATCAGTCCTGAATATTCATTGGAAGGACTGATGCTGAAGCTGAAACGCCAATACTTCGGCCACCTGATGCAAAGAACTGACTCATTGGGAAAGATTGATGCTGAGAACGATTGAAGGCAAGAGGAAAAGGGGACAACAAAGGATGAGATGAACATGAGTTTGAGTAAGTTCCGGGAGTTGGTGATGGACGGAGAAGCCTGGTGTGCTGCAGTCCAAGGGGTGACAAAGAGTCAGACATGACTGAGGGACTGAACTGAACAATTAGTGATGTTGAGCATTTTTCATGTGCCTTTTGGCCACCCAAAAGGACTTCTTTGGAGAAATGTCTGTTTAGATCTTCCTCCCATTTTGTGATTGGGTTGTTTGTTTTTTTGATACTGAGCTGCAAGAGCCATTGTATATTTTGGAGCTTGATCCCTTGACGGTCACTTCATTTGCAAGTATTTTCTCCCATTCTGTAGGCTATCTCCATTTTCTCAGCGGTTTCCTTTACTATCAAGAGCTTTTAAGTTCAGTTAGGTCTCATTTGTTTATTTTGGTTTTATTTCCATTACTCCAAGACACAGATCCCCAAAAGATATTGCTATGATTTATGTCAAAGAGTGCCCTGCTTATGCTTTCCTGTAGGAATTTTATAGCATCCAGTCTTACATTTAGGTCTTTAAATCATTTGGAGTTTATCTTCGTATATGTTGTTAGAGAATGTTCTCATTTCATTCTTTTACATGTAGCTGTCCAGTTTCTCCAGCACGACTTACTGAAGTGACCCATTTATACATTTTAATAAGACATGTATGTGTAATGTGTAGAAAAGCATTTTTAAAAGTTTATAAACTGGGGAGGTACCTGTGCTTTGATGAGGACAGTGGCATTAAAGCGGTACTAATGCTTTTTCTGGGTTTGAATGTTGTACTAGAATGTATTCTTGTGGAATTTGTTCACAGTGACAAATAAACACATATGTTAACAGAAAATAAGCAAACAGTAACATGCCCTAAGTATCTTCCCATCAGGATATGCAGACCTCAATCTTTTTGTGAGCCTTATTACATAAATTTAACCTAATTTACTTAAAGTTTTCCCTTTTCATGGTCTTTTATGTTGCTTCAGTATTTTTTTAACCTTTGCCAACACTTACATAATTGTCAGGAGTATAAACTAATAAAGTTTGTTGAATGTATATTCAGTTCAGTTCAGTTCAGTCGCTCAGTCATGTCCGACTCTTTGCGACCCCATGAATCGCAGCACACCAGGCCTCCCTGTTCATCACCATCTCTCGGAGTTCACTCAGACTCACGTCCATCGAGTCCGTGATGTCATCCAGCCATCTCATTCTCTGTCGTCCCCTTCTCCTCCTGCCCCCAATCCCTCCCAGCATCAGAGTCTTTTCCAATGAGTCAGCTCTTCGCATGAGGTGGCCAAAGTACTGAAGTTTTAGCTTTAGCATCATTCCTTCCAAAGAAATCCCAGGGCTGATCTCCTTCAGAATGGACTGTTTGGATCTCCTTGAAGTCCAAGGACTCTCAAGAGTCTTCTCCAACACCACAGTTCAAAAGCATCAATTCTAAAAAAAAAAAAAAAAAAAAAAAGCATCAATTCTTTGGCACTCAGCCTTCTTCACAGTCCAACTCTCACATCCATACATGACCACAGGAAAAACCATAGCCTTGACTAGATGGACCTTAGTCGGCAAAGTAATGTCTCTGCTTTTGAATATGCTATCTAGGTTGGTCATAACTTTTCTTTCAAGGAGTAAGCATCTTTTAATTTCATGGCTGCAGTCACCATCTGCAGTGATTTGGAGCCCCCCAAAATAAAGTCTGACACTGTTTCCACTGTTTCCCCATCTATTTCCCATGAGGTGATGGGACCGGATGCCATGATCTTCGTTTTCTGAATGTTGAACTTTAAGCCAACTTTTCACTCTCCTCTTTCACCTTCATCAAGAGGCCCTTTAGCTCCTCTTCACTTTCTGCCATAACGGTGGTGTCATCTGCATATCTGAGGTCATTGATATTTCTCCTGGCAATCTTGATTCCAGCTTGTGTTTCTTCCAGCCCAGCGTTTCTCATGAGGTACTCTGCATAGAAGTTAAATAAGCAGGGTGACAATATACAGCCTTGATGTACTCCTTTTCCTATTTGGAACCAGTCTGTTGTTCCATGTCCAGTTCTAACTGTTGCTTCCTGAGCTGCATACAGGTTTCTCAAGAGGCAGGTCAGGTGGTCTGGTGTTCCGATCTCTTTCAGAATTTTCCACAGTTTATTGTGATCCACACAGTCAAAGGCTTGGGCATAGTCAATAAAACAGAAATAAATGTTTTTCTGGAACTCTCTTGCTTTTTCCATGATCCAGCGAATGTTGCCAATTTGATCTCTGGTTCCTCTGCCTTTTCTAAAACCAGCTTGAACATCAGGAAGTTCACGGTTCATGTACTGCTGAAGCCTGGCTTGGAGAATTTTGAGCATTACTTTACTAGTATGTGAGATGAGTGCAATTGTGCAGTAGTTTGAGCATTCTTTGGCATTGCCTTTCTTTGGAATTGGAATGAAAACTGACATTTTCCAGTCCTGTGGCCACTGCTGAGTTTTCCAAATTTGCTGGCATATTGAGCACTTTCACAGCATCGTCTTTCAGGATTTGAAAGAGCTCCACTGGAATTCCATCACCTCCACTAGCTTTGTTCGTAGTGATGCTTTCTCAGGGCCACTTGACTTCACATTCCAAGATGTCTGGCTCTAGATGAGTGATCACATCATCATGAATATCTGGATCTTGAAGATCTTTTTGTACAGTTCTTCCAATACCCCTCATTCAAGGTAAGAAACAGTAGCTGTGCTTTGCTGGAGCAGCCATGAAAAGATACCCCACGCTCAAGGTAAGAGAAACCCAAGTAAGATGGTAGGTGTTGCAAGAGGGCATCAGAGGACAGACACACTGAAACCATACTCACAGAAAACTAGTCAATCAAATCACACTAGGACCACAGCCTTGTCTAACTCAATGAAACCAAGCCATGCCTGTGGGGGAACCCAAGACAGGTGGGTCATGGTGGGGAGGTCTGACAGAATGTGGTCCACTGGAGAAGGGAATGGCAAGCCACTTCAGTATTCTTGCCTTGAGAACCCCATGAACAGCATGAAAAGGGAAAATGATAGTATACTGAAAGAGGAACTCCCCAGGTTAGTAAGTGCCCAATATGCTACTGGAGATCAGTGGAGAAATAACTCCAGAAAGAATGAAGAGATGCAGCCAAAGCAAAAACAATACCCAGCTGTGGATGTGACTGGTGATAGAAGCAAGGTCTGATGCTGTAAAGAGCAATATTGCATAGGAACCTGGAATGTCAGGTCCATAAATGAAGGCAAATTGGAAGTGGTCAAACAAGAGATGGCAAGAGTGAACGTCAACATTCTAGGAATCAGCGAACTAAAATGGACTGGAATGGGTGAATTTAAGTCAGATGACCATTATATCTACTACTGCGGGCAGGAATCCCTCAGAAGAAATGGAGTAGCCATCAGAGTCAACAAAAGAGTCCGAAATGCAGTCAGTTCAGTTCAGTTCAGTCAGTCGCTCAGTCGTGTCCGATTCTTTGCAACCCCATGAATCGCAGCACTCCAGGCCTCCCTGTCCATCACCACCGGAGTTCACTCAGACTCGCATCCATTGAGTCAGTGATGCCATCCAGCCATCTCATCCTCTGTCGTCCCCTTCTCCTCCTGCCCCCAGTCCCTCCCAGCATCAGAATTTTTTCCAATGAGTCAACTCTTTGCATGAGGTGGCCAAAGTACTGGAGTTTCAGCTTTAGCATCATTCCTTCCAAAGAAATCCCAGGGCTGATCTCCTTCAGAATGGACTGGTTGGATCTCCTTGCAGCCCAAGGGACTCTCAAGAGTCTTCTCCAACACTACAGTTTGAAAGCATCAGTTCTTCAGTGCTCAGCCTTCTTTATGGTCCAACACTCACAATCGTACATGATACTGGAAAAGCCATAGCTTTGGCTATATGGACCTTTGTTGGCAAAGTGATGTCTTTGCTTTTTAATATGCTGTCTAGGTTCATCATAGCTTTATTTTCAAGGAACAGGCACCTTTAATTTCATGGCTGCAGTCCTCCGTGATCTTGGAGCCCAAGCAATCCATTACTGCTTCTACTTTTCCCCCTTCTATTTGTCATGAAGTGATGGGACCAGATGCCATGATCTAAGTTTTTTAATGCAGAGTTTCAAGCCAGCTTTTTACTCTCCTCTTTCACCCTCATCAAGAGGTTCTTTAGTTCCTCTTCACTTTATGCCATTAGAGTGGTATCATATGCATATCTAAGGTTGTTGATATTACTCAGCAGTCTTGATTCCAGCTTGTGACTCATCCAGCCCAGCATTTTGTATGATGTACTCTGCATATAAGTTAAATAAGCAAGGTGACCAATATATAGCCTTGTCATGCTCCTTTCCTAATTTTGAACCATGGGACATTGTCCCATGTTCAGTTCTGTTACTTCTTGGTCTGCATACAAGGTTCTTAGGAGACAGGTAAAGTAGTCTGGTACTCCCATCTCTTTAAGAATTTTCCACAGTTTGTTTTGATCCACACAGTCAAAGGTTTTCTCATAGTCAGCAAAATAGAAGTAGATGTTTTTTGGAACTCCCTTGCTTTCTCCATAATCGAATGAAGGTTGGCAATTTGATCTCTGGTTCCTCTGCCTCTTCAAAACCCAGTTTATACATCTGAAAGTTCTCCATTCAAGTACTGCTGAAGCCTAGCTTGAAGGTCACTTAATATTCTTGGCTCCACCACTAGATGTCAGCAAATCCTAGAAAAGGATGGGCTTTTCAGGGTGTGGGTTTGGGGTGTGTTTATTCGTATTTTCTTTGTTTTAATGTATTATCCAAATGTTCTACTGAAAGAGGATCGCTTAAATTCTAGGGAAAATAAAATTAATATTACTCATACAGGCACTTACTAGTGGTGAGAACCATAGCCTCTTTGTTATAGAGTAAAATAATACCTTTCATTACCACTTTCAAGCTATCAGTCGATATCTTACTTCTGTAAAGTTTTAGTCGCTGAGTTGTGTCCATTTCTTTGTGATCCATGGACTGTAGCCCTCCAGGTTCCGCTCTCCACGGAATTCTCCAGGCAAGAATACTAAAGTGGGTAGCCAAGCCCTCCTCCAGGGATCTTCCCAACCCAGGGATTGAACCCATGTCTCCTGCATTCTGGGCAGATTCTTCACTGTCTGAGCCACCAAGGAACCCAACTCAACATCTTTCCCAAAGACAAGACTGGTTGTCACTCTCCCAAGAGTCAGTTTCCACATCTTTAAAATGAGGATAGCAATTCTCTCCCAAAGGGTTCATCACAGTATGTAATGCTGCCATGTAGGTGGCTAGATCCAGTTACTCAGTCGTGTCTGACTCTTTGTGACCCCATGGACTGCAGCACACCAGGCCTCCCTGTATATCACCAACTCCCAGAGTTCACTCAAACTCACATCCATTGAGTCAGTGATGCCATCCAACCATCTCATCCTCTATCATACCCTTCTGCTCCCGCTTTCAATCTTTCCCAGCATCAGGGTCTTTTCCAGTGAGTCAGTTCTTTGCATCAGGTGGCCAAAGTACTGGAGTTTCAGCTTCAATAACAGTCCTTCCAATGAATATTCAGGACTGGTTTCCTTTAGGATGGACTGATTGGATCTCCTTGCAGTTCAAGGGACTCTCAAGAGTCTTCTCTAACACCACAGTTCAAAAGCATCAATTTTTCGCTGCTCAGCTTTCTTTATAGTCCAACTCTCACATCCATATGTGACTACTGGAAAAACCATAGCCTTGACTAGATGGACCTTTGTTGGCAAAGTAATTTCTCTGGTTTTTAATACACTGTCTAGGTTGGTCATAACTTTCCTTCCAAGGAGTAAGTGTCTTTTAATTTCATGGTTGCAGTCACCATCTGCAGTGATTTTGGAGCCCAAGAAAATAAAGTCTGCCACTGTTTCCACTGTTTCTCCATCTACTTGCCATGAAGTGATGGGACCGGATGCCATGATCTTCGTTTTCTGACTGTTGAGTTTTAAGCCAACTTTTTCACTCTCCTCTTTCACTTTCATCAAGAAGCTTTTTAGTTCGTCTTCACTTTCTGCCACAAGGGTGGTGTCATCTGCATATCTGAGGTTATTGATATTTTTCCCAGCAATCTTGATTCCAGCTTGTGCTTTCTCCAGTGCAGCGTTTCTCATGGTGTACTCTGCATATAAGTTAAATAAGCAGGGTGACAATATACAGCCTTGACGTACTCTTTTTTCCTATTTGTAACCAGTCTTAGAGACACCGAGATTAGAGATACCAATGGAACATTTCATGCAAAGATCGGCTCAATAAAGGACAGAAATGGTATGGACCTAACAGAAGCAGAAAATATTAAGAAGAGGTGGCAAGAATACACAGAAGAACTGCACAAAAAGATCTTCACAATCCAGATAATCACGATGGTGTGATCACTCACCTAGAGCCAGACATCCTGGAATGTGAAGTCAAATGGGCCTTAGGAAGCATCACTCCAAACAAAGCTAGTGGAGGTGATGGAATTCCAGTGGAGCTCTTTCAAATCCTGAAAGGTGATGCTGTGAGATTGCTGCACTCAATATGCCAGCACATTTAGAAAACTCTACAGTGGCCACAGGTCTGGAAAAGTTCAGTTTTCACTGCAATCCCTAAGAAAGGCAATGCCAAAGAATGTTCAAACTATCACACAATTGCACTCATCTCACATATCAGCAAAGTAATAGTCAAAATTCTCCAAGCCAGGCTTCAGCAGTACATGAACCATGAACTTCCAGATGTTCAAGTTGGATTTAGAAAAGGCAGATGAACCAGAGATCAAATTGCCAACATTTGTTGGATCATGGAAAAGCAAGAGAGTTCCAGAAAAACATCTATTTATGCTTTGTTGACTATGCCCAAGCCTTTGACTGTGTGGATTACAATAAACTGTGGAAAATTCTGAAAGAGATGGGAATACCAGACCACCTGACCTGCCTCTTGATAAATCTGTATGCAGATCAGGAAGCAACTGTTGGAACTGGGTATGGAACAACAGACTGGTTCCAAATAGGAAAAGCAGTACATCAAGGCCGTATAGTGTCATTGTGCTAGAGCCAAGTTCTGTTCAAATCAATCCCCAGCCAGTTCAAGAGACACACAGTGAACACAGGAGTCCTTTAGGGAGTAGCCCACAGAGCAGCTGGGAGACAAAACTGGAAACCTAGTCTGGATTCATGGGGTGGAGAGCACAAGCTGGGGAAGGGAGTTTGAAGTTCTCTTTGTAGGTAGTAAATTGCTTCTGAGAGCGTTTGTGTAATGATAGCAGGGCCCACTTCAGGGAAGCCACTATGGGCAGCTGTATGTAAGGGGCCTGGGGAGAGGCAGGTGGACGGTTTCGGAAGCCATTACAGTGCTATATACCCAGGGCTTAAACTACCTGCTCTCTACCCAGGAGCCCCTCTACAGTGTGGACAGCTCAGTAGACCTTGATGAAAACAGGGGTGGGGCAGGGCAAGAGAGGTGGATCAGTTCAGTTCAGTTCAGTCACTCAGTCGTGTCCGACTATTTGCGACCCCATGAATCGCAGCACGCCAGGCCTCCCTGTCCATCACCATCTCCCGGAGTTCACTCACACTCACGTCCATCGAGTCCGTGATGCCATCCAGCCATCTCATCCTCGGTCGTCCCCTTCTCCTCCTGCCCCCAATCCCTCCCAGCATCAGAGTCTTTCCCAATGAGTCAACTCTTCGTATCAGGTGGCCAAAGTACTGGAGTTTCAGCTTCAGCATCATTCCTTCCAAAGAAATCCCAGGGCTGATCTGCTTCAGAATGGACTGGTTGGATCTCCTTGCAATCCAAGGGACTCTCAAGAGTCTTCTCCAACACCACAGTTCAAAAGCATCAATTCTTCTGTGCTCAGCCTTCTTCACAGTCCAACTCTCACATCCATACATGACCACAGGATCTATGAAAAACACATATATGAAACTAAATTGATATTCTCTTGGTCTTTTTGTATAAAAAATCTTTCAAGCCCAGTTTCAAGCATATATACAATAAGTATATGAACTGCTTAATAAGCACTTTTAAAAATAACATTTTGTTTACTCTAAGAAATGCCTTTTCATTAAAAACAAAAGAAAAATATGAAGGTAGATGCCACCTAGTAATCAGAATCAGAGTTGCAATTCTGAATATCTGGGCTTTGAGATCGAGAGGAAGGGGAGGAAAGAATGGAGGGACTTGGCCTTGGCCTTGGCCTCAGCTAGGTCTTTCCAGAATTTACCACCCACTGGCAGCAATCTCTCTGAATATAAGACATTTAGAGTTCTCTAAGCCCTAAAACTAGACATCAACCTCCTGTGTGAGTGCAAGAGAAAGTTGCATGTGTTAAGATGTTTGATCCACAGAAACAAATACATACACAGATATTCTATCAGATTAGATGCTTTAATCTACTATTTTCTTAACAAACCAGAATGTTGTGAACACGTTTCCAAAATAAAACCTATGTGTACATAATTTTTGTCAGTTGGGTTACATATTTTGGCTGTTTATTAATTTTTATCTTAATAAATTTTCCTGAGTATAAGTTTCAAACAGTATAAAAATGTATATGTGTAAATTGAAATCATCCTGTAGTCTCATCTGCCTGAACCTCAGTCCTTGACCCAAAGATATTAATTGAAAATAGACGGATGACTATTCTTCATGTGTATTTCTCTGTATATAATTTATTAATGCATAATTACATATAATCAAATGTTTACATTAAAATACACTAAAATGTACATGTTCTTCAAAATTATAATCGTGTTTTGTATATTCTTATGCATTTTGCCTATTTCACTAATATGATTTCTATGATTTGCTAGTGTTTAGTGGGGCCTCCCTGCTGGCTCACATGGTAAAGAATCTGCCTGCACTGCAGGAATGAACAGTGAAAGTGTTAGTCACAGAGTCGTGTCCAACTCTTTGTGATCCCATGGACTGTAGCCCTCCAGCCTCTTCTGTATATGGAATTTTCCAGGCAAGAATGCTAGCCATTCTTGAATGCATTCAAGAATGCTAGCAAGAGTGGTAGCCATTCCCTTCTCCAGGGGATCTTCCCGACCCAGGGATCAAACCCCGGTCTCCCACATTGCAGGCGGATTCTTTACAATCTGAACCACCATCAGGAATCTGGGCACAATTATTGGTTCTTTAGTGAATTTTCTGTTGACGTCATTGACTCACCTGTCTGTTGATTAGTAAGTCTACCTAACATACCAGAAATGTAAATTCCGTAGAGTCTGAAAATATTTTCTCTCTACTTTTCTCATAACTGTTACTTTTTTCCTGTCATTCTGTTTTAAAATCTTCAATATTATTAAAATTATAGTTATGTAAATATAAAATTATTCAAAATAAAGTTTATTTTAAAAATAAATAGTAAATCACACCCATTAGTATAGCTATTACACTTCTTAAAACAGAAAATAACAAGTGTTGGTGAGAACGTGGAGAAATTGGAACTTTGTACATCACTGGTGGGAATGTAAAATGGTGCAGCTATTATAACAGTTTGGAAATTCCTCAAAAAATGAAAAATAGAGTTACAATACCTACAAGACTTACTCCTCACCAAATTTTAATCAGGTTCCTCTGAACCTTTGTCTCAACTAGGTCACAACCTTTGAACTTTTGAGTTCATCTTTGAATAGCCTAATTTTTAGCAAAAATCCTGCTAAGTCAATTTAGCAAGAATCCCCACCCTCAATATCTGATCACCATGGCCTACCTTCAGCAACAGCACTGGTCAGGTCGATTTAATCAGAATCTGCACTGCTCCCACCCCTAATCCTTATCCCTGATGTTTCTGCTTTGGTTTTCCATCCATTGACTCTCCAATCTGCTCCTTGGCTATGAACCTGTATTTCCCCATGTTGTACTGAGAACCGAGCTCAGTTATAATCTGAGGTCTCTTTACTCTTATTACAATAGTTTCTGAATAAAATCTTTTCTAACACTTTAACTACTGTTAACTAAAAACAGCTCTGGTTTTAACAGCAGTAGCCAAAAGGGGAAACAACTCAAATGCCTCCCAGCGTATGACTATCTTACAGTGGAATCTTATGCATGTGTGCTAAGTTGCTTCAGACGTGTCCAACTCTTTGTGACCCCATGGACTGTAGTCTTCTAGGCTCCTTTGTCCATGGGATTCTCCAGGCAAGAATACTGGAGTGGGTTGCCATGCCCTCCTCCAGGGGATCTTCCCAATCCAGGAATCAAACTCGTGCCTCCTGTAGCTCTTGTGTTGCAGGCAGATTTTTTACCTCTGAGCCACCAAGGAGGCCCCATAGTGGAATATTATTCAGCCTTTAAAAGAACTGAAAATCTGATACATGCCAAATGAAAGAAGACACACACACACACACACACACACACACACACACACACACACACACCAGATACTGTATGAGTCCACTTCCATGAGGCACCTGGAGCATTCAAATTCATAGAGACAGAAAGTAGAACAGTGACTGCCACGGCTGACGGAAACAGAAAATTATTGTTTAGTGAGCATGGAACAAGATGAAAAGAGTTCTGGAGATGGATAGTGATGATGGTTGTACAATAATCTAAATGTACTAGATACCACTAAACTGCACTTTAAAAGGATTATAATGGCAAATATTATGTATATTTTGCAAATAAATAAATAATACAGTCCATTGTAACAGAAATTGTGCAATACACTGGGGAGTATCAAGCGCCAGTCCCTACTAGAGCACTCAGAGCCCCGGCAGCTTTAGAACACAAAGGAAAAGCTTTACAGTGATTCAAGGCTTCAGTACTTATCTCTGTTAACCCAGCCCACACTCAAGCGTAGGGATTACTCATGCACATGCATGAAAACTGGGAGGCATGGCTCATTGTGCCATCTTTTTCTTCACTATATTATCTTTATTACTGAGCCACCAGAGAAGCCCCACCTCTATCCAGAGTCACTATCAAATCTTGTTTTATTTTGAAAATGGTTAACCTAAGTAAGTAGTTCTTTCTTACATTCATGGCCCTTTAATATGCCTTCTTCCTAGGTACTGTGTACTGGACTAGTGGATATATGGGGCTTTCCTGGTGGATCAGAGGTAAAGAATCCACCTGCAATGCAGGAGACTCAAGTTTGATCCCTGAATCAGGAAGATCCCCTGGAGAAGGAAATGGCAACCCACTCCAGTATTCTTGCCTGGAGAATTCCAGGGACAGAGCAGCCTGTTGGGCTATAGTCCATGGGGTCACAAAGAGTTGGACATGACTGAGTGACCCTTATGGCAGAAAGTGAAGATGAACTCAAAAGCCTCTTGATGAAAGTGAAAGAAGAGAGTGAAAAAGTTGGCTTAAAGCTCAACATTCAGAAAACAAAGATCATGGCATCCGGTCCCATCACCTCATGGGAAATAGATGGGGAAACAGTGGAAACAGTGTCAGACTTTATTTTGGGGGCTCCAAATCACTGCAGATGGTGACTGCAGCCATGAAATTAAAAGACGCTTACTCCTTGGAAGGAAAGCTATGATCAATCTAGATAGTATATTCAAAAGAAGAGACATTACTTTGCCGACTAAGGTCTGTCTAGTCAAGGCTATGGTTTTTCCTGTGGTCATGTATGGATGTGAGAGTTGGACTGTGAAGAAGGCTGAGTGCCAAAGAATTGATGCTTTTGAATTGTGGTGTTGGAGAAGACTCTTGAGAGTCCCTTGGGCTGCAAGGAGATCCAATCAGTCCATTCTGAAGGAGATCAGCCCTGGGATTTCTTTGGAAGGAATGATGCTAAAGCTGAAATTCTAGTACTTTGGCCACCTCATGTGAAGAGTTGACTCATTGGAAAAGACTCTGATGCTGGGAGGGATCGGAGGCAGGAGGAGAAGGGGACGACAGAGGATGAGATGGCTGGATGGCATCACGGACTCGATGGCCTTGAGTCTGAGTGAACTCCGGGAGTTGGTGATGGACAGGGAAGCCTGGTGTGCTGCGATTCATGGGGTCGCAAATAGTCGGACACGACTGAGTGACTGAACTGAACTGAACTGAACTGAGTGACTAAAAAACAACAACAATGTACACGTAGGGAATATTGTCAATAATATTGTTATAAGTCTGTATGGTGACTGATGATAACTGGACTTGTGGTGGTGATCACTTCATGATGTATAAACTATTGAATCACTCTGTTGTGGTACACCTGAAACTAATATAACATTATACATTAATTATAACTCAACTTTTATAGAAAACATAGGTTTGTTTTTTGAAAATAACCTAGACTGGAAGAAACAATCATATCAAGTTCATAGAAGGAGATGCAATACAGAATTAAAATGATGATCTTTTTATAGTTGCTGTCATCTCAGGGCTCATTTTTAAATAGGCTCTTCATAATTTGTATTTTTTATTAGAGTCCACAATCTGCCAAGTAAAAGCAGCAATAAGATATTTCATAAAGTATCATACAATTTAAATCTTATGAACTTATTTTCATAAAAAATTAAGTGCATATTCATACCAGTTAGCCTAAAAATGATATGACTCATCTATGGTCTAAAATAATGTATAAAAGATTTAGTTTCATCATTAAAAATAATCCCCTCACTACATTTTTTACATATTTTACAGCAAAAATGTTGTGCTCTTAATAAAAAAAATCCACAGACTAATTTAGAATGTAAAAAAATAATTTTATAAAAATCCCAAGAAAATCTTTCAAGTCCACTTTTATTCTCCTTTTTCATCCTCACATACAAAACTTCTCCACACACTGCATTTCTTGCAACTATAAAGGCATTTGATGTTGGTCAGGTACCATTTTCTCTCCTAAAACTTTGCTGGCATCAAAATATGACAGTTAACCAGTGTTAAATGTATAAAATATTTATGTAAGACAGCATATTAAGCTTTAGATGCTTGGCAATTAAACCACATAAAAATCGGACAAGATCGCCATTCTGCATGTTCAGAATCAGGTGTTCACAGTCCCTATCAGCTGCCTGTATATAGCTCAACAGGCAGCAGAGGCAACCGGCAGTTACTTTGAAAGACATAGAACGCTATGATCTGGAAGTACATTATGAAGTTACCGCAGTGTCATGTAGCACCCCTCTTTGTCCAAGGTGGTCTCATAATTCTAGAATGGCAGGTCCAGCTGATACAAAATAAAGACAGACAACACAACATTTAGTCTGTGGAGACACCCTAACTCATCACTATGCACACACTGATTCTGAACACAATTCGTCCTTAAAACTTGTCCAGAACACTCTGATGTTTTAGATTGAGTAAAATCCCTCTGCCTTGCACTTCACTGTAACTTTTTTGACAGTACTGCATGGGTCAAAGGTAATCTAGATGCAACTAATGGCTGTAGATGCCTCACATGCAGTTTTTTCTCATAATATGGAAAATATTTTAATTCTATAATTCCATTGGGAAGATAAGTTAATAAAGTTGCTATGTTTTCATCCTTCAAAATATATTCTAGAGTTGATTCTCTTTGAAGCTTTAATCCAATTACTCTGCTCATTTTCACATGAAGGGTTTCCTCTGATATAGCCAAACTCAGGATCATCCACAGCACTGCATGCTTGAAGTAAGGCAGTAAGAAACATGACATGCAACATAAATTGGGCTTCTCTGTTCAAAAGTCACTTCATCAGGGCAAACTGTGAGATTCTTTCATTTTTCCAAATCATATGGCTTTAGGTCTTCAATGTACCCTTTATAGGAGTCTGTATTGGACAAACTGAATGAATATTCCAACACAGTCACTGATTTGGGGAAAAAAAATGTAAGTCCTGAACTATCTGGTCATGGTATCCGAAACTCATGGTTCGGATTCTGAAATAGCCCACCTTGCCAGGAACCCATAAAAGACTGGGTAAAAAAGAGCAAGATCAAACCTTTTAAAGGGTCTTTTCACTGTTCAAATACAAGAGCATTTTCGTGTATGATATACTTGTATGACTAATTCACTACTGTACATTCAGGTAAATCACATACTCGAGACTCCTGACTGGTTGGGGTGGCAGTGTGAGTCACAAGCCAGCTGCAGGAGTGGAAATTTTCTCTTCCTGGGAGTGAGGCAGGGTCTGGCTTCCTTGAACCCCTTAGTGCCTCCACCAGGACCAGTCCACCAGTACAAAGGCGGGCTGTGTACAAAGAAAGCCCAGGGTGCTCCGGTCACAGGCTCCGGGCTCCAGGAAGGGGTCCCCCAGCTTCCCGGCGCCACTCAGGAAGGGAGGCTCAGGTTCACTGGAGCTGTCTTAGAGGCTGCCTACCGCACCATCATTTGCTCATCTCTATATTTTAGTTCCTGAGAATGCTTTCATATATCATGAGAGCTAGCCCTAAATAATTGGCAAGTATTTAACCACTTCAGACAAGCTTTTCTGGGATGTTGTTGTTTGCCATAGACTGCTTTAAATTTTTCAGTAATAGAATCCTTTAAAAGTAATACAGCTGGGCTTCCCTGGTGGTTCAGTGGTAAAGAATCCACATGTCATTGCAGGAGTTATGGGTTCCATCTCTAGTTCCAGGAAGATCTCACGTGCCTCTGAGCAGCTAAGCCCATGCACCACAACTACTGGGCCTGTTCTCTGGAGCCCAGGAACAACAACTACGGAAGCTGGAGCAGCCTAGAGACTGTGGGAGAAGGCTCTGCAGTGAGAAGAGAAGCTGCCTCAGTGAGAAGACCAGGCACCACAACTAAAGTAGCCCCCTCTTTCTACTGCTAGAGAAAGCTTGCATGCAGCAACGAAGATCCACTGCAGCCAAAAGAAACACATGCAAGTATTTTTAATTAAATAAGCAAACAATTTTTAAAGTAATACAGCTCACTATAAAAAATAACAGAAAAGCATTAGCCTGGCCACCATTGTTGCCCAGAGAGATTATTCAAAGCGTGTAGCGTTGGGACACAGTGAGAAAACTTGAGAGTAATTCTGGTTTACTGAGCAGGCATTTATAAGACAGTTTCCTTGATTTACTTAACCTCTCTTAATTTCCTGTAGCCTGGTCTGAATTAAGGGTTTAACAAGAAGTAGCTTGACAAAGAGCTCTTAAGATCAACGGAAATCTTGGGAGCTTGGGGCTTAATCCTTCACCTACAGGGCTCCCCACAATAGTGAAATCACAGTGCTGTACGACCTGTTCTATGGACCAGTGACTGGTCCCCTCGCACTTTAGGAGAGTGAAGTAGTGTCAGCCACTCTCTGAGTCTGTGGCCCAAATCATGGGCCTGGGCACACTGCACACTGTGTCTCCTGTGTTGTGACTCAGGGCCATGTATCTCCAGTCCTCTCAGCTCACGGTGATTTTCCAGGTACTCATAAAGGTCAATGTCACTTTTGTTTGTTTATTACTATTCTCATCAGTAGTTCTCCAGCTGTGATCCCCAGACCAGCAGCATCAGCATCACCTAGGAACTTGTTAGAATTTTCTTGGCCCTCAACCAGAGTTTAAGCCCAGTAATGAGTGTTTACACAACCTACAGATGACACAAGGTAGTTTGAGAACCACTGCTCTAAATCTAGAAATGACTGCTAAATTGTATATTTTATCACCTCTCTGAACCTCAGTCTTCTCAGTGGATATAACAAAATCCCCCACTTTACCACAGTGGTGTGGGGAATAAAAGGGAAATCCTTTGCAAATGGTATCTGTTGACACTTCTGTGTTGTAAGACAAATTACCTCCTGGAGCTGGGAAAATAATAGAAAATCCTTATACTATTTCCTTTTTAAAAAATGCTGTAACTGCCCTAAAAAAATATAGTCTTTAAAAAATGTGCTTTCTTTTCCTCCTGGCAATATCTTTCAGGAGACTATCATAGTGAGAAGATCTATTTTTAAATGTCTGGCACACAATAGGACTTCAACAAACATTAGTCCTGGCCTGCCCTGCTTTCTTTCTCACATAAAACCAACATAGAATAAGCTACATTGACATAAACTACATAGAATATAGATATCAGAGATAGCATCCGGAAATGTAAGCAATAAGTAAAGTATACATAAATTTGCATAGTGTATGAAACTTTGGTGTGTCTTCATTGTAGGAGCAGTCCTAAGAGAAGAAAATACTCCTGCCATTTCCGTTTATTCCAAGGGGTTACTTAGCCATATTAGTTTAGCTCAAGTTTAACACTGGACAGGAATCGTTTCTGCCTGATCAGTGTGGCTAGAGGTTTCACTTGAGCCATAGGCCCAATACAAACATTGCCATCTTGCCTAGAACATTGTCTGTAACATACCACCCACTCAGTACATGGGAATGAATGAATGAATGAATGACAGTGACTCTTGAGCTCAGTCTCTGGATGATCACCCATCTCTTCACACACAGGGCTGCAGTCATGACCTCTGGTAAATGGAAAGAAGCGGGAGTTTTTTTTATTTTTTTTTTTTTTTTTTTGGCCTCTTGACATGTGGCATCTTAATTCCCAGACCAGGGATTGAACCCATGCCCCCTTCAGAGGAAGCATAGAAACCTTAACCACTGGACCACCAGGGAAGCCCATGAAGCAGGTTTTGATGACCTCTGTGTATCAGGCTTTGTTCTAGGTGTTCAAGATACATTAGTGAACAAAACAAAATGTTTTCCCTCTATGCAGCTTACATACTAAATTCTAAAGGTGTAGAAAACGAAGCAGACAATATACGCCATAATGCCAAGTAATGATAAGTGCTGTGAATGTGTATGTGGATATGAGGCTTAGCAAACAGAATTATCATTCTGTCAGCAGCTTAGAGAAATGACTGATGCCAGTTCTGAGGTATTTAATGTACAAGATAAGTCGAGAATATCTTGTCATATCATTTAGCAAAGAAAGTGAAAGTGAAGTCGCTCAGTCGTGTCCGACTTTGCGACCGCATGGACTGTAGCCTATCAGGCTCCTCTATCATCTGCAGTGATTTTGAAGCCCAGAAAAATAAAGTCAGCCACTGTTTCCACTGTTTCCCCATCTATTTCCCATGAAGTGATGGGACCAGATGCCATGATCTTCGTTTTCTGAATGTTGAGCTTTAAGCCAACTTCTTCACTCTCCACTTTCACTTTCATCAAGAGGCTTTTTAGTTCCTCTTCACTTTCTGCCACAAGGGTGATGTCATCTGCATATCTGAGGTTATTGATATTTCTCCCGGCCATCTTGATTCCAGCTTGTGTTTCTTCCAGTCCAGCGTTTCTCATGAGGTACTCTGCATAGAAGTTAAATAAGCAGGGTGACAATATACAGCCTTGACATACTCCTTTTCCTATTTGGAACCAGTCTGTTGTTCCATGTCCAGTTCTAGCTGTTGCTTCCTGACCTGCAATATAGGTTTCTCAAGAGGCTGGTCAGGTGGTCTGGTATTCCCATCTCTTTCAGAATTTTCCACAGTTTATTGTGATCCACGCAGTCGAAGGTTTTGGTAATGCTCTTGGTACGTGCCAATTTGTGGTTGACAGTATGTAGACAACAGAGATAGACAATGACAGCTAGATAGATTCCTGATATCAAATTAAAATGATGGGCAGACTTCTCATCCATTTCATCTGGTTCTCCCTTTGCTCCCATCTTTGGCCCCTTGAGTTCAGGCTATGGGATTGGCAGCAGCAAATTAGCCTAGCTTTGCTAAAACCCCTAGGCACCCAGGCATACATCTTTCCCATTGAAGCCACCACCTAGATTTCTAAGAGGGTCAGTTTAGCTGAAGAGGCAATAAGGAAAGAGGCCAAGAGGAGATTCATAGATTATAGCCAAACCTGTCCCTTCCAGCGTTGAAACTAAGCCAAAAACAAAAGGCAACAAGAAAGAATACAGCTTCAGGAAAAATGTGCAAGCAAGAGGCAAAGGAGGAGAAAAATGGAAATCTACTAGGACTGGGGTGGTTAACCAAGGCACTAAAGACTGCAGGAAAGAAAAAACAACAAAAAAGGAGAGCATGGCCTCTGATGCAGCGGGATGTAAAGAAGTCAAGTCAGTCTGGCATACTTAAACCAAGTCTTATCAGTGGTCCCAGCACTTTTCCCTCAACAATATGGAGGAAAGATGTGTTTTTTTTTTAATCACCTATTTAGAATATGCAAATGTTTGGTAGTTCCAGAAACATATTTTTAATATAAATTTGTTTTAATTGAAGAAGAAAGAAATTCCACTTCATCTTATTTAAAAAGCATGTTTAGATAAGTATAAATGCTTCTTTTGGAGGTGAAGTCATGAACTGGCTGTTTGTTTTTCTGTAAAGCCATAAATTAGTGAGATATTGAATTAAAGGAAGCTTTGACTGCCTGTGTGTCAGCTTAGCATTCCATAGACAAGCGTAGTGTTTACATCCTGTTATACAAAGTCTATCTAAATGGTAATTTAGAGCTGCAATCAGGCAGTTAACTTGTCATAAATAATTAAAACCATTTATTTATGTTGTTTCATCAATTATCATATCAGAAAGCAAAGAAAGCTGTCAAAGACAATTTGGATAATGTCAAAAGCATTCGGGAACTAACTTGAAAAGGGCCACAATGCCATTTAGAATATCATTAAGAATAAAAACTGCAGTCACCTCATGAATAGAAACATATCAAAAATGTTAAAAACCAATAAGTTGATAACGATTCCAAAAATATATCCATTGGTCACCTTTACAGGATGATGCTAAGGGAATCCAAGCTGCCCCTCAGAGTGATAAAATAGTTTTCAAGAAGAATTTTTCCTTTATAGACATATCCCAACTGGTAAATGAAGGAAGAATTATAGAACTGGAATATCACCATCTTATAAACCCCTAATGAAATAATGAATCTGGGTAATGATTATCAATGGCCACTAATATCCTAGAAAAGAGACCCAGCCAGATATTCTGTACCTCTAGATGGAAAGAAACATACACAAAATTTATGAAATATTCCTGCTCCCCTCAAAATCAATCTTGAATCAGATCAAAGCTCTAGGTCTACCAGCTTATAGGAAGTATAAGGAACAAAAGAAGACGCTAATCAACATTTCAGAGATATGATCAGCAAAATCCAAAATGTGAGAAACTTTACAGGATAAACAACCTTTTTATTCAACAAATAAATTGAAATAATAATTTTAAAATAAAAACAGAGACAGGGAACCAATGAATTGAGAGACCTATGAGACATCCATGAAATACAACATATGGAGCTTATTTGATTCCTGTTTCAAACAAACTATACAAGAAAAATAAATCATTCAGGAAAATTTGAATACTAAATGGAAACATCATAATATTAAGAAATATTGTTAATTGTTTTGTTTTTCATATCCAATTTTTTCTTTAAAGTCTATACTGTTTGGATGGATTAAATACGATTGACTATAAATTGATAATTATTGAAGTTGGTTGGTGAGAATATGGTAATCCATTACTATCTACTTTTATGTATATATGTTTGAAAAGATCCATAGGAAAAAATAAGAAGCATACATCTATAGTGTCCCTACTATAAATTCATGTCCTTACTAAGAGTTGAACTCATCCTGAACATAAATGCACCATTGCTCTAGTTTGGTAGAAATGCAATAACAAGGTCAGAAAAATAAGTATAATTAAATGAATTATGAAGGTTAAGTACAGTAAGTTAAAAAAAAAAAACATAAGCTAAACCCTTTGGCCATCCATAGGCACTAAAGATATTAACACAATGAAAGGAATACTAGAACTTTTTGGGCTTCCCCTAGTAGCTCAGATGGTAAAGAATCTGTCTGTAATGCAGGAGACCTGAGTTTGCTCCCTGAGTGGGGAAGATCCCCTGGAGAAGGGAATGGCTCCTCACTCCAGTATTCTTGCCTGGAGAATTCCATGGACAGAGGAGCCTGGTGGGCTGCAGCTGTGGTGTTGGAGAAGACTCTTGAGAGTCCCTTGGACTGCAAGGAGATCCAACCAGTCCATTCTGAAAAGGATCAGCCCTGGGATTTCTTTGGACAGAATGATGCTGAAGGTGAAACTCCAGTACTTTGGCCACCTCCAATGAGTTGACTCATTGGAAAAGACTTTGATGCTGGGAGGGATTGGGGACAGGAGGAGAAGGGGACAACCGAGGATGAGATGGCTGGATGGCATCACTGACTCAATGGATGCGAGTCTGAGTGAACTCTGGGAGTTGGTGATGGACAGGGAGGCCTGGCGTGCTGCGATTCATGAGGTCGCAAAGAGTTGGACACTACTGAGCGACTGAAAGGAATGAATGAATGACTGAGCACGCATACAAACATAGTATATAAGGCCCTGCATAGTCTGGTTCCTAATACCTCTGCAGCCTCATCTCCTACCACTTTACCTCCCACTCTCTGCAGTCCAGTCCCAGTGACTTTCTGTTCTTCAACTGCATCACACTCCATCTATGTCAAAGTCTTCATGCATATGGTTACCTCTGCCTGGAACTCTTGCTTACACCCTACTTTCTGACCCTATTCTTCCAGATAACTCTTATTTATCATTCAGATGGCAACCTAATATCTCTTTCTAGAAGTCCTCTAATCCTAACTCCTCTGCTCCCAGATAAGGTAAACTTCCCTTCCTATGTGTTAGCAGAGTATTTCTCCCATCATAGCCCTTATCACATTGCATTATAATTATTTTTAATTTAAATAAACTTTAATGTAATTTTCTCCCATTAGACTCTAAGCTCTATTAGGGAAATACTCAAGTATAACTTGTTCACTATTTTATTTCCAGCATTTAGCACATTAAATGGTAAAATTTACTCAAAAAATTGTTAAAATGAAAGACAAATAAGTCCTTTGTTCTTTTGAGGGTTTCCCTGTTCTGAAAGAGACACAACTGCTTTATTAGTAATAATGAAGAGAATGGGGGTATTGGTTTAAAAAACACCAGAAGTGCCTAAGTGTTACAGTTTTTTCATATCCTGATGGTCCACCTATCCACAGACTGTGAGGCATTCTATCGATAAGGTCTATGCTAAGAGTAAGTTTACACATTATGAGTATCTGCTGTTTAAGGCCAATTGCACTCTGCATCCATTCCTGTCTAGTATCTCAGAGACTTTGCTACATCCCTAATCTCTCTCTGATAGATCATAGTGCGTGCCCAGCGACCCCACAAACTGTAGCCCTCCAGGCTCCTGGAATTATCCTGGAAAAAACACTGGAGTGAGTTGCCATTTCCTTCTCCAGGGGATCTTCCTGACCCAGGGATTGAATCCAGGTCTCCTGCATCTCCTGCACTGGCAGGCAGATTTTTACCACTGAGCCACCTGGGAAGCCCAATAGATCATAGTAGCATCTAAGAATGCTCTAGTATCACTCACCTTTGAAAGCCCTCCCTTGATCCATATTCTTCTCCACTCAATTTCTCAACAGTTCTTGAGAGCAAAATTTTTCTAAAGAATTATCTATTCTCATTGATTCCTTTTCCTAATCTCCCATTCACTGTTCAGTACACTCTGGAATGGCTCCTGTCTATATCACACCACTGAGCCTGCTCTTGTCAAGGGTACTGAAGACCTCTCTGTTGCCAAATCCAATAGACATATCTCTGTTGTCTTCTTACTTGATGCCCTAAGAGCTGATGAAGCCCTTTTTGAAACAGTTACCTCTCTAGAATCCTGGGATATCACTGACTACTAATTTTCCTCTTATCGCACTTGTCCTTATCAGTCTCCTTTGCTGGATCCTTCCATATATTGGGGTTCCTCAGGGATATTTTCTTGACCCTCTTCTTATGTCCCACTTTATATCTTTTCCTTAAAAGACATTCTCATGATACTGGTGACTCCTAAAACCATAACTCTAGCCCAGTGCTCTCTGCTGAGCTTTAAATTCACATACCTGACTGCCTACTGGACATCTCCACTTAATGTTCTCTGAATACTTCAAATTCAAACATGTCTTATGGTAGAGTCATTATCCTCTTTCCAAATGTGTGCTCCTTTTCAAATGTTACCTATCTCATGGGCACTACCATCCAATCACTTTCAGAAGCTAGGAAACCGAAGTAATTCTTGATTTATTCTTCTCCTTTATCCCTAATCAGCCACAAAACTATTTCTATAGCATTAATATCTTTTGACTCTCTCCAAATATCTTTTCCCCATCCTTGGAACCAGAAGCTGTAAGAATTAAAAATGTTGTGGTATTTTCATTTCTACTATAATTCAGTAGTATGAAACTCACATGTATGTTGAAATTAAAATAGCTTCTGACAAAGACTCTCTCCTTGATCAAACTTTAATTAGGCTCCCCTGAGCTCTCTTCTTGACTAAGACTCAACCTCAGCCTACCTTTAGCAAAGAATCCTGTTAAGATAGTTTGCAAAGAATATCTATACCCTTGATGTCTCCTCTTAGTAATTTTCTATCTAGTGACCCCCCTCACTGTGCTCATAGGCTATAAATCCCCAGTTGTCACTGCTGTATTTGGAGTTGAGATCAGTCTCTCTCTCTTACTGCAATAGTCTCTCCTCTCTTGCAATAATTTTAAATAAAGTCTTCCTTACCATCTAACAAGTGTTAAAATAATTTTTAACAGTCCTTCCAAATTTATTGATTGCAAGCTTAATAACTTCATCATAACTAATTTTTTTTCTTTTTCTTGGTTCCCCCACATTGCTAGTGTCCTAAATGTGTGCTTAGTCTGCCTGCTAGGAAATTTAACACTATTCACTCCTACACTTAAATTCAGGCTATCAACACTTAATTCCAAAGTAACATATTTCCTACGACATTGATTCATTTGTATTTGCTGTTTCTTCTACCTGGAATCCCTTGGTCTGTCCTGCGCATTTGTTAGACTAGCTTCAGCTTTCTTTTAAATCTCATCTTAGACATATTTCACTTTGGGATGACTTCTAACTCAATAATGTGCTAGAATTAACTTGCCCTGACTTTTAACAGCCTATTATGTTCAGTGACATCATTTGGTAACTTGAAACTGGTGATAAGGAAAGTATTTACACCACAAAAATCAGCATGCACTAACATCAGGGCTTTTCCCCCAGAGAACTGACTGTTAAACATGAACCAGTACCTATAACTGCCCTGCCTCCTCACCACCTATCCCAAATTTGGTTTGATGGCTCTGCTGTGGGCTCTGATGATAACCCTACACCCATCACTATGCACTGCAGGTCACTTATCTGTGTCTCCCTCCAGGCTGAAATTTTCTTGATGGTAGAGATACTTTACATTTAGAATCTTATCCAGTATTTGGCTCACAGAAGTTACTTAATTAGTATTATTCAGTTCAGTTCAGTTGCTCAGTCATGTCTGACTCTTTGTGACCCCATGAATCACAGCGCACCAGGCCTCCCTGTCCATCACCCACTCCCGGAGTTCACTCAAACTCATGTCCATTGAGTCGGTGATGCCATCCAGCCATCTCACAGGTCCCACATCGTCTTTCCCAATCCAGGGCCACCACCATTAAAGCTTCTTCTCTGACATGTGTTTCATCATCTGATTATTCTCTGATGGCCCTGCTCCCACCTCCTACACTGTTCTATAAATATCAGGAACGAGTTTTTTAGGGTTTTGTTGTTCTTGCTTCTGCTGCAAGGAAACAACATGATGGTAACAGCAGCAGCCTCTCCTCGCAAGTGTGGGCTCGACTCACTTCTGTGCCTCCCAGGTGGTGCTGGTGGTAAAGAACCTGCCTGCCAACGCAGGAGGCCTAAGAGATGCAGCTTCAGTCTCTAGGTTGGGGAGATCCCCTGGAGGAGGGCATGGCAATCCACTCCAGTATTCTTGCTTGGAGAATATCATGGACAGAGGAATCTGGTGGGCTACAGTCCATAGGGTCGCAAAGAGTCGGACATGACTGAAGCAACTTGGCACGCATGCGTGGACTCACTTCTAACTGAAAGAATATGGCATAAGTAAGGGTGTGTGTCAGTGGCCCTCCACTCCAGTGCTCTTGCCTGGAGAATCCCATGGACGGAGGAGCCTGGTGGGCTGCAGTCATGGGGTCACTAAGAGTCGGACATGACTGAACGACTTCACTTTCACTTTTCACTTTCATGCATTGGAGAAGGAAATGGCAGCCCACTCCAGTGTTCTTGCCTGGAGAATCCCAGGGACAGCGAAGTCTGGTGGGCTGCTGTCTATGGGGCTGCACAGGGTTGGACACGACTGAAGCGACTTAGCAGCAGCAGCAGCAAGGGTGTGTGTCTAGGTCACAAAGGTCTCACAGCTTCCTGCTTGATCTCTTTCAGGTCATTCACTCTGAAAAAGTCAGTAGCCATGTTATAAGGACACACGACCAACTCTGTGAAGAGACCTACATGGTGAGGGAGTGAGACGTCTTGTAAGCCCCGTGAACCATCTTGGAAGTAGCGCCTTCAAATGAAGTCAGACCTTCCAATAGCTGCAGTCCTGATTGACATCTTATCTGCAGCCGCATGAGAGACCTGGAGTCAGCATAGCCACTCCCAGATTCCCGACCTTCAGAAATATGTAAGATAATATATCTTTGTTGTTTTAAGCTGGTACATTTGGGAACAAGTAGTTATGCAGCCATAGATAACTAATAAGACTTCATGATAATTTGCTCCCTTCAAAAGGCAAACATATATATTAGTGGAAATGATATATGAAATTGCCACTTTTTGTCCCCTGATTTTGTTTAACAATTCTCCCCATAAGAGACATCACATGTCTGCTCTTCTCCATGTATTACTCAATCAGCTTTTGTGGAATCCATAGCATTTGCTTAGGGGTAAAACTGAATAAACAAGATGAGTACACCTGAAACTATAAGGCCCAACCAAGGGGGGCTTAAACCTGCCCCCAAAGAACCAAGAGAGAAGAAATCAGCGTAGCTGGAGAAGGAAAAATTGGTTTCAAAGAGGAGGTAAAATATTTTCAATATATTCTGCATAGAATAAAATTGTTTTTCTAACAAAAAATTAAAAAGTAAACTAATATCAATTGAGAAATACTGAACTGGGAACAAATGGAAGACTGGACATTTTATGTGGCAAATTTTCCTATCCAGTTCACATACATTTTTATAAATTTGAAGAGCATGCTGTAACAGTTTGTGAACTATTTGTCCTTGATCTAGTCAACAAAGAAACCTTATAGAACATAAGGAAAGTGTGTCATCACAATCAATAAACAATAAAGCCAACTTGTCAACTGGGAATAAACATATACTGAGCACCTACTGTGTGCCAGGCAAGGGACTCTGCATGGGGAAAGGTGACTTGCCTTAACCACCCTTACTTGGAGGCTGCAACCCAAGTATAGACTCTTCTCACCAGGGTTGGCACATTTCTCATTCTTGTTCTTTGACACTCTTCCTCCACAAAATAGATACGAGCAGGGGCAAGGAATCTGGAAATAGAGCTAAATGGGAAGGGGCAAATTCCTTTCACTGCCACAGACTTCATAATAAACACCAATTATGTAACATTAGTATAAACTAAAGATCATATTCATTTTGTCATTTAATCTAAGAACAACTTCATTTTCTCCAGCAATCTGTTTCTTTACCAAACTAAGACTGGTCCTTCCCCCCTCCTTGACACTTGGTTTCTACTTCTTTGAAATGAGAGTAACAGTGCCCCCTCCTGGGGTTGATCTGAAAATGAAATGGCATCACGCGTGTGGGAGAACAAAACCCTGTGAAAATTGAACTCTAGCATCTTAAAAGGGTGTGGAGAAGGCAGGAGTCTCTCGAGGGAAACAGACAATGGTGTCATTTACCAAGAGCACAGAGGACTTGGAAGAGAGGACTGGAAACGTAGTTTGGATCCATGCAGTGGGAAGCATTGAATGCCAGCTCAGGACTCTACAAAAAATGTCAGGAAATCCAGCTTGGATAATGTGCTTTTGGTTGGAGCAGGGGTAGGAATATTTTGGCATAAGAATGCCAAAAGAATAATATTATTTCAAGTGATAACAGCATACAAATGTTACCTTTTGTCTCCTTCCACTTATTTCAAGATCTTATTTGTTGTGGTTAATATGCAGAACGCTTTATTTTCTAGACTTTTAAGTCCTAAATTTCATCTCAAATGAAGTTGTAGACTTATATAACATTTTTATTTTACTCACAACTTTCTGACAACACTATTATTCCAAGACCTTGGGAGATGGAGGGAGGTGACAGCTAGGTAAACAGTGTGTTCTTCTGTTGACAGGCAGCAGCATGTCTCTGAGAGTGTCTCGGTGATGAGATCACACCAACTTCAGGAATCCTCTTGGGGTTTAATGTGCTTCCCAGGATCCCATGGAAGTGACACAACCCATGCTCAAGAAAAATGACTTTTCTTCCATCTGAGACTCCATCCCCACTTTTTACCTTAACTTCAAACCTGTTCACTCCTAACTCAGGCCCCTGTAGGGTCCATGCTTTGTGGAAAACAAATGGTTCCACTTTGGGGTCAACAGTCACACTTCACATGAGGTTTAGCACATGATCAATGCTTAGTAGATATTTTTTGAATGAATGAACAGTGGATGGATAGACAGATGGGAATTGGCCCCAGTGCTCTCTCACTGCCTCTTACCTCCAGCCCTATTAGCATTCTCTCAGTCTCTTTTACTGCCTGCTCCCTCTGAACACACAGCCTTAAACCTTGTCCTTAACTTCCAGCTCCAATCCAATTAGTTTCTATTCTTCTGTGACTTCTCAGCTCAATAAACACATTCTCAGAACAACATTCCTGACAACCTTGACTAGTCAAATCTCCCCATTTCACAGGCCCTCATAGCATCAAGGACCCCTTCTTCCCTGTACTTATCCTTACTGCAAGTGCACAGTGTATAGATATTTGCATGCTATTTGGCTCCCCTACTAAGCTACGAGCTCCATGAAGGCAGAGACCTTGTAGATGATTTTTGCTCACATCTGTTTCCTCAGCATCTAACATGCTTGGCAATAAGCTGGCCCTCAATAAGTATTTTGTGAATGAATGAGTAAGCATTTTTAGCTGGCCTTTAAAAAATATTTCCCCCTGTCCAGCAGATTAGACTGATATATACTACTAGAAGCACTGTCTGAGAATGCCTTCTGTCAAAGAGGAACAGATCCAGAGAGAGATAAAAGCAGTAAAGACAGATTTTATTCCTTACCTTGCAATAGGAGAAAGAGACTTCAGTATAGAACTGGGGTCAACTCTGAATACAATAAGGACAAGTGGGGGTTTACAGCCAAAGAATAGAGTGAGAGAATCAGAAGACAGAAAAAACTACTGAGAGGAGACATGAAAGGGAGAGATATTCTTGCTAAACTCTCAATGAAATTATTGCTATAAGCAGGCCAGGATGATCAAATATCAAGGATGAGGGATGACTTTGCAGGATTCTTGTTCAAACTATGAGAGCCATGCTGAGGACATGACCACAGGATAGGGTCCCAGAACCAGGCCTAATTGTAAAGGAGACTTAGAAGAGTCTGGTTAAACTTTGGTCAAGGAGAGAGTCTTTGTCAATTCTTCAGGAAGTTGTATTTTATCATTATGACCTACCTTTCCTGTTAGTCTCCCCACAAAACACACCATATCTCCACTATACTTATTACTCCATAGGCATTTTAAATAGTTATTTCAGGTATAATTTATATTCATAAAGTTCACTTGTTTTGTCTATAATTCAATGGTTTTTAGTAAACTTACAAAGTCATACAAACCATCATCACAATCTAAGCTTAGGACATTTAATGAAATGTCTCCAAAAGACCTTTCATGGCCATTTGCAGCCACTTTCTCACCCCTCACCCCATAGGCACTTTGAAGACCCTCATGTTTGCCTAAGGATAAAAAATACAGCTTAACTAGCAAGCAAAAATCAAAACTTACACATGTGAAATAATTTGAGAACCACCAAGTATGAATTGTATTTCATTAGTTGCTCAAAAAGATTTAGGATACAACAAATCAATATGAATTGAGGAATGAAAGAATATTTCAGGAAAGATGTAGAATATCTTAAGGCTGTCTTGCAGAGAAAAAATGCAAAAAAGAGGAAAATAACATGAGTTGACAAATACTAAAGCAGAAGATCAAGATTTTTCAGAACTTTTTAAATTCCAGTGTGGTGCTATGACAGCTGGCCAGTCAACAGTGGGGACTTCTAGAACAGAAGAAAGAAGGTTAATCACAAGCCATAAAAGTTGAGTCAACACCCAACTGAAAATAAGCATATTTTAAACACCTACTGTGTCCCAGGCCAGCTTCCCTGGTGTCTCAGTTGATAAGGAATCCACTTGCAATGCAGGAGATTAAAAAGACCCATGTTCAATCCCCAGATCAGGAAGATCCCCTGGAGGAGGAAATGGCAACTCATTCCAGTATTTTTGCCTGGAGAATCCCATGGACTGAGGAGCCTGGGGAGGCTACAGTCCATGGGGCCACAAAGAGTCAGACATGACTGAGCCACCCCCACCACCATCGTGTCCCAGGCGAGGGGCTCTGCATAGAGAAAATAGATCACCACTTGCTCTCTGGGCTGCCCTGGGCTGGGGAACGCTGGGCACGAGAAGCACAAGTCCCCAGGGGATCAGCCCAAGATGACCCACGGAGGGGGCCCCAAGGAGGCTGCAGGGCCATTCCTTCCCTGGCCTATAGCCTGCTTTGGCCTTGGGCCTCCTACTTCCAGTGCCCAGCTGGACCAAAGGGAGCCAGTGGGGCTTGGGAGGGCAAGTGAGGTTCCCAGGTGATGAAATAAAAATTTATATTTTAAGTTAAGATCTTAAAATTCATATTTTAAGTTAAGTTAAAATCTTTTCTTTTTCATTTGGCCTCCTCCCTGTCCTCCAGTATATATCTGCTTTACACATTAACCAGATCTTGCCAGTAGCAGAAATACCTGCCCAGTCATAAAGATCAATTTTTTTTTTTTACTTCTGATGCCAGCCATGTAACTCCTTAGAAAATAGCATTCCTTTCTCAATCCTGTAAAGGGTCACAATGACCCACCACTCACCTTGTATGTGTAGTCATCTTTGCTGAATGTTATGTACAGTATACATGCTAATATATCATTTCCTTTAAAGATAGTACAGAACGGACTGGTCATAGGACCTGGAGATACTGGGCCATATCTAGGGCAAGTTCTTAAGTTAAGTACTTACTTACTAGCTTATTAATTTTACTAGCTATATTACTTACATGCTATTTTACAAGATTATTGTTTCTTACATTACCAAATGTATGACTGAGCCTCTAATAAGAATAATGATGACTAGGCTACTTGAAAAAAATTAAACAAATATAGTTCTGTAAGATTAATGGTTATAATAGTATAACTCTAGATATGGGAAGAAACAACAAGAGAGAATCTTTTCCTGGATGATAACTGTCTAGTAAGACAGGTGGTCCAGAGACTTTTGGCTACTGTTAACAGAGCCTAGTCCAGGAATAGCAAATTGAGTGACCTAACAGTGAAATCCTGGTCTAACCTAGGAATGAGCATTCCTAGTTCTGTGGGACAAAACGAAATGCCTCCCAAACTTTGGTCAAAATGCAGACCAAAGGGGAGGTTAATCATAAAACAATGTTGCCCACTATTCAGTTCTATAAGAATCAAGTTATCAGCCACTACAGTTACTGACCTACAGTATACCCTGAAATGAATTCAGGACAAAGCTCAGGATGAGGCACTTTGTTCACTAGGAAAACTGGCAAAACTGGCCCTTCGAGAGTTAGATATTTCCAAGAGAAAATTCTATGAACCCAATTTCTTGCATCGTCCTATATTTAGCATGCATGCCCAGTCACTTCAGTAGTGTTCCACTCTGCGACCCCATGGACTGTAGCCCGCCAGGCTCCTCAGTCCACGGGATTCTCCAGGCAAGAATACTGGTGTGGTTTGCCATTCCCTTCTCCAGGGGATCTTCCCAACCCAAGCTCGAACGTGTGTCTCATATATTACAAGCGAACACCACTGAGCCAGCAGGAAAGCCCTTAGAAAAGCACAAAACCATTAACTAAAGTATCTGTGCCTCAGAAATAGCAGCAACCTTACACCAAGACATGTCCTTGATTTCAAATACCCTTTGTCAAGTAAAAAATATCAATAGCCCTCTGGCTCGACAAGGATTAAGCCATTTTGAGTTTATTTTTGTGTATGGTGTGAGAGAGTGTTCTGACTTCTTTGATTTACATGCAACTGTCCAGCTTTGCCAACACTACTTACCGAAGAGACTATCTTTTCTCCATTGCATATTCTTGCTTCCTTTCTTGAAGGTAATAGTCAGGTCCTTCACTGTGCCTTTTTAAGTCTGTCATTCATTGACAGTTATTGTCTACTCTGATGCCTTTGCAAAAATGCTTCATCTTCAAGAAGATTCATAGAAAGGACTTTTTGACAAGTATGTTTCCAACAAATTTCAGATCATACCACTGAATTGGATAAGAAATTAAATAATTCTAATGGAAACCCATTAAAATTTAATGGAAGTGAAGAAGAACTAAAGGGCCTCTTGATGAAAGTGAAAGAGGAGAGTGAAAAAGCTGGCTTAAAATCAAACATTCAAAAAACTAAGATCATGGCACCTGGTCCCATCACTTCATGACAAATAGATGGGGAAACAATGGAAACAGTGAAAGACTTCATTTTGGGGGCTCCAAAATCACTGCAGATGGTGACTGCAGCCATGAAATTAAGACGCTTGCTCCTTGGAAGGAAAGCTATGATCAACCTAGACAGCATATTAAAAGCAGAGACATTACTTTGCCAGAAAAGGTCTGCCTAGTCAAAGCTATGGTTTTTCCAGTAGTCATGTATGGATGTGAGAGTTGGACTATAAAGAAAGCTGAGCACCAAAGAATTGATGCTTTTGAACTGTGATGTTGGAGAAGACTCTGGAAAGTTCCTTGGACTGCAAGGAGACCCAACCAGTCCATCCTAAAGGAAACCAGTCCTGAATATTCACTGGAAGGACTGATACTGAAGCTGAAGCTCCAATACTTTGGCCACCTGATGCAAAGAACTGACTCACTAGAAAAGACCCTGATGCTGGGAAAGATTGAAGGAAGGAGGAGAGGGGATGACAGAGGATGAGATGGTTGGATGGCATCACCAACTTGATGGACATGAGTTTGAGTAAGCTCTGGGAATTGGTGGTGAACAGGGAAGCCTGGCATGCTGCAGTCCATGGGGTTGCAAAGAATTGGACATGACTGAGCGACTGAACTGACTGAAGGAAACCCTGATGGTTTCATAAAACTGTTAACAAAAGATCAAGAATTAGCTGCATATGACTGAGTGAACTGATAAACATGGTTATAACTTTATGGGATTTTTGGTCTGAAATATTATTGGCTTCTAATCTGTGTTCTCCAGACATAAAGAAACCTTTCTCCTTAAGCTAATTATGAAAAAAAGTGAGAGCACTAGTCACTCAGTCATGTCCGATTCTTTGCAACCCCATGGACTGTATCCCACCAGGGCCCTCTGTCCATGGAATTTCCCAGACAAGAATACTGGAGCGTGTTGCCATTCTCTTCTCCAGAGGATCTTCCCAACCCAAGGATTGAACCCAGGTTTCCTGCATTGCAAGCAGATTCTTTACTGTCTGAGCCATCAGGGAAGCCCTATATTAATACTACTGTAAGCAAAATTGATTCCCAGGTAGCACTAATGATAAAGAATCTGCCTGCCAATATAGGAGACACAAGAGACTCGGATTTGATCCCTGGGTAGGGAAGATCCCCTGGAAAAGGAAATGGCACCCACTCCAGTATTCTTGCCTGGGAAATTCCGTGGACCGAGGAGCCTGGTGGGCTACAGTCCATGAGGTCACAAAGAGTCAGACATGACTGAGCACACACACACACCAAAGCAGAATTGAAAAGTTTATCTTTTCTCTCTGAATGATCCCTCCATAAATTGGAAATTCTTAGGTTTGCAACAGCCTTAACAGGCTGTTATCAGGCCTAAGAAAGGCCGCCTCCTGACAGATGAAAGAATCTCAAGATATCTTGGGGACCTCAAAAAGAGAGGAAGTCATCCAAGTCTATAGACACTGCAGGTGGTATCTGATCACATGTCATGGCTTTCCTGGCCTGAAGAGGTCTTTTGAAATGTGAATCTAAGATTATGAAAAGTTCCAGCAAAGCCAGTTTTTTGAAAAACTCTGTATGCTCAATCACATGTGTAAACAATCAAGCCAAGTTTATCGAATTCAGACTTATTTTACACATAAAATAATTTTAATTTAGCTATAGTTAGTAGAAATAAGGGTAATTTTAGACAGAAAAGATTATGTTTCAATAATACAGCTTTGTAAACGTTCTTTGACGTAAATCATACCAATGTTTTCTTAGGTTAGTCTCCCAAGGCAATAGAAAAAATAAAATAAAATAAACAAATGGTACCTAATCAAACTTACAAGCTTTTGCACAGCAAATAAAACCATTAAAAATGGAAAGACAACCCTATGGAATTGGAGAAAATATTTGAAAATGATATGATAGACAAGGACTTACAACTCGTACAACCCAACAACAAAAACCAAATAACCCAACTGAAAAATTGGCAGACCTTAATAGACATTTCTCCAAAGAAGACATACAAATGGCCAGTAGGCACATGAAAAGATGCTCAACATCGCAAATTATAAGAGAAATGCAAATCAAATCTACAGTGAGGTACTACCTCACACCAGTCAAAATGGCAATCAATAAAAAGTTGACAAATAACAGGGACTTACCTCATGGTCCAGTGGTTAAACTTCACCTTCCAAAGCAGGGAGTACAGGTTTGATCCCTGGCCAGGGATCTAAGATCCCACATGCCGGCCAAAAACAAAACAAAACAAACAAACAAACAAAAACAGAAAACAGAAACAATGTTGTAGCAAGTTCAGTAGACTTTAAAAATGGTCCAGGTCAAAAAGTCTACAAATAACAAATGCTGGAGAAGATGTGGAGAAAAAGGAACCCTCCTACACTGTTAGTGGGAATGTAAGTTGGTACATCCACTATGGAAAAAACAGTGTGGAGATTCCTCATAAAACTAAAATCACCATATTATCCAGCAATCTCACTCCCTAGGAATATACTCAGCCCTATAATTAAAAAGATACATGCACCCCTGTGTTCATAGCAGCACTGTTCACAATAGCCAAAACATGTAAACAATCTATATGTCTATAGACAGATGAGTGGATAAAGATATATATATATAATGGAATACTACTCAGCCATAAAAAAGAATGAAATACTGCCATTTGCAGCAACATGGATGCAACTAGAAATTATCATACTAAGTGAAGTAAGTCAGAAAAAGAAAGACAAATGCTATATGATATCACATATGTGTAGTCTAAAATATGACACAAATGAATTTATCCACAAAACAGAAATAGACATGGAGAACAAACTGATGATTGCCAAGAAAGGGGTGAGGGAGAAGGATGGACTGCAAGTTAGGGAGTTTGGGGTTGGTAGATGAGAACTATTACATTTTGAATTGATAAACAGCAAAGTTTTAATGTATAGAACAGGGAATTATACTGAAAATTCTGTGATAAACCATAATTGAAAAAATATTAAGAAAAGAATGTATATATGTGTATAACTGACTCACTTTGCTGTACAGCAGAGATAGGTACAACATTGTAAATGACTACACTTCAATTTTTTTAATTTTAAAAATAATACACTTTTGTGGATATTAAGTTCTAGTGCTGAGGTTTGGTTGTTGTTGCTGTTTTAGTTGCTAAGTCATGTCTCTTTTGTGACTGCATAGACTGTAGCCCACCAGGCCCTTCTGTCCATGGGATTTCCCAGGCAAGAATACTAGAGTGGGTTGCCATTTCCTTCTCCAGGGGAATCTTCCCAACCCAGGGATCAAATCCAAGTCTTCTGCACTGGCAGATGGATTATTTACTACTGAGCCATTGAGGAGGCCCCTGAGGTTTGGCATTCACTGACTAAGACTCAATTCCTAGAAGACTCCTTGTTGCAGTGTTATACTATTATAAAGTTTAATTAAATTACTAAAAGGATATCCTATAATAAGTTTCTTTTTGAACTTATCATAGTAATCTATCCTGGAATGAAGATCAGATGCCTCATGACCTGCAACTAGGATATTATGCATATTGGAAAAGATACCATTTAAAGGACTGCCTCCAGCCTAGAAGGAAGGACCCTTATCAGGTTCTCTTAACTAGCTCATACACAGCAAAACTGAATGGAATTGACTCTGGATTCATATTTCTCACCTAGAAAGTGCTCCTGCATTGGACTGGTCTGTACAGAAGACTGCTGATCTCAAAATCACCTTAACCCAGTGCTCCAACATAGGAGGAACTACACTCACATCATGATGAGAAGATGACATCAGAAGCAGAAAAGTAGCCCAAGGTACTGGACCTGACCTGTATATTTACAGTGCTTTCTTAATTTCTCGGTTGTTGCTGTTTTGTTGCTAAGTTGTGTCCAACTCTTTGGCTCCCATGGACTCTAGCATGCCAGGCCTCCCTGTCCCTCACTATCTCCCAGAGTTTGCCCAAGTTCAATTTCTTGGACTTTTGCATAAATCAATGTTTTTTTCCAACTGTTCCTATATTGCTCCTCAGACTTCAGCCCCCTTTCCCCACAGGTAGCCCGCTGAGTGGTGGGGAGAGGGTCAGGTAGGGGTGCCTCTGGAGGACAAAGAAAGAATCTGATAAGAATTCATTCTTCCCTCTCCTTGCCTGTTTTCCATAGATCCTCGATCCCACATTTACCTACATCCAGTACTTCTGGGTTACCTTGATGGATTTCTCCTCTCCAAGGCTCTAATTGGATGGCCCTTAGGAAATTTATTCTACAAGAAAGAAGTTATAGTTCTGTTTTGGCCAGTACTGATAACTAGTAGATGGGATTCCCTCACTTGGCCAATCAGTCATACTTGCTCTGAGCATGACCATAAATGACTTTTCTTTTAAAGTTATTCAAGCTCAGTCAGAAAAACTAGCTAAATTTTAATAAAAGAATATGACCTTCTTCAGTTATGGAATAGATTAATATGATTAACATCAGGCTATAATCATCTAAGTTTACAGCCCCCAATGTTAGGAACAAATGAATCATGCCAAGGATAATCAGCTTAATGACACTAGGTAATTGAGCTGGGTACCTTATGGGCAATGCCAAAATAATCATTACCTTGAAGATAGAGATTGGTATGGAACAGACTTGGGGATATACTGGGACACACTTAAAGTACTTATATAAGTATGTACTTATAACCCTATTAATGTTACTAGCTAGGAATTCCCTGGTAGTCTAAGTGTTCTGACTCCATGATTTCACTGCTGAGTTTGCAGGTTCAATACCTGGTCAGGGAACTAAGATTCCACAAGCTATATGGTATGGTCAAAAAAATAAACAAGCAGAAAAACACAATGGTATTAGTTATATTACTTGTAGTCTGCCTATTTTACAAGACTATTGCTTTTTGCATTACCAAAGTATGATTGAACTTCCAATAAAAATAATGATGGCTAGGTAACTTGGAACATTTGACCAAATATAGCTCTATAAGATCAATGATTGTAATAGTGTAACTCTAGATATGAGACTAAGCAACAAGAGGGAACCATTTCCTAGACCAGAACAGACTAGTACATTGCGTGGCTTATCAATGAAATCCTCGCCTGACCTGGGAATTAACATTCCTAATAGTGTGAAATGCTAAATGGTCATAAAATGCCTCCCAAACTTTGGGCATATGTTGACAATAATGGAGCACTGCCAACTAAAGAAGGGCTTCCCTTGTAGCTCTGTTTGTAAAGATCCCCTGGAGAAAGAAATGGCTACCACTCCAGTATTCTTGCCTGGAGAATTCCATGGACAGAGGAAGCTCGTAGGCCACAGTCCATGGGGTCTCAAAGAGTTGGACAGTACCGAGCAGCTAACACTTTCACTTTCATGCCAACTAAAGAAGGTCATTCACCACCTGCTTCTACAAGAATTGAGTCATTAGCCACTGAAGTCACTAACCTTTGTTGTGTTGTGTTGTGCTTATGCATATTGACCTCCCCCCTTACCTCTTGGGAGCAGTTCCTCAGAACTTTCTGAGAAGCCGTCTCCAGAGCTATAGTCCTCAATATCTCCAAATAACCTTGAAACTCACAGCTCTTGCTCTTTGTTTCTCTGAAATCTTTCCCTTCACCTCTTTGGAGCAGTGCTCAAAGTTCTTTAAGAGCTGGTCTCCCAGGTTATAATCCTCAGGTTGGTTCAATAAAAATGTCCATTTCTTTCTTAAATTGACTATGATTTAATTTTTTTCATCTACGGGGGGCTGGATTTAGCATGCCCTAGAATGGCAATCCACTCCAGTGTTCTTGCCTGGAGAATCTCAGGGGCGGGGGAGCCTGGTAGGCTGCCATCTATGGGGTCGCACAAAGTCGGACACGACTGAAGCGACGCAGCAGCAGCAGCAGCAGCAGCAGCAGCAGCAGCAGCAGCAGCAGATGGTTACTAAAGTAGTTTTCGCCCCTCTCAGAGGTGGGCAGGGAGACTCCAGAAGTCCCTTCCTCCTGGAAGCCACCGGCTGTCAGTCATTGCGCTAACCACGCCCCCTCGTACAAGGCCTGTACTTATCCCAGAACGGCCAGGGCCAGACCTCTTCCCTATCCCTCTTGGGAAATGAAATACACTAGGGGGTTGGGTGGAGAGTGTCGAGGGTCTCTGGAAGGCGGACGGTGAGAGGGAACAATGAATTATTTCCAAATTCTTTGTCTTCCAGAGGGGCCCTACCTGATCCTCTCACCGTCACTCTGCGGGCTAAGCCGCGTGGAAAGGGGGCTGCAGTCTGGGGAGCTACAGAGGAGCCGCTGGACCCAGCGATGGTCAGCGCCACCCTCCTGACTCACGTCCCAGGGCAAGACTACCCTTACATCATTCCCTGGGGATCCGAGACATTTCCTTCTCTTTCCCTGGCCAGATGTCATTTCCTCTCCCTCCAGCATCCTGCTTCTTCCCAAAAGACAAGGATGATTCTTACTCTTACTCTCAAGTTGTGAAATGGCCCTTGTGACAATCTCACCCTGGTATCACGCACAGCAAAATGGAATTTCATTCCATCAGCAGCTGTTTTGCAACAATCCTCGAAGCTCAGCTTGGAAAAATTCTCATTTTTGCTGACAGTATTTTCCCTGAAGGAAAAGACCTTGTTTTGTAGATAAAACTTACAGTGCTTTTGTGTATCAGTTCACAGGGTGGTTGGGGTGGGGTGGGGTGGGGTGGGCCGGGATCAGCCAAGCCTATCCTGGGGTTTGGTGACATCTAGTGGCTAACTGAAGAATCTTTGCTTATACTAAGAGAATGTTCTGGAAAATTAACTGAACAGCCTGGAAAGCAAAAACTCCTACTTGTGAACCCTCTGAAAAAAGCCTCCTGAAAGCCTTAGGAGGGCAAAGTAAATAACTGGCTTGGTATGACATGAGTTGAAATGGTATCTTGCTTTCTTGGCAACTTTGACAGAAATTAGAAGTCACTGAAGAATTTCAAATCACTGCCCAGCATGGTTTTCAATAAAAAGTGTCCTGGAATAAAATGGAATCGGGTAATACCAATTTGGTAGTTGCTTCCGGCTTCAGAGCGTTTCTCTGGGCCTCAAGCTCTAAACAGACCAAGGGTTTCCAGGCTAGACAGGAAATCTATAAAAACATCTGTCAAAGTTCAGATGCAACTGGTATTGGCCTGAGGGCATCCAGGCCTGAACACCATTGAGAAGTGTAATTGTTAATGGCCACTATGATATAGATGGAAATGTAAGGTAACCTCAGATGTCACAGGTTTTCAAAGTCCTCATAGGAGATGCAAAGTATTATAAATAGCCATATGCAATTTATACTTTCATAGAAAGTTTAAACTACTTGATACAGGATAGTGGGGGAGGCAATCAAAAAGCAGGGAGCAAGCAGCTTCTTAGAGTTGCATTTTAGGGTTTATAGGCTTGTACCCATTAGAGAACTATGATGAAGCACAAAACATGGTCTTGAGACCAGCCACATCAGCAGATTCTCAAGCACCACCCCCGAACTACTGAATTTCAGAGACTTTTAAGAGTGGGTCCCAGCAACCAACGTTTTAACAAGCCCTATAAGATGATTCTGGCATATACTAAAGTTTGAGAATCAATGATTTAAAACAAGCTTTAAATGCCCCCTTAAAAACCCTAAAGAGCTGAGTTCATCTCATTGTACAGCAGAAATCAACACAACTTGTAAAGCAATTATCTCCAATTTAAAAAAAAATACCTTAAAGAGTGTTTAGAGACTATTAACGAATTCATGGAGGATACTGAATTGTTTCTGTAACATAGGTCTACATCTTCTTTTAAACATATAAAGGTGTCTCAGATCTTCTAAACTGACAGTTAAATGAAAGGAAGAGGTTTATTAGCCTTTACTTCTTTGGATTTTGGAGCATGCTGCCTTGAAAAAGTACAATGTCTCCAAAGTAGCTCAATAGTCCTGTGGATGTGATGAGGATAAACATAAAAACAAATACAAAGATGCTCCATCTAAATATTAGTCTAAGGAAGACAGAGTAAAATAATAATGGATTACAACTTTCAACTAACAAACTGGCCAAGATCAAGGAGAAAAACGTGCTTCATTGAAGATGCTATGGAGATCCTATGAGGATTCATTCATATGAGGATGCTAAATTTTTAACCTCCTAGTGGAAACACAAAGTACCATAATCTTTCTGGCAAAATAAATCAGAAGTCTCAAAAATGTGTGTACCTTTGACTAAGCAATTCCACTTCTAGGAATATATCTTAGAAATAAATAATGTATAATGATGTATGTATAAAGATTTGAAGGTATATTTATAATTAAAAATTAAAATCAATTTAAATTTCACCAGCAGAGGACTATATAAAAGAAATGGCTTGTAAGACAGAACGTAATAAAAATGAAGCTGTACAAGATTTTTCCAGTTTTTAAAAGGAAGATTTATTTAACAAGTTTCACTTAGTACAATACATCTAATGGAAATCACAATACAAGGAAAGATTTAAATCAAAGCCTCAGAATTTCATACAAACAACATGACCGAACTCCTAAAGTATTGGTATTACATTTCAAAATTGTCCCAGAGCTTTTTTAAAAAAATTAAAAGTGTACACTCACGTGCCTTACAGGATATTAAACCAAAAAGCAAGAATTAACAAACATGCCAAATGTTTTCACTTGAAATCGTAGACACAGCTCCTATATTTGAGTTTTTACAGAAAAGCATGTTTCTCAACATGCATCCAAAGTTTTCAATGTATCATGGTATAAGAGCAACATTTAACATAAGTGAAACTGCTTTAACCTAAATATGCTTACTGCTTAAGTACACTCCTATAACATAACTAACTTGAAGAAAGCTGAAAGTTTTAACAGTTATGGTCAATACTGAACTTTGTTATTACATCCTATGTGAATGTTTCAGTGTTCAAAATTACTGAGCTTGAAGTTTTAAAACAATCCTGACTTCCACTTTACAGTAAGCATGAATTACAAGCCTGTAATGCAAAACTGTTAAACTTAATTTTTATTAAAAAAAAAAAGAGAAAAACAAAGAAAGAGAGAGGGAGGGTAGGAGGGAGGGAAGGAGAAAGAAAGGAATGAAAGGAAAAAGAAAAGGAAGCTAGCTGACCAAGAGTGATCAGAATCAATGATAATTCCCATGTACCAATCATACTGGATATGCCTGACACCATTCCTATTCTAGTTAACTCTCATAAATGCATGGCTGTTATTTCTATTGTTGTTTGGTACTCCTTCTCTGCCTAAGCGAGGTTTGATTGATAGTCACTGGAGTTTTCCTGCAGAACTTGGTCATATCCACTCATGCTACTCTGACCACCATATCCACCTCCGTAACCACCACTCAGCTGCTGACTGGCAGGACCTCCATAACTAGACTGGTTGGATATGCCCATGCCTCCCATCATTTGGCTACCATAAGCTCCACCACTCGCCCCGGCTGTGGAATTCAAAAGAGTTCTACATAGCTGTGATCATAGGCTCCCCCACTTGTGCCTGCGGTAGAATTCAAGAAGAGCTCCACGTATCTGTGCTGCATGTTAGCTTTGTCTTTCGCCATAGCTGCCACAGCATCTTCATGAGTAGCAAATTCAACATCTGCCTCACCAGTAACTCTGCCATCAGGTCCGATTTCAATGTGTACTCTCATGGGATTAAGAGGTGAGAAGAAATTGTAAATATCATTCTCAGTGGCTCTGTAAGGTAATCCCCTCATGTGTACACAGTGCCCTGTGGTGCTCTGAAAACTGGACCCACCATCTCCATATCTATGATCAGACATTCCTGAAAAACAGTAATTGAGGTCTCTTCCAAATCTATCAGATCCAAAGCCATATCCATCATTATAGCCACCATAGTCATCATAGCCTCCATACCCTCCACCATAGGCACCCCTCCTCATCCTTTCAAAACCAGCCCCTCTGCCAATGCTATTATACCCTCTGCCAGCCCCTGGCCTGTCATAGGGACCTGGCCGCTGCATAGCCATGAGCTTTCGAGGGGGGTCATAATGGGTTCGGACTTCAGCTCGGCTACTCTTGAAGATTTCAATGTACCGGTGCCCTATTCTTTCCTTGTGTTTCTTTAAGGCCTTTTCAGCTATCTCCTGTGAAGCAAATTGCACAAAGGCCTCCCCTGTGCTCCGCCCCTGAAAGTCCACCGGCAGTGTCATCCCATTTGGCACAATTTCCAACCCTGAAAAGAACTGAACAATCTCTTCCTTGCTACAGCCAAATGGGAGTCCTCTAAGCCGGACGAAGCCATCATTGGCAGTGTCAGGACTATTCGGACCTGTGTGCTTCAACACCCAATCCATTTCAACACTGTTGGACTTGAATACTTCAACATATCTGTGTCCCATGGTTTCTCTGTCCTTCTTCAGAGCGAGTTTCACTTCATCTTCAGACTCAAGTTCGACAAATGCTTCACCACTTGGTCTGCCTTCTCTGGTGTAGATGAAACGAATACCTGATGTGCCGTTTTGGATTTTACAATCGGAGAAGAAGCGCATCACTTCATCAGCTGAGCAGGACCAGGGCAGGCCCCTGACCTTCACCACGAACCCCTCCCTGCCTTCTGTGCTCAGCATCATGGTGGTTCTTGAATTCTTGCTGGCAGGTTCGGTTCAATGTAATTTTGGTATAGCTGAAAAAAAATTAAGACTATTGTTACGGAAAAATGTTCATAATATGGTTAAGAGAGAAAAAGCAAACTATTAATAGAAAATTACACTGATAGCTTTTTCTTAAGACCTTTGTATAACAGAAAGACTTCACCAAATTTCTAACTCATTCATTCATTCAACAACTATTTATTTGACATCTATTTTACGTGCTGGATACCATTAATGGTGGCTATTTCTGGGTGGTAAGATCATGGGAATTTTGTTTCAGGGAATGTTTTCTTTGGTTACTTCTGTATGTTCTAAGTTTTCCACATTCATCATATATAAACACAAAGTCAGGAAAGATATACAAAAGATGAAAAGATACACAAAATGAATGGCAACTAAATCAGTGACAGACATCGACACATAAAAGACAGCTACATCTGATTATATAAAATGGAAAACTTCATTACAACAAAAGTAAGAGTAAACATAAAAAACAAACAACAAACAAGATAACTACAACAAATACATTACTATCTTTATTATATTGAAAAACTCATATAATTTTTTTTTAAATCAAGTAAATATTAAGGCCAAAGAGATAAATGGGAAAAAAAGACACTACAGAGAATTGACATCTTCATTTTACATTGTTCAGTTGGCAGATCCAGTACTAGGTTCTGGCATATAAGGATCAATAAGTCCAGAAATGACTCATGGTCCTACAGAGACACTGTACATCTGTACTGAAGACAAAATGGACAAATAAACATTTCTCTACTATGGCATAATTATGGACAGGGTGAAAGGGTGTTATAAAGCAGGGATTGACTGATCAGTTCTATCAGCGTAGAATAGTTAAGTGAAAAGGACTAACCGGCTCAGGGGTCCACAAATTCTAAAAATTATGATGGAGCATAAAATAGGTGGCAAGGCAGGAGATACGGCTGGCAAGGTAGAGATTCATCCAGAAGGTCTTATCAGACAGACAAAGGCTAGAGGCCTTTTAAGGTTTTACATGGGGCACTGAGGGGGAGGAGAAAGGCGGGGAGGGAGGTAAGGGGAGAGAAGTGAGGGGAAGAAGGAGAAGAAGGAATGTGAGGGGAGGAGAGTCAAGTAATCAGAACCTTGCAGAAAGATCACCATGGCAACAGTGTGACACTCAAACAGAGGGGGGTGGGGGGTGACACTACCAAGAGCAGCTAGAGCTCTGTTAGAGATTTGTTAAGGTGTTTATCTAAGGCAACAGCACTTTTAAAATGGGGGAGGCAAGATACTTTTAAAAGGGGGTAGAGGCAAGATATGATCTATGCATTCAAAGCACTGGACTCTGGGAGACTTGGTAACAGATTAAATGTATGGGAAATACAGATGTGAAGATACAGAAGAGTCTGGGAAATGTTCAATACTCATCAATCATCAGAAATACAAGTTTAAACTACAATTAACTGCCATTTTTCATCCATCACCACAGTGAAAGTAAAATAGGAAGGAAAAGTTGATACTGATATTCAGGGTTCCCAAACTAATATACTCCCAGAGCAGTGAAAGTTGATGCAGTATCTCTGGAAAGCAATTTGGAAATATGTCATGCCTTTTGATAGAGTAAATCCACTTCTGGTTATATGGCCTAAGATCTGAAATTCAAAGGTTTATAGAGCTAAATATTCTTTGAAAGATATTTTACTAAGAAAGATGAAATATTACCCACTTTAAAAACTGGAAATCTAATAACATAAGAAATTACTTATGCTATAATCTTGTGACCTAAGATTATAACTGTTTTATTACCACAACTGTGAGAAAAATATATGTTCATATATCCTTCGACCATGCTAGATTTCCTTCCAGGAACCTGGTCAACAGAAATACTCACAAATGTTCACTGCTGCATTGTTAATGATGGCAGAAAATTAGAAACCTAATTACCCATTAATAGGGAATGAGAGTGAATTATACTTTAGCCTTAAAACAGAAAGCCATGTAGCTGTATTTTTTTTTTTAATCTGCCCTGACCGCACATCTATATGTATGTAAATGCAGACAAGTTCTGGAAGCATATAAGTTGTTTTTTGAGAAAAGGAACACTGTAGGGTAGCAAGAATGTAGAGGAATTTCACTTTTTACCCTGTATGCTTCTAAATAGTTTAATTTTTAAAAATCATTGTAATTGGAATTGTTTTAAAAGTCAGGAAAGTGCATGCATGGGGAATTGGTCACATGTTAATAGAGGCTACTCTGAATGGTCAGTTTATGTTTTTTTCAATTCTTTTGTGCATTCCTAATTTTCTATAGAGAGAAACTTTTATTTCAGCAAAAAACAAAAAACAGAAAACAAATTAAAATGTTTACTTTTGTGATATTTGGTATAGCAAATTTGATAAAAATTTCTATTTTTGTATGTGCATGGCTTATTTGACAAGGTCTGGGAACAGTGGGCCTCTTGGAAAGAAAGTGCAAGGTGTACTAACGTCCCTAAAACTACACCAAAGATTCAAGTCAGCATTCACTAACTCCCTAAGATGTGCCTGGAACAATGCATGTGCAGGGCTAAGTCATCCTATAGATCATTTTCAGGTCTGAGTGACAGATTTACACACTGGTTTTTTGCTTGCCTTAACTCCTGGACGACCTATTCCATTTAATGTCCCTACAGCCCTCTTACACACTGGTTTTTTGCCTGCCTTAATTCTTGGACAACCCATTCCATTTAATGTCCCTACAGCCCTCTAGGCCTTAACATTCCGTGTGGGGACACGGAGGTTCTGCTTCATCACTGTGTCTCCTGGGAAGGCCACGAGGACTCTGTTGCCTGAAGTTGGAACCCGGATTCCATTTGTGAGTTAAGAATTTGTGCATTTATGTGCGTGTTATATACAGACGTTTTACAGACCGAAATGCTGAGTAGTTATCTGCGAGTGATGAATTACGTGTATTTTTTTTTAATTTATAGCATACCGTTATTTTTCCAAAGTCCAAAAATTGAACATGTAGCTTGTTAAAAGCCGGAAAAATAAACGTTATTTAAATATTTAATTCAGTAAAAACATTCATTGGGCGCCGCGGTCAGGCACGCAGTATTCGCCTAGATGTGACTCTACAGATCAAATTCGCTTGGTGCCTCTCCCTACAGACAATCAGGCACTGGAGACTGGGTGCCTGAATGGGTGGACTAGCATTCAGACCACTGGACTCAAGATCTGTTTTTCCTAATCCGGGGACGTGGTTTTCCAATGTTTTTCAGCTTACGGTTTCTCTTAAGGGTCCTCTGAGACCCGCCCAGACAGACAGATATACAAAAACACAGACAGTCACGAGCGTCCACCATTTCCCCACCAGGCGCAGCAAAGGCGGCTTCCCGGCACTGAGATGGGGGAAGGGGGAGCGGGGGAGGGGAAAGCAGGAACGAAAAGGCGGAGGCGGCCCGCGGACCCCGCTTTGGTCTGCATCATCACCACCCCCGGGTCCCCGGTTCCCACCCACACACCAACCTCTAACGATACCGGATAATTTTCCTCTTTCTTCCCTCAAACGGCTTATAGCGAGACGGTAGACGACGACCAGAACTACTTCTGCTCACGTAAGCGATAGGTCACGTGAGGATCTACGTCATGTGAGATCTCGGTCACGTGAGCACCGCTAGGCTTTAACCCCGGATCATTAAAGTGCTGCACTTCCTTCTGGTATAAAAATAGGGCGGGTCGACATTCAGAAAGAGACAGAGTGGTTGGTGGCAGCGCGTCGTCTGTGACTGGTCATTGGTCGACCTCTGGGGATAACCATCCCAGTTGCCGGAGAAACATTGACGTCACGGCTTAATTACTCACCAGTGATTGGTGATGGGGACCAAAGCGGGTTCCGCGGACCGTCTCCGCCTTTTTAGCCCCGTAGGTTAAATTTAAAACCCCAGGTGACTCTTGGAAATCTGTGCTGTGTGATGGCCGCGATGGTGAGACCGGTGAGCAGAGTCCTTCGGCTGGGCTGCGTGCTGGCCTTTTGCTTCCAGGTCCTGCTTCCCCGCGGGCTCCCTGGAGCTTGGGGCCTGGACAACGGCTTGGCGGTGACCCCTACCATGGGCTGGCTGCACTGGGAGCGCTTCGTGTGCAACATGAACTGCCAAGAAGAGCCGGATTCCTGTGTCAGGTATCAGAGATGCTGGGCACCTTCTTCCCTTCGCCTTTCCATATATTTGTCTCCATGTGTTGGGAAGGATAGAGGGTCTCAGCGAGAAAATTTTGAACCAGAGGGAGAGCTCCCCTGTCGCTGCTGCTTTTTTATCCCCAGCAAACTGCCCTGGATGGGGACTAGCCCTGAATTTTCTCTGTGACCCCTGGATGGGGACTAGCTCTGGATTTTCTCCATGTGACCCCTTGGGGTGGGAGTCTGGCCAGTGACCTCTGCTTCTTCACGTCTTTCTGCCTGTTCACCCACCGAATGTTTTTCTCCATTTACCATCTAGTTCGTTCAGACCCTTATTGAGAGCTACTGCCCTGTCCCTGGAGAAGGCAATGGCACCCCACTCCAGCACTCTTGCCTGGAAAGTCCCATGGACGGAGGAGCCTGGTAGGCTGCAGTCCATGGGGTCGCGAAGAGTCGGACACGACTGAGCGACTTCACTTTCACTTTTCACTTGCATGCCTTGGAGAAAGAAATGGCAACCCAATCCAGTGTTCTTGCCTGGGAAAAACCCAGGGGCGGAGGAGCCTGGTAGGCTGCCGTCTCTGGGGTCGCACAGAGTCGGATACGACTGAAGCTACTTAGCAGCAGCAGCAGCAGCTCTGTCTGCAGGGTACTAGCACTGAGAACAGCTGTGGTGAGTAGGAGAGACAGGACTAAGACGGGTGTCATTTCTCCTTTTGGGGTCACAGGCTCCTTGGCTCTAATTTGAGGGAATTTAGAGAGACTATAGTGTCTCCTAGATCTCCCTACCCCACAGCCCTTGGTGTGGCGTCTGGTTGGAAAATTATGCAGAGGATCTTTAGTGGATAAGACAAATATTGATCCTATCAGACCCACACATCCTTTGTCTGCAGATTGGGAAAGCAACTCTTACCTCAGGGAACCAACTCTGGTGATCTGCAAAACAGTTCTTATCTCACACAGGTTGACTTTCAACTAGATAGCCCATCTGAAGGACAAAAGCACAGTGCAATACCAAACCCCCTCAATTAGGCATATGGAAGGAATGTTCTTATCTCATGCTCATGCTCAGCCCACGTGTCTGACTGTTTGCAACCCCATGGACTGCAGCCTGCCAGGGTCCTCTGCCCATGGAATTTTCCAGGCAAGAATACTGGAGTGGGGCGCCCTTTCCTCTTCCAGGGGATCTTTCTGACCCAGGGATGCGTCTGTTGCGTCTCCTAATTGGCAGGCGGATTCTTTACCATGGCTTCCCAGATGGCGCTAGTGATAAAGAACAGACATGGGTTCAATCCCTTGGTCAGGAAGATCCCTTGGAGGAGGAAAGGCAACCCACTCCAGAATTTTTGCCTGGAGAATCCCATGGACAGAGGAGCTTGTCGGGCTACAGTCCATAGGGTCACGAAGAGTCGGACACGACTGAGTGAGGGCACACGCAAGGAATGTTTTTAGCCTGGAATCTATGGGGAAATTAATGCAAATCTGCAAATGTGAGTATATGTGTTTTTCTGGAGAGAGGATCTTGAGCTTTGTTCAGATTCTCAAATAGATCTCCATCTAGAAAAGGTTAAGAATCACTGATAGATATTGTTTAAAAACATAATAAAGACAACCTTGGTGCAGAGGCCTCTCTATAAGCAGTGGTCATGGTACATCCCAGTGGCCATAGGTTATTACTTTGAATTTTTTTACAGATGTTGGTCAAACATGACAGAGTTAATTGGCTTTCTAAGTTTCAGACTAAATCCATCATGACCCTGGAGTAAATTATGGCCATCCCATATTTCTTTCTGTCTTTTCCTTTTTTCCCTAAGTGGTGGTTGTCTTATTTTTGTATCAGATTATGAAATTAATGCATGATTATGGCAAAAAATGTGGATAGTAAAGAACAGTACAAAGAAAATAGATTCCCCTCATTTCACCACCCAGAAACAATCATGGTTAAAGTGTTAATATGAGACCTTTCCTTTTTTTTCTATGTAAATATAAACACGGATTTCTTTTTAAAGTGTTTTTCAATAAAAATGAGATCATGTTTATGTCGAGAGCAGTTAACAAGACTCTGAAGTCTGCCTGCCTGGGTTCAAATTCTAGCTTATTATTACTTTGCCAGGTGATCTTAGGCAAACTGACGATCCCTTTGTAAATTGAAGAGTCAGTACCTGGCACAGAATGAGAGTTTCATAAGTGCAGATTGTATGTATTCACCATACTTTATTTAAACAATCTCCTGTTCATAACTACTCACACTCTTCAATTTTTCATTATTATGGACACAGCTTACTAATAACCACCCTTGTACATCATCTGATTTTTTTCCTAAATCCTGGGTCCAAGGGTATGCTCATTTCGTTTCATATCAAACTGTGCTCCCCCAAAAGTTTTACAAATGCACCTTCCCAACAACCATGTGGGCTTCTGTGGTGGCCCAGAAGGTAAACAGTCTGCCTGCAATGCAGAAGACCTGGGTTTCAATCCCTGGGTCAGGAAGATCCCTCGAAAAAGGGAATGACTACCCACTCCAGAATTCTTGCCTGGAGAATTCCATGGACAGAGGAACCTGGTGGGCTACAGTCCATGGGGTTGCAAAGAGGTAGACAGGACTGAGTGACTCACGCTTGTGTATGAGTTCCTGTTTTCCCCCAGTCTGGCCAACACTGCATTTTTGTTATTCTGAAATTTGCCAATCTGGTAGGTGTTATTATTTTCATTTATTTGATTACTGATAAAGTTGAACATCTGTTAATAAGTTAAATTGGTTGTTTGTTTGCATGATTCCTTTTCTGCACTGCTTGTTTGTTCCAAATTTTTCAATTGGCGTGTTTGGGGTTATTTTGTTTACTTTTTGGTTTTTGTTTGTTTGGGGTCTACCATAAGTTGTGAATTCAGTGGTTCTTTTTTTTTTGGCGGGGGGACCATTTCACACAACTTGTGGGATCTTAGTTCCCCCAACCAGAGATCCAACCTAGGCCCTTGGCAGTGAAGGCTCAGAGCCCTAACGACTGGACCACTAAGGAATTCCCAAAACAGTGGTTCTTGCTATATGTTGGTTTTGATATTTATGTATCAAACACCAGGTTTTTCCTTTATGATTTCTGGCTCTGGCATCATGCAAAGAAAGTTCTTTCCTATCTGAATGTAAAATGGAATACAAAATTTATATTTTCTACTAGCATTTTTATGGGTTGTTAAAGTATTTAAATCTTTAATCCAGCTGGACTTTGTTCTCCTATAAGCAATATTATATTTAATATGTACTAAATTTCATGATATCAAATGGCTTGAAGGATCTCTTTTCTGAACTTCCTCTTTGATTCTATTTATCTGTGTATTCTAATGCTAATAGTAGAGCACCAGCTTCATTTATCTTTTATAGACTATTCATGTATATAACTGTTAAGGTAACATTTTTGAGTCATGTTGCAAACTTCCTTATAAAGTCCTTTGAGGATTAGTTAAAGGTTTTAATAAATGTCTAAAAGTGTACAGGGAGAGTTTGCTTTTTTTTAATACTGAGTTTTCCTATTCAAGAATGAAATAATGTGTCTCTGTTTATTCTCATAAATTATAACATCATCAGTCAGTCAATTCAGTCGCTCAGTCGTGTCTGACTCTCTGTGACCCCATGGACTGCAGTGTGCCAGGCCTCCCTGTCCATCACCAACTCCCAAAGTTCACTCAAACTCATGTCCATTGAGTGGGTGATGCCATCCGACCATCTCATCCTCTATTGTCCCCTTCTCTCGCCTTCAATCTTTCTCAGCATCAGAGTCTTTTCAGATGAGTCTGTTCTTCGCATCAGGTGGCCAAAGTATTGGAGCTTCAGCTTCAGCATTAGTCCTTCCAATGAATATTCAGAACTGATTTCCTTTAGGATGTACTGGTTGGATCTCCTTGCAGTCCAAGGGATTCTCAAGAGTCTTCTCCAACACCACAGTTCAAAAGCACTGATTCCTCGGCACTCAGCTTTCTTTATAGTCCAACTCTCACATCCATACATGACTACTGGAAAAACCATAGCTTTGACTAGATTTCGTTGGCAAAGTAATGTCTCTGCTTTTTAATATGCTGTCTAGGTTGGTCATAGCTTTTCTTCCAGAGCAAGTGTCTTTTAATTTCATGGCTGCAGTCACCATCTGCAGTGATTTTGGAGCCCCCAAAAATAAAGTCTGTCACTGTTTCCCCATCTATTTCCCGTGAAGTGATGGGACCAGATGCCATGATCTTCGTTTTCTGAATGTGAGTTTTAAGCCAGCTTTTTCACTGTCCTCTTTCACTTTCATCCAGAGGCTCTTTAGGTTTTCTTTGCTTTCTGCCATAAAGGTGGTGTCATCTGCATATTCAGATATTCTGCATATTCAGAGGTTGTTGATATTTCTCCCAGCAATCTTGATTCCAGCTTGTGCTTCATCCAGCCCAGCATTTCACATGATGATTCTGCATAGAAGTTAAATAAGCAGGGTGACAACATAACAGCCTGACGCACTCCTTTTCTGATTTGGAACCAGTCTGTTGTTCCATGTCCAGTTCTAACTGTTGCTTCCTGACCTGCATACAGATTTCTCAAGAGGCAGATCAGGAGGTCTGGTATTCCCATCACTTTCAGAATTTTCCCCAGTTTGTGGTGATCCACACAGTCAAAGGCTTTGGTATAGTCAATAAAGCAGTAGATGTTTTTCTGGAACTCTCTTGCTTTTCCGATGATCCAACAGATGTTGGCAATTTGATCTCTGGTTCCTCTGCCTTTTCTAAAACCAGCTTGAACAACTGCAGGTTCATGGATCACAAACTGTTGACGCCTGGCTTGGAGGATTTTGAGCATTATTTTGCTGGTGTGTGAGATGAGTGCAACTGTGCTGTAGTTTAAATATTCTTTGGCTTTGGCTTTCTTTGGGACTGGAATGAAAACTGACCTTTTCCAGTCCTGTGGCCACTGCTGAGTTTTCCAAATTTGCTGGCAAATTGAGTGCAGCACTTTCACAGCATCATCTTTTAAGATTTGAAATAGCTCAACTGGAATTCCATCACCTCCACTAGCTTTGTTCATAGTGATGCTTCCTAAGGCCCACTTGACTTCACATTCCAGGATGTCTGGCTCTAGGTGAATGATCACATCATCGTGGTTATCTGGGTTGTGAAGACCTTTTTTGTATAGCTCTTCTGTGTATTTTTGCCACCTTTTCTTAATGTCTTCTGCTTCTGTTAGGTCCATACCATTTCTATCCTTTATTTATCCCATCTTTGCATGAAATGTTGCCTTGGTATCTCTAATTTTCTTGACAAGAGCTCTAGTCTTTCCCATTCTATTGTTTTTCTCTATTTCTTTGCATTGATCACTGAGAAAGGCTTTCTTATCTCTCCTTGCTATTCTTTGGAACTCTGCATTCAAATGGGTATATCTTTCTTTTTCTCCTTTGCCATTTGCTTCTCTTGTTAGCTATTTGTAAACATCATAGTTTATTCAAATGAGCCCTGCACTTAATTTTAAAATTACCTCTGGATATTTTAGGTTTTGTCTGTTGCTTTTTGGTTCCTCTTGTGAATGGTGTCTTTTTCTCTGAATAGGTTATTGTTGATATCTAAAGAAGCTACTGATTATGTTCACTTTGTAGTTTTACTTTACTGAACTGTCTTCTTAGTTCTAATAGCCTTTTCAGTTTCATGGATTTCTCATTCCTCTCTTAATTGCTTGGGGTTCTTAGGGGTAGAAGGGGAAGGAGTGAGAAGAAAAAGGCCCAGTTCATTTTACCCTCATTGGTTGTAATTACTACCAAATTATTACTGGGTTGAAAATAAATTGCAAAACCTCGAGGTGCCTAATAAATCAGAGTACCCAAGCATTTGTCTAATGAATTGTAATGATTATTGGAATTTGTCTTTCAGCGAGAAGCTCTTCCTGCAGATAGCTGAGATCATGGCCTCAGATGGCTGGAAGGATGTAGGTTATGAGTACATCTGCATTGATGACTGCTGGATGGCTCCAGAAAGAGATTCAAAAGGCAGACTTCAGGCAGACCCTAAACGCTTTCCTAGTGGGATCCGCCACCTAGCTGATTATGTGAGTATATGGGTAATTCTCCTTTTTGTTCAGGTGACTATAAGCATTTCTGTACATAATCTTGCTCAAAACACTTGGAAAGTAAAATAGCTGTTACTATCCAAATTGTAAGGCTTATTGGGTGGAATTTTCATCCCATCAGCAGATCTGTGTTTCACAATAGTTCTTGAGGCCCATCTTGGAGAAGTTCTCTTTTTGCTGAAACCACTGAATTCTCTAGGAGAAAAAGGGAACTTGGTTCTTGACATGCGTGCATATATTTCCATATAAATTTTGAGCAGTTATCACAATTGTACTATAGGCTACAACTTTAGAAGATAGAAGGAATATGTTCTAGAGATTGGAGCCAAACACTAGTTAAAGGCAGTGAAGACAGATACTGAGTACAATTCAGTACTGTTTAATAGGGGAAAGAGCCAAGTTCAATCCAAAATACACCAAAGATGAGTGGGATTTTAAATAGCCAGATTGTGGGGGTCAGTGGATGAACAATTACTAAGAGGAGATATCAGGAGGAGGGGAAGCAAGCCAAGGACTTAGACATCAAGGCTGGGGCATAAGGAATTTGATCAGATATTAAAAGGTGGAGGGGGAGGGTGACTTTGTAGGATTCTTTCTAAAACTAGACAGGGTAAGCTAAGGTAGAGGCCTACTTGAGAGGGGGTTTAGAGGTGCCTAAGGTTCAGTCAAGGAAAGAGTCTTTGTCCAGATAAATCTATCACTGCCCTGAAAATGTAACTTTTAAGATCCTGTCAAACGAAGATCAGAGCAACTGACAGCTTTCACATCAGTTCTATTGTTACAGGTAGAGTTTGAACTCAGCAGAACTGGGGTCTTTGCTCTTTATCTCCTGACAAACTAATCTGGATAATTTTATGGGCTGGGGGGCAGGGGAAAGCCCTCCCAGTATCTACCTGGTGAAGTGTATTGGTCTCTGCGTCCAGCCTGAAATGGCTCTATTTCATGATTGCCCTTCTAGTGAGGTGACTCTTTTCTCTCATTTCAGGTTCATAGCAAAGGACTGAAGCTAGGGATTTATGCAGATGTTGGAAATAAAACCTGCGCAGGCTTCCCTGGGAGTTTTGGATACTATGATATTGATGCCCAGACCTTCGCTGACTGGGGAGTCGATCTGCTAAAATTTGATGGTTGTTACTGTGACAGTATACAACATTTGGCAGAGGGTATGTTTCATCCACAAAATTTAGCCAAGAGCAAAAGGCAGAACTTTGAGGACAAGGTAGCTAAGCATCCAAAGAACTACTCCTCACTTTAGAAATATCCAGTCACGATACTGGAATTAATGATCATCTGTGTTGCCAGAGTTCCTGCCTCTTCTTTCAATTTGTCTTCTTTCATGCATGTAAAAGCCACATGTGCCTAACCACAGCTAATGCTGTGAACTTTTCATGTAAGAGAGCTCTGAGTTGACTCCAGATAATTGTTAACTCTCTGTCCATCACTGGGAAAAGAGTCACAGATGTCAAACAGTCACAGAGAGAACATCTTCCTTCCTTCCCTTCTTCAATATAGCCACCATCCCACACTCTGTCCTCAGAACAATCCCAGCAGTCTCAGTGGCACTACACACAGTGTAAGCACAGAACAGTCGCCCCTCTGTGCTGCTGGTTTAAAATAGAAATGTGGCCCTTCCAGGCAGCTTCTATTAAAAACACACAGTCCCAGCTGGAAATCCCTTTCTTTATTTTACACATTGTTTTCTTATCCAGGTTATAAGCAAATGTCCTTGGCCCTGAACAGGACTGGCAGAAGCATTGTGTACTCCTGTGAGTGGCCCCTTTATATGCGGCCCATCTTTAAGGTGAGCTAGTGAGCCCAGAATCCAATAGAGCCTTGCTGGTAGATTTTCAGAACTCAAGAGCAAAGGAGACAACGGTCCCTGTCAAAGTCCAGCCTTACGTAACAGTCACATCTTGCCATTTCTCCCAGGATCCATCCACTTCTCACCATCCCTACTGCTGTAATTGGAGACTAAGCCACCATCAACTGAGAAGCCAGTCATCTTTGATTCTTCCTTTTTGTCTCATGGTTCACAACCTATCCGCAGCAATCCTTTTAGTACTGCCTACAAAATATATCCTGAATCAGCCCACTTCATTATCATGTTAACCTATTCAGTTTCCTTCTATGAGCTTAACACTATATGGAATTATTTGTTGATTTACCTATTGTCTGTCTCCTCCATTAAAATGTAAGCTTCAGGAGGGCAGGGACCTTTTCTGACTTTATCAGTGTATCCCTACCTTATGGTAAGTGTTGAATAATTACTTATAGAATGAATCCCTGTTATCTCCTTCTAATCTCTGCAAAATTCTCTAACCTCTTTCTAAACATCTTAAACCTCAGATAGCCCACCTGCCTATCTACAAACTTTTATTTCTAATTAAACATAACAAGTTATATGCCTGGGATTCAAATTGCCTTATCATCTGCTGGCTGAGTCCTGTGTAATTTGGAACTTATACTTATTAAGATTATTTTAGTTATTTTTTAATTGAAGTATAGTTGATTTATAGTATCATATTAGGAAATCACTGTATTTGCTTCTGATTATAAAAGTAATACATGTGCATTTTGGAAAACTTTGACCATGAAGTATAGAAAAAATTAAAATCCTCCATAATCCCAATACAGTAGTCCCCCCCGATCCCACAATTTTTGGTTTTCACGGCTTTGGTTACCAAAGGTCAACCACAGTCCAAAATATTAAATGGAAAATTCCAGAAACAAGCAATTCATAAGTTTTAAATTGCACGTGTTCTGAGTATTGTGATGAAATCTTATGCCATCTCACTCTATCCCGCCTGGGACATGAATCATCCTTTTTGTCCATCATATGCATGCTATGTATGCTACCCACCCACTGGTACCTGTATAGGGAAAAAAAAGTACATATAATACCACTCGGAGTCTTAGAATGCATCCCCCACACATAAGGGGGGACTGCTGCACCTAGTTACTGTTTGCTAGATTTCCAGCAAAACAGTGTTAGAACCATTTTAAGTTATATGGCCTACTTCTGAAGCGAACGTCTTACAATGAAATTCCATTATATTAATGATAAGGATTTAGCTCTCCTCATAGAGACCTTTATCGGACTTCCCTGGTGGCTCAGATGGTAAAGCGTCTGCCCGCAATGCGGGAGATCCGGGTTCAGTTCCTGGCTCGGGAAGATCCCCTGGAGAAGGAAATGGCAATCCACTCTCCAGGACTCTTGCCTGGAAAATCCCATGGACGGAGGAGCCTGATAGGCTACAGTCCATGGGGGCAAGGAGTTGGATACGACTGAGCAACTTCACTTTCACTTTTCATAGAGACCTTTAATCTGTAAACTAAGGAGGCTACAAGTGCCTTTTTAAAACATGATTGTTTTCCTATCACAAGAATGTTAGTAGAAAGTAAACAGAAGAGTTCTCTCTGTTTTCACAGCCCAATTACACAGAAATCCGAGAGTACTGCAATCACTGGAGAAATTTTGCTGACATTTATGATTCTTGGGAAAGTATAAGGAATACCTTGGACTGGACATCTTCTAACCAGAAGATAATTGTTCCTGTTGCAGGACCAGGAGGTTGGAATGACCCAGATATGGTAAGAACCTGAGCCCTCTGGTTCAAGCTCCTGAAGTGGACCTGTTTCCTTCCTACTTGACACCCAGGATAAATCAAAAGGGAGAAGTTCCTGGGAGGCTTTATGTGAGAGTAATCAGAGCAGGATGCCCTGGAAGGTGACTTGTCTGTATGTCTAGGTAACTAGACATATAATGTTTTATCTCCCTTGATTCTTACTTCATTCTTTGTCCCAGTTGGTGATTGGCAACTTTGGCCTCAGCCGGGATCAGCAAATAACTCAGATGGCCCTCTGGGCTATCATGGCGGCTCCGTTACTCATGTCCAATGATCTCCGAAGTATCAGCCCTGAAGCCAAAGCCCTTCTTCAGGATAAGGATGTAATTGCCATCAACCAGGACCACTTAGGCAAGCAAGGTTACCGGCTTAGAAAGGTATAGTAAATAATATTCTATGGGAGAAAATAGGAATTGGCCAGGAACATCTCTTGCCTTATCATTTATAATTCATCCAAATGTTTATTTGGGGTGTGTATTTTAAGATGGTTTAATACTCAAGTACCAAGTTTGTCTTGGACTGAAATCTGTTACTTTATGAAGGATATGCACTGATCTTTTAATAAGACATTTTTTAATCTTGATATCATAGTCAGTAATGAGGCTCCTTTGTGCTACTTTTCTCTAGAAGTGCTTGATAATTCTAAGACATAATTCCACAAATAATATGGCAGCTTATTGCTAGTAACCAAACTACCACACCTCTTTTTCTGGCTTGTTTTTCAGGAGGACAGCTTTGAGATATGGGAACGCCCTCTCATGAACTTAGCATGGGCTGTGGCTATAGTAAACCTGAAGGAGATTGGTGGACCTCGTTCTTACACCATCTCTCTTACTTCCTTGGGTCGAGGACTGGCCTGTAATCCCAACTGCCTGATCACAGAGCTCCTGCCTGAGAAGAGGAAGCTTGGGATTTATGAATGGACTTCAAGTTTAAAAACTCAAATAAATCCCACAGGCACTGTTTTGCTTAGGCTAGAAAGAACAAGCCCAGCTCAGTTCAGTTACTCAGTTCAGTCTGACTCTTTGTGACCCCATGGATTGCAGCATGCCAGGCTTCCCTGTCCATCACAAATCCAGGAGTTTACTCAAACTCATGTCCATTGAGTGGGTGATGCCATCCAGTCATCTCATCCTCTGTCATCCCCTTCTCTCACCTTCAATCTTTCCCAGCATCACGGTCTTTTCCAATGAGTCAGCTCTTCACATCAGGTGCCCAAAGTATTGGAGCTTCAGCATTAGTCTTTCCAATGAATATTCAGGGTTGATCTCCTTTAGGATGGACTGGTTGGATCTCCTTGCAGTCCAAGGGACTCTCAAGAGTCTTCTCCAACACCACAGTGCAAAAGCATCAATTCTTTAGTGCTCAGCTTTCTTTAGTCCACCTCTCACATCCATACATGACTACTGGAAAAACCATAGCTTTGACTAGACTTCGTTGGCAAAGTAATATCTTTGCTTTTTAATATGCTGTCTAGGTTGGTCATAGCTTTTCTTCCAGAGCAAGTGTCTTTTAATTTCATGGCTGCAGTCACCATCTGCAATGATTTTGGAGCCCCCAAAATAAAGTCTGTCACTATTTCCATTGTTTCCCCATCTATTTGCCATGAGGTAATGAGACCAGATGCCATCTTAGTTTTCTGAATGTTGAGTTTTAAGCCAACTTTTTCACTCTCATCTTTCACTTTCATCCAGGGGCTCTTCAGGTTTTCTTTGCTTTCTGCCATAAGGGTGGTGTCATCTGCATATCTGAGGTTATTGATATTTCTCCCAGCAATCTTGATTCCAGCTTATGCTTCATCCAGCCCAGCATTTCACATGATGTACTCTGCATATAAGTTAAATAAGCAAGGTGACAACATACAGCCTTGACGTACTCCTTTCCCGATTTGGGACCAATCTGTTGTTCCATGTTTAGTTCTAACTGTTGCTTCCTGACCTGCATACAGATTTCTCAGGAGATAGATCAGGTGGTCTGGTATTCCCATCTCTTTCAGAATTTTCCACTTTGTTGTGGTCCACACAGTCAAAGGCTTTGGCATAATCAATAAAGCAGAAGTAGATGTTTTTCTGGAACTCCCTTGCTTTTCTGATGATCCAGCAGATGTTGGCAATTTGTTCTCTGGTTCCTCTGCCTTTTCTAAATCCTGCTTGAACACCTGGAAGTTCATGGTTAACATATTGTTGAAGCCTGGCTTGTAGAATTTTGAGCACTACTTTACTAGCATGTGAGATGAGTGCAACTGTGCTGTAGTTTGAACATTCTTTGAACTTTCTTTGGGACTGGAATGAAAACTGACCTTTTGCAGTCCTGTGGCTACTGCTGAGTTTTCCAAATTTGCTGGTAAATTGAGTGCAGCACTTTCACAGCATCATCTTTGAGGATTTGAAATAGCTCAACTGGAATTTCATCACCTCCACTAGCTTTGTTCATAGTGATGCTTCCTAAGGCCCTGTTGACTTCTCATTCCAGGATGTCTGGCTCTAGGTGAGTGATTACACTGTCATGATTATATGGGTTGGAAGATCTTTTTTGTTTAGTTCTGTGTATTCTTGCCACCTCTTCTTAATATCTTCTGTTTCTATTCAGTTCAGTTCAGTTCAGTCGCTCAGTCGTGTCCGACTCTTTGCGACCCCATGAATTGCAGCACACCAGGCCTCCCTGTCCATCACCATCTCCCGGAGTTCACTCAGACTCACGTTCTGCTTTTCTTAGGTCCATACCATTTCTGTCCTTTATTGAGCCCATCTTTACATGACATGTTCCCTTGGTATCTCTACTTTTCTTGATGACAGCTCTAGTCTTTCCCATTCTATTGTTTTCCTGTATTTCTTTGTAGTGATCACTGAGAAAGGCTTTCTTATCTTTCCTTGCTATTCCTTGGAACTCTGTATTCAAATGGGTATATCTTTCCTTTTCTCCTTTGCCTTTAGCTTCTTTTCTCAGATATTTGTAAGGCCTCCTCATACAACCATTTTGCCTTTTTGCATTTCTTATTCTTGGAGATGGTCTTGATCACTGCCTCCTGTACAAGGTCACAAACCTCCATCCATAGTTCTTCTGGCACTCTATCAGGTATAACCCCTTGAATCTGTCACTTCCACTGTATAATTGTAAAAAATTTGATTTAGGTCATACCTGAACGGTCTAGTGATTTTCCTTACTTTCTTCAGCTTAAGTCTAAATTTGTCAATAAGGTATTTATGATCTGAGCTAGTCAGCTCCCAGTCTTGTTTTGAGTCTTCTCTTGTGTTGTTGGAAGAGGGTGTTTGTTATGACCAGTGTTTTCTCTTGGCAAAACTGTTAGCTCTTGACTTCCTACTTTTGCATTCCAGTCCCATATAATGAAAAGGACATCTTTTGGGGGTGTTAATTCTAGAAGGTCTTGTAGGTCTTCGTAGAACCATTCAACTTCAGCCTCTTCAGCATTATTGGTTGGGGCATAGACCTGGATTACTGTGATACTGAATGGTTTGCCTTGGTCATTCTGTCATTTTTGAGATTGCAAGCTAGACTGCATTAAAAAGCCTCCTTTCCAAGTGACTACCCTGCTTTTGTCCATCTTTAGTTGTTTTTATTTCCTTGAGTAAGATTTTCTACATTTGAGCTATCTGAAAACATTTTTGGGAAAAGGCTTTGAACCAGATATGAATACCTGAGAAAGAATAGCTTAGTAATATTAATAAGTAAAATAATTAACAGACATACCTCATTTTGTTGCATTTAACAAATAAATACTGTGGGAGTTTGGGGTTGTTTCTGTCAAAAATTGAAGGTTTGTGGCAACCCTGCGTCTGTTACAAGTCTATCGACCCTGTTTTTCCAATAGCATTTACTTACTTCATGTCTCTGCGTCACATTTTGTTAATTCCCACAATATTTCAACCTTTTCACTATTGTTGTATTTATCATGGTGATTGTGATTTACTACGGCAAAAATATTGACTCACTGAAGATTTAGATGGTAGCTGGCAATCAAGTATTTTTAATGCATCCACATCCATTGTTTTAGACATAATGCTATTGCTAATATTTAATAGATTACAGTATAAATGTTAAGTTCTATATGCACTGGAAAACCAAAAAAATGGTGACTACCTTTTTATCTGTTGCCTGTATTGGAACTACAGACCAAAAACGTACTGACCTCACAGCAACCCTGATGCAGGTACTTAATCACTGCAAATTACAGCCAGGAATTTAAATCAAGGCTGGTGGCTCAACTGGTAAAGAATCCACCTACAGTGCAAGGAGACCCCAGTTCAATTCCTCGGTTGGAAGATCCCCTGGAGAAGGGATAGGCTGCCTACTTCAGCATTCTTAGACTTCCCAGGTGGCTCAGCTGGTAAAGAATCCACCTGCAGTGCAGAAGAACTGGGTTCGATCCCTGGGCTGGGAAGATCTCCTGGAGAAGGGAACAGCTATCCACTCCAGTATTCTGGCCTGGGGAATCTCATGGACTGTATAGTCCACGGAGTCCCAGAGAGTTGGACCCAACTGAGTGACTCACTTTTTAACCTTTACACCGCTACCTACTTGGATGGCACTAATTCTTAGCCTAAAGGCCAGTACTTTGGCCACCTGATGCAAAGAGCCAACTCATTGGAAAATACCCTGATGCTGGGAAAGACTGAAGGCAAGAGGAGAAGGGGGCGACAGGATGAGATGGTAGGATGGCATCACCAACTCAATGGACATGAGTTTGAGCAAACTCTGGGAATAGTGAAGGGCAGGGAAACCTGGCATGCTGCAGTCCATGGGGTCGCAGGGTCAGACACAACTGAGTGACTAAAATGAACTGAAAGGGAATATAAAAACTTTCTCAGTTTAAGGGGAAAAAAAATACCCTTTATAAATGGATGATTTAGAGGCAACCCACGCATTTGTGCTCATTTGCTTCAGTTGTGTACTACTCTGCAACCCTATGGACTGTACCCCACCAGGTTCCTCTGTCCTTGGGATTCTCCAGGCAAGAATACTGCAATGGGTTGCTATGCCAGGGATGTCTCCTGCAAAGGTGGGTTCTTTACCACTCACTGTGCCACCTGGGAGGCAATCCAACAGACCACATTACTGAATTTTTATGGAAGAATCTTGTCAGGAAACACCGCTACACACACTTAACTTTCTAAATCTAGCAACAATTGTTTTTGTAATCTAGGTCCAACAAATCCAAGTGGCTTTCTTTCACCAACAGCTGGTACATTATGACCTAAAATACTAAACATCTGGACAGAAGACCCTCTCCGATCTAAGATGAATTGCCTTATCTTGAGGTCCCATGGTGAGGCAATGAGTTTCAAATTGGGGTATGGAGGAATGAGTCACTGGACGATTTCCAACCTTCCTTTTCCTCTCATGACTTCCCTGGTGGCTCAGACGGTAAAGCGTCTGCTTGCAATGCAGGAGACTATGGTTCGCTCCCTGGGTCGGGAAGATCCCCTGGAGAAGGGAACGGCACCCCACTCCAGTACTCTTGCCTGGAAAATCCCATGGATGGAGGAGCCTGGCAGGCTACAGTCCATGGGGTTGCCTGAGCGACTTCACTTTTTCCTCTCATTGGTTTACTTAAGGACCAACCTGCAGCTAATGCTCCAGGCCTGCCCCTTCTCCACTTCCCCTTCTACCATTACCCTTTTCCCACATAAGCAAAAAAGCTATTCAGCTCACCCATCAGGAATGCAGGACAGTACAAAGGCCCAATCAAACACAGTGTGCATGTTTTAGCAATTCCTTAGGCTGTCAGGTGATAACCAACTTTTTTTCAATAAAACTGGAGGATATTAACTGACTAAAACTGTCAGTTAACAAAACTGGAATAGAAATCGCAAATCCAGACTTAATTCATCCACGGAAACTAACTTGGAAGGAAACACCTCCATGTCCAGTTACCAAAATGCATAGCTGATTTGTTTCACCTCCAGTTTTGCTGCACAAGAATGAAGAATACAAAAGCATACCGAGGATTCCAACTGTTGGGCATTTTACAACGTGAATAGGTCATCCCCCATAGATTCCACTGGGGAGTTTAATAGAAATTCTACCCTTTGCAATTATTTCAATATGAGTAAAATAACTTTATCTACTTAAAATTTGAGGAAGTTTAGGTGGGATGAGAGTTAAGTCTAATACATATAAAGGCTTCCCCAGTGGTGGAGTGGTAAAGAATCCACCTGCCAAGCAGAAGACTGGGATTCAATCCCTGGGTTGGAAAGATTCCCTGGGAAAGGAAATGGTAACCCATTCCAGTTTTCTTGCCTGGAGAATCCCATGGACAGAGAGAGGAGCCTGGCAGGCTACAGTCCATGGGATCACAATGAGTTGAATGTGACTGAACAATACTGTGCCTAGAGAACTGGGTTGAAATTCCTCAACTTTAGTTGACTTAAATTCTGGTGACTTTAGTAGTAAACATGTGAGACAAATTATGTCATGCCTGGTGAACCCCATATTCAATATGGACATAATTGTTACTAATCTTATCCTATTAGCGAAGTTCAGTTCTCTACTTATATTCCATGATAACCAGTAACAGCCTTAGCTTTTTAACAATAAGTCCCAAGTGCTTAAAGTACCAAACCCATCACAGCATCTGATGTGAGTTCAACCAGTCAGATTCAACTCCTAATGAGTCAAGAGTCCAAAACCATCAGGCATAAATAAGAGGATTTTATTGATGGCATTTTTATTGTCTTCATAATAAAATATGAAGCTCAAAACTGGATCACTTGGCCCTGCAACAGAACAGGAAAAAAAGTGAGTTTTATATTTTGTGAAGAATCTTTACTCCATCAGTAATAGTGTCTATTCCTAAAAGGATCACCATCCCTAATTAAAAACCAGTCTTTTCATTTCCCCCTTCTTTTATCAAAACTCCAAAATCTATGGATCTTAGTTATATTGAGAGGACTGACTGCCCCTAATCTTAATGAGGGGCCACAAAAATGAGTAGGCAGAAATCTTCACCTCTCAACATCTTCCCTGGTAGCTCAGATGGTAAAGCATCTGCGTACAATGCAGGAGACCCAGGTTCAGTCTCTGGGTTGGGAAGATCTCCCGGAAAAGGAAATGGCAACCCACTCCAGTATTCTTGCTTGGAAAATCCCATGGATGGAGGAGCCTGCTAGGCTATAGTCCATGGGGTTGCAAAGAGCTGGACACGACTGAGCGAGTTCACTTTCTTTTCTTTCAACATTACAAAACCATATAGAAAAGATTGCACTTTTCACCCCATAATTACCTACCTTTCTCTTCTTATCACCTCCTAGCTCAAAATGCTTGCATCTCTTAATAGCCAGCATTCTCTTTGATCTACAGTTGGGCTCAACACATTCAAGCCTCAGTACAATCTTCTTTGTCGTTTTAGCCTGGAAAAATAAGTCAAAGCCTTCATAAATCACTGCAGAAAATCCTTCTTCAAAAATATGACTATGCTGGGTCAAGTATGTAAAGCAAAGCTCTGCAAATTTTTAAGAGTTGTGACAATTTGTCTTTAGCTATAGGGAAAAAACAGAACTGTGAAAATAAGTAGATGTTGTGGTGACCCAAGGAGGGTCTTGGAACGCAGAAACAATAAAAACAAGACCCTTATCATCCTTCTCTCCATGTTGTAACTATTAATGGATTTCAGGTCCTCCTGAGCAGTATAAACTCCTTCCTACCCCATAGGGAGAACGTATTTGCCTTACTCTTCCCCCTACCCAGTATACATGCCTCATCCAATCAGCAAATGACCCCCAAGACCCCTATCCCACTCCTTGTAACCCGAGTATAAAAGTGGACTAAGGATCCCTGTTCAACGTCGGTTCTCCCTTGAGCTAGCCTGCTGTTCTAGCAGGGTCTTCCATTCTAATAAACTTTATTTCCCACTCATTCTGTCTCATGTCTTGAAATTCTTTTCCAACTCGCACCTGGACCACAACAGATGTAAGAGAAAATAGTGGCATTATCTACTTGAAATCAAGTTCTCCATTCAAATCAAATATCATAGAGGATTTCTTATCAAATAGACCCTCATCACACCACCTTGGCCTTTTAGCAGTTAAGTATTCTGCACAGGCAAAAATGGGTCAACTGAGTCCATGCAACTATACTTCAAACAGCATCTGCAACCCATTAACCAAGGTTAATAAATATTACTTAAATTTACTCTTCAGAGACTGCTAACAATTACATTGAGGTTTTATGTGATATTTTGTAACTCTTACACTTCCCACAAATACTCAACTTTTAAAGCCTGCTCCTGTAGTCAGAATTATACTGCTACTACTTTGCAGTTCTCAAAGGGCAAAAACATAGATACAATGTCCCAGTCTCCTAAACAAGCTACCCAAATGTGGAAATGGAAATTACCACCTTGAGATCAAACCATTTATTGTACCTAAATGTACACTGAAATCATTCCTGAATACTTTCTGGAACCAGGCTGAATGAGGAGCTAAGTGTCAAAAGAAATGCTGTTTGTGGGAAGGCTGTGCTCCAAGCGTTGTGTACTTTAAGGGGTAGACAAATCGGAACAGAAACTCAGAAATTCAGACGGAGAAGCACAGGTTATTCAAGAAGTCAGTGGCAGACTTAAATGGCTATTTTGAAGAACTTTTAAGACTTCGTCAGGTAAGTAGCTGTCTTCAGGCTTCTGAACAAAACTGAGCACAAAATAAGAGTAAGATTCTTACTGCAAGCATGAGGACTCCTTAGGACATGACAACAGATAAGAGCAGGGCAAAGGAAAGGATTTACAGTTGTACTCAAACTTCAGTCTTTAGGAAAGCAGGTTTCATTCCTTGATGTTTGCCTCTTCACAAAGAGGAGGACAAAAAATCTAAACAGCGAGGCAGTGCGATACTGTACACTGCAATCAGACCTGGACTGCGCTCCTAGCGACTAGGTATCTCCACCGGTAATTGAGACAACTTCACTGAAACTATGAAACACACACCTATACCGTAGATGAGTGTGGGCTAAAAGCAAATGAAACGTCTCTGCCACGGTCAGTGAGACGCATATCAAACAGTAATTATTACGAACCTTTTTCCGGAAAATTGGCTTAGTCTGCCCACCATAGCCACTCTGTTTCCTGTCATAACGCCGCTTTCCTAGGAGAACGCAAGGAATTTGTCAGGGTTTATCAAACATAACCAATCAGAACAGACACGTGGAAAAGTCTTCTCATCGATTTTATCTTGGACTTTCCAGCAGAAATATCAATGCCCAAGTGGGAAAGGGAGGGGAGACTGGGCTCACGTATTCTATTACTACACAAATGCTGCATTAAAACCAAATCACGTACACACCATCTTACCCTGGGCATACAGAGAATCCTTGCCCTTCTTGTACTGTGTCACTTTATGGGGCTGATGCTTCCCACACTTCTTACAGAAAGTCCGGCGAGTTTTTGGAACGTTCACCTAGTAAATAAACCGTTAAGAACATAGTGTTATCGGAACATCGGCACAAAGCCCAACCCGACCCAGCTGAAGCTAACGCATCCCACGAGGACTCGACCCTCAAACTCCTCGCCAACACACAACGCTGACTATAAGGCGGTCTAGCCCCATGTACTTCAAGTATAGCGGCCTCTGCCGAGTCCCAAACTAAAACAAGAACATATTCCCTCCACCGCTGCCTACGTCTACCCCTTGGATCTCATCACTTCAATTTCTGGCCCCGAAGCCCAGTCCCTTTGGGCTCGATCCTGGCAACACTGGGTTCCTTTGGTACAACGAGTCCACTCAGGAGCCTGGACGCATCCCGAGACAACACCATCAACAGAGAGGGAAGGATTAAACTGGATGTTACCAGACCCCACCCCAAGGTCCTACCATGTTTGCGAGAGCGGTACCAGCCCAGAAAGAAAGAGAGCGGGCCGGAAACGGAAGTATATAGGAGGTTTCTCGTCGCGCTTCCTCATAGGAGTCGGTGGGAACAACCATAGAGTCTCAGGCTCTGTGCGCACCTCCCTCTGGCGTCTGAGAGGACTCGACTCAGAGCTGCAGGCACAAGCTTCAAGAAGGGCTCTGGCTGAGGCTGATCCGCTCTCTTCGACTTCCTCTCGCCCCACTCCAGCTTTGCAATTTTCCCTCACTTCCTCACTTGGCGGATACTGCTGCGTAGCAGCGTTAAGTGAAGGAAGCAGTGCTCTCAGATCGTCTGGCTTCCCACTGTCTATCCCCGAGGGAAGCCAGGACCAGAGGGAAGTGGACGAGCCCTCTACCTCCATGTCCGATTCCTGTTCCATTTCGAGGTCACTGAGAACAACATCTTTCAGTGAACTGTCGGTTCAGTGAAGGCTAACAGGGAGCCAGTGCTCTAGTTCATCTATCCCTAGTTGTTGCATTCAACAAATGTTCGTTGAATGCCTATTCTGTGTTGGGCACCGTTCTAGCGGAGGGCCGGCAGGCTTAATCTCTTCAGGTGTCCGACTCTGCCACCCTACGTACTGTAGCCTGCCAGGTTCCTCCGTCCATGGGATTCTCCAAGCAAGGATACTGGAATGGGTTTCCATGCACCACTCCAGGGCATCTTCCAAACCCAGGGATCGAACAGGCAGTCTCTTAGGTCTCTGCATTGGCAGGCGGGTTCTTTACCACTGAGCCACGTGGGAAGCCCTCATAAATGTATAATTACAGACTAAACACTTTGTAAGAAAGGAACAGTGCTCAGCATTAAACCGTCCCCGTTTGTTTAGGGAGCAAGTTGGCTACCCTAGGTTCTGCAAAGTGAGGATAAAATTGTTCAGCTCCAACAACAGCAATAACCAGGCCAAAAGAGAGAACACATCCAGCAGCTCACTTCTTTGCACACCTGGCAGAAGTCATGTGCCAGGTTTCAAGAGAGTCCATCAGAGAAAGACTGAAGGGTTCCGGGCATTTTAAGTGAATTTTCCCAAAAAATTCTCACAGTAATTCTAGGAGGTAGCTGATACTATTATTCTCATTTTACAGTAGAGGAAACTGAGGCCATAAGGTGTTAAACAATTTGCTCAATGCTGATAATATTTAGTCTGGAGGAGGAAATGGCAACCCACTCCAGTATTCTTTCCTGGAGAATCCCATTGATAGAGGAGCCTGGCAGGGGTCTCTAACAGTCCATGGGATCTCAAAGAGTTGGACACAACTGAAGGGACTTAGCACATAAAATAGTATTTAGTAGAAACAGGGTACAAACACAGGTGATCTGACTCCAGAGCTTGGGTTCCTTTACCATAATATGATTGTTGTGGCATGGTAATTATAATCAATCAATCAATTCAGTCGCTCAGTCATGTCTGACTCTTTGTAACCCCATGAACTGCAGCACACCAGGCCTCCCTGTCCATCACCAACTCTCAGAGTCCATCAAAACCCATGTCCATTGAGTCGATGATGCCATCCAACGATCTCATCCTTTGTCATCCCCTTCTCCTGCCCTCAATCTTTCCCAACATCAGGGTCTTTTCAAATGAGTCAGCTCTTCCCATCAGGTGGCCAAAGTATTGGGGTTTCAGCTTCAACATCAGCCCTTCCAATGAACACCCAGGACTGATCTCCTTTAAGATGGACTGGTTGGATCTCCTTGCAGTACAAGTGACTCTCAATAGTCTTCTCCAACACCATAGTTCAAAAACATCAATTCTGCGCTCAGCTTTCTTTATAGTCCAACTCTCACATCCATACATGACCACTGGAAAAACCATAGCCTTGACTAGATGGACCTTTGTTACAAAGTAATGTCTTTGCTTTTTAATATGCTGTCTAGGTTGGTCATAATTATAATAGCTAACATCTATTGAACAGTTATTATATGCCAGGCATTTTCCTAACTACTTCACATACTACCTGCTTTTATCCTAACAACCCAGGTGATATATACCTTTATTAGTATCTAACAGGTGAGAAAACAGGCATGAGACATTAAAGTTGATTTAATGGTATGACATTACCCAAAGTCACACCAGTGGTTATTATATGGAGCTGGAATTTGATACCAGGTAGTTTCAAGACCACAGCCTTGTGCCTCACCGTGGCATCACAAGGGGCAGCAGGAGCATCTACAGAGTAGAGAATGATGAAGAGAGAATTGGCAGCAACCCAGGAGGAGGTGTCACTGGATTAGAGGCTCAGGAGCCTTGACGGCCTGGGCTCTCATGCTTGCATTACCCTCCAGGAACACTCACGAGTCTAGAGCTCTCTGATCAGCTCTATTTTGTTGAACAGTGTCTGTGAATGAGGTCAAAACATTACCACTGCCTACCACATTTCCCAAAAGTTTCTTTGCCCGACAGCCAGCCTATAGGCTCAGAGCATTTCCTTCTTCTCCTCAGCCTCTTAGGCAGTGTTACTGGCCTTCGAGGTGTTTCTAGAGATTTCTGATGTTAGCAACATGGAAATATGAAGACAATGGACATGGCCCCTCTTAGTCTAATGGACCTTAGTTCTTTCTATCACACCTCATGTGGCATAGCTTTGGTTTAGATTCCTTCACCAACCCTGGTCTCTGGTTTGAACATGATCCTGCTCATTGATTTCCCTTAAGATGAGGAACTCAGAATTGAACACAGGACTCCTAGACGTAGCCTGGCTTCACAGTCTATGTGACTTGTTCACTTACCTACATCTAGACATTGGGACTGTTTGGGTTCACTCCTTCTGTCACCTGGACAAGTGTGTGAGGGGAGTGCGCATGGGCAGAGTGAGGAAAGGGAGTGTCTGTGACCAACTCTCAGGCAGACCCCTGGAGCAGCTTTTCAGAGGTGACTAGTGAAAGGATGGAAATTGTCAATAAAATAGATCATGCAACACTGGCTGCCCCTTTATCTTGTGTGGATCTGAGGACTAACTAGTCAACTAGCCTACAAATACTTTTGTAAAATGTCTTGTTCCCTTAAAAATTCTGACAGACTTCTAGTAAGATTTATGATCTGTTTCTACATATAGCATCCGTGCTGTGCTGTGCTTAGTCACTCAGTCATGTCTAACTGTTTGCAACCACATGGACTGCAGCCCACCAGGCTTCTCTGTCCATGGAGATTCTCCAGGCAAGGATACTGTAGTGGGTTGCCATGCCCTCCTCCAGGAGATCTTCCCAACCCAGGGATCTAACCTGGGTCTCCTACATTGCAGGCAGATTCTTTATTCGCTGAGCTACTGGGGAAGCCACACATATGGTGCCTAGGACAAGTAAATATGGCAGTGGCTGATGTGTCAAGATGGGCAAGCAGATCGGTTACCCAGGGCTCTGTGGCCATCATGGTCTATAGCCAGTACTGTCTGCATGTCCTCGGAGAGCCCTCCTGGAGATGATCTCTGCTAGAACGTGAGCTAGAAGGTGGCTGAGGAAACGTTCAGGCTTCAAGCAACACATCTAGTCATCTTTTACGAGACAAATGAGAAAGTTGTAAATGAAGAGTTAATCCCCGAGGCCAAATCTAAAATGGAGAAAATCAACATCCACAGAAAATGGGAAGGACACATGTTAGTGTGTGGGCTTACACTCAGACATTTTTATCTGTAGAAAAAAAAAATGCTTTCTTAGAAAATGACTCAGCAGGGGGAAGTCTTGTCTCTACCTCTGTCAGGATCTGTACTTTGGGGTCCCTTCATCAATAGTCTCCATCCATTGCCAAGTTTAACTGTGTGGCCTCGAGTCTCTGCCTTAGAGGACACCAGAAGCTAAAGACACTCTCTCCTTGCCAGTCCCTTTGTTTTGTTTCCACAGATCTGCATTTCTCCTCTTGTCTGGCAGTCTCCACTCCCTGTGTTGACCATCCCAATGGTCCTTTAGCGAAGTCGTCCCTTTACGTTGGGGAGGTTGGCCTGAGGACATGTGTGCTCAACCCAGCCCGGTCTAGAGTCTCAGTGGCCCCAGTCAAGTAGAGAAGAGTTCTTTCAGAGGAGACTCAACTAGTACTGTCAGAGGTCCCAAGCAAATGAAGGGCGGGGACTGCTGGGCGGGTGGGGGGGTGGAATAAGGACAGCAGCAGGGAACCAGATACCATGCTGCTGAGAAGAAGAAAAAAAAAGACATTGGTTTAAGTCAGGAAACAAAAAAGGGAACTGAGTGGCTGTGAAAGGGTGGGGTTTGCTCAGACTGTCCTTCCTCTCTGGACTGTAAGAATATGTCTCCAGGGCCAGTGTCTTCTGACATCGAGTCCCGACTTCCAAGTCCTGGCATCTCAATGCATCCAGGGAGCTGCCTGCATTAAAGTCAGAACTGAGGTGGGTCCGGGGCATGACAAGGGCTGGACAGTAGCAGTAACTGCCTTTCCTAGGACCTTGAAGGTCAGAGAGAAAGCGTGGCTGGTGCCATGTAGTCTGAGGCCGGAGGAGGCAGATGGAGGGTGGGAGTGTCATCGCCCAAGGCCCTGGTAGTCCCTTCTGATAACCAGAAGAGGCTGGAAGGGTCCTTTCTGGGGAGGTCATAGTTAGGTGGAGACAACAAGAAAAAAAAGGTGACATGAGGTGACCATCTGAACAGGTAGCAGATGTTGGAAAGAGGCAACTCTGCACAATTTGGCAGAAAAGTAAGCTTTCATGCCCGTCGCTAAATAAGCCAGGATAAAAATAAACTGTTTGGGTAATATTGCCAGAAGGATCCTTGTGTCAATGAGACCTTTGGAAAAAGAAATTTTTAAGAGGCAGATTGCCTAAAAAAATGGTCAAAACGCATATGCTTTTGAGCTCTGTAAGCTATGGAAAGGTTCAACCAGAGTGGAAAGCCTCTGGCTGCATTGGGCCAGTATTGCTGGGATCATAGCTGCCTTGTTGGAAGGACTGTGCATGCCAACCTCGTGGTAACAGTGGGTAAGAGACTGGGCCAGAAGTGAGCCTCAGCCTCGCGGCCCAGACAGTGTGGCCAACCCCTGAGGTCACGGGGAAGCTTTTTCCTATTACCATTGCCTGCCATGTGCACGGCTTCTTTTTTTCTAGGCTCCATCATTTGCTTCTCTCCTTTCCTCTCCTTTCCATCTGTCTCCCCCTTCTCCTTTCTCTACCTGTATCCCCTCTTCTTTATCTCCTCCTTGATTTTGTTCATTACCACCCCAGAACAGAGGTGAGGTAAGGTGAGGTGAAGTCGCTCAGTCGTGTCCTACTCTTAGCGACCCCGTGGACTGTAACCTACTAGGCTTCTCCGTCCATGGGATTCTCCAGGCAAGAATACTGCAGTGGATTGCCATTTCCTCCTCCAGAGGATCTTCCCGACCCAGGGATCGAACCTGGGTCTCCCGCATTGGAGGCAGATGCTTTAACCTCTGAGCACAGAGCCAATGCTTAATAAATTCGTGAGGAATCTCAGTGAATTCTTCTTGCCCTTTTTTCCCCTGCTGTTTTTCCCTTTGCCCTTTCCCCCTACTTGCCTAGTGCCTTCCCCATAGGATTGTCATAAGCAGTGTGTTATCCTATGTAAAGTAGTTAAAATGGGGCTCAGCAATAGTCAATGTGCCTATCTCAGTGTTTGCTATTATTTGTATTCTGCCTGAGACCTGTCAAGGTCCCCAAAGGGCCTGCCTAGAACAAATATGTGGCATCTAGAATAAAAGGGATTGCTGGCCCTGACCAAGACATCCTTGGGTGAGTGCAGAATTCCAGGCCAGTTCCCGGTCACCCTGCTCTCCAAGCTCCAAGTTTCTGTCTCACGTTGTCTGTTTCCGAAGGTAAGGTAGCAGCAAAGCCCAGAGGCAGGAATCTGTACAGCTCAGGGGTTATCTTCTGTGCTGTTAGTTACATGCTGCGTCTGCTCCTTCCCTCATTTTGCATGCCAAGCCCCTGACCAAGGGTGCTACGGCCTCTTGGAGCCTCAATTATTTGATAAAAAATGTCACCTACCAAATAAGCCACAAGATGCAAATACCCTAAATAATCTAAGGCATTCTACTGAAATGGAATCCCTTAGCGTTAGCCCTATCTGGTCTATTCTGACCTCTTCAGACAACTTAAACTGTCTACTTGCTTTCAAGTCCAAATTCCTGTGGCTTATGGCTAGCGATGTGTTTGTTTAGAACCTTTTGTAAACTCCTCATGGTGAGAACTAGTGCAACTTTCCATCCACTTCTAGGGTCTGGGTGCAATTTAAAATTATCATCAGTATGATTTACTATTTCCATTCGAGCAAATTTCCTATAGAGAGTTTCCTTTCAGCGGACTAGACCCATACCAGGAAGTGACTTAGGTATAAGGGGAAGACATGGCTTTTGAAAACCAGTCTGAATGTTCTCCAAAGAGTCATCAGATGCTTGCTGCTTTTTGCCCATGGATGCCATGGCAATATCCGATGGCTAGGACCTGGGAATAAGAGTGACGTAGAATTTTCAGGGAGGCAGTGCTCAGTAAGAAGTTAGAGACAGACCTTGACCTAATTCACTCCCAGAACTGCGGGGTTATGCAAATGAAGCCATCAGGGGGAGGGGGAGAGAGAAATGCTCTGAGGACCCTGAAACAAATGGGCCACGTGTGACTTTCGGTTTCTCTGGAGGTTCCTGTGCACTGGCTGAGGGTGTTGGGAGAGCGTTTGAAAAGCAAAAGCCTTAATCCCAGGCTTTCCACCTCCCTCTCTGTGAGCAATTACCACATGCCCTTAGGGTTAACATCAGTTAGCTGAACTTCCAGGAGAAGCTATTCTCGCTGCCTTACATCCCCAAAATGAAAATTAATTATAGTCGATTAACTCCTTCCTACATATTTATCTGTAATAGAAACAGAATAAAAGAAACTGATTAGAAGTGGAGCAGAAAAGAGACAGAAGTATGGAAAAGCAGGTTCTCCAAAACTGCTATTTGGAGTGGAAATCAGTAACAGTGTTTCTGGAAACTATTTTGAAATATATTTCAAAATGCAAAAGGTACAAACTTTTTGACTAAGCACAACATGGGAAAACATCTGAAATAATGTTAAACAAGAACTTTAGATATTTTGTGGACAGTATATGTTGGGTGAAGGAAGGATACTTGGTAATAAGTATTTAAGTATAAGAATAAGAAAAATAAGTAAACTATAAATATTAGGTGCAATATGATCTCAAATATAGTCAGAAAAACACAGAGAAAAAGGAAGGAAGGAAACATGCCAAAGATTAATGTGTCTGGATAATGAGCTTGAAACTGGTATTTCCTTTTTAATATCCCTGTACTTAAAACATTTTCTATAATGAACATGTTTTACTGTAATATTGAGGGGAAAAAATAATATATTTAAACCAGGGAAAACAAAAGCTAAATTGAGCAAGAAGGCCAAAGGGTCACACAAATCCAGAGTGAAAGACGGACATCCTAGCAGTCACTCTCAGGGCAAAGGAACAATGCTGAAAGTATCACCACCAACCTGTTGCTCAACGTGAACTTGCAGATTGGTTATCTGGCTCTCCTTTCATCACTTGGCCAGAATCTATTGTATCTAGTGCAGGGCAGAAGAGTGACAGAGACCCAGAAGTGTCCAAAACCATAGAAGAAAATTGTAAAATGTTAACAGCATGAAATGCTGAAGAAGAACCAGAGTGCTGAGACCTCTTAGAAACGATTGTAGATGAGAATTTCCCAAGTTAGCCAGCAGCCAGAAAACTGATTTTGCTGGAAGTCTTCATCACAAAGTTGGTCACCTGTAGCAATGACCCTGGAAACATCATCAAATAATTAGCTTTCATTGGGACCTGAACAGACCTTCTTGAGGAGTTAACAAGAGTAATTATGGCCCTTTGTTGCTATGGGTATGATATTTTAATGACAGCTTCTCTTCTGGTTCCGAGATGGGGAAATTCTCAATCAAAATCTCAGTCAAAACCTGAGAGACGCTTCTTGGACCTGAGAAGAGATTTTTAGTAGGCCTATCAGTTATACTCTACTCTACTTAGAGACCACTGATAATTCTACCAGATTTCATAGAAAACGCTCAGGAAGATTGAACCAAAAAAGAACAAGGGATTACATGAAGTGCATAGTCCAACACACAAGCTGGACTGGGTTTGCCAATTTGACTTAGTAACTGAGAATTCATTCTGAGAGTGGAAAACCATGACCACAGGTACAGGAGTGTTCATGGTAGCATTCTTTATAATTGAAAACAAATAACCTAAGTATCCATCAATAGGAGAATGGATAAATGTGATGTATTCATTTACATAGAATACTTGATACATATCAAAATGAATTAAAATATATGAACTAGAACTACCAAGGTAAAAAAAAAAATCATAAAATGTTACATTGAAAAAAAAAAGCTGCTTGTATGTAACACATAAATACAAATGTGAAACATGTAAACCAATGCTAAGTATCTCTTTTGGATACTTACTTAGTATTACCTATTATGTAGCAATTCCTACTATTACCTATTACATAGTAATAGTAATATTAGCTACTATTACCTATTACATAATAATAATATAAAAAACATGCCCAGGAATGCTAAATGCTAAATTCCAGATATTAGTAGCCTGTAGGGAGGAGGGGACTAAAATTGTGGAAGAGCACACAAGGGAGTTTTGACTGTATGGATAGTATTATAGTTCTTAAAAAAAAAAAAAAAAACAGAAACAAAGTGGCACAACATTAGGATTCTACTAAGCTAACGGTGAGCACATGAGTGTAATGTTATTCTCTTTTCTTTCTCCCTATTTGCAATATTTCATAATATAAAAGAAAGTACATTCAAACAAAGTTTCACAGGCACAATAAGCAATAACAACCCTAGAACAAAGAGTTGGTGTTCCACCTAAACTCTATGCTTTTATCCCTTTAACAATGAAAAATCCTGAAGGAAAAAACAGCTGGTGAATCTAAAAATCGACCAGTAAAAAGATCTCCTTAGCGAGGATTTAAAGGAAAACGTAAGAAAACCCTGGTGGAACTGAGAAGAGTCCTCATGTGGGAAAAAGTACTGTGGTCAATTAAATAGGACAGACCATCCTTTCATGTGTAGAGGAATACTGCAGAGGAAAGTACCCCTGGATCCTGAATTCTTTCTTACTTATCCCCACACTTACCATCATTTCCTCCTTTGTCTAATGTTCTTAGAAGATGGAGAGGATTCTGTCCCCGCTGCTCTTTGATGATAGCCATGGGCAGTGACAGAGTGCTAAGGTGAATGACATCACACTTCACTTAAAGGCAAAAAACAAAATTCCCTCTGGGAGGCAATGAGGTACAACAGAAACAGCAAGGGTGTGGAGTCACAAATAGATAGATCTAGGCAAGTCACATAACCTCCATGAATCTTGCTTTCCTGTTTGTCATAAGGAGTAAATGAAAGAATGTGTGTAAAATGTCTGATGATGGACTGCACTAAGAGAAGCAGGAGTTTCCTCCCATTCCCCTGGGGAGAAAAGGGAATGGCTAGAATCTTGCCGGGCAATTAAGTAATGCTTTAAAGGAGAAATAAGCACAAATGCAGCTTATTGGATATTTCTGTCTTAGTAGTTATTTGAACTATGACTGTTTCTAACTAGCATGTCCTAAGACCTTTCCTAATCATAGTCAGGCTGAGCCGTTTTCTGATTTTTGCTCTGATGTCGTCCCTAATAATGAGCAAAGATAGGAATCTAAGGTGGTTTACTTTACCAATTCTGCAAGTGCATTTATATGAATTCCTTGGCATAGGGCAGTTTGTAAAATGGCTGAACTCTTACTACTAAGCATTCTCTTTTTAAATTCTACTGCTCCATAGGGCGGAGAAGGCAATGGCACCCCACTCCAGTACTCTTGCCTGGAAAATCCCATGGACAGAGGAACCTGGAAGGCTGTAGTTCATGGGGTTGCTGGGAGTAGGACATGACTGAGCGACTTCACTTTCACTTTTCACTTTCATGCATTGGAGAAGGAAATGGCACCCCACTCCAGTATTCTTGCCTGGAGAATCCCAGGGATGGGGAGCCTGGTGGGCTGCCGTCTATGGGGTTGCACAGAGTCGGACACGACTGAAGTGACTCAGCAGCAGCAGCAGCAGCAGCAGCAGCAGCAGCAGCTCCATAGGGAGACTAGAGGCTGCACAACATGGCCATGTGAAAATCCTGCATCTGTAGATTCATAAAGAGAACATCACAACACTGTAACTTTATGTTTTAAATGAAGAGCCATGTCTGTCTCTTCTGTTTTCTCCTCTTTCTTTCCCTATATGAAGTGTGTGTGCGTAACATTCATGTCACTTCCGTTTCCACCCCACCCCCACCACTTGAGTGAGGTGCAGGGTCAGCCCTCACTGTGCATCTTCTGTGGTCAGTTGACTCTGTGGGCTGCTGAAATTGTTAGAAAAAAATTAGAACTTTCCATAATAAGTACCCAAAGAAGCCGCAACTATCCTCTAAAGCAAAGTGTCCATTATACACAAACCTTCAGGAAGATTTAAAAGTAGATGCCTCTCTTTTCACCATGAATGGACCAGTGGTGACTAAGGAAGAGCTACCACACTGTCAGACCATGTGTGTCTTGAATGGATCACAAGGAATGGGGGAAGCAATCGCAATCGGGCCGTGGAAATCCCAGCAGTCCTCCAGCTCGGTGATCTACAGGTAGAGGCCATTTCACCCCATGCTCAGAGGGGCGATGGCTAGTGAGAGGCTTACTTCCTCATACTTAGACCAGCTCTAAACCCTACCTCAACACAGATACTTGAAAGAGAGGAAGGCTTCCTCTTGTACAAACTGGATTTGTTCTGAAAAACAAAAAGAACAGAGGCAGCTTCCAGAAGGACCCATCTTATGGGAAATAAGAGGAGAGGCCAAGGCTGAAGCAGATGCTGGGTCCGAGCGGGGAGTGTATTCACCAAGAGCTTGCAACAAACCTCAAGGTAAAATGATGGGTGTGCTTTACTCAGCTAAAGAGGCACAGCTGGACGTGGTTTGTTCAGATGATCCAATTTACTGGTCATGTTACTTGATTTCTTTAGGGTATTACTTTCTTTTTTTTCTAAGTTCAATCTTTGGTTGTGAATAGGTACTTAATTGGGATTCATCATGGGAACAAACAAGATATTAGTACAGGATCTCGATGAGTTGGCAGTACCTGAGAGCCGACCATTACTAGTTGGTTATCACTACTTCTGAGTAAATGAAAAATCTTGATGTTACAAGAAATCTCTTTGGGGATTGAGCTGGATCTGAATGCTACAACTCTTATCAGTTTGTCAGTCCTGTGAGAGATGATTTAAACCCGGGAATCAGGGAAGAGAGCTGTGTGGCAAGGTGTAGGGAAAAGTGTACTCCTTGGCCCAATTTTCTCAAAAGATCATTTATAAAAAGTTGAAAAAATCTATCACCAGAGAACAGTGGCATCCAGACAATGAACAAGTAGCAAAGTGATCATTCTGAACATCCTTGGTGTTCCTGTAACCTATTTTTGTCTCCTCAGTACAATAATAGAACTGTTTACACCACAAGAAAGAGCAAAATAATGGTGTTGATAGCCTCAGACTTTGATACAAACCGTTCCCTTGCTTTCCTGGTGTGAGAAGTAACTTATGCTTGTCAAGTAGGAAAAAACTACTGACTTTATTCTGCCACCAAAAGCATAAGGAATGTAGTTAAAACAAAATCTGTCCCCTTCAGGAAAAGAACTTACTTTCAACAAAACTGGATGGGGAAGGGGCTGATCATTTGATGATTTTTTTTTCAGAATTTTTTAATGCTCTGTTTTTGTGTCAGTATTTATGTCTTCACTTTATCTTTCTAATGAAAGTTGTGGATTAGTAATACAAGATAGTGCATTTAAGTGAATAACTGTGTGTTTTGTTTGAATTAAAAAAATAAAACCAAGGGTGACTTTGTGTAACTTTCTTTGCCTTTGTATATTTCAGTTACCCAAACTGAATCTTTCTGAATTATTGTTAAGTTTGGAGAGACTAAACAAGTTACTTTTCATAAATGATCAAAGACGGCATCTCTAAGAGTTGATGATCCTATCCAAAAGAATGAATCTAAGCAAAAGGAAGGGAAAAGCAAAAACCAAGCAAAACAACTGCCTCTCAAAAATTGTTTTTCAATTTTAGAACAAAGCTCAGCCAGAGCTACAAAGGATGGGCAAAATCGGTTGAGTGGCAGTTAGTATATGTCCACAACTGCAGGTGCAGCCTCCGTATCCTTATTAGACCCCTTGGTTACAGACCCCAGTGGGACAAGGTATGAAAAATTACACTCACTGTCTAGGAAACTGGGAACTGAAAGTCCAATATCTGCCTCAGTGGAGTTCTGGCACCTGCATTATACCTTCTGGGGATATTAGGGCCAACAGCTGCACCAAGACTTTTTATTGTTCACAGATTCTGCACATTCAGTAAAAGGGTGGTTAGGATAGAGTTGCTTCTAGACGTTACCAAGCACATGGGACATGTCGTTGATATCCAGAGCACTCCATTGACTTATGCAAGAAGCCAGTTTATATGAACTCATAATGTAGAACCAATCACCCCAATTCAGTGTGCATCTATTATACCTGAAAACTGGCAGAAATGAGGGTCATGGAAGGAGGACATCAAGGTAAGAAGATGGTTCTTCGTTAGCTTTGAACATTTCTATTCTATTTGAAAGTAGGTGGCTAGGCTGAGGGGGAACCAGGAGGGATGAGGAGGATCAATGTGCTGGGTCCTCAAGAACTTTCATTATCAATAGCACCCAGTGAGCTCCAGAAAGAAGCGATGGCGGCAGTGATATTGGAGAGCATCTTTCTGAAGCGATCCCAGCAGAAAAAGAAAACATCACCTTTAAATTTCAAGAAGCGCCTCTTTCTCTTAACCGTGCAAAAACTTTCCTACTATGAGTATGACTTTGAACGTGGGGTAAGTTTCTCTGCTGTGAAAGCTGAGTTTTAAGGACTTGGCCTTAAATCTGCCTTGGTGAGGATGTAGATCTTTTTGGTTGGATTTGGGGGTGGAGCAGGATGGAAGGGACCTAAGTACGCTTCAAACTCAGCAAAGTATTTCCTAACCCAGAACTGGGAAGTCATACTGGAACAAAAATTCAAAGGTGCTAAGAAGCTATCAGGGAAATCTCACCATGGGTTTTCGAAGTTGGTGAGCACTCATTAAATGATTGTTGAGAACGAAATCCAAGAGTTGGAAATCGTTTCCTTATTTTTTATGTTAAAATTTAAAAAAGCACACAAAATCAATGCATTTGCTCTCCATTTGGTAGTCAAAAAGATCAGGTTAATAGATCTGGAAGTTGTTTGGGTTTGGTTTGTCTGTTTATTTTTCAAAATGACAAGTCCTGATATAGAGTGTGGGTGTCACCTCACTATGTTGAATGATGAAATAGCAAAATCTAATCATCTGGTTGCTTAATCCCTCTTAACCTTTCTCCATTTCTTCCTCATTCTCTTTCTCAGAAAAGAGGCAGTAAGAAGGGTTCAATAGATGTTGAGAAGATCACCTGCGTTGAAACAGTGGTTCCTGAGAAAAATCCTCCCCCTGAAAGACAGATTCTGGTGAGAAGAGACCATTGTTAGAACCAGGCGCAGAGGATGGGGTGGAGTTCAGAAACTTGGAACACTTCAATTCTCTGTAAATAAACTGGTGATATTGTGCAGCGTGGGACACATAAAGGTCCCTTATACCAATATGCTCTTCACTCCGCCACATATTGGTTATGCTGAGTCTCAATGTCTTTTTCCCCAGATGCAGAACAACTCACTTAGCTGGAAAACTTGTAACACCAATTTTAAGACGATATCACATCAAGTGCTCAAGCTGATCAAAGATGATTGGTTTTACTCCCTCATTTACAGACTTGAATTAGTCTGCAAGCCAGAACCCTAGGGCTTTGAGTCTTGAGATTCTCACTGCTTCTTCTCTCATTTCCCTGAGGACATAAAATCTACTGATTTCCTGATTTGTTTAAATGTCATTTTTTTCTGATGACAAGAGTAAATGAATGTTTATTACAGAGACTCTGCAAAATACAAAGAAAGCACATAAAGAAGACAAAATTATGCATAATCTCATTAGTCAGCTAAAACAACTATTAACATGCTCATGTACAGACTTAATGATGTTTTTCTCCATTAACAACACATACACTCACACTAATATATATATGTTATATATTTAAAACAGAATCATACTAAATACCTTGCTTTGCCACTTACATTTTCAATCTAACAATATATGAAAAAATTTCCCCAGGACAATAGGTAATCTTTAATAATATGATTTTAATGACTATATAGCATTCCCTATCATGGATATATTCTAATTTGTTCAACTCTCCTATTACTAGACATTTAAATTGTTTCCAATTATTTTATATCAGAAATCATGTTGAGGGGAACATTCTTGCATACATCTTTATGTATCTTTGTTATTCTTTATAATGACTTCCTAGGAGTAATATTTTGTTCTTTTCTTAATGAAATCTGTATACTTTGGTTATTTTTATAGTTTTATTCTATTTTGTAGAAGTAGAATTTGAATATTATATATTACCACAAGCTGAATATGAGAGTATCTATTCCTCTACATTCTTTTCAACACTAGATAATTTAAATATTTGCTAATTTGAAAGCCAAAAATGATTTAATTTTTAAATATTTAATTGCTGACTTATTTTATCATTTTTTTTTGCTACTCAATTATATATCCACAGCTCATTTATACTTTTTCCATTTGTGAATTGCCTGTTGATTTTTGGCCCTTTCTTCTATTGAAATATTTACCTTATTCCCAGTACTTTTAAGAGATCTAGATATATTAACTTTATAATATATGTTGAAAATATTTTTCCAGTTTTTCATTTATCTTAGAATTTTTTTTGAAACCATACTGGGTTTTTAAATCTATGTCATCAAATTAGCTCATCTTCCTCTCAATGGTTCTAACTTTTAGCATTGTATCAGAAAGGCCTTGTCTCTCACAAAATTATATAAATATTCACTTTTTCTGTTATTCATAGTTTCATTTCTTTCATAAGCTCTTGAATCCATCGAGAATTTACTCTGGTGTATGGTGTGAAATAGCTACCTTAACTACTCTCCTACCTCTGCCAATATTAGTGGTTAAATGTTTGTCCCAGCATCATTTATTGAGTAACCTCCCTTTCCTCAATAATTTGAGATTTTTTTGAATGAGGGTGTGCTGGATCCTATGGCTATGTGTCCCCACTGGAATATAGGAAGCCATCACTAAGGATTAGCCTTGTCCATGCAGGATAGTCTTGTGGAACCACTGCAAAAGACGCCCAGTACCTAAGGAAATCCAGAAAAGAGTAATAACTGCATCAACCAATAACTATGACTTTTTCTGTCATTGCAGAGAAGGGGAGAAGAGTGCAGTGAAACTGGGCAGATCACAAATATTGAAAGGTTCCCTTACCCCCTTCCAGGTGAGGTATTTTCTCTCATCAGCTCACAAGGGGGTCTGTAATGTAATCATCAGGGATGGCATAGGCTGAGGGTGTTTGCTTTTCTATTTTCCAGTCAAACATAGTTTCTTTTACTCTTTACACCTCAAAGAGATTCCATAATGGCACTAATTCTATTATGATGTGTCTTGTCTATGAGAACTGCATTGAGAAAGATGCTGTTGGTTGAGTGAGCATTTCACTTTCTCCTGGTTCTGCCTCTGTCTAATGGTGGTCATGTGGGTTGAAAAGACAGAAAAGGGGAGGGAAGGAGTAATATTAGGAAGTTCAGTGTGGGGAAGCCTTATTAGATTTACCTATAAACTTAAATTCTATTCAAGTCTGGGATAACTGAAGAGCCACATAGACATCTCTTTGATAGATGCAATGTAAGCCATCAGAGAGAGAGCAAGAGCTTCAGATTCAATCAATCTCTATTTTGGTTTGCTTATGTCCTTAGAACTCTGTAGGCTACATACCGTGAATAAAGCAGTCTCTGCAACAGTGAAAGCCAGAAAAGGAAGTGGAAAGTCTCAGGGGAGGGGCTTTCTGTCATGGATTTATGAGCACAGCAAGACTAACAAGCAAAAAGAAAAATGTAAAAGGATCTTGTTCATGTCTCCGACTATAACAAAGTTTACAAAACCTGTAAAGGGAGAGGTGTTTTAGACATAGTTTTTATTACCATTGTTTTTCACTATGTTGATGTTGTGACTGGCCTGGCAGATAATGGTAAATAGCAGATAATTCAAAATTAATTTACATTTGACTTTAGAATCTACTGCGATGTCTACTAAATCTATGAGGGTTGAAACCATGTTTTATTTGTTTTGTACATCTCCATAACACATAGCACAAAGTCTTGTACAGGTGTAGTGTTCAAAACCTACTGACTGATTTGATGATGATGCTTAATATATACTTCACTCTTTTTGAAGTAGGTCTGTAGTTCCAAACTTAGTTTATTTTAGCTAATATTGGCTAGGGGGTGCCACTAGGCATTGGGGGAAAATTAGCTATGAGTTAAAATTTTGCTCATATTGATGAAGTTTATAATTCATATGTACTAATCAAGATTTGTTACATAAATCATTACTTCAATTATCTTCTATACAAAGTTTAATAAGATCATAAAATATTCTTCATTGGATAAACACAAAGATTATGAACTAATTTTACACACAAATTGAAACACAATTCAGGAGGACCTAGGAGAATTCACAAATCTAAGAGTTTTGTGATCCTACATCCTTGGATATGAATTGTTCAAGAATTCTTTGCATGACACCAGCCCCACTGCTCACTGAAGATCCTGCCTTTTTGTATTCCACTGTCATTATACAAGGGTTTCCCTGGTGGCTCAGAGGTTAAAGCGTCTGCCTGCAATGTGGGAGACCTGGGATTGATCCCTGGGTTGTGAAGATCCCCTGGGGAAGGAAATGGCAACGCACTGTTGTAGCTTAAGTTAGTTGCTTCGAGGTCTTAATTTTTCCCGACTCCTAACTGCTGAAGCCTGTGTGTCCATTGCCCCAGGTTGTATACGATGAAGGGCCTCTCTATGTCTTCTCCCCAACCGAAGACCTGAGGAAGCGTTGGATTCACCAGCTCAAAATGGTGAGAATTCCTTGGAAAATAAGCTGGTTTCCAAAGGAAGGATGGGAGGGAGGAAGGAAAGAGAGAAATTGAGAGAGAGGGAGAAAAAGATAGAGAAAGAAAGAAGGAAAGAAAATGGGGACAGGGAGAAAAGGAGAGAGGGAGAAGGAGAGAAGAAAAAAGAATGGATGCAAGAAGGGAGGTGAAAAAGAAAGGGGGGAAGGGAAGGAGGGAGAGAATGAGAAAGGAGAAAGGGGGCAAGAAATATTTCATTTTCTTCAATATTAGTGATACAATTGACAATAATATTCCTTCATATTTGATGAAAGATCAGGTGCTAGACTAAGAGTTTCAACTCAGTTCTACCACTGTCTCTTTAATCCAATTTTGTAATTATAGGCTCCTCCATTTCCCTACTTATAAAAAGGTCCCATTCTTTACACCAATTTACAGTGGTGGTGTGGTATGGCACTCAATGGTTATTTCAATATTTTGAATCATAGATATGAAATATCTGGTTCCCCAAAAATTAATATATGATTATGAGAGTGCTTAGGGTCAGAGTAAAGACCCTGGTTCCAAGTCTTCTTCTACCACTGATAAGCTGGGTGATCTCTGGTAAGTAGGCCAATAAGCTTCTTTGAGGTTCAAATTCTTTTTCTGAAAGAGAAAGATGATGATAATAATAATGATGATGATATGTTAATAATGATGATAATAATAATGAGGTCCATGGTACCTATCTCTGGGAGGTAACGTATGTGAAAGCACACAGCAACTATAAAGCAATGTACAAGAAAGCACTGTACATCTTTTCATTGTTGGTAAATATTTTCCAAAGAGCTATTTTCTGTTCCTTGCTTTGTGAGGACCTCAATTAAACATAGTTCAGTTTTTCGCATAGACCATATAGTGTGCTCAGATAAACTCGACTGTGAATTCTTATAGCACAGGATGCATGCACACATATTTGTGTGTATATATAGCCACATGTCAAGTGACTGAGAGATTAACTGGTTGAGTTGACATCAGGAAAGGCTGCCTAGAGAAACAGGAAGGATGGCAGACTGATAACAGCATGGTTGGGTTATTGCATGACAGCCCTTTGTCTTAATAAACATGTAGATTCTGATATTTGGTGGTTGACTACACCAGCTTTGTTCAGTCCCTTGAATGCAAGTCTGATTGGTCAATACAAAATCATCAGATCTTTCGAGCCAAAAGAGGAGAAAGAAACAGAGGGGTCATTTACTTAAGTTCTTTTTGTGTGCCAGACACTAAGCTAGATATCTTGTAATCATTATCTCATTTAATTCTCACAGCAACCTTGGGCTAAAAACAACTAACACCTAATGAGCATCAACTCTATACCAGGCTCTATGCCAAGTGCTTCAAACATACTAGTACATTTAATCCTGCCAATAAGCTTATTTAGTATGTATTATACCCCTAATTACAGATGAAGGAACTGAAGCTCTAAGAGGTTAAGTAAGTTGCTCAAGGGCACATAGCTAGTGAGCGGTGGAGCCTGGGTTCTTACTACATCCCTAAGGTCTGTTTGATGCTAAAGCCTAAACTCATTGCAGGGTTTTGTGCTGCCTGGTTCTCAAGCCCAGAAATTGCACCTGTAGTTGGCTGCAAGATATTTTAAGAGTAAAGCCATGTGGACATTACAAATAGGCAATATCTTGTACTATGTAGTTCAGTTCCTGGCATGTTTTGAAGAGGTCACCTTTAGCCTTGAGGGTACAAAATGAGCAAAGACTTCAGTAATGCTTATTATGATCCAAGATCTTAAGTCTTTTATGTATGTTAACTGATTTCTTCTTCCTATCAGCTACATGAGGCAGTTAATTTCACCATCCCCATTTTAGAGACACAACAAACAAACAAACAACCCAGCGGTTAGAAGGTCAAGTAACTGGCCCAAAGGCACTCGGTTAGTAAGTGGCATGGTCAGGCTTTGAACTCAAGCTGCAAAATCTGTGCTCTAAACCAAGATGTCACCTACAAGGCAGAGAAATACATGCAGAGGCTAAGCTGGAGTTCCAGAGGGCATATATATTTGTACTTCTTTGGTTCTCTCCATAGTACCTCATACAATGCCTTGCACACAGAAGGCAGCCAACGAATAGATGTGTTAAATGATTTTTCTACAGAACCACCACCACCAACTTGGGATTCACACTGATGGACAGCTAGAATTTAGTTTGGAAATAGGGGAAGGTGGAACATACTAGATGATTGAGAACCAAAAGGGAAAAAATGTGGTATGTATAAGTTAGTAATTCCTTTAACACTTCAAACAGCAATTTCAAAACCAGTTGTAGGTTAGCTCAAAAATAAAGAGTGCCCACTATATTCAATTTATGAGTAATGACTGAGGATAAGACTATTCAACATGTAAATTTGTTTTATTGACTCTGATATTAACCTCACTATGTTGATTATGCCTTGCTATTAAAGTTTCATAGGTAAGTAAAATTCCAACAGTAAAATCAAAACCAAAACAAACAGAAACTACTACTACTTCAGTTGGTTCGTTGGTTCAATTTTGCTTCCTCTTCCCTTGTGTTTTACTGAAAGCATTTTTTTTCCCATTTACTCCAGAATCTAGTTGGGCGGACAAGCCCCAAAGTAGCTGCCTTGCAACAAACACCACAGTTATTGGGAGATTTAGATACAAATCCTAAAGATCTCAGAACAGCCCCAGATGCTGGCAATGCCAATAATGAGCTACTCTGGAAGCTGTAAAATTCCACTCTGGTGATGTTATCCCACTCTGGAGTAAAATGCACCAATTGCAAATCACTAACATGAGAAGGGGGCCTCATGGTATACAGGCTACCTCTGTAGCAGTATTGGCTGTGAAGAGGCACGAGGGAGCCTTCTGAGGTGCTGTATCTGAGTGATGGTTGAATGGTTTTACACAAATGTGGCTAGCTGGATACCTCAGATTGCATGTTTTATTATATATTAGTTATATCTCAATTTATATATTTATATGTAAGCTATACCTCAAGGGTTCCTTGGTGGCTTGGATGGAAAAAAAAAAAAAAAAAGCTGCCTGCAGTGCTGGAGACCTGGGTTCTACTTCTGAGTGGGGAAGATTCCCTGGAGAAGGAAATGGCAACCCACTCCAGTATCTTTCCTGGAAAATCCCATGAACAGAGAAGTCTGGCAGCCCACATGGAGTTGCAAAGAGTTGGACATGACTGAGCAACTAACACATTCACTTTCATTCAATTTAAAAAGTAGGATGTCAAGTATCTCATATTGAACTGCCATCTCTTTTCAGTGGTACTTTTCATGCAAACCTTGTATCCTTGAGCCCCGAGCTCTCTCCTTCCATTTCCTTGAACATGGCAGTGGGCACTTCAGTATTACAGCACCACAGACACTTGTCTTCATTTGGTCAAGCTCAATAGACCGTATCCTAACTGTAGCTAAAAACTGAGCAAAAGACCTGACCTCACCAAAATGAATGAGTGGCATTTGTGAAACTCCAATGATGTATATGGAGGGTAATCAATCACTCATGCCCCAAACAGAATTTGAGCCATTATCCTGACAAAAATGGATATGAGGGATCAGCCCATGATATACTTGCAATGTGCATCAACCATTACTGCTTCCTGGCCCCAGGCACTGGTGAAGTAAGCAGTTTTCTCCTAGTTCTCCCACTTGGATGCTGTCATAATTAGCTTGGGATACCACAACAAAATATCATACATCAAGTGATTTAAACAACAAACATTTATTTCTCACAGTTTTGGAAGCTGGGGAGCCCAAGACCAAGGTGTTGGCCAGTTTGGTTGCTGGTGAGACCTTTCTGCCTGGCTTGCTGACTGGTCACTTTTCTCACTGGTTCTCATATGGCAGAGAGAAAGAATCTCTCTCCAGTCTCTTCTTATAAGGGCACTAATCTCATGTTGGTGGCTCAGATGGTAAAGCGTCTGCCTGCAATGCGGGAGACCCGGGTTTGATCCCTGGGTCCGGAAGATCCTCTGGAGAAGGAAATGGCAACCCACTCCAGTATTCTTCCCTGGAAAATCCCAAGGATGGAGCCTGGTAAGCTACAGTCCATGGGGTCGCAAAGAGTCAGACACGACTGAGCGACTTCTTCACTTCACTTCAATCTCATCTTGAGGTTCCACTCTCATGACCTGAGTACGTTCCTAAGGCCACATCTAATATTACATGGGGGTATCATTATATGAATTTAGGGGGACACAAACATTCAGTTTGTAACAGACACTGCCTTTGCAATTCTAAGTAGTTGGAAATACCAGCTCTGCATTAACCAACAAAAGAAGAGTGTCATCTTCAAGGGATCTCTTAATTATTTGGAAATGTAGGGTGGGTTCTTAATGACTGTGCTGGAGGTAGGGGGTTAGGAAGTCCTATAGCCTCTCATTAGCATATTAGGATAGCTTAATTTATCAGAGCAGCTAGTTGCTGATTAAGAGTTTTGAAATGTCTACTGGTGCTGAAGCCTGCACCCAAGGTTCTGCAAATCCCTCAGTGATGGGTGTGGCATGAGGGAGGGGGTGGGGCAGGCAGAGGGTAGGAGCATTCAGTTCTAGCTAGGAAGAGTATCTGAAAAATTGTTCAGAATTTCTAGAGTTCAGTTCAGTTCAGTCGCTCAGTCCTGTCCAACTCTTTGCGACCCCATGGACTGTAGTACGTCCAGCCTCCCTGTCCATCACCAACTCCTGAAGTTCACTCATACTCATGCCCATTGAGTCAGTGATGCCATCCAACCATCTCATCCTCTGTCGTCCCCTTCTCCTCCTGCCCCCAATCCCTCCCAGCATCAGAGTCTTTTCCAATGAGTCAACTCTTTGCATGAGGTGGCCAAAGTACTGGAGTTTCAGCTTTAGCATCATTCCTTCCAAAGAAATCCCAGGGCTGATCTCCTTCAGAATGAACTGATTGGATCTCCTTGCAGTCCAAGGGACTCTCAAGAGTCTTTTCCAACACCACAGTTCAAAAGCATCAATTCTTTGGCACTCAGCTTTCTTTACAGTGCAGCTCTCACATCCATACATGACCACTGGAAAAACCATAGCCTTGACTAGACAGACATTTGTTGGCAAAGTAATGTCTTCTGCTTTTTAAAATGCTGTCTAGGTTGGTCATAGCTTTTCTTCCAAGGAGCAAGTGTCTTTTAATTTCATGGCTGCAGTCACCATCTGCAGTGATTTTGGAGACCTGAAAAATAAAGTCTGGCACTGTTTCCACTGTTTCCCCATCTATTTCCCATGAAGTGATGGGACCAGATGCCATGATCTTAGTTTTCTGAATGTTGAGCTTAAAGCCAACTTTCTCTTTCAGTTTCATCAAGAGACTCTTTAGTTCTTCTTCACTTTCTGCCATAAGGGTGGTGTCATCTGCATATCTGAGGTTGTTGATATTTCTCCTAGCAATCTTGATTCCAGCTTGTGCTTCATTCAGCTCAGCATTTCTATGGTGTACTCTGCATAGAAGTTAAATAAGCAGGGTGACAATATACAGCCTTGACGTACTCCTTTTCCTATTTGGAACCAGTCTGTTGTTCCATGTCTAGTTCTAACTGTTGCTTCCTGATCTGAATTCAGATTTCTCAAGAAGAAGGTCAGATAGTCTGGTATTCCCATCTCTTCCAGAATCTTCCACAGTTCATTGTGATCCACACAGTCAAAGGCTTTGGGATAGTCAATAAAGCAGAAATAGATATTTTTTCTGGAACTCCCTTGCTTTTTGATGATCCAGCGGATGTTGACAATTTGATCTTTGGTTCCTCTGCCTTTTCTAAAACCAGCTTGAACATCTGGAAGTTCATGGTTCATATATTGCTGAAGCCTGGCTTGGAGAATTTTGAGCATTACTTTACTAGCGTGTGAGATGAGTGCAATTGTGCAGTAGTTTGAGCATTCTTTGGCATTGCCTTTCTTTGGGATTGGAGTGAAAACTGACCTTTTCCAGTCCTGTGGCCACTGCTGAGTTTTCCAAATTTGTTGGCATATTGAGTGCAGCACTTTCACAGTATCATCTTTCAGGATCTGAAATAGCTCAACTGGAATTCCATCACCTCCACTAGCTTTGTTCGTAGTGATGCTTCCTAAGGCCCACTTGACATCACATTCCAGGATGTCTGGCTCTAGGTGAGTGATCACACCATTGTGATTATCTGGGTCATGAAGATCTTTTTGTACAGTTCTTCTGTTTGTTCTTGCCAGCTCTTCTTAATATCTTCTGCTTCTGTTAGGTCCATACCATTTCTGTCCTTTATTGAGCCCGTCTTTGCATGAAATATTGCCTTGGTATCTCTAATTTTCTTGACAAGAGCTCTTGTCTTTCGCATTCTATTGTTATCCTCTATTTCCTTGCACTGATCACTGAGGAAGGCTTTCTTATCTCTCCTTGGTATTCTCTGAAACTTCATTCAAATGGGTATATCTTTCCTTTTCTCCTTTGCTTTTTGCTTCTCTTCTTTTCATAGCTATTTGTAAGGCCTCCTCAGACAACCATTTTGCTTTTTTTGCATTTCTTTTTCTTGGAGATGGTCTTTCTCCCTGCCTCCTGTACAGCATCACAAACCTCTGTCTGTAGTTCATCAGGCACTTTATCAGATCTAGGCTCTTAAATCTATTTCTCACTTTTACTGTATAATCGTTAGGGATTTGATTTAAGTCATACCTGAATGGTCTAGTGGTTTTCCCTACTTTGTTCAATTTAAGTCTGAATTTGGCAATAAGGATAATAGAAGGCCTATAGACTTTTGTTTGGCTTTATTATTGTTTTAAAATCCTCTACAGACAATGTAGCCCCTTTTAGCTTGCACTCCATCTGATCAGCTCCCGCCACTCTGCATTTGGTGCAATGGTGAAGGGATATGCTGAAAACGTGAGGGGGTGAGTGTGTGTGGGCAGGAGACACTGGTTAGAAGTCTTCAAATCCATGTTTAGAAAAGCATCAAGATGGCACTTAAAAAAAAATAAGAAAGAAAAAAAAAAAAGAGACAGCACTTTTTCTTCATTTGCCTGTAAACTGCACCTGGCCACCAGTAGCTTCTAGGCGTCCTCCAAAGTCTTGAATGAGTAGAGTGTGACTAGCAAGCTCTTAAGGGCTTAAGCTGCTGTCTACAAAGGAAGGTTTTATTTTAATTTTATTTTTATCTTTTAAAAAAGTTATGCAGGGCTTCTTTTTAGCATCAAATGCTGAAATGAGAGTGTCCTCAAATATGCATATTCTTGGGCTAGCCTAGATCTTTGGCCCAAGGCTAGCTATTGTCAGTTATTTCCTTTGTCTTTGCTTCTGTCATCTGGCAACAGGATCCCAGGATGACTTGTCTAATCAACTTCCGGTTAAAATTCTTGCAATACCACAGTATTAAAAACTGTAAAACTAATTCCTACTATCTGCAACCCACTCTGTTGTCTATTCTGAGAGATCTTTTGGGCCTCACAACCCTGTGAGGGAAATAGAACTGCTGTGTTTATCTCCCACAAGGAGCTCAACCCACTTCAGTGGCCCCTAGGGAGATTGAACTATGTTTATTCTAGAGGCAAAATCACCTTCCTTTGATCCTGAGCTCTGTTCTGTTGACTGTTTTATGAACACAGAAAGTGTGAGGCAGGAGTTTTCACAAAAACAAATAGCTCTAAAAGAGCACTCCAGAAGCTGGGGCACTGGTATATTGAGAGCTGGAGTGAGAGCTGGCTTGTCACATTGTTTCCCTTTTCTGGGAAAGACCACCAGAGTCAACATCTGCTTTACAGGAAGACTGTAATGGCTACCGGGAAACCATAGATAACATATTTTTTTGTTCTGGGGCTCTGGAGACATCAGATATTCTTATCGCTTTGGTCACTGGTTGGGAGATAGTCATCGTAAGAGAACCAGTGAAGAGAATGACACAGGAACGCTCCATGGCGAAGCACGTGAGCCAACTGGTCCTGTGTTTGCTTCCCCTTCAGGGTGGCTGAGGAAGGGGCAGTTGTCTGAAACTCACCACTACACTCAAAGAGGAAAACGTGCCTAAGGTAGATTCTCCCACAAGTCAAATGTCACCTCTCTCTCTCTCTCTTTTCTTCTCTTACAGTAATCCAGTACAACAATGATCTGGTACAGAAATATCACCCTTGCTTCTGGATTGATGGGCAGTATCTCTGCTGCTCTCAGACAGCCAAAAATGCTATGGGCTGCCAAATTTTGGAGAACAGAAATGGAAGTAAGAAATCTGATCAGTATAATCTCTCCCTCCTTTGACTCTATCCATCACTTTCTTAGGGTTCTATCAAATCTAGGTCTGTACATTTTGGCCAGTGTACAAAAGAGCCTGGGAGAGGGGATGGGTGGGAACCAAAATCCAGCTGATGCTCTGTTCTTTCTAGCTGGGAAAACTGGCACTAGGCTGTGGCCATCAAGACTTTTCACAACATATGTAAAGGCACCAAATACAAGAGTAAAGTTCCTGAACCAAACCTGTCCCTGGGCCCTTCCCAAATATGCACTCTGTAGCTATTATCACTGGTTTCTTACTTTGCAGGCTTAAAACCTGGGAGTTCTCACCGCAAGACAAAAAGCCTCTTCCTCCCACACCTGAGGAGGACCAGGTACACAGGGAAATTGGGTGCTGCTTCAATGGAAACTTACACCCAGAAAACAGACCAGAGTCTTAGAATTCTCCCTGGGATATGGCAGTGTAAACTGGTATTCTTGTTGAGATAGGGGATTTGGCCTTCTAAGTAGGACTTCCTCTTTGGTGGAGAGACAGAGGCTTATTAGGAAGCTCTTGGCAACCATTTAATCCAATCACTTGTTTAGAACAAAACAAAGCCTGATTTTTTTTAATGACAAATATTTTCAAACATAAAACTAAAAAATTTTAACAGTGAATGCCCATATACCCAATATCTTGATTTTACCACTAATACATTACTTTAAAACTTGATTTCAGGGGTTACTTTTGGAGGTCTAAAAGGCTTTTCTCATATATTGTAGGTAAGCAAGGCAGGAATTCTTATTATGTTCATTTTACAAACAAAGAAAAGAAGATTCAGAGCCATTTAGTGGGTCCATGTACTAGTTTAGTGCTAAGTTTTCCAGATGGGGGTTGTACATGGTTTTTGCCCAAGAAGCTTTATGAACACTGATGCTTGGGTCCAACCCTCAGAGATTTTGACCTAATTGGTCTTTGAAACTGCTTGGGTGTTGGGATTGTTAACTGCCCACAAGACGGTTCTGATGTGCATTCCATGCTGAGAGACCCTGCAGGGGTGCTTAAAAATGGTTGTTGAGTGAATGTTGACTAAACCCTTTATTTTGCCTGATTTGGGTTAGAATGGTTGGGGAACAATAGGAGAGTGCCTGATATCTAGTCAATCTCCCCAACTTTTTTTTGCTAACAACACAGATCTTAAAAAGCCACTGCCTCCTGAGCCAACAGCAGCACCTGTCTCTACAAGTGAGCTGAAGAAAGTTGTAGCCCTTTATGACTACATGCCAATGAATGCAAATGATCTACAGCTGCATAAGGGCAACGAGTATTTTATCCTGGAGGAGAGCAACTTACCCTGGTGGCGTGCCCGGGATAAAAATGGGTGAGTTCAGGTCCGCTCTCCCTGAGCCTTGTATCCATCTACTTTGTGCTTAGTCGCTCAGTCGTGTCTGACTCTTTGTGACCCCATGGACTGTAGCCCATCAGGCTCCTCCATCCATGGGATTCTCCAGCCAAGAATACTGATGTGGAATGCCCTCCTCCAGGGATCTTCCCAACCCAGAGACTGAACCCAGGTCTCCCAGATTGTGGGCAGATTCTATACCATCTGAGCCACCAGAGAAGCCAAAGAATGCTGGAGTGGGTAGCCTATCCCTTCTCCAGGGGATCTTCCCGACCCAAGAATCGAACCAGGGGCTCCTGCATTGCAGGTGGATTCTTTACCAGCTGAGCTGCCAGGGAATCCCTCCCACCTACTCTGCTGCTGCTAAGTCACTTCAGTCGTGTGACCCCATAGATGGCAGCCCAGCAGGCTCCCCCGTCCCTGGGATTCTCCAGGCAAGAACACTGGAGTGGGTTGCCATTTCCTTCTCCAGTACGTGATAGTGAAAAGCTCAGTCGTGTCCGAGTCCTAGCAACCCCATGGACGGCAGCCTACCAGGCTCCTCTGTCCATGGGATTTTCCAGGCAAGAGCACTGGAGTGGGGTGCCATTGCCTTCTCCACCTACCTACTCTACTCACATGCAAAATCCTGCATCATAACTTCCCTACTCAGTATCCTGATCAGAAATTGTTCTTCCCACATCAAAGGGAATATGCTCTCCCTCCAAGTACTTCCCAGAGCGCAGCTCTGCACGTGGCCCCCTCCCTGAGCCCACGTGTTGTGGAGCATATGTCATCAATGCTGCAAGTGCAGAAGCTACACACTTCACCAGCCTCACCTGTGCATTGGCAACATGATGCTCTTTCTCACTGTGCATTGGCAACATGATGCTCTTTGAGGGCAGGACATTTTATATACCACCATTTGAGACTGGTTCTGAGCCCCAGGATACAAGGTAACCAAATCCGTCTCTCACCCAGATTGGGGAGTGTTGGATGATCAACCCCGTTGTCTCCTCTACAGGCAGGAAGGCTACATCCCTAGTAACTATGTAACTGAAGCGGAGGACTCCATAGAAATGTATGAGTGAGTATGCTTATGTTCCCAGCACAGAATCTTCACAGTACAGTATAAACCTTTATCATACTTTCAACAAAATTTTAATACCAAGATACTTATTAAAATCAGCATCAACTGGGTCAAATGATGCCACCAGTTCAAGTGATAGTGCCTACATCTTACCCTTATCCCAAACACCCTGTTGATGGAAGCTGGAGAGGTCACCATACCCCCTCCTCTCCAAATCGGAATAACTACGCTCAAAGAAAAACACAGCCTGATAGGAAACATTTGAAAGGGTGAAAAATGGCAAACTGTTCTGGCTGTCCATTCTCCTGAATCCCGGAAGTGGGTTGTCTTTGAAGGCCCTGACCCTCATCTGTTTCCTGCAACCTTCTACCAGTTGCTCTCCATTTCCACAATTCTTCAGCAACAAGCAGGCTTTGGGAAAGGGATGTAGTGTGCTATGCACATGATAGGCACTCAGTAAATAGCCGTGAAGCGAACTGACTGACTCACTGGCATGGATGAGCCACAGACAGTGCTCTAATGAGCTGCTCAGGCCATGGCCTAGAAGCCAGCCAAGCACTCTCCCTTTCCAGGTGGTACTCGAAACACATGACTCGGAGTCAAGCTGAGCAGCTGTTGAAGCAAGAGGTAAGTGTGCCACCACAAGGAAATGGCAGTCTCTTTGCACCACAAGCAAGGATCCTGAATTGAGGGCTTGCTGCTGTCCGTCACCTCCAGGCAAGGCAGTGTCAAGGCTCTCATTTTTATGGGGTCCCAATTATACTTTGCAGTGTCAAGCAATGAGGCTGCAGCTCAAATGTGGAACTTGGCAGTGAAATCAGGGCTTCTGTTTTGTCTTGGGTTTGGGCAGTTGGGATGCTGGTAGCAGTGCCATTTCCTCCTGATGGTCAGCTTCTTTCCCTATCTTTTAGGGTAAAGAAGGAGGCTTCATTGTCAGAGACTCCAGCAAAGCTGGAAAATATACCGTGTCTGTGTTTGCCAAATCTACAGGGTGAGTGTTACTGTTTTAAGGCCCTGGGGACAAAGAACAGGGGCACCCATCCAGCAGTTCCTTAACGAAGCACTTCCCCCACTTCCTCTGTCACTTAAACTCAAAACTCACATCACTTCACTTCTTGGGTCCTTTGGGCCCTTGTTCCCGATTTGCTGACTCAGCGTCCACTTCTTCAGGGAACCTCAAGGGGTGATACGCCATTATGTCGTGTGTTCCACACCTCAGAGCCAGTATTACCTGGCTGAGAAGCACCTTTTCAGCACTATCCCTGAGCTCATTAACTACCATCAGCATAACTCTGCTGGTAAGTACCAGGGAAACCAGAGAAGAAGGGTGTGACAAGTACCAAGAGAAGGAATTTAAGACAAGGTGGTTAGGTGAAACATTAAGCCTCATAGGGTAGTAACAATTAGCTGTGAAAATGAACCCCTGTGATGCTGGATTGAAGTCAAGTGAAGAGGTGGTCAAAGGCAGACCTTACACCCAGTAGGGACCGACTTCTTATTTGGTGATTGATGCTCAGTGCTAAGGAAGGACATAGAAGAGACTGGTAATTAATCAATCAGCAATATTCACTGAACTCCTAGTGTCTACTCCATAATTTTCTTGTTACTAGAGAACACACAAAAACTATTACTTTAGGTTCTTGCCCTTAAAGAACATACAGGTTCAAAAACAACAGAAGAGAATTTCTAAGCAGTGTAGACATTCTAAAAACTGGCAGATTGGGGAGAATATGAATACATGGGAAAAGCTTCATCAAGGAGGCTTGCAGCTGTCCACCATGTCCAGGCAAGGCAGTATCAAGGCTGTCATTTTATGGGGTTCCAATTACACTTTTCAGTACCAAAAGGAGAAGGAGGATGTGAGTTAAGCCTGGACTGGGAGGTGGGGATATATTTAGCTGGGGAGCATACTTCAGTTAGCATTTTTTCTTTTTTGTCCCTGAAAAACATTTATAAGGGGAGAAACTTCCAGAAAAATTCAGGTTCATGGCAATCTTTTGGGATTCAAAAGTACTAGAAAGATGAATACTAGAAGTGTGAGGCATTAAGTGTGCAAGGCATCTCACTCCCTGCTCTGCACCAGCAGCATGACCCTCTCTGTATGTTTTAGGACTCATATCTAGGCTCAAATATCCAGTGTCTCAACAAAATAAGAATGCGCCTTCCACTGCAGGCCTGGGATATGGTAAGTGCTTATTTCTCTAGGGCAGGATGGACCAGCCAGTTGCAAGCAGATCCAACCAGACCTTGCCTCTCAATCATTCTTGCAGTGCACTGTTCCATCCCAGCTGCCACAAGGAATGTTAACACATTATTGACCGGAGACCTATAAATGCCGGAGGCATTAGTTTCTGCAAAAATCCCCCAGTCAATAATGTGTTAAGACAGAGCCAAATCAAGTTATCTAATGAGTTTTAACCCTCTGGTGGCTCCTACTGGGACTGCAAGAACAGAGATTCATAAGGGTTTGGTTTTTTTTCAATTGTGGGGAAAATATTGTAAAGGGATTTTTAAAGATGTTGTCTAGTTGATCTTCCTCCTCTATGCCTGACTTGTACCGAAAATTCCCAGACTCCTCCAAACAGTAATCCCCTGTCCCTGAGATTTACCTGAGCAAAAATGAATTAGTACCCCTGAGAATTTCCCTTTTACTGCTTGTCTATTTCTACCTCCAGTAGGGATTCTACTCTATTGTAGAAATTATACATACATGACTCAAAGAATCACATCAAGGCATTGTTATTATAGGATCATGGGAAATCGATCCAAAGGACTTGACCTTCTTGAAGGAGCTGGGGACTGGACAATTTGGAGTAGTGAAGTATGGGAAGTGGAGGGGCCAGTATGATGTGGCCATCAAGATGATCAAAGAAGGCTCCATGTCTGAGGATGAGTTCATTGAAGAAGCCAAAGTCATGATGTGAGTTACAGTCCAAACTCAGCTCTCTGTCCAGTCTAGGAGTTACCAGGATGGTTCCCACTGTGGTTTAAGGTGGTTTATAACAAGGGAGACTTGGGACCTGGGCCTGAGGTCGACCTTTGATTGGTGTGAGTCCTAACTGCTAAGGTACTCATTTCTCTTTGATACTGATGGAGAATAGTATTGCTCATGGGTGGGTATCATCTTGATAGCATTTGAAGGTAAAAGTAGAGAATGAGACTTTCAAAAGGAAGACATTCTAATGTACCCTTAGTGTTCATTCAGCCCTGGACTTGTTTCCTGTTCTGTCAATGGCTCCAAATCCTGGTTCACCCTCACACGCTAGGCACTTAAAAGGTTATTATGATCTCTCATTTGATACTCTACTCCAAGGCCAACTCCTTTCCTCCTCAGTTCCTTTCTGAATGATATTCAGAGTCAGAAAGGGAAGACTGGTTCATTGCCTCTCCTGTAGGAATCTTTCCCATGAGAAGCTGGTGCAGTTGTATGGCGTCTGCACGAAACAGCGCCCCCATCTTCATCATCACTGAGTACATGGCCAATGGCTGCCTCCTGAACTACCTGAGGGAGATGCGCCACCGCTTCCAGACTCAGCAGCTGCTGGAGATGTGCAAGGATGTCTGTGAAGCCATGGAATACCTAGAGTCTAAGCAATTCCTCCACCGAGACCTGGTAGGATCTCAGAAGGATTGGCCTGGGTCCAAGGGCTGAGGGAGTGGAAGTAGCACAGGAAGACATATCATTCGTGGCTGAGGAAGGTGGCTGGAGCTGTGATTTCAATTTTATCTAGAAAATACTAAAAGTTTGGTGAGCCTCTGCCCCAGTGGTCAGCCGGTCAAGGAACGCCAGCCTCAACACCATAAGCTCCGCCGCAGTGGGAGCTGGAATGCTCATTCCCAGCCCCTCCTGCTATGACGAGGAAATGGTGGAGTCCTCCAGGGACAGAAGGGCAGCCCTCATCCTGATGGAACTGCTTTTAGCACAGAACCATCTTTCTGGATATATCAGAATCACAAACTGGGTGTCTGTTGGTGCATTTTTAAATGTTATATTAATATATTAGTTAGCAAACACTTAAAAACATTTCACATTAAATAACTGAATTTACAGCTTCTCATGAAAATGGACATCATCTTGTATCACCAGACCCATATTCTCATAGGCCATGTTAACTGTCAGCCTATAAAATATGGGCCTGGTATTACAGGATGGTCTAGCTGATCACAGGAAAGTGGCTGACCTCCCTTAGACCAGACACTTTCCTGACATCTCCACCTACCCACTTCACTCTATCACTTCCCCTGCCTGGCCTCCTGGGGCATGTTTATTTCAGCCATGCCAAGACGGAAATAGCCCTAGTCCCGTTGGTAGAAAAGCAGAAAACAAAACACACTTGCCTTCTGTTCTCCCTTAATTCTCTCAACATTTCAACGCACGAAGGGTTGTCATGGAATTATCAATGTGAGTGAAATCAGGCTGCAAGTCCTCAGTGCTTTACTTATGACTTTACTTATTATGGGCGTTGCTCTATATGTGATGGAAGTATATAAAAATTCCTCAGTGGCATCAGCTGACTCCCGTTAGGTGGGAAGGTGTCTAGATAAAGGAGCTGAGGCTTCCCGCCCCTGGTGGACAGAAGCTTTGTGCCCTTAACCTGTGCACCAAGGACAGAGTCTCACTGGTGTCTGTTGCATTACAGGCAGCTCGAAACTGTCTGGTGAACGATCAAGGAGTTGTTAAAGTATCTGACTTTGGCCTGTCCAGGTGAGTGCAGTCTTTTTCACCTTTCCCTTTAAAAGTAAAACTGGCACAGTACAAACGTGAGGTGACACTGTAACTCTTAATCTTCTCCCTTTCCCCCTATAATTCTAGTTTTTTCCACCATCTTTCTATACCTTTTCTTTCTCTGAATGGTTTAAGTCACTTTTCATCCTTCTGTTTTATTGTTATAGTCCTCTCTTCTCCTTTCTCCTTTCTCTCTTTTTAAAAGCTGATTTCCCCGATATTCTGTCTTGTTCTGTTAATGCTGTTGACTTTACTCTGTCTCCTTTCCTAATGAGCCTAATTGCCATTGTTGACTGCAGAATTGGAGGAAGGGAAGGATGGGAAAAGAGAAAAGAGGGAAGGGAATACCTCTTAGACCTTATTCCACTTCATCCTTGCTGTATCTATACTGTCAGTCAGGAAAGCTAAGTTGGATATGAAAACAGGAATATGTTAGCAATGGCATTTGTAAAAGACACTGGTTCACTTGCAGTATTTGTGCAACTCTTATGGCTCTGCCAAGAAAATTTAAGCAAATATCAAATTCTCCAAATTGTAACAGCAACAAGTCCTGAATCCTTTGCAGGTATGTTCTGGATGATGAATATACAAGCTCAGTAGGCTCCAAATTTCCTGTCCGGTGGTCCCCACCAGAAGTTCTTATGTACAGCAAGTTCAGCAGCAAATCTGACATTTGGGCTTTTGGTGAGTGGATACGATTACATGGATTATACAGCTCAAAAGAAAAGGAATGCTGTTGGGAAATTCACACTCTGCAACCTGCACAGAGAGACTGCTATTTGTTCTTGTTTTCATTCATCTAATCCTTAGGGAATCGGGCACCACAGGGGTTTTGGGGGATTAAAAACAGTAAAGTAGACACGATTCCTGCCTTCTTAGAACTTAGAATCTATTGAGGGAAACAAACAATTCATTCAGTATTCCACAGCTTCTGAATACTAATTATGTACCAGGGACTCTGCCAGACCCTATAACCACAAACACAAATAAGATGTTGTCTCTCTCCTAGAGAAACTAATGGTCCATGGCAATCCTGATTACCTCCAGCATACTCAGTACTATAGCAGAAGTTTGAACAAAATTTTTAAAAAGCCCAGGGGTGGGATGAGGGGTGGAATGAGCTGAATGTAATGTTTGAAGTTGATCTAGGAACACTAGTATCCCTCCTACCTAGAAACATCTCATTCTGTGTTTTCATTGTCTAGGGGTGCTGATGTGGGAAATTTACTCTCTGGGGAAGATGCCATATGAGAGATTTACTAACAGTGAGACAGCTGAACACATTGCCCAAGGACTACGTCTCTACAGGCCTCATCTCGCTTCAGAGAGGGTATATGCCATCATGTACAGCTGCTGGCATGAGGTAAGTGTTTTAGTGGGACCTCTTAAATTATTTCCTTGAACGTACTTTCCCATGTAGCTGACCAAGCACCCACACCCTACTCTTCCTCGCCATACAGCAACTGAGCACAGACAGATAGCTGTACACATTCTCAAACCTCAGCCTACATCCCAATCCTTTCATGACCAGAAGTTTTTACAGGCCCACTCCTATTATCACTAGAGGATCATTCAGTTCAGTTCAGTTCAGTCGCTCAGTCGTGTCTGACTCTTTGCGACCCCATAAATCGCAGCACGCCAGGCCTCCCTGTCCATCAAAACTCCCGGAGTTCACTCAAACTCATATCCATTGAGTCCGTGATGCCATCCACCCATCTCATCCTCTGTCATCCCCTTCTCCTCCTGCCCCCAATCCCTCCCAGTATCAGAGTCTTTTCCAATGAGTCAACTCTTCGCATGAGGTGGCCAAAGTACTGGAGTTTCAGCTTTAGCATCGTTCCTTCCAAAGAAATCCCAGGGCTGATCTCCTTCAGAATGGACTGGTTGGATCTCCTTGCAGACCAAGGGACTCTCAAGAGTCTTCTCCAACACCACATTTCAAAAGCATCAATTCTTCGCTGCTCAGCTTTCTTCACAGTCCAACTCTCAAATCCATACATGACCACTGGAAAAACCATAGCCTTGACTAGGTGGACCTTTGTTGACAAAGTAATGTCTCTGCTTTTGAATATGCTGTCTAGGTTGGTCATAACTTTCCTTCCAAGGAGTAAGTGTCTTTTAATTTTGTGGCTGTAATTACCATCTGCAGTGATTTTGGAGCCCCCCAAAATAAAGTCTGATACTGTTTCCATTGTTTCCCCATCTATTTCCCATGAAGTGATGGGACCAGATGCCATAATCTTAGTTTTCTGAATGTTGAGCTTTAAGCCAACTTTTTCACTCTCCTCTTTTACTTTCATCAAGAAGCTTTTTAGTTCCTCTTCACTTTCTGCCATAGGGTGGTGTGACTCCAATACCATCTCAGCTCTAGGGAGAGGGTTGTCATGGGGCCATGTTACCTAGCATAAGTAGGCAGCCAGAGGCATTCAAACAAGTATATGGACATTAAAAAAGAAAACTAATATTAAAATTTGTGTTCATTCCTTTTGGAGTCATTGGCCCTTTCTTCTGCTTTACTAACTGCACACATTCTCTGGCTGTGGTCCTAAATGAGATTTTTTTTTAAATGCTAACACCTGAAAGGGAACTAAAATAGGTAGTTCTCGTTTTTTTTTTTTTTTTTTTTTAAATACAGTGCATTATGGGATATGTGGGTACATGTGGTATTTTGAAAATAAAGCGCCTGTCCCACTATTATTAAAATGCTTTACTGCTCTCACCTTGGGTTCTTCAGGGGTGCCTACTCTATTTTCAATAGACCCTTGGCTACCTTAATTTGGCAAACTATATCTCTAGTAGGAAATGAGTGCTCAGCTCTTAGTTCTGCCCCTTTAGCAACGGGGAAAGACTGACAGTGTCCAGCAAGCACGTATGTGAAACTGGAGCCATCCCTGTGGGGTGAAAAGTAGGCATCTGGATCAGAGCATGGCTCTTTTCCCTTTGACAAATGACTCAGGTCACAAAGAAAGTGCGGAGAAAGGGAGAACCCTAAGAGCCATTTCCCTCTCTCTCTCCTGTGCTGGGCAGGATTGAGGGTAATTGACTCTGCTGCTCCCTCCCTACTAGCACATCCTCACTCTGCTAGTTAAGTATTTCAGATAGGCACTTTCTCCACAGCCTGTTAACTTAGTAGTCATGAAACTGGAATCACATCAGAATCTCTGTGGAACTCTTAAAACTACAGATGACTAGGCCTTACCTTCAGAGATTCTGACTAGGTATGTCTAGAGGGGGCCTTGGGTATGTCTTTTTAAACTTCCCAAGAAATTCTGATACTCAGTTAGGTTTGAGAATCACAGATTCAAAGGAACAAGAAGTTGATGATTTTTGGGTTCTGATGGAGTGAGACTTTTCTTGCATGAATATATCTTGAATCACTAAATACCTCAGGGTCTTATGGACCATGGCTTCCACAAAAGGCCTTAGTCTGAAGGCCAGATGGTTGTAATAAGAGGTCCCCAGCGCTTAGGATGCCTGCCTAGTGAAGCGGCGCCTGCTCTTGACATGTTTGTTCCTTTGTTAACTTTGGCTTTAGGGTGGTAGAAACAAGTGGTTGAAACCAAACAAAAATTATCGCAGCTTATAGGATTTCAGTTCAGTTAACCACTTAAATTTGTTAAGAATGCATTGGTGTAATGAATTTGGCTTTAGTTTCAATCAGTGTTTGTGAGAATAATTTTCAAAATTTCCTCACCACATTAATAACCCGATTTACTAAAGATTTAAAGTGCACAAGGACTTTATGGAATACTTCTATTTCTCCTCTCTCTCTCTCTTTTTTTTTTTTTTTTTTTTTTTGGGTAATCCACAGGGTACGCTATTGAGCATATAGTATAAACTTCATAAACGTGCTGTTTACTCATTGTGTTTCTCTTGATTTCTGGACTCTAGCCCACTTTAACACTCCTTTTTTTTTCTTTGGTTTTAGAAAGCAGATGAACGTCCCACTTTCAAAATTCTTCTGAGCAACATTCTAGATGTCATGGATGAAGAGTTCTGAGCTCACCAATAAGCTTCTTGGTTATACTCCTCTCCTCCACAATCTCAATTTCACTTTCTCTGAGGAAATCCCAGGCCCTTCGTGCCCTTGCTGAATACACAAAGGCCCCTCTCCACATATAGGAATGCCTTTCTATCTCTTCCCTGGGATACTATTAATACCTTCTGAGCAAAGGCCAAGGAATTTTTGTGCCTGGTATTTTCCCCCAGAGAGGAAATTTCCCAAAAGTATTAAAACAGACTGAATGTGGGATTGAATCATTTGGAGGGAGGGAGGGATGTAAATAGCCTCACAATGGGGGTCCGACAGCTCTTTGGGTAGGCAATAGAGCTGGGGTGGAGGGAGGTAGAACTTGGCAGGAATAAAATGATGTCATAAAAATGGAAGGGGAGAGTGTTTTGATAAAATAAAATTACTGGAAAGCATGAAGGTTTCTTGCTATTTCGATTAATCATGCAGCCTCCCTGAAGCGCCCTATCTCAGTGTTCCGGGAAACTGCTGTCTGGGTTGGTCTGTCACATTTCTACTTTCAGAACTCCATGGGATTCTCCACATTTAATCCCTCTGTTAGTCGCTCAGTTGTATCTGATTCTTTGCGATAGGAGGGACTGTAGCCCCAGGCTCCTCTGCCCCTGGAATTCTTCAGGCAAGAATACTGGAGTGGGTTGCCATTTCCTTCTCCAAGGGATCTTATCCACCCAGGGATGGAACCCAGGTCTCCTGCTTTGCAGGCAGATTCTTTACCATCTGAGCCATCGGGGAAGCCCCTTTAGGCCCTCTGGCTCTTGGCAGATTCTGCTTCTGAATCAGGTGGTGGTGGTGGTGGTTGTGCTTTTGTTGCTAAGTCGTGTTCAACTCTTGCGACCCCCCCGCACTGTCGCCCGCCAGGCTCTTCAGTCCATGAAATTTTCCAGGCAAGAATACTGGAGTGGGTTGCCATTTCCTACTCCAGGGAATCTTCCTGACCCAGGGATCAAACCCGCGTCTCCTGCCTTGTAGATGGACCGTTGTATTGCAGGGTGATGCTTGACCGCTGAGCCCCCAGGAAAGCATCTGAATCACAGACAGCGATCACAAACCAGAGCTCACACCCTGGTATGCGGTAGGCATTAGATATCATCGGAATAAATCTGACACGTGAAGACAAAATCTGCCAGCGCCACTTTTTGCTAAGTCCGGCGGGGTAAATTCCATTAAAGAACTAGAGCCCAGGGCCCAGGACAGCAAAGCTACGGGCCCAGCAGTCCCCTGCCGAGCACCAGCGCGGCAGCGGGGCAAGCGTGGGTCAATTTGAAACCCGACTGGGGCGGGGCTGTTGGGCCGGTCGGGAAGGGGCCACATGGTCCGAAGTAACTTCCTTTTTTAACCTTCTTTCTTTTCTTTTGAAATAACGTCTCGACAGCGCCACGGAGCTGGGCGGACAGTCCCGAGACCTCCGGTCGCAGACACGGCGCCGCCGCCGGGTCGCGTACGGGGCGGAGCGAGGCGCGTGGACAGCTGGAAGGAGAGCCCAGAACCCGAGCTGGGGTGCGGGCGGGGGCGGCCCCGCTTAGGCCCGCGCGCCCGCGCAGTGCGCTCGCGGGGCGGTCCCAGAGGCAGCGGGTTGTGGTTCCCGCTTCCGCCGCGGAGACACGTGAAGGTCGGTGAGTTGGTGTGGAGTTCGTCTCCGCACGCGTGACCGCGCTGGGATGGATTCCTCCTCGTCTTCCTCCGCGGCTGGTTTGGGCTCAGTAGACCCGCAGCTGCAGCATTTCATTGAGGTGGAGACTCAGAAGCAGCGCTTCCAGCAGCTGGTGCACCAGATGACGGAACTTTGTTGGGTGAGGAGCCTGGGGCTGGGACCTGGCCACGGTACCTACTTGCCTGTCCTTGCCTCGCGCAACTCACCCCGACGTCTAGAATTCGGGGAAGGGACAGGACCCGGCATAACCCCTTGGTTTCCTTAGGTTCCTCAGGCCAAGCCGGGAGGGGAAAAGGGTGACTCCGCTTCTCAGGGTGGGTGGCGCTCCGGACCTCGGCTTTGTTAGTGCAGAGGATTGGGTATTGTAGAAGACTTTAATGCTGTTGTCTCAAGCAGAACTTTAGGCATTCAAGGATGAAGCTACCTAGTGCTGGTCACCAGGACTGATGAGCGCCCCACTATTGGTATTTAATGTTTCCTATCCTGAGTCCCAGAGAATCAGTGAATCTCAGAGTTTGCCTTGATTACTTAATTGCTCTAACCGTCCCTGCTGAGGAGTGGCTCTAACGAACCAAAAAAGTGGAGTAATGTCTACTAAATACACACTTTTTTGCCTTCTTGTTGGATTGTTGTGTAATACCAAGCCGTTTCAGGTCTGAAGGTTGAGGAACTGTGTATGCCTTGTTAGGGGACTTTGGCAAAAGGGTAGAAGGCATTTATTTGCAGCTTGGAATCAAAGTGTTCTCTGGCTGCCAAGGACAGCATAGCTGCTCTGCCTTGACATACAAAATTCATAGGATTCAGAAGTCAAGGATAAATTTCCTTAGAAATGGAAAGACTGAGGCTTGTATACACAACAGAATAATGAACGAAATTCATCTGAATTATAAATTTATGGTATCGCTGGACTCTGGCCCTCAACAAATGATTGCTTAGCTCCCATCTGCTTTGAACTAGAGCGGTTTGATTCTTTTAAATATCTGGTTCGTTACATTTGGACCAGGCGGTGGTGTGGTTAAAGACTCCTTTAAGAGCAGTGGGCACTTTAGGAAAATTCATACAATTTTCCATTCGTCTTGAGAGAGAGGATTCAAGAGCCTCTGGCTTAAGTAGATATTATAGAATCTCCAGTCATAAATACTTTTTCCCCCCTTTGGTAGTTTTTATGGTGTCTTTCTTCAATGATCTATCCTTTCACCCATTTATCCTGCAGTTAGTTTAAAGGCACTTAATGCAAGCAGCATTGTAGAGTTGTAACCAAATTCAGCAAAGGGTTACTTCCCTAGTATTTTCCTTGCATTTTGTCATTTGTCTTGCTCTGTAATATCTCAGCACCATCATTTTCTGACTTATTATCTCTGTGCCACAGCTTCCCTCTTTGTAAAATGAAGATTAATAATAAACAGAATCTGTTCCAAAGGGTTGCTGTGCGAATTTAAGGCTGTGGAAAATTGCCACACAGTAAACTGCTGAATGTGAACTGTGATTAACATATCAGATACTGTTTTTAGGTGAAGTTTTTCCTCTAAGCAACAAGAAGCTCCACCTCCTTTTTTTTTTTTCTTTTTTTTTGGCCAAGTTCCCTTTGTGATTCTGTATCTTGTCCTGAGCAGGAAAAGTGCATGGACAAGCCTGGGCCAAAGTTGGACAGTCGGGCTGAGGCCTGTTTTGTGAACTGCGTTGAGCGCTTCATTGACACAAGCCAATTCATCTTGAATCGACTGGAACAGACGCAGAAATCCAAGCCAGTCTTCTCAGAAAGCCTTTCTGACTGACCTCAGCATTACTTCTTTGGAAAAGGAAAGTAGTTCAAGACATGAAGAGCAGTTGATGGGATAGTTGAAGAAAAGGCTATGGAGGAATTGGCCCTCACCTTTGTCACTCTTGGGACATCCTGTCATCTGAGAATGAACAAAGACCAATTTTTGATGTGGGGGATTTGAGGGTCAGATGTATTTGGGGTTGTGTTTTTTTAATGCTAATCTTGTGAAACAATTGACAGATGAATGAAAAAGTCTACTGGATGCATATTACTGTTTGTGGGATGATGCTTTTCTTGTAGTCCCATTAACTGTTTCCGATAATTTTAATAGTGGAATTGCTCTATAATTTGATACTGGGACCAGATAGGTAATAATCTGTTATTTGTGTGGATTCATTTCAGATTTGGGGGAGATCAGTATACATCTTTGTGTCTTTCAGAAATGGCAGCAGTAGGGGAAGAGTAATTTGGTACTCAACTGTAGGCCTCCTTATCTAGTGTTTAATTATCAGTGCTGGAAAAAATATATTTCAACTTTCTAGATTCTCTGCCTCCCTTATACCATGATTCACTTAAATATCTATATGACACATGATGTCGAGCTAGCACAGGTTGCCTGAGAGTCTAGACGCCTTTAGTTAAAGGAATCTAGCCAGTGAACGTAATTTTCATACTAAACTGACACAAGGAAGAAGTTAACTTACCCTGTGTATCAGGGTTCAAAAAGATTTAATGATGTGCCTCAATGAAAAAAATTAAGATTTGGGCCAGTCAGAAACTAACAGCAGTATCGGGTCAAGGTGCATGCCTAATGTAAATCAGTATAGTTTCCGTTTACTGCGTCTTTTAATGACTGAAATAAAAGCTACAAGATTCAAGTCTGACTGAGAAGGCTTTCTATTCTGATTATCACCTGCACCCTGGAGAGATTTGGTTCCAAGTGGGCTGGTTCCAAGGCTGAAATGTAGTCAGCCTGGGTACCTGTTCTGTGCAAGTTATGGCACTTTATTACAGTGACCCCTGACCTTTCTGAGAGAAAAGAGGACTTTGAAATGAGATGGAAGGGAAGGAGTTCAGTACTGAGGGTCAGTTCCCTGAGTGTAGTGGAAGAGATTCTCGAGACTGGATCCCATTCCTCTTACTTCACATCCCAGTGGAATGGAGTGTAGACCTAAATTGGAACTCTTGTTGCGAGCCTCTAGTGCCAATCCATGAAGATTGGGAAATACACATTTCTAGAAGCCTCTAGTCCCTGCTTAACTTCCCACCATATAGGCACTACAAGGAAAGCTTGAAAACTCTAGAAAACACAATAAAATAAACATTTAAGTATATACTCTTCCACACACTGTTTTGGGGACCAGGATGTCAGCAGTGCTCAGAAATTGTCCCTGCCTTCATATAGCTTCTGTTTTAGTGAGGGGAGACAGGCCACAAACACATCCCTGTGTCAATATAAGGAGTGCCATGCAGAAGAAGCAGAGTAAGGGTGTCAAGGAATGTTTGTGGGGCATTGTTATTTTAGCTAAAGATGGTAGGAGAAGGCCTCCTAGGGGAGGTGACCTTTCAACAGAGACCTGAAAGAACTAAGTAACCAAGCCATGTAGGTATCTGAGAGAAGAACATTTCAGGTAAGGGTGATGCCAAGTCCAAAGGCCCTAAGGAGGGAACACCAGTGTAGTAGAAGAATCTGAAAGTCAGTGTGGCTGAAGGTAAAGTGTGTAAGGAGGATAGGAAGAAATCCATCAGAGACTGATTGAAAATGGAGCCTGGGGATATGCACTGATCTTTTTTTGTTGTTGTTGCTCAGTCACTAAGTTGTGATTCTATGTAACCCCATAGACTGCAGCATGCCAGGCCTGCCTATCCCTCACTGTCTCCTGGAATTTGCCCAAGTTCATGTCCGTGTCCCACTGGAGGAAGGAATGGCAAACCACTCTAGTATTGCCTGAAGAATTCCATGGACAGAGGAGCCTGGTGGGCTATAGTCCACGGGTCAAAAGAGTTGGACACGACTGAACAACTACCATACACAAGTATTTATTTCCTGTACCATTTCTTATTTTACTGTATCTATATTTCTTATTCTTCATTACCTTTGGATACAAACCAATTTGTCTGTTCTTACAAAGTAGTATTGCTTGCTCAGCTAACATACATAGTAAGAAAGTGGGTCTGTCAGATTCAGGCAGTACACTTGAGCACCAAGTATACGTTCGCTGCTGCTAGACACAAGGGGAAAGAAAAAAGTAGACCATTTGCCCACATCCTCTTGGAGGTTAAGTCCCAGAGCAACAATTTGAGCTCTTGTTTCAGTCTCAGAAATTTATTTAAAAACCTTGATAGAAAGGGTACTGTCAGCCCTAATGACATTCAAAGTCCTCATTTCAAATATTGAGGGTAGAAAATTCAAACCTCAACTGTAAAACAATAGGACTGGATTAGTAGACTTTTCCTGAAAGGAAAAGGAAGCTAAGATATAAAATAGAAACACAAAGCTGCTCTGGTGGTAGGGGTATCTGGAGGCCTTCTTGTCTCCCTCCTCATCCCTGTGCAGCAGCTCCCCCTAGTGACTAAGGCACTGTCTCTAGGGTCTACCCAAGCATACTGTGAAAACTGGGCTTCCCTGGTGGCTCAGAGGTTAAAGCGTCTGCAGCAATGCGGGAGACGTGGGTTCGATTCCTGGGCTGCGAAGATCCCCTGGAGAAGGAAATGGCAACCCACTCCAGTATTGTTGCCTGGAGAACCCCATGGACGGAGGGGCCTGGTGGGCTACAATCCACGGGGTCGCAGAGTCAGACATGACTGAGCGACTTCACTGTGAAAACTGTGAAACTTACTATCCCTAAGGCCCTTGCACATGAATGAGCATCAGGGATAACGGATACATGGAAATCAAGCAAGAACTTGGTATTTATGCTAACAAATCACGAGGAGTGTGAATTTTAAAAAAAAATTCAGTAAACCCCATTTAAAATAGCCTTTACATGGGAAACAGTCGATGGCCCCTTTTTAACCAATTTTCCCTTAGTACAAAATTTTAGCCTAGGGAGATTTTAATTCAGTCCTCCCAGTAGGGCTTCTTTTATGATTCCTTATTCTCTCAGCCTCATTTTGTTGTTGTTGGCATTTTGCTGGACTCAGATTGGTGGGAAAAAAGTCTGGTAACTTTCATTCCATGGAGGAGTAAAGGTATTGTTTAGATTTATTGATCATAGACAATAGGGGCTTCCCTGGTGGCTCAGATGGTAAAGAACCTGCTTGTAATGCAGGGGACCTGAGTTTGGCCCCTGGGTCAGGAAGATCCCCCTGGGGAAAGGAATGGCAACTCACTACAGTATTCTTGCCTGTGAAATCCCATGGACAGAGGATATAGTCCATGGGGTCACAAAAGAGTTGGACACAACTGAATGACTTTCACTTCATTCACAAAAGACAATAAGTATGGACCAAAAGGAATATCTTAAAAGGTATAGAGGGAAAATGGCCAAGAGCTGTGGAAAGGAAGCCACAGGAGGTACCACTGAAGTTGTTGCGGGCCATAGGCTGCCATTTCTTGAAAAGAGGTCATGACAGCAGTAGGGAAAAGGAAATACTACATGGAATGACTGCATAGGTACTGAAAATACCTGAGGCCCTGTTCAGATCTGAATGCTTATACAAAGCACAAGACAAATAGTATCCAGCCCAGGGCTGGTTTTGTGATTGGCTTCCCTAAAAGAAGGGTCGCAAAGAGTCAGACATGACTGAGCGACTTTCACTTCAAGGCAGTGTCCAAACTTGATACAAAGTGAGCCAACAGAAGAGCAGGTTAGAATACACACCAAGAGGTTACTCTGGTCATCCTGAGGTTCTACTATGAAGCAAGCAAGTAGAACTGATCACTACACACAGGGCAAAAAAGATGAATCCTGCAGTAAAAGAATTACTATTGTTAGCATTTATATAGGAAATGCTAAAGCAATTTGACAATTAAATCATTACATTCTTAACACCCTAAGTGAGCAGCATTTGACCAATTAGCTGTTTAATGTATGAATTAAAATTAGTGTTCTAGAGCTATGTCTTGGAAAAATCACTCAAAAGGAAAGCCTGTACAATATAATTATGCTACACAGAAATGCATAGAAGGGACAATTAGGATATGGCAAATCAGGATTCAGATGTACTGACCAGGAATTCTAGATGAACAAAAGGGACAACAGAATTTTGAGATGCACCTGTAGTATAATGATAATAATAGCTATGCTTTATTGAAGTTATACATACTATTTGCCACACACTGTACTAAGTATTTTATATTGGATCATCTTTTGAAAACAATTCTGAGTGAGAAGATCTATTGTACTCATTTTACAGATGAAAAAGCTGAAGTTTGGAGAAATTAACTTGAAGGTTACACAGTTAGTTGGTTGTAGGGCTAGGATTTGAACCCAGGTAGTTTGCCTCGAGCTCATAGTCTGAAATTCTATACTAAGCTGCCTCCTAAAGTGTTAAAGATAAGAAGTAGTGTTCCTCTAGATGATGGGGCCAGAATGCTGGGAACATTTCATTCTAGAAATATCATGGAAGATTGGAAAGAGCCTAAGGTTAAAATCTTACCTCGCCCAGTACCTGTGTCCCATTGGGGAAGTCACTTAGCCTTGGATCTTCAGTTTCTTCATGAAAAAAAAAAAAAAAAAGATGGTAATGCCTGCCTTACAGGGTTGAAAAATGAGATTACATGTAAAGTGCTTGACACACTATAGATACTTTAATATAGCTATTTATTATTATTCAGAACTGAGCATCTGTTTATAATTTTAATTATTTTTTTAATTTTTTGGCTGTGGCGAGTGGCATGCAGGATCTTAGCTCCCCAACCAGGGATGGAACCTGGGCTCCCTCCATTGGGAATGCAAAGTTTAAGCCACTGGATCACCAGGGAAGTCCCAGAACTGAGCATCTTTGATAACCCTAGCAGAGTTGTTGTCTGGGGAGAAAAAGAGACAAGCAAGGCATCACTTCGTGAAGCTAACTGATGAAGTGATAGAGCTAAAGGAGACTGTAATGTTAAGTTTGAGTTTTATCTTGCAACCATTGGATAGCTGTTGGAAAATTTTAAAGTGGAATAATATGATATTTGTGCTTGTTTCATGACAGAAATACTAAGTGCATGGTTTTAAAAGTTTCAAACAATATAGAATTACTTAGAATAAATGAAAATCCTCCCCTTACCCTCTTATATACATTTAGAAAGATCATTTTCGCAGCTCTATGGTAGTTGGATTAAGACTGGGAGAATAGTAAGTGCATTTATTTTGCTAGTTCAGGCAAGAGGCTGGAGGATTGAATTCAGAGTGGAAGTGGGGATGGACAGGAGGGGACAATTTAGAAATATGAGAGAGCTGTGAGGAGAAAACTTGAGTAAAGTAGAGAGCATAATAGGGAAAGAGGTAGGGGATAGAAAAATGTGCCAATGAGATGATGCCTTGGGATTCAAAGGGGTGCAAAAGTGACTGGGAAGAGAGGAGGGTACCAGAACTCACCCTGTTGAACAGGCTACAGAAAGCAAATTATACAAATGGTCATTCTCAGTGTCTGGGTAACCCATGGAATTTCTCTCTGCCCCCAAATTTAAGGGACAAGTAAACTTTTCAAAGGAAAAGTTAGAAGCAGGCTAACAGGAAAAAAATACTAGTTGAGTTTTAACTCTGTATTCTGATAAGGTAAGGAAGAATGAGTAGAACTACAACAAGGAAAAAGAAAAAGAAGAGGTTAAGGAGTCAGCCGTACAGGCATCCCTCCAGGGGTATTGGTTCCAGGACACACACCCCCACCCCTGCAGAAAGTAAAATCTCCAGGTGTTCAAATCCCTTATAGAAAACGTAGTATTTGCATATCATTTACACATATCTTATATACTTTAAATCATCTCTAGATAATGTATAATGCGCAATACAAGGTAAGTGCTACGTAAATAATTGCCAAAGTGCAGGAAATTAAAAGTTTTGCTTTTTGGAACTTTTTGGATTTTTTCCCAAATATTTTCAATCTGTAGTTGGTTAAAATCCACAGAAGCAGAACCTGTGGACACAGAGGGCCTACTGTTAAACTGTACTTCAGACCTGGGGCTTCTGAGGTGGTTCAATGTTAAAGAAATAATCTGCCAATGCAGGAGATGTGGGGTCAATCCCTAGGTTGGAAGATACCCTGGAGCAGGAAATGGCAACCCATGCCAGTATTCTTGCCTGGAGAGCCCCATGGACAGAGGCTGGAGGGCTACAGTCCATGGGGTCGCAAAGAGTCGGACGCGACTTAGTGACTAAACAACAACAAACTTCAGACCTTTAGTTACTTCCTTATAGCTTAAACCATTTGCTGCATAACATGACTGACCTGTGCTCTGAAACAGTATTGCTCAAATTAAAAGTCTCAGGTGGTCATGATATTGCTGGATGTACCTTGACACTACAAAAGAAACATCAACATGGCCTAGTTGCTTTTTCTGAACACCTATCCATCATTGTTTGGCTGCACCACCAGGTCGAAAGAGTTGATCCCTTCTTTGCAAGCATTTTTTTCCCATTCCCTCAGGCAGATCCCAGGGATGCTTTATTTTCTTTTTTTTTTCTTAAAACTGCCAACACTTTGAGATTCTTTTCCCCATCAGATTAGTTATTATTCCTATTTCGCCCCATTCTCCATAAGACAAGCATATCTTAAGGGTTTTCTTAAGAGTTTTGCTTTGAATTGCCATGGGAGAACACACAGAATAAATATGGGTAATTGCAAAGGTTGCGAATTTTACAAGTTTAACAGTCAACTCTGATTCATATTCTCTTCCTTACTGATAAGGTGATTAACAAGATCTCTCTCAGTCTTTATTCTTTAGTGGGCTTCCCCAGTTCACACAAAACTCACAAGCCGAAAAAGAAAAGATTATTAATTTTGTCTACATTAAAAAATACCTGAACAGCAAAAGCTTCCATAAGCAAATTTAACAGGAAAACAAATGGGGAACAAATATTGGAAATTTTTCAACAAAGGACTAATTTACTTATTATATAAAGGGCTCCTTTTCTGGTGCAGATGGCAAAGAATCTGCCTGCAACATGGATGACCTGGGTTTGATCCCCAGGTTGGGAAGATCCCCTAGAGGAGGGCAGGACAACTCACTCCAGTATTCTTGCCTGGAGAATCCTCATGGACATAAGAGCCTGGCAGGCTACAGTCTGTGGGGTTGCAAAGAATCAGACATGACTGAACGATTAACACTACTAAATCTATTCCAGAAGTCTGACTTCTAAGAATTCATCCTACAGATACACTTTCATGTATAAGATGAGGAACCACTTTATATATTGATATGGAATGAGCTCCAATACATATTATTAAATTAAAGCAGCAAGATTCAAGTCACAATATGTTGCAATTTGTGCAAAAGGGGGATTAAAATAGATGTACACATTTGTTTGAATAAGCATAAATTATCTCTTGAAAGTGTTAGTCGCTCAGTCATGTCCGACTCTTTGCAACCCCTTTGTAGCCCATCAGGTTCCTCTGTCCATGGAATTTCCCAGGCAGAAATAATGGAGTGGGTAGTCATTCCCTTCTTCAGAAGATCTTCCTGACCCAGTGATGGAACCCAGGTCTCCTGCATTGCAGGCAGATTGTTTACTGTATCAGGCACCAGGGAAGAAGGATATTGTTAATATGTTGACATTGTTTTCGGGGAGAGGAACTGGTTGGTTAGCACGTAGGAGTGACAGGGAGACTTTTACTATGTATCTTTTCTCTGTGTCATTTGAATTTTGAATCATGTGACTATATTCTCTATTAAAAATAAATATTATTTTTAAAATAAATATTATTTTAAAAATAAAATTTCTCCCCACTTCAGAATTCTCAAATGTATACTAAGAAGCAGAGAGGTGATAGAAACAACTTCTAGGAATAAAAATGCTATATCAGCTACAATAATTTCAGATACCCATTAGTTACAAATGGATTATTTATATATCTAAAGACATCAAATAGGGATGGGATAAGGGTGGGATGAGTAAGACATTCACCTTGTGTGCAAAATTTAAAGGGATGCCAAAAAACTCAGTGATCAAGATAAATATTTTAATGTAATAGTTTAAAAATAAAAATTAGTGCAAAAATCCATGATGAATAAAAATGTAAAAAATTTAAATAAAGATAATGCCATACCAAGCCATACTGGACTGTGAGGAAAATGGGAAAATGTGGACCCCATGTACATGTTTTTGTGTGTTCTTGAATGATTAATTTTTTTCCAAAAAATTAAAGGAGTTGGAAAAGTTGAAAAGTAGATACATTAAGGTGAGGTGAAGTGAAGTCGATCAGTCGCGTCCGACTCTTTGCGATCCTGTGGACTGTAACCTACTAGGCTTCTCCGTCCATGGGATCCTCCAGGCAAGAATACTGGAGTGGATTGCCATTTCCTTCTCCAGGGGATCTTCCCGACCCAAGGATCGAACCTGGGTCTCCCGCATTGGAGGGAGATGCTTTAACCTCTGAGCCACCAGAAGAAACTCACAGCATTGTTTAAATAGCTTATCTACACTAAAAGCCGAATTAAATTTTACTTTCCTGACTTTAATGGAAGCAAACTCATCAATAATATTTTCATGAAAACCAATAATATTTCATTAGATATTTTCTTAGGCCTAATAAGAATACGTAGAATTTGGGGAGAGTGCTAATACGCTGGTGGAACTTAAATGCAAGGTAGATATTGGAGAATCTCTGGAAATAAGAATTGCAAGGTAGACGTGAACTATTTAGTTATGCCCTGCTAAGGAGTTTAGATTTTATTTTGAAGGTGATGGTGAACCTCTAAAGTATTCCTGAAGTATTTCAATCTTCTTGTAGGAAGATTACAATCACACCAGTGACAAAGTCCAAAAAAGGGTAAGGCTGAAAGTAGGAACCTGATAGATTAAGTTAGAAATGTAATTGCAAGGTAGGTTGGGTTAATTCTGATGACTAAATAAGAGGAGCAAGGGACTTGCTTGGTGGGCCAGTGGTTAAGACTCTGCATCGCAAGGGGGAATGGTTGGATCCCAGTGCTGGGACTAAGACCCCACATGTCTCAGAGTGTGGCCAAAAAATACTTGGAATTTTTAAAAAATAAGAGGAGGAAAAGGGGAAAAATGAGAAAAGAACAAGAAATTTAAAAAAAGATCAAATAATTTTGAAAGAGAATTCTAGAAGTTCAAAAAAGTTTTAATATTAAAAACTCAGTGAATAGATTAAACCATAGATTGAGCACAGTTAAAGAGAAAAAGTGGTAAACTGGAACACAGATATACAAAATATAACAGAGAGATAAAGAATTAAAAATATGAAAGAGGTAAAGAGACAAAGAGGACAAATGGGAAAAAAGTAATATTCAAAGAAGTAATGGGTAAGAGTGTTCTAGAACTGATGAATTAAAGATGTGAATTCTGATTCAGGAAGTGAGTCCTGAGCAGGAAAAATACAAACTAAATTCACATTTAGACCATTTTTATATCTTAGAATATCAAAACAAGTGATCCTAATGATAATACTCTACATTTTCTATGTGCCAGGATTGTTCTGAACATTTCACTCAGAAGACAATCATTTTAATATACTGGGGTATTTTTCTTCCAGTCTTTTATCCATGCATGTTTATGTATAAAAACAAAAATTTTGAAGAAAAATATACTACACATATAATTTTGTATTCTAGTTTTTTACTCAGCATCTTTCCATAAGCATTTTCCCATGTTATTAAGCAGCAGTAGCAATAAAGGCATAAATAACAACTAACATTTTACTCTTGTAAATCCCAGGTCACTACATACTAGCTGTGTAGCTTTGGATAAGTGACCCATTCTCTCTCTGCTCCCATTTTCTCATCTACGAGAACCTACATCCTAAGAGTTATTGTGAGTTGTGAAAGTGCAAGTGAAGTCGCTCAGTCGTGTCCGACTCTTTGTGACCCACGGACTCTAGCCCACCAAGCTCCTCTGTCCATGGGATTCTCCAGGCAAGAATGCTGGAGCTATCTGCCAGGCGCTGTGCTAGACACATGAATAGTCTCATTCAGTACTCACAAATCTCCTGTGGGTTAGAACTGTTATTGACCCTGGTTTACAGATGAGAAAAGTAGGGCTTAGAAAGACTGTTAAGTGATTTGCCTAAAGTCACACAGCCAGTGATGGTGCTTAAACTTCAATTCAGATGTCTCCAAATGCTATTATCTTGATTGTCATGCTTCACTCTTTTTCAGTATGTTTAAATGGCTTCATAGAATGTAGGGATCATAAAGCTCATTATTGGTTTTGCCATACTTCCACATTTAGATCTTTTCCACTTATTTCCTATTACAAATAACCCAGTGAAGAACATCTTTTTGCATAAAATATTGTGTGCACTTCAGGTAAACCGTTTAGGGTAGTTATTCTGAAGTGGACTTAGACTAAGTCAAAAAGTTTGAACATTTTAAGGCTCTTAACAAAGTTGGCAAACTGTTTTCCAGAAAGGTTAAAATTATTTACATATCCATAGGTAGTTAACAAGAATAAAAAGAATAAAGTTGAATATATTTTTACATATTGACCACCTACTTAAATGCTTTGCCCATGTTTCTTCAGAGATGTTCATTTTTCTAGTTTTTATGCTATATAGTTATATATTATGTTCAGTTCAGTTCAGTCCAGTCACTCAGTCCTGTCCGACTGTTTGTGACCCCATGAATCGCAGCATGCCAGGCCTCCTTGTCCATCAACAACTCTGGGAGTTCACTCAGACTCACGTCCATCGAGTCCGTGATGCCATCCAGCCATCTCATTCTCTGTCGTCCCCTTCTCCTCCTGCCCACAATCCTTCCCAGCATCAGAGTCTTTTCCAATGAGTCAACTCTTTACATCAGGTGGCCAAAGTACTGGAGTTTCAGCTTTACCATGATTCCTTCCAAAGAAATCCCAGGGCTGATCTCCTTCAGAATGGGCTGTTAGGTGTATATATTATATAGGCTTCCCAGGTGGTGCAGTGGTAAAGAATCTGCCTGCCAATGCAGGAGATAGGAGTTTGATCCCTGGTCAGGAAGAGCCCCTGGAGGAGGGCATGGCAACCCACTCCAGTACTATTTCCTGGAGAATCCCATGGTCAGAGGAACCTGGTGGACTATACAGTTCATGGGGTTGCAAAAGAGTCAGACATAACTGAACAACTAAACAACAGCAAATTTATTCCCAGGATGCCTCTCTTATTTGGATAATTTTCCTAGCAAAGTTGCTTCATCCTCAGAATAGAGTAAATATTCAAAGACTGGGACAATCTCTCTTCTACTTCCTCCCTCCCCTCCTTCGTTCCTTCCTTTTAAAAAAGTTTCTTCCTTATAGTGCAGGCCTTGAGAAGTGAGATTCAACTGTAATTCTAGGCTAAGGCAACAGGAGCTGAAGTTAAATTTGGTTTTGCTTAGCCACACCGAAATGGATCTGAATGTAGGGCAGAGACAGAAATATACTCTTGAGGTGATTTTTTTATTATGTAAAAGTAAGTAAATGTATATCTATGCTTATGTAACTATGTCTGTGTATATGAATGTGCATGCAATTATGGGAGGAAATGAGGTTTTACTGAAAATATCTGGGAAAAGAGAAACCCTGAATGCTTGTTGGCTTATTCTAAACCTGACTATGATCCATGAATAAAACAAAACAAACTTTTTTTAATCTGAGCATTGAGGTAAATATAATTCCAATAGGTTGTACACTGAAGAATGCTTACTGAATATTAGTCCAGCCCACATTCCTTCAAGTGTGTAGCCACTATGACCGAAATAAAGGCAGAAGTATTATTAGTCTATTAATTCGAAAACAGTATAATATAATAAGCTTATATTGCAACTATTTATATTTTTCTTCAGGTGAAAAGAGAATTGAAAAATGTAACTTGTTTATAAGCTTTAGTAAGGAACTTGGATTTTTTTTCTTATTAATATTAAATTTATTTTATTCCATTTGTGAAACAAGATATTTACTTGATTTTTAAAAGCTCAGTTGTTCTTTCTGATCATTATTAACATGCATATTAATTGCAAAAATAAATCAGAAAATACAGAAAAGTGCAAGGAAGAAAATGTGCTAATGGAAAGAAAAGAAAGAAAAAGAGAAGAAAAATTAAACAATCATTTTTAAAATGTTGAGATTGCTCTAATGGAACTGCTGCTGGTCACTTTAATAAGGCCTATCTTCTATAAGATAAAGTTTCTTCCAGTGAAAATACTGGAGCTGAGAACCAATACTAGGCCCATGTAGAAGTCAGAGTAGCCAGATACTGTGTCCTTCTAGCAATGATTCTCTGTTGAGATAAAATACTGAGATGGACAATTTCTCTTGATTAAAACATAAATCCTGTGTTTGAGTTACAGCTGTGAAAAATGGCAGATTAGGAAACAACAAAAGTCCTTTCCTTCACAAAAAGCAAACTGTCAAACACTGTCAAAATCAACTTTATAAGAACTGTGGAAACAAAAGTTTATAGCAACTGTAGTTGTTGAGTGACATCACCAAAAATGGCAGAATAGGGAACTCCAGGGTTGTATCTACACAAAAACAAATAAGACATGAAAATCTGTCAAGTTTTGTGGAATTCAAGAATCTAATTAAAAATACAACAAACAGTGGAAAGTTAGTGAAGAAAAAAGTGGTTACATTGCAGTAAGAGTGCTCTGGAGCTTTCAGTCACTTGCCTACCAACTCTTCACTCCCCAGGCCAGTGGCAGCAATGAAGAATGACATCCTGCAGTCCTGGTGCAGGTTGCTATTGCCGGAATGAGTAATACAGACCTTGTTCCCAAACATTATGGGTTTCCCTAGTGGCTCAGATGATAAAGCATCTGCCTGCAATGTGGGAGACCCAGGTTAGATCCCTGGGTCAGGAAGATCCGCTGGAGAAGGAAATGGCAACACACCCCAGTACTCTTGCCTGGAAAATTCCATGGATGGAGGATCCTGGTGGGCTACAGTCCATGGGGCTGCATAGAGTCAGACACGACTGAGTGACTTCTCTTTCTGTCCCAAACATTGTGATTGTTTGTTTCAACCTGACTAGTGGCTGTCTGATATAAGGGCCTGACTTTATTTCACCTGAATCAGAGCATTCCCATGGCTTCCTCGGTGGCTGTTGCCAAAAGCATTTAAAAGCAAAAGTGTTGTCTGGAGTAGCCCAGGGAAAGGGAAGACAGTAGGGATAGGAAATAGACAGCTTGAAAAGCCTGGAAAAAAGAAGTTCAGAAAAGAAATGTTCCAACAGTTCTCATGTACACCAGCGAATTGAGAAAGCTACTTGCATACCAACAGCTGGACTCATGTTCAAAAAAGGCCGTGAGAAGACCTAAGCTTTCACCTCTGCCTAATCTTCAGGATTTGTGCAAACAGGAACCAACACTTAAGGCAGAGTTGTAAATGTAGTGGCTAAGCATTTATACAGTCCTCAAACACATAGCCAATCTACAAACGTTCGTAGAGTATGTTTTTCTTTCTCTTTTTTCCTTTCTGTATTTCTTTTCTTGACTCCAAGCAATTAAGCAAATTCTGTCACAATACTGGTTGGCCACTCAGTTAATGGAATGCAAGCTTGACTGGCCACATTACACACTGCAGTAGTTCCCTCCTTATCTATGAAGCATATGTTCCAAGACCCCTAGATAGACTATGTTTTTCCCTATACATACATAGTTATGATAAAGTTTAATTTATAAATTAGGCACAGTGAGAGACTAACAATAATAATAAAAATGAACACTTATAACAGTATGCTGTAATAAGAGTTACGTGAATGTGGTCTCTCTCTCTCTCTCTCAAAATACCATATTGTACAAACGTAACACCTTTTCCATTTTAATCAAGCCCTTATCATGCACTGTGGCCATAATTTTTCATAGTTTGAGGTGCAACAGCAAAGCTATCATGAATTTCTTTTTCCTTCTTCATGATTTCACAGATAGAAGATTTGTTCTGTCGATCTTACCAACCTCAGCAGACATTTTTTTCTCTTGTCAAGAACTTTCACTTTTTACTTAAAGGAAGCACTTTAAAGCTGCTTTTTGCCATATCCGAATTGTTAGCATCATTACTCTTATGCCTTGAGGCCATTATTAAGTAAAATAAGAGTTATTTGAACACAAGCACTGTAATGCCCTGACAGGATATCTGATAACCAAGAGGGCTACTAAGTGACTTATAGGCAGGATATGATGATTCATGTCTCAAGTGGGATAAGATGGGAAAATGAGATTTCATCATGCTACTCAGAACATAATGTGGTCCACTGGAGAAGGGAATGGCAAGCCATTCAGTATTCTTGCCTTGAGAACCCAATGAACAATATGAAAAGGCAAAAAGATAGGACACTGAAAGATGAACTCCCCAGGTTGGTAGGTGCCCAATATGCTACTGGAGATCAGTGGAGAAATAACTCCAGAAAGAATGAAGGGATGGAGCCAAAGCAAAAACAATACCCAGTTTTGGATGGGACTGGTGATAGAAGCAAGGTTTGATGCTGTAAAGAGCAATACTGCATAGGAACCTGGAATGTTAGGTCCATGAATCAAGGCAAATTGGAAGTGGTCAAACAGGAGATAACATGAGTGAACATCAACATTCTAGGGATCAGCAAACTAAGATGGACTGGAATGGGTGAATTTAACTCAGATGACCATTATATCTACTACTGTGGGCAGGAATCCCTTAGAAGAAACGGAGTAGCCATCATGGTCAACAAAAGAGTCCAAAATGCAATACTTGGATGCAATCTCAAAAACGACAGAATGATCTCTCTTCGTTTCCAAGGCAAACCATCACATAATTCAAGTCTATGCCCTGACCAGTAACGCTGAAGAAGCTGAAGTTGAACGGTTCTATGAAGACCTACAAGACCTTTTAGAACATCCAAAAAGATGTCCTTTTCACTATAGGGGACTGGAATGCAGAAGTCAAGAAACACTTGGAGTAACAAGCAAATTTGGCACTGGAGTACAGAATGAAGCAGGGCAAAGGCTAGTAGAGTTCTGCCAAGAGAACACACTGGTCATAGCACACACCCTCTTCCAGCAACACAAGAGAAGACTCTACACATGGACATCACCAGATGGTCGACACCAAAATCAGATTGACTATATTCTTTGCAGCCAAAAATGGAGAAGCTCTATACAGTCAGCAAAAACAAGACCAGGAGCTGACTGTGGCTCAGATCATGAACTCCTTATTGTCAAATTCAGACTGAAATTGAAGAAAGTGGAGAAAACCAATAGACCATTCAAGTATGACCTAAATCAAATCCCTTATGGCTATACAGTGGAAGTGAGAAATAGATTTTGGGAAGTAGATCTGATAGAGTGCCTGATGAACTATGGATGGAGGTTTGTGACATTGTACAGGAGACGGGAATCAAGACCATCCCCAAGAAAAAGAAATGCAAAAAAAGCAAAATGGCTGTCTGAGGAGGCCTTACAAATATCTGTGAAAATAAGAGAAGGGACAAGCAAAGGAGAAAAGGAAAGATATAAGTATCTGAATGCAGACTTCCAAAGAATAGCAAGGAGAAATAAGAAAGTCTTCCTCAGAGATCAAAGCAAAGAAACAGAGGAAAACAACAGAATGGGAAAGACTAGAGATCTATCTCTTTAAGAAAGTTAGAGATACCAAGGGAACATTTCATGCAAAGATGGGCTCAATAAAGGACACAAATGGTATGGACAGAACAGAAGCAGAAGGTATTAAGAAGAGATGGCAAGAATGCACAGAACTGTACAAAAAAGATCTTCATGACCCAGATAATCACGATGGTGTGATCACTCAGCTAGAGCCAGACATCCTGGAATGTGAAGTCAAGTGGGCCTTAGGAAGAGTCACTCTGAACAAAGCTAGTGGAGGTGATGGAATTCCAGTTGAGCTATTTCAGATCCTGAAAGATGATGCTGTGAAAGTGCTGCACTCAATATGCCAGCAAATTTGGAAAACTCAGCAGTGGTCACAGGACTGGAAAAGGTCAGTTTTCATTCTAATCCCAAAGAAAGGCAATGCCAAATAATACTCAGACAACTGCACAGCTGCATTCATCTCACATGCTAGTAAAGTGATGCTTAAAATTCTCCAAGCCAGGCTTTAGCAATACATGAACCATGAACTTCCAGATGTTCAAGCTGGTTTTAGAACAGGCAGAGGAACCAGATATCAAATTGCCAACATCCGCTGGGTCATCGAAAAAGCAAGAGAGTTCCAGAAAAACATCTATTTCTGCTTTATTGACTATGCCAAAGCCATTGACTGTGTGGATCACAATAAACTGTGGAAGATTCTGGAAGAGATGGGAATACCAGACCACCTGACCTGCCTCTTGATAAACTTATATGCAGGTCAGGAAGCAACAGTTAGAAGTGGACATGGAACAACAGACTGGTTCCAAATAGGTACAGGAGTACATCAAGGCTGTATATTGTCACCCATCTTATTTAACTTACATGCAGAGAACATCATGAGAAGCGCTGCTACTTCTGCTAAGTCGCTTCAGTCGTGTCCGACTCTGTGCGACCCCATAGACGGCAGCCCACCTGGCTCCCCCGTCCCTGGGATTCTCCAGGCAAGATCACTGGAGTGGGCTGCCATTTCCTTCTCCAATGTATGAAAGTGAACAGTGAAAGTGAAGTCGCTCAGTCATGTCCGATTCTTTGCAACCCCATGGACTGCAGCCTACCGGGCTCTTCCGTCCATGAGATTTTCCAGGCAAGAGTACTGGAGTGGAGTGCAATTGCCTTCTCCATGAGAAATGCTAGGCTGTAGGAAATATAAATATCCTCAGATATGCAGATGACACCACCCTTATGGCAGAAAGTGAAGAAGAGAGAGAGCCTCTTGATAAAAGTGAAAGAGAAAAGTTGGCTTAAAGCTCAACATTCAGAAAACGAAGATCATGGCCTCCAGTCCCATCACTTCATGGCAAATAGATGAGCAAACAGTGGAAACAGTGGGTGACTTTATTTTTCTGGGCTCCAAAATCACTGCACATGGTGACTTCAGCCATGAATTAAAAGACACTTACTCCTTGGAAGGAAAGTTATGACCAACCTAGATAGCATATTAAAAGCAGAGACATTACTTTGCCAACAAAGGTCCGTCTAGTCAAGGCTATGGTTTTTCCTGTGGTCATGTATGGATGTGAGAGTTGGACTGTGAAGAAAGCTGAGTTCTGAAGAATTGATGCTTTTGAACTGTGGTGTTGGATAAGAGTCTTGAGAGTCCTTTGGGTTGCAAAGGAGATCAGTCCTGGGTGTTCATTGGAAGGACTGATGTTGAAGCTGAAACTCCAATACTTCGGCCACCTGATGCGAAGAAGTGACTCATTGGAAAAGACCCTGATGCTGGGAAAGATTGAGGGCAGGAGGAGAAGGGGACGACAGAGGATGAGATGGCTGGATGGCATCACCGACTCGATGGATGTGGGTTTGGGTAGACTCCAGGAGTTGGTAATGGATAGGGAGGCCTGGCGTGCTGTGTTTCATGGGGTCACAAAGAGTCAGACACAACTGAGTGACTGAACTGAACTGAACTCATAACAGTTTGTAATTTAAAACCTACGAATTGTTTATTTCTGGAATTTTCCATTTAATATTTTCAGATCATGGCTGATTTGGGGTAACTGAAACCATGGAAAATGAAACAGCATATGGGGGAACTAAATGTAGAGATTTTACAAAATAGTTTAGAAATGTCATTAAACAAACACAAGCCACAATAGGGAGCATAAATACACCCCGAGGAAGGGGAACAATCATATTTCAATAGTTACCATGTTGTAACATTCAAAATATCCAATTCTCAACAGAAATTATAAGACAAGCAAAGAAAGAAGAAAGAATGGCACATTCACAGGAAAAAAAGAGAAATTAATAGAAACTGTCCCTAAAGGAGCTGAGGATAAGAGTAGACAAAGAGTTTAAGACTTTAAATCAACTGTATTAAATATGCCTAAAGAACTTAAGGAAACCAAGAACAAAGAATTAAAGGAAACAGTAGAACAATGTCACATAAAGCTGCTGCTGCTGCTGCTGCTGCTGCTGCTGCTGCTAAGTTGCTTCAGTCGTGTCTGACTCTGTGCGACCCCGTAGATGGCAGCCCACCAGGCTCCCCGTCCCTGGGATTCTCCAGGCAAGAACACTGGAGTGGGTTGCCATTTCCTTCTCCAATGCATGAAAGTGAAAAGTGAAAGTGAAGTCACTCAGTCGTGTCCGACCCTCAGCGACCCCATGGACTGCAGCCCACCAGGCTCCTCCATCCATGGGGTTTTCCAGCCAAGAATACAGGAGTGGGGTGCCATTGCCTTTTCCGGTCACATAAAGCAGAGAATATTAATAAAGAGATATAAATTATAAAAAGGAATAAAAAGAAATTCTGGAGTTGAAAAGTACAATAACTGAAATAAAAATTTCACTAGAGAAGAGAGTTTTTAGCAAGATTTGAGGAAGAAGAATCAGTGAAATTGAAGATAGTTTAATCCATATTATCCACTCTGAAAAGCAGGAAAATAATGAAGAAAAATTAATAGAGCCTAGGGCTTCCCTGGTGGTTCAGACGGTAAACTGTCTGCCTGCAGTGTGGGAGACCCAGTTTCGACTCCTGGGTCGGAGATCCCCTGGAGAAGGAAATGGCAACCCACTCCAGTACTCTTGCCTGGAAAATCCCATGGACGGAGGAGCCTGATAGGCTTCAGTCCATGGGGTCGCAAAGAGTCGGACATGATTGAGCGACTTCAGTTTCAGTTTCCAGAAACTGATGAAGCACTATCAGTCATACTAACATATGAAAAATGGGATTCCTAGATGGAAGAGAAAGAAAAGGGAATAAAAAACATTTAAAGAAATAATAAATGACTGATAACCTCCAAAATTTGATAAAAAGACATGAATCTATATATACACCAAGAAGCTAACAACTTCCAAGCATGGTAAATTCATGAGATCCACACTGATACAAATTATAGTCAAGTGGTCAAAATACAAAGCCAAAGAGAGAATACTGAAATATCACAGAAAGAAGTGACTCATAATATGCATGAAAGCCTCAGTAAGATTAACAGCCTATTTCTCTTCAGAAGCCATGAAGGCCAGAAGACAATGAGGTCATATATTCACAGTGCTGAAAGAAAAAAACTGTCAAGTAAGAATCCTATATGTGGTCAAACTATCATTCAAAAAAGGGTAGAAATTAAGATATTTCCAGATAAGCAAAAACTGAGAGAGTTTATTACTAGTAAACCTGTCCTACAAGAAATGCTAAAACTCATCCTTCAGGCTGAAATGAAAAAAAAAAAAAACACTAGAGCATAACTCAAAGCCATATGAAGAAATAATGAACAACACAAAGATAGCTACAGAGGTAAATGTATAGGCCAGTATTATTCCATTTTTCATTTGTAACAAAGATGGGGGACAGGGCTATATAGAAATAGAGTTTTTACATGTCATTTAACTTAAATTGATATCAATTTAAATTAGATTATTATAACTTTAGGATGTTAAATGTCTTCCCCATGGTAACCACTAAGAAAATATCTATAGAATGTACACAAAAGAAAATGAGAAGGGAACCCAAATGTGTCACTACACAAAATCAACCAAACACAAAGGGAAATGAGGGATAAAAAAGCTATAAGACATATAGAAAACAAATAGCAAAATAGCAGAAATTCTTTATTTTTCCTGAGGAGTAAGGGATCTGAGCTCCACACCAGGCACTCTACCTCTGATACTGCACAGGAGAGAAAAGACCCTCAAAGTCCTGGCTTTGAAAACAAATGGGTAATAATCCAGGAAAATTGTAAAACTACAGAGAACAGAAACCCACTCTTGAAGGGCTCATGTGTAACCATAGCCCTGGTACAACAGGAGGATGCAAGCAACCCACATAGAGGACATACCTTGAGTGCCTGGCTCTGGTGACCAGGGTGGGACTGCCCTTCTGGGCCCCCAGACATCTATGTAAGGCCTTTATTAAAGATTGTGAGAGGTAACCAATTTACTAATACATAGAAACAAATGCAGAGAGTTGAGCAAAAGAAGAAACAGAGATTGTTCCAACAAAAAGAACATGACAAAATCTCAGAAAAAGCACTAAACGAAATGGAGATAAGCAGTCTACCTCATAAAGAGTTCAAAGTAATGGACATAAAGATGCTTACCAAACTCGGGGAAAGAATGTACAAACACAGAACCTCAACAAAGAGACAGAAAATGTAAGAAAATACCAACAGAACTACCAAGTGATCCAGCTATTCCACTCCTGGGTATTTTCTGAATGGGACAGAAACACTAATTTGAAAAGGTACATGCGCCCCTGTGTTCACTGCAACATTATTTACAGTAGCCAACCTAAGTGTCCATCAATGTATGAATGGATAAGGAAGATGTTGAATATATATACAATGGAATACTACTCAGTCACAGAAAGGTTGAAATCCTGCCATTTGTGATAACACGGATGGACCTTGAGGGTATTATGCTACCTGTATAAACATATATATTCTGAGATTTCACTGTGCTACTCAGAACAGTGTACAATATATACATATATATTCTTTTTAAGATTCTTTCCCATTATAGGTTATTATAAGATATTGAATATAGTTCCCTGTTCTATATAGTAGGTTCTTATTGTTTATTTTATGTATAGTAGGGTATATCTGTTAATCCCCGGTGCCTAATTTATTCTTCCCCTCCTTTTCTCTTTTGGTAACCATAAGTTTGTTTTCTTTGTCTGTAATCTAGTTCTGTTTTGTAAATACATTTCTATCATTTTTTAGTGTCCACATCTAAGTGATATAATGATATTTGTCTTTCTCTGACCTCACTGGTAGGATAATCCTAGGTCCATCCATGTTGCTGCAAATGGCACTATTTCATTTGTTTTCATGACCAAGTAATATTCCATCACATATATATTGACATTTATGTTGCTTATTATTTATATCTTGGTTACTGTAATAATAGTGCTGCTATGAACATTGAGGTGCATGTATCTTTTCAGATTTAGAGTTTTCATCTTTTCCAAATATACTCTCAGGAGTGGGGTTGCTGGATCATGTGGTAACTGTGTGTATGCATATGTGCTCAGTTGCTTCAGTCATGTCCAGTTCTTTCTGACCCTACAGACTATAGCCTGCCAGGCTCCTCTGTCCATGGGATTCTCCAGGAAAGAATACTGGAGTGGGTTACCATGCCCTCCCCCAAGGGATCTTCTCAACCCAGGAATCAAACCGACATCTCCTGCATTGTGGGCAGATTCTTTACCTCTGAGCCACCTGGAAAGCCCCGAATGATCACTTACTTTCAGCTTTTAAAAGAACTTCCATGCTGTTCTCCATAGTAGCCACACCACATCTCATTCCCACCAACAGTGCAGGAGAGTTCTCATTTCTCCACACCCTCTCCAGCATTTATTTTTTGTTTTTTGCTTCCTTTTGTTTATTTGTTTTTTTTTACAATAACAGAATATCTGACATTTATTGCTAGTGAAAAACCAGGATAATATTTAATAGATTTAATTCTCATTTGAAAAATTCAGAAAACTGAGGTTTCCCTAAAGGAAAACGAATCACATTCAGAAAGTTTTTAAAGCATTCTGTTGAATTCCTTGAATTTCTGCTTATAACTGTCCTTGGGAAGTACAAATGGAACTAGCAGATGATAACAACATTTATTATTTGTAGACTTTTTGATGATGGCCATTCTGGCCAGTATGAGGTGGTACCATGCTCATTGTATTTGTGATTTTCAGTTCTCTAATAATTAGTGATTTTGAGCATGTTTTCATGTGCCTGTTGACCATCTGGGAGATGGTCTTTGGAAAAATGTCTATTTAGGTCTTCTGCTCATTTTTTATATTGAGCTTGGAAGTTGTTTGCATATTTTGGAAAATAATCCTTTGTCAGTCACATTGTTTGCAAATATTTTCTCCTATTCCATAAGTTGTCTTTTCATTTTGTTTATGGTTTCCTTTGCTGTGCAAAAGTGTGTGTGTTTATTTTTTTAATACTTTATTCTACATTACAATACTGTATTTGTTTTGCCATACATTGACATGAATCAGCCACAGGTGTCCACGATCTCCCAATGCCAAAGCCCCCTCCCACCTCCCACCCCACATCCTCTCCCTGAATCATCCCCTGCACCAGCCCCATGCGTCCTGCATCCTGTATTGAACATAGACTGGCGCTTCATTCTTACAAGATAGTATACATGTTTCAATGCCGTTCTCCCAAATCATCCCACCCTCTCCCTCTCCCTCAGAGTCCGAAAGTCCGTTCTATACCTCTGAGTCTCTTTTGTTGTCTCACATAGAGGGTCTTCATTACTATCCTTCTAAATTCCATATATGTGTGTCAGTATACTGTATTGGTGTTTTTCTTTCTGGCTTAATTCACTCTGTATAATCGGCTCCAATTTCATCCATCTCATTAGAACTGAGTTGAATTTATTCTTTTTAAGGGCTGAGTAGTACTCCATTGTGTATATGTACCACAGCTTTCTTATCCATTCATCTGCTGATGGACATCTAGGTTGTTTCCATGTCCTCGCTATTATAAACAGTGCTGCAATGAACATTGGGGTACATGTGTCTCTTTCAATTCTGGTTTCCTCGGTGTGTATGCCCAGCAGGGGGATTGCCGGATCATAAGGCAGTTCTATTTGCAATTTTTTAAGGAATCTCCACACTGTTTTCCATAGTGGCTGTACTAGTTTGCATTCCCACCAGCAGTGTAAGAGGGTTCCCTTTTCTCCACATCCTCTCCAGCATTTATTGCTTGTAGACTTTTGGATCGCAGCCATTCTGACTGGTGTGAAATGATACCTCATTGTGGTCTTGATTTGCATTTCTCTGATAATAAGTGATATTGAGCATCTTTTCATGTGTTTGTTAGGCATCCGTATGTCTTCTTTGGAGAAATGCCTATTTAGTTCTTTGGCCCATTTTTTAATTGGTTCGTTTATTTTTCTGGAGTTGAGCTGCATAAGTTGCTTGTATATCTTTGAGACTAGTTGTCAGTTGTTTCATTTGCTATTGTTTTCTCCCATTCAGAAGGCTGTCTTTTCACCTTGCTTATAGTTTCCTTTGTTGTGCAGAAGCTTTTAATTTTAATTAGATCCCATTTGTTTATTTTTGCTTTTATTTCCAGTATATTGGGAGGTGGATCATAGAGGATCCTGCTGTGATTTATGTCAGAGAGTGTTTTGCCTATGTTTTCCTCTAGGAGTTTTATAGTTTCTGGTCTTACATTTAGATCTTTAAGCCATTTTGAGTTTATTTTTGTGTATGGTGTTAGAAAGAGATCTAGTTTCATTCTTTTACAAGTGGTTGACCAGTTTTCCCAGCACCACCTGTTAAAGAGACTGTCTTTACTCCATTATATATTCTTGCCTCCTTTGTCAAAGATAAGGTGTCCATAGATATGTGGACTTATCTCAGGGCTTTCTATTTTGTTCCATTGATCTATATTTCTGTCTTTGTGCCAGTACCATACTGTCTTAATGACTGTGGCTTTGTAGTAGAGCCTGAAGTCAGGCAAGTTGATTCCTCCAGTTCCATTCTTCTTTCTCAAGATTGCTTTGGCTATTCGAGGTTTTTTGTATTTCCATACAAATCTTGAGATTATTTGATCCAGTTCTGTGAAAAATACTGCTGGTAGCTTGATAGGAATTGCATTGAATCTGTAGATTGCTTTGGGTAGTATACTCATTTTCACTATATTGATTCTTCCAACCCATGAGCATGGTATATTTCTCCATCTATTAGTGTCCTCTTTGATTTCTTTCATCAGTGTTTTATAGTTTTCAATATATAGGTCTTTAGTTTCTTTAGGTAGGTATATTCCTAAGTATTTTATTCTTTTCGTTGCAATGGTGAATGGGATTGTTTCCTTGACTTCTTTTTCTACTTTCTCATTATTAGTGTATAGGAATGCAAGGGATTTCTGAGTGTTGATTTTATATCCTGCAACTTTACTATATTCGTTGATTAGCTCTAGTAGTTTTCTGGTCCAGTCTTTAGGATTTTCTATATAGAGGATCATGTCGTCTGCAAACAGTGAGAGTTTTACTTCTTCTTTTCCAGTTTGGATTCCTTTTATTTCTTTTTCTGCTCTGATTGCTGTGGCCAAAACTTCCAGTACGATATTGAATAGTAGTGGTGAGAATGGACACCCTTGTCTTGTTCCTGACTTTAGGGGAAATGGTTTCAATTTTTCACCATTGAGGATAATGTTAGCTGTGGGTTTGTCATATATAGCTTTTATTATGTTGAGGTACGTTCCTTCTATTCCTGCTTTCTGGAGAGTTTTTATCATAAATGGATGTTGAATTTTGTCAAGGGCTTTTTCTGCATCTATTGAAATAATCATATGATTTTTATTTTTCAGTTTGTTAATGTGATGAATTACATTGATTGATTTGTGGATATTGAAGAATCCTTGCATCCCTGGGATAAAGCCCACTTGGTCATGGTGTATGATCTTTTTAATGTGTTGCTGGATTCTGATTGCTAGGATTTTGTTGAGGATTTTTGCATCTATGTTCATCAGTGATATTGGCCTGTAATTTTCTTTTTTTGTGGTGTCTTTGTCAGGTTTTGATACTAGGGTGATGGTGGCCTCAGAGAATGAGTTTGGAAGTTTACCTTCCTCTGCAATTTTCTGGAATAGCTTCAGTAAGATAGGTGTTAGCTCTTCTCGAAATTTTTGGTAGAATTCAGCTGTGAAGCCGTCTGGACCTGGGCTTTTGTTTGCTGGAAGATTTCTGATTACAGTTTCAATTTCCATGCTTGTGATGGGTCTGTTAAGATTTTCTATTTCTTCCTGGTTCAGTTTTGGAAAGTTGTACTTTTCTAAGAATTTGTCCATTTCTTCCAAGTTGTCCATTTTATTGGCATATAATTGCTGATAGTAGTTTCTTATGATTCGTTGTGTTTCTGTGTTGTCTGTCGTGATCTCTCCATTTTCATTTCTAATTTTATTGATTTGATTTTTTTCTCTTTGTTTCTTGATGAGTCTGGCTAATGGTTTGTCAATTTTATTTATCCTTTCAAAGAACCAGCTTTTTGCTTTGTTGATTTTTGCTATGGTCTCTTTTGTTTCTTTTGCATTTATTTCTGCCCTAATTTTTAGGATTTCTTTCCTTCTACTAACTCTGGGGTTCTCTATTTCTTCCTTTTCTAGTTGCTTTAGGTGTAGAGTTAGGTTATTTATTTGGCTTCCTTCTTGTCTCTTGAGGTATGCCTGTATGGCTATGAACTTTCCTCTTAGCACTGCTTTTATAGTGTCCCATAGGTTCTGTGTAGTTGTGTTTTCATTTTCATTCATTTTGATGCATAATTTGATTTCTTTTTGATTTCTTCTGTGATTTGTTGATTATTCAGAAGGGTGTTGTTCAGCCTCCAAATGTTGGAATTTTTAATAGCTTTTCTCCTGTAATTGAGATCTAACCTTAGTGCATTATGGTCAGAGAAGATGCTTGGAATAATTTCGATTTTTTTGAATTTATCAGGGTTAGATTTATGACCCAGGATGTGATCTATCCTGGAAAAGGTTCCGTGTGCACTTGAGTAAAAGGTGAAATTCATTGTTTTGGGGTGAAATGTCCTATAGATATCAATTAGGTCTAACTGGTCTATTGTATCGTTTAAAGTTTGCTTTTCTTTGTTAATTTTCTGTTTAGTTGATCTGTCCATGGGTGTGAGTGGGGTATTAAAGTCTCCCACTATTATTGTGTTATTATTAATTTCCCCTTTCATGCTTGTTAGCAATTGTCTTACATATTGTGGTGCTCCTATGTTGGGTGCATATATATTTATAATTGTTATATCTTCTTCTTGGATTGATCCTTTAATCATTATGTAGTGGCCTTCTTTGTCCCTTTTCACAGCCTTTGTTTTAAAGTCTATTTTATCGGATATGAGTATTGCTACTCCTGCTTTCTTTTGGTCTTTACTTGCATGGAATATCTTTTTCCAGCCCTTCACTTTCAGTCTGTATGTGTCCGTTGTTTTGAGGTGGGTCTCTTGTAAGCAGCATATATAGGGATCTTGTTTTTGTATCCATTCAGCCAGTCTTTGCCTTTTGGTTGGGGCATTCAACCCATTTACATTTAAGGTAATTATTGATAAGTATGCACCTGTTGCCATTTACTTTAATGTTTTGGGTTCAGGTTTATACATCCTTTTTGTGTTTCCTGTCTAAAGTCTATCCTTTAGTATTTGTTGGAGAGCTGGTTTGGTGGTGCTGAATTCTCTCAGCTTTTGCTTGTCTGTAAAGCTTTTGATTTCTCCTTCATATTTGAATGAGATTCTTGCTGGGTACAGTAGTCTTGGTTGAAGGTTATTATCTTTCATCACTTTAAGTATGTCTTGCCATTCCCTCCTAGCTTGAAGAGTTTCTATTGAAAGATCTGCAGTTATTCTTATGGGGATCCCCTTGTGTGTTATTTGTTGTTTTTCTCTTGCTGCTTTTAATATTTGTTCTTTGTGTTTGGTCTTTGTTACTTTGATTAGTATATGTCTTGGGGTGTTCCGCCTTGGGTTTATCCTGTTTGGCACTCTCTGGGTTTCTTGGACTTGGGTGATTATTTCCTTCCCCATTTTAGGGAAGTTTTCAACTATTATCTCCTCAAGTATTTCCTCATGGTCTTTCTTTTTGTCTTCTTCTTCTGGGACTCCTATAATTCGAATGTTGGATCGTTTCATATTGTCTTGGAGGTCTCTGAGGTTGTCCTCATTTCTTTTAATTCGTCTTTCTTTTTCCCTCGCTGATTCATTTATTTCTACCATTTTCTCTTCTATTTCACTAATCCTATCTTCTGCCTCCGATATTCTACTATTTGTAGCCTCCAGAGTGTTTCTGATCTCATTTATTGCATTATTCATTATATGTTGACTCTTTTTATTTCTTCTAGGTCCTTGTTAAACCTTTCTTGCATCTTCTCAATCCTTGACCCCAGGCTATTTATCTGTGATTCCATTTTGATTTCAAGATTTTGGATCATTTTCACTATCAGTATTCGGAATTCTTTCTCAGGTAGATTCCCTATCTCTTCCTCTTTTGTTTGGTTTGGTGGGCATGTCTCCTGTTCCTTTACCTGCTGGGTATTCCTCTGTCTCTTCATCCTGGTTATATTGCTGCGTTTGGGGTGGCTTTTCTATATTCTGGGAATTTGTGGAATTCTCTTTATTATAGAGTTTCCTCTCTGTGTTTGGGGTTATATCAGTGGCTTGTCAAAGTTTCTTGATTAGAGAGGCTTGTGTTGAGGCTCTGGTGGGTGGAGTTGGATTTCCTCTCTCTGGAGTGCTGTGAAGTGTCAAGTAACGGGTTATGGGACGTCAATGATTTTGGAATATTTTGAGCTGCCTGTGTATTGAAGCTCAGGGGCTTGTTCTTGTGTTGCTGGATAATTTGCGTGATATGTCTTGCTCTGGAGCTTGTTGGCCCTTGGGTGGTGCTCAGTTTCAGTATAGGTATGAAGGCGTTTGATGAACTCTTATTGGATAATGTTCCCTGTATTCAGGAATTCTCTGATGATCTCAGGATTTGGACTTACGCCTCCTGATTCTGGTTTTCAGATTTATTTTTACAATAGCCTCATGATTTCTCCATCTATTCAGCACTATTGTTAAAACATCTGAGTTAATGATGATAGGTTTCTCCACTTTGAGGGTCGTCCCTAGAGGATCGCTGAGTTACTTGGAGGAGAGAAGAGGGAGGGGGTAGTTAGAGGTGAGTGGTATGGGATGAGGTGGAATCAAAAGAGGAAAAAGCAAGCTAGCCCATAACCACTTTCTTGTGTGCGCTCCAAAGTCTGGACCTCTCAGAGGTGGTCACAGAGTTATACATGGAAGAGGAGAGGGAGGAAGTAGATAGAGGTGGTCAGGAGGATGAAAGAGGGAGATGCAAAGGAGGGATACAGATCTGGCCAGTGACCAGTTCCCTGAGAATTCTCCACCTTCGGGAGCACACAGAGAGTCATAGAGTTGGGTAGAGAAGAGGAGGGGGAGGGATGAGACAAAAGCCACCTGGTGGAGAAAAGAGAGATTCCAAAGAGGGAGAGAGTGGTCAAGCCAGTAATCTTGCACTCATGTAAAATTGGGTACTGAAGATTAGATTTTTAAAAGTACAAAACTGGCAACAAATACCGAAATGTTGAGATTAAAAATCTGAAGTAGAGATTGGATTTTCAAAGATAAAATATTAAAGATAAGAAAAAGAAGGAGAGAAAAATTAAAAAAATTGAGAAAAAAATAATAAAAATAGAATAAAATAAAAGATTCCAGAATTATTAAAAGACAACTTCCACCACCAATAGGACTATATACAGCGTTTGCTTTAAAGATAGGGTGTGTTTTTTTTTTTTGTAAAGTAATAATAGGTTATAAAGATAATAAATAGAAATATAGAAGACTAAAAAGTTTAAGCAAGTTTAGGGAAAAAAACGAAAAAGAAAAGAAGAGAAAACAAATTTTAAAAAGAAAAAAATTTTTTAAAGAAAGAAAAACAATTCTTAAAAAAAAATCACGCTTCCACATTATCCCCCACCCCCCAAAAAAAAATTGATCATAAAAGTAGTAACGGTATATCTGGCGCTTTCTCTGTCATTGTAGACTGTGTGGGGTCGCTACCAAGGCATTTCCCTTTGTTTGACTTCCTCTGTTTGTTGGTCTCTTCCGTGTCTGATTTCCGTCTTGACACAGGGAGGGTGGTGGTGGACTCTGCACTGGGCTTGCCCCTTCTTGCTCCTTGGGATAACCTTGTGGGGCCTGCCCTATGCTTCGAGCACTTCCCTGGTCTTTGGCGTTCAGGATTGGCGGTCAGGAAGCCCTCTGAGACTTGAATTTGGTTGAACAGGGGCTTTGTTCCCTTCCCAGGTCCGAGTGGCTTGGGAGTTTGGCGCTCGCTATTGCGACTTCTGGGCTTCCGGGTCGCTCAATTTTCTGGGAGCTCCACCGGGGCTCTTTCTCAGGCAGATGATGACTGTTCAGAGCCCCCCAGCAGTTTCAATAGCGAAGAAATCAGTTTGCAATTTGGTAAGTAATGTCACTCTTGAGCTGCTATTGCCCCCTTCCAGCACTTAAGGCTCTGGCTGCCTGTCGCCGGAGGGGGATGGTCTGCAGCCGGCTATTGCCAATCCGTCCTTATGTTCGAGCGTTCTGCGTGTTGGCTATCCCACAGTCTGGTTTGCCAGACCAAGATAGTTCTTTCTAGCCATGCGCGGACCCGATTCTGGCCCGGTTATGCCCCGATTCTCGAGATAAGCCCTGCAGCCTACGTCTCCCGCGGCCCAATTCTTAGAAAGCTCTGTCGCGGGAGCGCTCCTCCCTGCCCAACCCCCACTGCTGTCGGACGCAGGCGTTTGCGCTGCTTGTCCGCTGGGGGTTATACTGTTGAATTCGTAATCTGTTGGTTTTATTTATTTATTTATTTATTCTTCCTTCCTGTTATGTTGCCCTCTGTGCTTCCAGGGCTCGCCCCATACACAGCTGTGAGAATGCTCCCCTATTTTAGGGAACCTCTCTTTTGAAGAGTCTCTTCCTGGGACAGGATTCCCTTCCCGGGACGGGGCTTCCTCCCTACCTCCTTTGTCTCTGTCTTCGTCGTATGTATTAATTCCTACCTGGTTTTGAAGCCGATGATCCTCTTTGCTGGATGCCTGATGTCCTCTGCCAGCAGTCAGAAGTTGTTTTGTGGAATTTACTCAGCTTTGAAATGTTCTTTTGATGAAGTAGTGAGGGAGAAAGTGTTCTCCCCCTCCTACTCCTCCACCATCTTTTTCGTCCTCCCCAAAAGTGTGTGTGTTTAATTAGGTCTCATTTGTTCATTTTTGTTTTCATTTTCTAGGAGATGGATCCAAAAAAATAAAGCTGTGACTTATGTCAAAGAATGTTCTGCCTATGTTTTCCTCTAGGAGTTTTATAGTATCCAGTGTTATATTTAGGTTTTAATCCATTTTGAGGTATTTTTGTGTATGGTATTAGAGAATGTTCTAATTTCATTATTTTACATGCAGCTGCCCAGTTTCCCCAACAGCACTCATTGAAGAGACTATCTTTTCTCCAGTGTATATTCTTGCCTCCTTTGTTATATATTAATTGATATGGCCAGTTGATTTTCCACATGAGTGCCAAGACCATTCAACAGGGGAAAGGACAATCTCTTTGACCAACGGCTTTGTGAAAACTGGATAAGATGTCCACATACAAAAGGATGAAGTTGGATCCTTACTTTACACCACATATAAAAATTAGTTCAAAATGAATCAAAGACCTAAATATAAGACACAAAACTATAAAAGGTGTAGAAGAAAACATAGGGGAAATCTTCATGATATTGGTTTTAGTAACAATTTCTTGGATATAACACCAAAAGTACAGGGAACAAAAGAAAAAATAAATTAGATGCCATAAAAACTAAAAAAAAAAAATGTGTGTCAAAGGATTCTATCATGATTATGAAATAGTAACCCACAGAATGGAGGAAAATATTTTCACAGCATATATATGATAAGTGATTAGTTTCTAGAATATATAAAGAATGCCTACAACTCACCAACAGCAAAAGATAAAAACCAACCAACTCCACAGAGTGTACATACCTCAACAAAATAAAAGCCATATATGACACACCTACAACTAGCATTATACTCAATGGTAAAAAGCTGAAAGCATTCCCCTAAGATCAGGAACAAGACAAGGATGTCCACTCTCAGCAATTTTATTCAACATAGTTTTGGAAATCCTAGCTACAGCAATCAGAGAAGAAAAAGAAGTAAAGGGAATCCAAATTGGAAAAGAAGTAGTTAAACTATTACTGTTTGCTGGTGATATGATACTATATGTAGAAGATCCTAAAGATGCTACCAGAAAACTACTAGAAATCATTAATGAATTTGGTAAAGTTGCAGGTTATAAAATTACTACACAGAAATCTGTTGCATTTCTATACATACCAACGAAAGATCAGAAAGAAAGTCAAGAAGCAATTCCATTTACCATCACATCAAAAAGAATAAAATACCTAGGAATACACCTACCTAAGGAGACAAAAACCCTGTACTCCAAAACTGTAAGATGCTGATGAAAGAAATTGAGAAAGACATAAACATATGGAAAGATATACCATGTTTGTGGATTGGAAGAATTAATATTGTCAAAATGACTATACTGCCCAAGGCAATCTACAGATTCAATGCAATCCATCTCAAATGGCATTTTTCACAGAACTAGAACAACAACAACAAAAATCTAAAAACTTATATGGAGACACAAAAGACTCCAAATAGCCAAAGCAATCTTGGAAAAGAAACACAGAGCTACAGGAATCAGCCTCCCTGACTTCAGACTATACTACAAACTACAGTCATCAAAACAGTATGGTACTGGTGCAAACATAGAAATATAGATCAATGGTACAGGATAGAAAACTCAGAAATAAACCCATGCACCTATGGTCAATTAATCTATGACAAATGAGGCAAAACTACACAATGTTGGAAAGACAGTCTCTTCAACAAATGGTGCTGGGAAAACTGGACAGACATATGTTAAAAAAATGAAATTAGATCATTCTTTAACTCCATACACAAAAATAAGCTCAAAATTAATTAGAAACCTAAATGTGAGACTGGACACTATAAAACTCCTAGAAGAAAATGTAGGCATAATACTCTCTTACATAAATCACAGCAAGACCTTTCTCAATCCATCTCCAGAATAATGGAAATAAAAGCAAAAATAAACAAAGGAGATCTATTTGAATTCAAAAGCTTTTTCAGGACAAAAGAAACAATGAAGAAAATGAAAAGACAACCCACAGATTGGGAGAAAATATTTGCAAATGATGTGACCAATAAGGGATTAGTCTCCAAAACTTACAAAGAGCTTATGATGCTCAAGAGAATCAAAACAAATGACCCACTTAAAAAATGGGTAGAATACCTGAATAGACATTTCTCCAAAAACAACATACAGATGGCCAACAATCACCTGTCCAACATGGCTAGTTATTAGAAAAATGCAAATCAAAACTGCAATGAGATATCACCTCACACTGGTCAAAATGGCTATTGTCAAGAAATCCACAAACAATAAATGCTGGAAAGGGTATGGAGAGAAGGGAATCCTCCTACACTGTTGGTGGGAATGTAAATTGGTACAGCCACTATGGAGGACAGTATGGAGGTGCCACAAAAAACTAAAAATAGAGCTATCATATGACCTTGCTATCCCACTCCTGGGCATATATCTAGAGAAAAACACGATCCAAAAGGATATATGCAATGCAGTGTTCATTGAAGCACTGTTTACAATAGCCAAGACTTGGAGGCAACCTAAATGTCCACCCACAGAGGAATGGATAAGGAAGATGTGGTACATATACACAGTGGAATATTACTCAGCCATTAAAAAGAATGACACCACACCAGATAGAAATAATTAAGGATTGGGAGAGAATGTGATTATTTATTTAAGACAAGGGGCCTATCAACAGCGATGGCATCCCACTCCAGTACTCTTGCCTGGCAAATCCCGTGGACGGAGGAGCCTGGTGGGCTGCAGTCCATGGGTTTGATAAGAGTCGGACACAACTGAGCGACTTCACTTTCACTTTTCACTTTCATGCATTGGAGAAGGAAATGGCAGCCCACTCCAGTGTTCTTGCCTAGAGAATCCCAGGGATGAGGGAGCCTGGTGGGCTGCTGTCTATGGGGTTGCACAGAGTTGGACACGACTGAAGTGACTTAGCAGCAGCAGCAGCAGCAGCAGCCAGTAAGGTTCACAGGGGTTAAGAGGTGGATGAAAATTGGGTGTGAGATTCCTAGCCGCCATAGAAAGGAAAGTTAATTACATAATTCACACTGTCCATAGGATTCTAAACACACAATCACTTAACTATCTCAGTTATGGAAAAGAATTTTCCTTGGAATTATTATTAAATAATTACTTTTGATATAATAAATGCCATCAATAGTTTCCTACAGGAAATAAAAAACTAATTTCATCCGCCCATTTTGTATTGCAATCCTCAATATACTCCCACTGAATAACCCTAAAATTAAGTGACTGAATTCTCAAAGGGACAAAAACGGTTATGTGTAGATCTGAAGCTCTGGCAATTTAGCTTCACTGAAGGAAAAAATCGTGTATCCAGAAGAAATGAGGATACAACAATTAGTTTTCTAAAAACACTTATTTCTTACCATGAAGTTTAGACAAGTGAAGGCAACAGAGACATCATGGCTATAATCTTCTAACAGGCACCCCATAATATTTCGAATATTACCCCTGTGTCTTTAAGGGGAATACCTCTGACATTATTTTAGGCAGTCCTGGCGTCTTTTAGATCTTATGACGCAACAGGAAGCCATTTTACAATCTCAACGGTATAGACCAGAGAACTCCTTGAGGCACGTCCCCCAGTTTCTTGGAATTTAATCCAACATCAGGAGAAATGAGCCTCCAAGATTCCCAAATTCCTGCTGACCATGGAGCTGAAACTTCTGGCGATAATGGAGCCCAAACTGCTAGTGACCAAGGCATCCAAACCCCCGCTAATGACCCTCACGGTGATGCCGCCATTGCCGCCATTGGCACCCAGGCTGCTGCCCAAGCCTCTGTGGAAAACTTACCCCAAGAGAAAGGTAAGATGTTTTTTCCTCTAAGAATCTTTGACAGAAACGAACTATTAGAAGTTTGTTTGAACTGCTATGACCACAATAAAAATAAACGGACTACCTACTATCTCTTGCGCAAAAGATATAAAATAGTGACCTCATTGAGAAGGGATCAGCTAATTCCGTTAAAGTAGTTGGGACTCGGATTCTGGTTATTTAATGGGTTTGTGAGGCGGTGAATTTATCACCAGGCGAGGTCACCTCTCTGAGGAACAAATCCGTCCAACCCAATGGGTTTTGCAGGGCAACCGATTGTGCCAGCCCTTGTACAGATATCACTGTGTCTGGCAAAACTCCCGCAGCCGTTCCCAGGGTCGTCCCAGGGTCAAGGGTGTTTGTTCCGTGGCCTTGTTCCGCGAGGCCCCAGAGGGGCTGTGTCCCCGCGGCGATCAGAACCCTTCGTGCCGCCCCCTCCCAGGCACGCGGCGAGCTGGCCGCGCCTCGAGGCCGCCTCCAGTACGCTGGGCTGGCGGTGGAGGAGGCGTGGCGAGGTGGGGAGGGGAGTCACACAAGGCTACAGTCAGCCGGCCGCCTGCATCCCGCCAACGCGGGATGCAGCCTGGGAGCCCGCTCGCTTCTGGAAACCCTCTGGGCAGAGAGGCGGTCCCAGCGCCAATCAGCGGAGGAGCGGGTGAGTCCGGCGGTCGAACGGCGCATGATGGGCACCGAAGGGCTTCGCGCTGTGCTACCCTTCCAAGCTGGCCTGGGGTGACACTAAGGCTTAGGGCCCCTTGGACCCGACAGGGATTTTCTAGGGAAATGGGATCGAAGATTTAGAGCCGCGCTCTGCCCTTGGGAGCTTAGTGCCCCCTTGGATAAGGATGGAGTGGTCATTGCCTCCAAACTGCAGCCAGCGGCAATGAACTTGAGACAGTACCAGCTTAGGCTTGTGCTGGGTTGTACTGCTGAGAGCACGCGATCAGGCACTCTCCATCTAGCTATAATTCTAATTCCAGTTCTAATTCTGGTGAAATGAGGTGGAGCTGGTGAAGTGTGTGTGTGTGTGTGTGTGTGTGTGTGTGTGTGTGTGCGCACACGCACACACACACACGCCCGTGAGAGAGAGAGAGAATGGTGAAGAGTGGTCCTGTTAATTTAATTCGGTATCAAAGACTGCTTGCTGCAAAAAGTGGATGCCTTTTCTTGAAGATGATACAACCAGTTCATTGTATAAAGTGAAAGTGTGTTAGTCACTCAGTCATGTCTATTTGCGACCCGATGGGCTATAGCCCCCCAGGCTCCTCTGTCCATAGAAATCTTCAGGCAAGACTACTGGAGTGGGTAAGCCATCCCCTTCTCCAGGAGATCTTCCCGACCCAGGGATCGAACCCAGGTCTTCTGCGTTGCAGGCGGATTCTTTACTGTCTAAGCCAAATTTGCAGGTAGCCAATCTTAAAAAAAAAAAAAAAAAAAAATTCACTAAAACTCGTTTCAACTAAGGGTGTTTACCTTCTTTGAAATGATTCCAAGTGCTTAAATTCTTTCTTTCATAAGAGAGGAGTTGCCAGAAAGGCACTGAAATGAAAAAATGCCCTAGTCTTAGTTCTGCTGAGAAATCTAAAAGTTACTACTGATCTGATAAAATCTTGCTTAGCAGCTAGTTCTTCTGTACTTCTGCTACTTCTGTGAATCTGTACTTCTGCTCCCTGTCATGTTTGTTGCTTTTATATTAGGCAGTGTACCCAGTTCCAAGATTTTTTGTTTAATTAACTTTTCCCCTTACCTTTACATTTAGTTTTTGTATTTATGTGTGCATGTGTTTGTATAACTGTATGAAGCAGAAAAAAAGAGAGAAATGACTATCACAAATTATCAGTCCCTTTTCTCCCTTTTTCTTTCTCTCTCCCTCCCCCTTCCCTTGCTGTCTCATCCTGGATGTCTCATTTCAGTTCTTGATTTCTCTTGTGTTCCTGTGCTCTTCTGGTAGTTTCTGAAGTCAACAAAGGACTGAAACCATAACTGATGAATGATTTACCTATAAAGGGTCTCAGACTTACTTGTATATGGTTTTTGTTTTTTTTTTCCTTTTTCTCTATGTTAACTGATAATGTTAAATATTCTTTGTCCCTTCCTTTCCAATTTCTTCTTTTATTGAAGTACACTTGATATGCAGTACTATATGTTACAAGTGTACAATATAGTGATTGACAGTTTTAAAGACTATGTTCTGTTTATTATTATAAAATACTTGGTACATTCCCAGTGTTGTACAGTATATTCTTGTAGCTTATTTTATACCTAATAGTTTGTACCTCTTAATGTGCTACCTCCAAATTTCCCTTTCCCCTTCTCTTTCTCCACTGGTAACCACTAATTTGTTCTGTGTATCTGTTAGTCTGCTTCTTTTTGTTATATTCACTTGTGTGTGTGTTTTTAAAAAGTTTCCATTGCTTTTAAGTGAGATTTAAATTGAAAACTCAGAACTCAATTAATAGTTTACAGAGTATTAAGAACTGTACATTTCTGGAGCTTTTGTCTAACTTAAAAGTATAAGATTTTATAACTTGGTATATAGCACAGTGTCCTTAGAACATAAGAAAACTTTGTCAGATTTCATATATGTACATGGCTTTATTTCCATTTTTGAGAAAAAATTCCTCAGAAGTAGTGTGGACCCTGAAACCCAAAATGCAAGCTATTACAGATGTATCTCAAATAGAAGTTAAAATAAGATGAAAAAAATGAAGATTAACTTGGAGATTATTCATTTTACAGAAGGTGTATTTTATATGTGTATATGAAGTAAAGTGAAAGTTGCTCAGTCATGTCCGACTCTTTGTGACCCCATGGACTATACAGTCCATGGGATTCTCCAGGCTAGAATACTGGAGTGGGTAGCCTTTCCCTTCTCCAGGGGATCTTCCCAACCCAGGGATTGAACCCAGGTCTCCTGCATTGCAGGCAGATTCTTTACCAGCTGAACCACCAGGGAAGCCGTGTGTGTGTGTGTGTGTGTGTGTGTGTGTGTGCACATGCATGCATGAGTGTGTGCTCAGTCGTGTCTGACTGTTTGTGACCCCATGCCAGGCTCCCTTATCCATGGCTGCTCTGTCCATGGGATTTTCTAGACAAGAATCCTGGAGTGGCTTGCTATTTCCTTGTCCAGGGGATCTTCCTGACCCAGAAATTGAACCCATATCTCCTGCGGCTACTGCATTGCCAGGTGGATACTTTACCACTTGAGCCAGGAGGGAAGCACATATGTCATAGTGTGTGTGTGTGTGTGTGTGTGTGTGTGTGTGTGCGCGCGCGCGCATGTGTGGGTGTGTCTAGCTTCCCAGGTGGTACTAGTGGTTAAAGTACCTGCCTGCTAATGCAGGAGACATAAGACACACAGGTTCGATCCCTGGGTGAGGAAGATCCCCTGGAGGAAGGCATAGAAACCCACTCCAGTATTCTTGCCTGGAGAATCTCATGGACAGAGGAGCCTGGCAGGCTATGGCCCATAGGGTCGCAAATCTTTGGACATGACTGAAGCAACTTAGCTCACATGCTTGCTAGGTGGCTTTTAGAAATAATCAAGATATATCAAATAAGGTGTTTCCAAGCTGTATACACATCATTCCAGTGAGGGTTATCAGCAAGATATCGTATAATTTAACCAGTACTACCACTCCAGTACTCTTGCCTGGCAAATCCTATGGACGGAGGAGCCTGGTGGGCTGCAGTCCATGGGGTCGCTAAGAGTCGGACACAACTGAGCAACTTCACTTTCCCTTTCCACTTTCATGCATTGGAGAAGGAAATGGCAACCCTCTCCAGTGTTTTTGCCCGGAGAATCCCAGGGATGGGGGAGCCCGGTGGGCTGCCGTCTCTGGGGTTGCACAGACTCAGGCACGACTGACGACTGACGTGACGTGACGTGACCAGAAGTGGTCGGTAGAGGGAGCAATAGGAATTTTTAGTAACTTTCTGTTGGTTTTATTTCTGTTTTCAAGTAGTCGAAGCAAAAGAGATGAGTGAAAGCCAGGATGAACCTCCTCACGAGCTTGAGAACCAGTTTATACTGCGTCTGCCTGTGGTAAGAAACCCTTGTATCTCAGACCAAATATCTTCAGTGCATAAGTATTAGCTTTGCTTGGATTCTTAAATATTTCTGCTTATTTAAGATAGCCTATAAAACCAAGAACATTTGTTTCCCAGGAATCGTGTTCTATTGGCAGTTCTATCCCAGCATGTACTCTTTTAAGCAGTATTTCTTTCATCCTGCACATGCCACTTATCTTCCTGGTTTCTTTCCTGGCAAACGGGTAGGGCGATGATGGACTCAGTCACTTATCACCAGTGCTAAGAGCTTTGCTAACTGGACAGCCAAGACAGGACTTTTCTAAAACAGAGTTCTTTTCTGTCACCTCAAAAGGGGCAGTTGAGTGGTCAGCACTGTCTCCTCAGATGCATCACCATACAAGGCTGTCGAAGCTCACCTCAACAGTGTGTTAGCGTTTATTCCCCTGTTGATACCTGTGTTCAAGTATTATTTAGTCTAAGAAAGGTATATTAGGGATAGGCTTCCCCACCTAGGGTTAATTAATATACCCTATAATTAGTGGGACATGACTGAGCGACTGAACAACAACAAATATGCCCAGTAAACTGCAGCTAAGCCTTCCCTTAGCAACCACATCTGAAGGGCAACAGTGAAAACCAGGAATGCACAGCTAGAAGGCATTATCTGTAGCTACTAAGAGACAATAGTGAGATTAGAGTCACCTTCCTAACACGACTTCACAGTGCACAGTATCACATGGTCCATGGCACTCTTCTGAACGTTTGAGACGTTTGAGGTTTTATTTAAAGGAGGACTGTTTCTGACATATCTTTCTATTAGCTGCTAAGTTGACAGTTGATCCTTCTGATTTTTCAATTTACCTCCTTTTTAGGAACATGCTTCCACTGTCAGAAAGATGGTGCATTCTGGAACTTCTTCCATGAAGAATAAACTAAAAATTGACTTATTTTGTAAGTAGTTAATATCCATTCACCATTCATTGAACATTCATTCATTAAGGGATTGCTGTGTGTCAGGCATAGTATTAGATGCCAAGGATGTGGCAAAGAATACAATGTGGTCTCTGCCTTGATGAACTCAAAGAGAGGCTTCAGTCACTCCCATCTCTTCTTTTTAAGGGGAAAGAAAATAGAACTTGCATAAAACTTGAGGTAATTATCATGGTGTGTATAAGAAAGAACTTGGAGGTCAACTGTGGGATTTACATACTGGTGATTGTTTTCTAGATGCAAGTTTTTCTGACTGTCTAGGGGAATAACAAGTGAATTTACTATTTTTTGTCACAAAAGTGACATATCTTTATCTCTATAGTATTTATTAGATTTTTAAATATGGAGAGGTATATGAAGAATAAAATTTTAAATGGCCCATAATCCCAGCACTCAGGTAGTGTATGACTGTTTCTCTCTCTCTCTCTCTCTGGCTATTGTATAGAATTTTACCTTTGTGACTTTAACTAGAGATTATAACTCGAGACTTACTAGTACTATTCTAGAGTCAACCGTTCCCTTTGAAAACACCCACGTTCAGTGACATGATTGAGTGCTCCTAATGGTGTCCAAATGAATGGATTTGAATGAATGGAGTTGGTCTTTCAAGATGAGAATGAAAGGTTTACTGCTTCATTCACTTTTAGTTCACAACCATTACTAAGAAACTTATCTACTTTTGATTGAGTGACATAAGCTGGAAAAAAAAGAGCTCCATATACTCCACTTCCTTTGCTCTGAGACGTTGCTAGTTGTATACCCAATTCGAGCATTATGAGAAATAATGTTTCAATGAAAGACTCATCTGACTCACATAAGTCTTCATTATTCAACCCATCAGTTTTAAGAGTACATTGGGAAGATGTGAACCTTAATTTTTTCTACTTTTCTTTAGCTGACTCACGTCGTGCAGTTGTTGAGGTAGACAATGTCTCACTAGCTGCTAAGCTGGTTGATTTGCCTTGTGTTATCGGAAGCCTAAAAACTCTGGATAAAGAAAGTTTTTATAAAACGGCAGATATTTCCCAGGTATGGACAAGCTTTCTTAATCTATTCACTCTCATATCCTTTTAGGATTTCCTTTCTCCCTCCTTTTCTTTCTTTCAATTCTCCTTTCACCTGTTTGTCATTTCTAATTTCCAGCTCAGTTGCACAGGAATACAATGTCATGTGCTAGTTTGGTGTTTGATCCATCACTTTTCACTACTTAATTTTATCCAAATAGCTTTTAGAGCCTCATGTTTGCCATTTATCATTAGTTGAAAAATATGAACATCTGGGATCTTCGTCTAAACTTCCTGCTAACTCTGGAGGTTTGCACTGGTTCTTGTTCATCATCTCTACTGTTGATTTTTAAATTTTATTTCTAAAGCAAAATACTAAGATATATCTTTTTTTTCAGCCATATTTCTTCTGCGGTGGTAAGCACTTGAGCAAAAAACAAAACAAAAACCTCTCAGCGTCCATGTGCAGTGCTGCTGAGATAGAGAGGGAATGAATATGAGTGTGTGTAATACTTGGTTTTCTGGAAATGCCAAGTAACGTTCTCCTTCTGTGCTGCAGGATTTCTGGTGGTAAGAATGGTCACGATCCATTATTAACTGAAGATTTGTGGCCATGGTCAACTTCTTTGTCTTTGTCAAATGTAGATGCTTGTGTGCACTGCTAATGCTGAGGTTCCCTCTTCTCCTGAAGAACCAGTAACCTCTACTGATCCTAGAGCAATCAGGAAAGCTGAAAAGCGGAGAAAGAAAAAATATACCTGGAAGCATGGCAGTAAGTCAACAACAGTCCCTTGCTCATTCTGGCTAACTATATTTAATCTGCTGAGTTCTGATTACTTGTGAGCCAGGGATCTGTTGTCATACTTAGGTATTCGGTTCAGGAGGCTTCTAGACACTCTTAAAAGAACAAGTCGTGTCATGAGCCTGTAGCTTATAGTGTGAGCTTTCTTTGTCCAATTCAGATATGTGACTACCATCAATCATATATACATTTCACCACATTGAATTTATTTCAGTTACTCCACCACTTAGGAATGTCAGAAAGAGAAGGTTCCGCAAAACAACAAAAAGGTTTGTGGCATGCAATTTCTGTGTCTTCTGGGTGGATTGGAAGAGGATTATGGGCTGGAGGGGGAGACAGTCAGTCGGATGTTCATTTGTTCACTCATTTATATGTCCAGGAAACATTTATTGAGTGTGAGAAACATGCCAGGCACTGTGTGCTAACAAATGGAAATATGTAATGAACAAAAATAGACTGGACTTTTGAAGTTATAGGCTAGTGTTTAGGAATCTAGATGTGTCATGAATTTGAAACTTCTGCTAATGCTTTCAAATGTTTCCAACTGCAAAACCTTATTTTAAAGTGAACCCAGCCAGAACCTGAGAATTGGGAAATGTGGTTGTATTGCTAACCTTACCTCAGATTTGTAGAACCCCGGGAAAACTACAAGAGTACTATGCCTTGGCTTCTTTTTTAATTACATTTTTAATTTTGAAATAATTGTAGATTCACATGCAGTTGTAAGCAATAAAAAAGAGATACCATGTACCCTTGACCTAGTTTTTCCCATTGTAACTTTTTGCAAAACTATAGTAGAATATCACAAACAAGAAATTGACATGGTCACTCTTCACTAATCTTTTTCAAGTTGCTCCAGTTTGACTTGTCCTCCTCTGTATGTGTGTGCATGTGTTTGTTGTTGTTGTTTAGTCGCTAAGGCATGTCTGACTCTTTGCAACCCCATGGACTGTAGCATGCCAGGCTTCTCTGTCCATGGGATTTCCCAGGCAAGAATACTGGAGTGAGTTGTCGTTTCTTTTCCAGAGGATCTTCCCGATCCAGGGATCGATCCCATGTCTCCTGCATTGACAGGCAGATACTTTACTGCTGAGCCACCAGGGAAGTCCTTGCATATGTTTAGTTCTATGCAGTTATCCCATGTGTATGTTGTTGTATCTACCTACACCGTCAACATACTAAACAGTATTGTCACTACCGGGATCCCTCATCTTGCCCTTGAAAGCTACACCCACCTCCGTCCAACCCCCACCACCAGGCTCTAACCCCCGCTAATCACTAATATGTTCTCCATCTCTATAATTTTGTCATTTCGAAAATGTCATATAAGTGGAATCATACAAAGTATAACATTTGAGACTGGCTTTTTTCCACTCAGATTAATTCCCTTAAGGTCCATGCAGACTGTTGCATGTATGAATAGTTCCTTCCTTTTTATTGCTGAGTGGTAGGCTGTGTTATGAATGTACCATAGTTTGCTTAATTGCTCACTCATAGAAGGACATCTGGGTTGTTTACAGTTTTTGACTGTTATAAATAAAGCTGCCAGCAGATTTTTTTCTGTGGACATAAGTATTTGTTTCTTTGGCACAAATATCCAGGAGTACAATTACTGGATATGCTGCATATTTAGTTTTATAAGAAACTACCCATAGCATTTTCCAGAGTGGCTGCACCATTTTACATTAACACCAGCAATGTTCACACAATCCAATTCTCCATTTTCACCAGCATTAGGTGTTGTCGCTAGTTTTTAGTCATTCTGATAGTTGTGTAGTGATCTCACTGTGGTATTTGCTTTTCCCTTGTGGCTAATGATGTTGAGCATCTTCTCAGGTGCTTGTTTTCCATCTGTATGTCCATTTCAATGAAGTGTTTGTTCATGCCTTTAGTCCATTTTCTAAATGGACTGTTTTTATTGTTGAGTTTTGAGAAGTTCTTTTTTATATTCTAAATACTAGTTTCCTGTCAGATATGTGGTTTGCAAATACTTTCTGCCAGTCTGTAACTTGTCTTTTCAGCTTCTTCACAGGGTCTTTCAAAGAGCTAAAGATTTTTGTTTGATGAAGTCCAATTTATTGATTTTGTTTTCTTTTAAGCATCTTGTTTTTCATGTCAATTATAAGAACTATTTGTCTAGCCCAGATCCTGAATATTTCTCCTATTTTTAAAAAGTTTTACATTTAAGTTTGCAATCTATTTTTGTGTTAATTTTTGTACTTGAAGTTTAGTTAAAGATTCTTCTTTTTTTTTCCTTTGCATGTCCAAAATCTCCAGCACCATTTGTTAAAAAGGCTGCCCTTTGTCCATTGTATTGCTTCTGCACTTTTGTCAAAAATATGTTGGGAAAAAAAAGCTGGGCATATTTGTGTGAGTTTTTTCCTGGATTCCCTATTCTGTTTGACTGATCTGTGTGTTGATCACCAGTTCCACAATGTAGCTTTGTAACAAGTCTTGGAATCAGGAAGATTGATTTTATTTTATTTTTTATTCAAGATTATTATAGCCATTCTAGTGCCTATACCTTTTAGAATAAGTTTGTCATGTATTACAGAAAAGGTTGTTGGAATTTTGATAGGAATTTCATTAAACCTATAGATCGATTTGGGAAGAATTGATAGTTTTACTATGTTTAATCTATGAACACAGTTGCTTTGGCTTTATACTGTTAGTCTATAGCATTTATTGAGTGTCTACTAAATAGAAAACTACGTAAAGAATGGGTCTAGAGCTCTTTATACTTTAGTAAAATAGAACAGTTTCATCGTTTACTGTCTTCTCTTTCATAGGTTCCTGATGTCCAACCAGTTGAAGAAATAGAGCTTCCTGAGGTAGACAAATCATAATATAACCTTATTGTTTACCTATAGTGGATTTTATTTTGCAGCTTTTAACAAACCCCAAAATTATCAAGTTTACTTTCGAGCCTTCCTTCTCACCTGTAACCCCCACTCCCATACACATAGACTGAATTTGATTCACTGAAAAATGAAGAATTCATTGTTTAATGTTTGACAACTCCTAGGGCAAAAGATGCAATTTGATCAGTAGTCTTGGTATCTTAATCTGCTTCTTTACTGTGATATTTATTTTAAAAACTTTTCTAGGAAGCCAGAGTTCACTTTTACCAGCAATCTTTTGCAATTGCTTATTCAAAGTTCTAATTTCTGTTTGTGGCACGATGAATTGGTTGCCATGGAGATAATTGTCTAAAACCGGATTTAAGGGAGAATGTGTATAAAAACAGGCTAAGGTCCTGTTTTTATAGGAAACTCTCTAATAAAGATGTGGGAAAGTAGAATCTGGGAATTTGGGTCTTTACACAAAATTATGTCTAAGTAGCAAAATATCATAGTTCTTTGCTAGTAAGGGTCAATGCAAATAATTAATAACTGAGACTTAAGGGTGGTACTTCTGAGAGAGTCTTTAGAGTTGCAGATTGAAAAGATTAAATGTCTCAAGTAATTGATTGGGAAAAAATAAGCTTGCTGTACAAAAATATAGACCCTGATCAAAGTTTCATTCATAAATAGCATTGTTTAAAGTAGAAATTTGATTGACTGTATCTTAAGCCTAAATTTTTAAATTCATTCATATGTAGGACAAGGCCATTCCTGCAAATGGGGTGTTAAATGACATTACTGGTATTCCTTCTTTCCCTGCTGTGGTTCAGCCCATTGAATCTCCTGATGTGGAAAAAGAAGTAAAAAGACTGCTGTGTTCAGATGCCGAAGCTATCAATGCCCGTATCCTTTTATACAAAGTATTTTCTGTGCAGTTTGTTCCACCTCAAATGCACTTGGTGGCAAGCCCTCGTTTCTGGTATTTGTGTGCTGATGTTAATGTACAGAACTTAGAATTGGGGGTAATGTTACTTCCTAGCTAGGAACAGTACATTCGCATAATAGAAGTCATTCACTTGTGTAATTCAATATAAAACATTTATCCATACTAGGAATCCAGCTACAAGTGGCCTGAAGTTGGACTAAATTAAATAGCACTTTCAGATAGAGAGCCTTTTCCCTTTCAACATTGCCTTCTTTCTTTCTGCCTTTTCCTTGACTTCCCTTTCTTTTTAGGGTGGGAGGTCATTGGTGAAGATGAAACCAAGGAAATAGAAAGTCAAGGCTCCATTCCTAGCTGTGCAATAGCCTCAAGAATGAGCAACTATAAGCAGGGTCATATCTTACCAGGTACGCTAATAAAGGCAAAGCAGAAGATTCAGAGAGAGCAAGTGTTGACTGTGTGTAGGCCCATTCTCCACAGACTCACAGGCCAATCACAAAAAAAATGATGCCTTTACCCTTGCCTCTTATTGGTCCCTCAAGTTAAGAGGCTTTATATTGGGGTTCTAATATCCCATCCATCACTGCTGTTCTAAAATTCCTATGGGCCCTTGGGTTGTCTAAATATTTTGATCATTGAATACATGAATGAATCTTATACAGTTTTGTATTTTCTGTCCCTGTTTTATAAAGGGAATCATCTTCCTGTGAGACAAATTATTTATGAAATTCATTGGTTGCCCAATAAACTTGAAGGGGAGTATAATTGCAGCTGGAGTGGGAGTCATTTAAAAAGCTTCAAATGTTTTCACCTTCCTCTTTTTAAAAACCCTTAGAATATTATGTGCCTCAGGAGATGTGCAATGATTCTAGCAATAACACTCAGGAGGATGATAAAGAGGAGGAGGAGGAAGAGGAGGACTATGACGATGAAGAGGAGGAAGATTATTATGACGAGGATATAGAAAGGGAGCTACAGGCCAGGTTCATTGAATATGGCCAGTGTGAGGCAAAGGAGGGAACCAGCTCAATGGGTAAGTTAGAGGGAAAAACAAAAGGGTGGGACAGAGCGGGTGCCAGTACTAAAGACTGACTTTGAACATGCATTAGATGCAAAGTTAAGTTTGAGAAATTATTGCTGAAATATGCACTGGAGTTTTAGTTGATTTGGACCTTGGTCCACTAGTTTAGGCCTTGTTTAATTGATACCTGAGAGTTTTGTCTATCTGTGTTAGTCATGGACATTCAGAAGTACACGCAATACGCAGAGAAAAAGCTCCATGAGATTCAGCGCAAGTCACAAAGACAGAAGGAGCTCATCAGCAAAGTGGAAAACCTGATACTCAAGGTAAATTCTTGTTGGCAGGTATAAAGATATCTTACTTTCAAAATCCCATATCTGTGTTTTCCACTCATCTCATCTCTGTGCAGCATTCTAGTTCATTCATGAACCTGAGCAACTGCTTCAGAAATCCCTGATAACAGATAGCCATATTTTGTTTTACCTGAGTAATTTTGTTCATCCTATATAAGCATTTGGGGGAAGGGACCAGCAGACTTGAAATAATAATTGCCAATATTGAACATTTAACAATGTGAAAGGCATACACAGAGCTAAGCATTTTACATGTGTTACTATATTTCATCCTGACATCCCTGAAATACAGGTCCTGTCACTATTCATTCCCATTTTATAGATAAGAAATTGAAATTAAAAGTTCAGTAATTTGCTAGGGACCACAGTAAGTGGTAGAGCAAAGATTGTATCTTATTGTTCTGTATCAAAATGTATTCATTGCAATGGAAGAGAATTAAAGTTAATTTTTAAATTTCATGATGCCTGCTTGAATTAAGAATTAATATCATGCTTGAGTTTTATTAATACAAATTAATGCATATTTTATTAATACACATTTCAGCAAAAGGAAAATGTATGTCTAGGCCATGTTTCTTCCCCTTTTATAGTGAGGGAAATTCTGAAGCATTCGAGGAATTTCTTGCCAGATTTCTTTTTCTGTAGAGCTTTTGTCACTGAAGGGGAGAAACTTGATACAGAACTGTACTTATTCAGAGTGTTGTCCTTCAGAATAACCAAGTGAGATAATAGATGTGGACATACTTTGAAAGGTACAGATATCGTGACTACTATTGCATGCAGTATTAGTTAAGAATGATAATATTCTGTCTGGGTGCAGGGGAATGAAAGAGTCAGCAACAAATTCTAGGCCAGCTTTTTAAATAGTTCACCACAGTCAAAGAATTTGTGCTAAGCTAGAGAAAGGTAACATGGAGGCATTCCAACTGTTTGTTTTAGGGCAAGAAAAAAAAATGCTTTGTAGGGTCAAAAATCAAATCAAATGGCCCTGTAGTTGGAGAACATAGTTTTTATACTCCAAATCCTTTAAAAAAAGTTTTTATTGAAGTATGGTCGATTTACAGTGTTGTGCCAGTCTCTGTTTCATAAAGTGATTCAGTTACACACATAAAGACAGTCTTTTTCTAAATCTTTTTTAAAAGTCATGTTACAACAGACAGTTGTTTTTTTTTTTTTAATTTATCAAATTATTTGCCAAACTCTTTGTCTCTCTTGGCTCTTTTCCTTTGCAACTCAGCATTCACCATTTATATGATTTGCTTTCCAGACTCATTTACAGTCTGTGCTGGAGCAGCTTAAGTTACAGGAAGAAGAAAAAACTGAGCAGGTGAGAAGTGTGTTTACACATCAAAGAAAATTATTTGTTTGATACAATAAATTATTTGATAGAAAGAATCCCCCAATCTCATTTCTGGCTGTTCTTTTCATAAGAATAGTAGTGGCCCAAACCTTCTAAATGAAGGTAGCAGGTTGAAACAGTCTTTGTGAAAATTCACTCATTCAAGTAGGTATTAAATGCCTATTAAGTGAAAAGCACTGGATGTACACACAGTGTTGAAGACGACAGATATAATACTTGTCCTAATGGAATGAACAGTCTAGCAGGGAAGACCAACAGTAAACAAATTATAATACAAATAAAAGATGCAAACAATAAAGGAGAGCTGTGAAGGAGAGTCAGGGATGTCCTTTGAATAAAGAGAGTCCTGAATTAAATTGGGAGGGGGGATTATAATCAGCCTTTCTGAGGAAGTGATATTTAACCTGAGACCTGAAGGGTAAGTCCAAGCAAAAGGATATGAAGAACTTCTTGAGTGGAGCATATGCCGGGTCCTACACTGGAAGAGCTTGGTCTCTTTGAGGACCTCTGAAGTATTTAAAGCAAGAAAGTGACTCAACGTGAGGTTGGTGAAGTATGCAGAGGCCATATTGTATGGTCCCTTGCAGGCCACGATAAGGAAGATGGGTTTTAGTCTTAAGAATGCAATGGGAAACCTTGGAGAGTTTAAAGCAGGAAAGTGACATTTAATTTAGAAGTTTTAAAGATCCCTTTGATTATTGATATCTGGAGAATGGATTGTGGGAGGACAGGACTAGAAGCTGAGAGGGCAGTTAGGAGGCTGTGTTGTAGTCTAACGAAAGATGATGGTAACTTGAAGTAAGGAGGTGGAAATGGAGATAGAATAAATAATTTTTTTTTTTACTGAAGTATAGTTAACTTACAGTGTTGTGTCAGTTTCAAGTGTACAGCAAAGTGATTCAGTTATATTTGTGTATATGTGTGTGTGTGTGTATCCATCCATCCATCATGTGCTCAGTCATGTCTGACTCTTTGTGACCCCCGTGGACTGTAGCCCACCAGGCTCCTCTGTCCATGGATTTCCCAGGCAAGAATACTGGAGTGGCTTGCCATTTCCTGCTGCATGGGGTCTTTTCGACCCAGGGATTGAACCCAAGTCTCCTGAGTCTCGCACACTGCAGGTGGACTCTACTGCTGGAGCCATCTCTTTTCAGACTCTTTTCCATTATAGGTTATTACAAGATACTGAGTATAGTTCCCTGTGCTGTATAGTTGATCCTTGTTGTTTATCTAGTTTATACATAGTAATATGTATATGGGGTTCCCTGATGGTTCAGTGGTAAAGAATACACCTGCCAAGCAGGAGATGTGAGTTTGATTCTTGCCTGGGAAATCCCATGGACATTGCAAAAGTCAGACACGACTTAGCTACTAAACAGCAACAAACACATATATGTTAGTCCCAAACTCCTAATTAATCCCTCCCCACTCTTTCTCCTTTGGTAATCATAAATTTGCTTTCTATGTCTGTGGGTCTATTTTGTTTTGTATATAAGTTTATTTGTACCATTTTTTAGATTCCATGTACAAGTGATACAATATTTGTTTTTCTCTGACTTATTAATACTTCACTTAATATGATAATCTCTAGATCCATCCATGTTGCTGAAAATGGCATTATTTCATTCAGAAAGAATATATTTGTAAATGCAATAAAATGTTTTATAACTGTTTTATTGGGATATAAATTCATGTGCCACACAGTTTACCCATTTAAATTGTACAATTCAGTGACTTTTAGTATGTCCACAGAATTGTGCATTCATCACCACAGTCAATTTTACATTTTCATCACCCCCAAAAGAAACTTGTACCCATTAGCAGTCACTTCCCATGTCTTCTGACCCTCCCACACACTCCATACCCATCCCAACCCCCCAACTCTAGGTAACCACTAATCTTCTTTCTACTACCCTACTTTGCCTATCCGGATTATTTAATATAAAAGGAAATATAAAATACATGGTCTTTGTGTTTGGCTTCTTTCACTTGGCATAATGTTTTCAAGGCTAACCATGTTGTGGAATGTATCAGTACTAGATTCTATATTATGGCCACATAATATTCCATTGTACAGATATACAACATTTTGCTTATCCATCAGTTGACACTTGGGTTGTTTCCACCTTTTGGTTATCACGAATAATGCTGCTGTGAACATTTATATATGAGAGAATATATTTTAAAGTTAGAATTGATGGGACTCAGGTCAGTTTCTGGGCATTGAAGGGGAAGGGAGCGTTAAGGGCATAGGCTCAATTTCTAACTTGAAAGACCATTATTTAAAGCCCCCACAGAGTGAGCAGAGTGAAGAGAGACGAGGGCAGTGTGGGCTTAGTGAAGGTCAAGCAGCTGTACAGAAATGTATGCTGCTTAAGAGTAGAATAATGGTTTTAAAGAGACTGGTGGTCTTATTATGAGGATGGACTTAGCGTGGGGCTCTTTTTAGTTATTTACTTTTGGCTGCCCCATGCAGTTTGGGGAATCTTAGTTCTCTGACCAGGCATTGAACCTCAGCAGTGAAAGTGCAAGCCCTAGCCACTGGACCAGCAGGGAGTTCCCTAGCATGGAGCTCTTAAAGTAGTGACGCCATTCCCCATGTCCATCCCCATACCAACAAGGTCAGGAGAATTCTCACATTCTGTATATGCCCTTCCCCTCGGCACATCACTCACCCAAATACTGCTTATATACAACCATGTGAACAGTTAATGCCACGATTGCTTTAACACCCACTAAACATCTTTATTTTCATCCATATAAGTAGTTAATATTGGGGAAGTGCTATTTTCAACATAGAACTATTGCTGTACTCTTTATTCACTTAGAGTCCTTTGTGTGCTGTGTGCTGAGTCGCTCAGTCGTGTCTGACTCTTTGCGACCCCATGGACTGTAGCCCACCAGGCTCCTCTGTCCATAGGGATTCTCCAGGCCAGAACACTGGAGTGGGTAGCCTTTCCCTTCTCCAGGGTATCTTCCCAACCCAGGGATCAAACCCAGGTCTCCCACATGGCAGGGGGATTCTTTACAAGCTGAGCCACCAGGGAAGCCCTTTATGTTAGCTCATTTATCCAACACAGATTTATTGGGTGCCTACTTAAAGCTAGGCTCTGCAGGGAACTACAAAATGCTTATGACACAATCTCTGCCTCCAGTTGGGGAGAAATCCATGAGAGGGATAGGAATTTAAAGGAATGAGAGCTCACTTTTGTCCATGGAGATTAGAGAAAACTTCATAGAGAGATGGTGTTTAGGGCCTTAAGAGGTGGGTAGGGTTTTAATAAGCTTCCCAGGTGGCCCAGTGGTAAAGAATCTGCCTGCCAATGCAAGAAACTGGGTTTCAATCCCTGGATCGGGGAGATTCTCTGGAGCACAAAATAGCAACCCGCTCCAGTATTCTTGCCAGGAAAATCCCATGGACAGAGGGAGCCTTTGTGTCCATGTGGTCACAAAGAGTCAGACACGACTGAGCAACTGAGCACACACAGACACAGGGTTTAATAAAGAGATAGAGAAACAAAGGCATTCTGTATAGAAAGTAGCGTGCACAATGGTGCAGAGGTGGTGATGCCAGGCTTCAGAGTTTAGATTTTTGGTGTAGTTCATAATAAACCTTAAAAGCTTTTTCACCTGGAGAGTAACTCAGGAAAAATTCTGTGCCAGAAGTATATAGGAGAAATTGAGGTAGGAAAAGATTAGAGGAAGATGCAAGTGATAGAAGGAATCTGAACTTAAAAGTTGATTGGCACTGTTCTTTTTAACATTTTAAGACTAAGTAAGATAACCTTATAAATGCCAAATGACAGTCTTTCTATTTGGTTTATATAAGTAAATTCTAGATCAAGTAATGGGACTTAAGATTTCAGATGAATTTTTCATGTTTTTTTCTCCCTCTGCCTACAGCTCGTTTATCTACAGGAAAAACTGAACTATTTCCTGAAGAAGTGAGGAGAGTCTTCAATCTGGCACCCAGGCCTTCGATTAACCATCCAGACTGAAGTCTAGATAAACTGTGCCTGTTTCTTTTCTTTTCATTGCCTTATGCCAAATCATTTGTATTTGCTTCTCTGAACCTTTTTTTTTTTGCTAGTTCTCTAGGACCTGAAGACCCAGCTCAACTATGAGACTTGGCTTCTTTTTACAAAGTTTTAAGAATTTCTTAAATGATTCTATACTATGGTGCCATCAGATAATTCGGCCATGCTTGCCAAAGGCAGATAGTCTTAACCTGAAGGCTACATAGCCAGTCTGCATAGATTTTAGCTTTTTCTTCTGCTTGTTTCAAATATTTACTGAAACAGAACAAAGTCAAACCATTTCTGCCAGGTGCTAGAACCCACCACAGTGAATTTAAGTGCCTTCCTGGCAGCAATTGATACTAAGTTGTGAGGTGTCTTTGTTCAAGCATTAGCAGCTGCTTTCCTGCTCAGGGGAAATTTCTTGCTGCTGCCATCTTCTTTCCATTGTTAATATTTTTAGAATTGTGCCTGGTTGTTATTTGGCAGCTATGGGAGTAGTTAGAACAGAGGTGAAATTCTGAGCTGTTATCCTTATGCCGAGCCTCTTCATCCTAACCCCCACCAGAAAAGGTTAGGAAAAAGCAGACACCTGTGAGTGTTCCCTGGTAGCCCACTGCTTAGGATTCCAGGTTTTCACTGGCCTGGCCAAGGTTCAGTCCCTCGTTTGGGAACTCCTGCAAGCTACATGGCCCAAACCAAAAACAGATGCCTGTGAAAACATCCTTAAAAACCCTGGGCCGGTTCATTTATTTCTAGCTGTGTTAAGATTTTCTAGTCTGTGTTTTTAAGCAATAAAATTATTTAAGTGGATTACTGTCACTTTATTAAAATAGTTCCCATGAGAAGTACATTCAAATCCAAAAGGAAACTGGTGAGACAAGCAATAAATTCTGCAGTTAGGAAATGACAGAAGATGCTGTCAGCACTGGGGCATCCTTCTAAAGAGCTCTTAGGATGATTCCTAATGAACTAAGCAAATCGTCTCATATTCACAATACATCACCGGGCTTTTGAGAGAAAGTACAGAGAAGTGATCAAAATGGCAGGTCCAATATTTGCACTGAACTATGTTGTAGTCGAAGGAACACAAGGTTAGAATCCTGGCTCTGCTACCTAACTTGGGCAAGTCCCTACACCTCTTAGAACTTCTGTGTCCTTATGTGGAAATTAAGGGTGATAATGCTTATCACCAAAAGGCAGCTGAAGGTTTTCTGGAAGTAGCCCAGCTTGACCCAGGTCTGGTCTCAATTGATGAAGTTGGTGCCACTCTAGGAGATGAGCCCCCAAGCTTTCTTTGCCACTTTTAGTGCTCCCATTCCAAGCTGAAAGTAATAAGCCAGGGGCAGAGAAGGGGAAGTTCATATGTATGGGCTGGGCCTTGCAGAAGGGATGAAGACACAAGGAATGCTTCGGGGGAAAATGCAGGGGGAAAGTGGGACTAAAGGGAAGGAGAAAATGAAGCCAAGTTTAGGAGAGAAGTTAGAGGACAGTTTGAAAACCAAGATGATTTTTTTTTTTTCAGAAACCCAGAATCTAAAAGATGAGAAGAAAGAATAGGGAAAATAAATTGTCATAGGCAGACGGTGGGGGAAGAGGCAGGATTTGAAAAGAAGATAGGCCTCTCCAGGTGAAAGATGGCAGAGGATTAGGGAAGAAATATAAACAGTGCCCTGGGGACATGGCTGGAGAGACTGCGGCCAGAGAGCGTGGCACATATGCCACGTGTGGGGCCATCGTGTGGGAGCAGGAGAGCCTTAGTCCGGCCTCTGTCCGATCTTGCACCCCAAGAGCAGCCAGAGCTCTGGTGAGAGGCCACGGGGAAGAGAAGCCAACAGGAAGGAGCAAATGCATGCATCTGAGGCGCCCTTCTGTTGCCTCCATCACATCTCCTAACCCTGCGTAACTGCCTCACCACTGTCCAACCCCTGCCTCAGGCGGCAGCAGTAAGCTGCCCTGACTCCCTCCTCACCCCAACACACACACGTGATACATCATGAAGTTTTCCTTTTCTACAGCCCAGTGATTCTGACTTTGACATGTTAGAGAACTGTGCTGTCCAATATGGTATCCACTAGCCACATGCAGCTTTTGAGCACTTGACCTATGGCTAGGCAAAATAGAGGTGAGTTTCCACGTAGGCAAGGCTCAACTGCAGGAAGCCGTAGGCCTTGGCGGAATGCTCCATGAGCCTCCTGGAGCCTGGGAAGATAGGCAGTCTCATGGGGATTCGGGACACTCAGCTTCCTGTTTGGAGGGAGGCTGTCATGGGGCAGTTTCTCATCTGCCTCCCTCATTCTGGTGAGGCATGGGGTTTTTCTGCTGGCCTCCCTCCTCCCCTGTCCTTGCCTCAGAGGGTTCTGCTGCAAGCCGTAGAGCTGCTTGGCGGAGGTGTGCAGCTGCTACTCAGGAACGCAGTGCGCCGCCACTCCTCTTACATGCCATCTGGCCCCTTTTGTTTCAGCGTCATCCTGTGCAACAGGGACACAGGGAACAGGTCCCATTGCTGGCCTTGCTTTTACTATCTCTTCAGTAATAAAGTGCCTGGCTCTATGTGGGTTTCTAGTTTTTTACCAGCTGAATTTGTACCCTGCTTGACAATTTCTTAAAGTGTAAGTAAAAGTCGCTCAGTCATGTCCGACTCTTTGCAACCCTATGGAGAGTAGCCCAACAGGCTCCTCTGCCCATAGGGATTCAGGCAAGAATACTGGAGTGGGTTGTCACGCCCTCCTTCAGGGGATCTTCCCAACCCAGGGATCATACCCAGGTCTCCCACATTGCGGGCAGATTCTTTACCTTCTGAGCCACCAGAGAAACCCAAGAATACTGGAGGGGGTAGCCATTCCCTTCTCCAGGGGATCTTCCTGATCCAGTAATCAAACTGGGGTCTCCTATATTGCAGGTGGATTCTTTACCAGCTGAGCTACCAGGGAAGCCCCTGACAATTTCTAAGGCTTATTAAAAAAAAACAAAAAAAAAACACACCAATACAGTATACTAACGCATATATGTGGAATTTAGAAAGATGGTAACGATAACCCTGTATGCGAGACAGCAAAAGAGACACAGATGTATAGAACAGTCTTCTGGACTCTGTGGGAGAGGGAGAGGGTGGGATGATTTGGCAATTGAAACATGTATAATATCATATATGAAATGAATTGCCAGTCTAGGTTTGATGCATGATACTGGATGCTTGGGGCTGGTGCACTGGGATGACCCAGAGGGATGGTACAGGGAGGGAGGAGGGAGGGGGTTTCAGGATGGGGAACACGTGTATACCTGTGGTGGATTCATGTTGATGTATAGCAAAACAAATACAATATTGTAAAGTAGTTAACCTCCAATTAAATAAATTTATATTTAAACAATATAAATATGTCAGTAATGGTTTTATACTGATTACATGATGAAATGAAAATATTTTTGATATATTGAGCTATTATTGGAATTAATTTCATTTGGGTTTGTTAGGCCTTTTTTTATTATGGCCACTAGAAAATTTTAAGCTGCATATGTGACTCACACCATATTTCATGTCAACTTCATTGACAATGAAGTCATAGATTGGTGAGAAAGAAGATTGGTGGTGGGGAAGAGGGACTAATGGGATTTTATTTTGCCAGAAAAGTGTATTAAAAAAACTTACCACCAATTCACAGGGACATTTAACACAGACATCCCCCAAAATATATAACCATAATCTCAGAATAAAAGATACATTTTTCCTGTATCAGGATACATTTTTAAGTTGAATATATGGAACTTTATGGAAACACTTAATTGTCCATATTTTTCTCTCACTGCTTTCAGTTCAGTTCAGTAGTCGCTCAGTCGTGTCCGACTCTTTGCGACCCCATGAATCACAGCACACTAGGCCTCCCTGTTCATCACCATCTCTCAGAGTTCACTCAGACTCAACGTCCATCGAGTCCATGATGCCATCCAGCCATCTCATCCTCGGTCGTCCCCTTCTCCTCCTGCCCCCAATCCCTCCCAGCATCAGAGTCTTTTCCAATGAGTCAACACTTCGCATGAGGTGGCCAAAGTACTGGAGTTTCAGCTTTAGCATCATTCCTTCCAAAGTAATCCCAGGGTTGATCTCCTTCAGAATGGCCTGGTTAGATTTCCTTGCAGTCCAAGGGACTCTCAAGAGTCTTCTCAACACCACAGTTCAAAAGCATCAATTCTTCGGCGCTCAGCCTTCTTCACAGTCCAACTCTCACATCCATGCATGACCACAGGAAAAACCATAGCCTTGACTAGACGGACCTTAGTCGGCAAAGTAATGTCTCTGCTTTTGAATACACTATCTAGGTTGGTCATAACTTTTCTTCCAAGGAGTAAGCGTCTTTTAATTTCATGCTTACTGCTTTAGGGTGGTGAAAAATTCCTCAGACTGATGAGGATGGTGTTGAAGAACCATTGCTATAGAGAGCTAATTCCCTGAGTGAATAACTAGCTAATTTTTCTGGGGCCTTTAGAGGTGACCACTCCAGGTAACAGTGGTGGATGAGGCTAGTGGGGTGTGTCTTTTTGTCCTGTAGGTGTTGGACTCTTCTGGTGTGTTTTGCAGTGTTCTTGTGGGTTTGTGGCCCCTCCCTCTCCTCCCAGGCGCAAATAAGGGAACAATGTAGAGTATCAGAGTCAAAGAGCATAACCAGAGGAACCAAAGTAAACAAATACGAATTTATTCCTTCAAAGCAGAATTTAAGGGGAAGGGGGAAAAGCACCACGGTGAGTGGCAAAGTTAACCAATTTGTTCCCAGCCCCGCCCTTTCATCCCCAAATTTTCTAGACTAGTATGCCACCCTTTCTGCTTCCCTGAATACCACCCTTGTGCCCACCAGCTCTTGTAGCCAGCGAGCAGCATCACAGGCTTCAATCTGACCTCAAGACTGCCCTAGGGACACCAAAGACATTGAGCAGGTGCCCCTCCAAATGTGGCAGCTGTGGGAGGAGACGAAGCCTGGGAGCTTAGCCTTGGCCTTGTGCCTTTGCTCTCCCACAGTCACTGGTGTTTAAAGAACAACAAGGAGCTGATGTATTCCTTTGTTCTCAGAGTCAGCTTTTGGCAGGAAGGCCCAGAGATAGAGCTGCCCAGCTGAGTAACTAAGTCTCCACAGCCCTAGGGCTAGCCCTCACCTTTCTCTTCCAGAACTATTTGACTTAGGACAGTTACATTCTTAGTTATCTGTCACTTATGTCAACAGAACTTTGATGAGAGTCTTGGCTTGAAATGTTCTCGGAGGCCATGATTCTGTCATTGAGAATGCCTGTTCAAGGAATGCTCTAGCCTAAAGTTGAATATGGAGCCCAGATCCGAAACACACACCGCAAGCATCATGAGTATTCCTTAAAATTTATCTGGAAGGAAATCATCACCCAGGATTGGCCTCTGTTTGACCTCAGGGTGTCTCATTACTATGGCCTGCCAGCCCAGCCCCTAAAGTACAACAAACTCAAGCAAGTTTCTCTACAAGGAAATATCTCCAAAGTTTGGACCTTGAAGGAAATGGGCATTTGAGGGCCTTGGTTTCAGCCTTTCCATCCTGGAGGGAAGGGTGCATATCCTGGGTTGGACCCTCTGTAGGGAACCATGCAACAAACAGCCGGCTGTCCTCCAACCAGTCAGCCTTCCTTAATAATTTCCCAGTCAACCTGACTCCACTCTGCTCTCACTGGAAGTAGAGGCACCCTCCTAATGGCTTTTTGGCCTCTGTCAGATTCTGGCAATAATATATCACCTATCAATCCTAACTGTTCCCCATACTATATGACCACAACCCCAGCAAACACTCACTTTCCTTACCACTGATGCTAATCCCACAAGTCAGAGGTTTTCATTAGGCTGCCTACCCAGCAACCCCTTTCAGCACCCTTCCAGTGCAGGGCCCTAAACTACGCAGCACCACACACTCTACCTCTAGGAGACAAGACGCGCAGCAGACGGCCTAACACACAACACATCTCAGGAAATCTCACCTTCACCTGAATTCACAGTGCCCAAAGACCTGTTTGCTTCACTGTGGGTGAACTGTGCTGCAGTGACTATCACTGGACCCTTGAGCCATATGCTCACCTCAGGCATCAAGGTAAACACAGGACCACAAAGTGTCAGCGACCCTATTACTAAGAATTCAACTCTTGACCTGCTGCTTCAGTCCACCTATAACACAAATCCTACATAACAAAATCTATATCTTCTCTACCATGACCCACTGCCGTTGTCATAGGCCCTCAAGAGCCCAAGATCTCTCAAGCGGAGTAGAGATTATGGAAAAAGATTTTGCAGAACTTTCCTGGTAAGACTGTTTCATAACATGTGCTTTCTTCAGGCTTAGGCAGGCAAATGGCTCAAAGATCCTGAGCTCTCAGTCCTATAGATAATTTCTCCTGTCCTTAATGTGCTCAGTTGCTCAGTTGTGTCTGCCTCTTTGAACTACAGACCCCGTGGACTGTAGCCCACCAGGCTTCTCTGTCCATGAAATTCTCCAGGCAAGAATACTGGAGTGGGTTGCCATGCCCTTCTCCAGGGTATTTTCCCAACCCAGGGATCGAACCTGGGTCTCCTATATTGCAGGTGGATTCTTTACTGTCTAAGCCACCAGGGAAGCCTCTACCTATAATCTAGGCTCCTACACATACAGGTCCCTTGCCAAGCCTGTAACCAATGTCCAGGCTCTTTGCTTGATGCCTACTTGCCACCTGCTCACCATATATTACCAGTTCTCCTGCCCTGAGACCTCATGAGCACTAAGGCAATTGTCATGAAAAAGTCTGACACCCTGAACCTGTGGCTAGTGCCCCCTGGTGATTCTAGAAGGAGGTAATCCTAGGTTTGTGGACCAAAGCCACTGCCTTCCATGCCCTGCAGTAGATAAATCTAGTTTCCCAGCAGTTCTGCCCACTGGCTACTACTTGATTATAAGAGAGGACTCCAACCATCTCACACCCTTCTAACCTTGGTGGCAACTTCTACTTTCTTTAAAGCCCTGAGTCAGAGTTAGAAATTGGAAGGGGCAAGAAGATGCACTCTGTGTCTTAGCCTGGCTATTTGTTCCTCCCTTTATGCATAGGGTGTGTAGAGCTTGGATTTGCTCTATTTTGGCCCCTGAACCATTATTCAGAGAAGCCCAGAAAAATTCACCCCAGGACCAGGTCTTCAGGGAACAAGAATTGGAATGAATGAAGAGAACAGAATGACTCTTCCTGTTAGATTCCTCTGTGGCCACAGGCTTTCTGTTGCTTTGGTCTTGAGGATGGCTCACCTCAAATATGAATGGAGAGACATCCTAAATGAGCAGCTAGGAGGCATCTTATCTGTCCATCCAGAGGCTGGGACTAACAAAGAGCAAAGCAGAACATTAATACTTCAAGAGGTATTAGAATTTAATGTGTGAGTGAGGCTGGGGTAGTACTGATGTACAGTAGATATGAAGGATAGCTTAGTATCTATATAAATTTAGGCAAATCAAGTCAGTTGCAGGATTCTAAGTTATAAAGTTCTTTTTGACAGAAATCTGCCTAAATGAGACTTGACCTTGTTCAAGTTCCCAAGCCTGCTCCCCCGAAGCTCCCCCCTCCCACTATCTACTCTGAATAGTTTCTTGATAAAGGGATCATGGTATGTGTTGCCTAGGAAGGGTTAGATAAAATTGCCTAGGCAGATTTATCCAGAAATCTGCCTAACAAATTTGAGGATTGGGTTCATTTTTCAGAGTTAGAAAGAAAGGTTTTATGCAAAGGAAGGCCCTGCTGTTGTCTGTGTGGAAAGTGGCCAGCTTGCTGATCTGAAGCCCGTGGATGCTAGGAAAGGGCTGCTCTTCAGGGTGGACTGTTGCATCTGCCTTCTGATTAGCTGAGGGATATCAGCCACCTCATCTGATTCAACTTAAGAGAAAAAGGGTCACAGCCGTCAAGAGTGTGGGACAGTCACACTCCTCTGGTCTAGAGGGTGGCTTTCCTTTCCTCACCCAAGGAGAAGGCCCCCTTGCTGAGAAGCTGCCAGCCCTCCCCTGGGGCTGTGAGGGCTGACTCAGAAGAGTTGGTCTCTCAGGATGCTGAGCCTTTCAGGAAAGAGGAGGATCCAGGGAAAATATCTAAGCCGCTACATATTTCTTTACTGTTTCGCAAAGTAAGGTGAAGATAGGAACCTGAATGAACTGTTCCCCCTTGAGAAAGGTCTGCCAGGGACTGAGGCAGAAGAAACTGAAGACATTCACAGAGGAAACAACATTTAGGTAGCATCAGGAGGACTAGAGCTATACCCTCGAGCTGAAGTTACATGACACACATTGCCCAGATTTTTCAGGGGTACTTTGGGGAGGGGGGTAGGAGTGTCTTCAGACTACCCCTTCACCTCCCTTGTGTTGGGTCAGAAAGTAGGGCTAAGTTCTGTGTATTCATAATGCCTGAGCCTTGGGGTCATTAGGTGCCCTCCCCTCCATCATTCCATGGCGAATGGAAAGGGACCAATGAGCACTGCTTCATGAGGCAAGCCATCTGAATGGCTTCCCAGCGCCCTCAGCCTGGCCTGCAAGAGAAGCGTGCTGAAGGGACTGACCTCAAACTTGAAGCAAAGTGCACATTTCTAGAATCAGAGGAATCATGCCTCTCCCTCCTGCAGCTCCCCTACCCCCGCCTCGCATGCCACCAAATCTCTGCTGCTGCCCGGAGCACAAATAACTCCAGCTGAGGAGAGTGGGGCCAGTGGGGATTGGGAAGGTTGGGTGAAGTCTGAGGAAAGCCTTTGGCCAGACCAGGAGAGGACCATGGACTATAGGATGGGGCTCTGGTTCCCTCAAGAGGCCAGCAGTGTGTTGGCAGTCACATCAGAACTTCGTACACTGGGGAAGGCATGGCGGAGCTTCTCCATGATGTCCTCCAAGCAGAGGCTGACATCTTGGCTCTTCAATCCCACATCGTCTGAATTGGAAAAGAGAGATTTGGGAAGACAACTGGAGATCCCCTTATGAGGCCAAGGGGCTGAGGTAGGATGCTGCCTGCTGAAAGATAAACCTGTAGCATGTGTATCTTCCCAACATGATGCCTAGGCATGCATGAGGTAATCAATATACATTTGTAGAATAAAGAAATGAATTAATCAGTCAATAATCCAATCATCCCTGACCCTAAGCTCAAAGACATGAGGAGGAACCAGTCCCAGCCCTAGCAGAACCTTGGGCAGGAGACCTGAGGCAAGACAAAGCCATGGAGGGAGGGGTTGAGAGAACTCACCTGCAGCCTCAGTGTCTGGAGTAGTCTGTCCTTTCTCTTGGGGGTGACTGCCTTCTGACTGCTGTGGAGAGGAAGCCAGAGACGAGCCTGCAGAGCCATTGCCATTGGATTCGATAGGTGGCTGGCAAGAGGTAAGGCATAACTTAAGTGACTCTGCCTTCCTGACCTTACTTTGACAGACTCTTGAGCTTAGAAAGGTCCTTAGAGACCTCATGCCCATCTCTTTACCCTAGGACTTGAAGAAACTTTTGATGGTGCCCCAGTCAGTGGCTTCTCCTTTAAGGAAACTTCTTAGAATATTTAATTACTAAATACCTTCTTCCTTCAACACCAGGTATCAAAGGCTTCCAGTTCTTACAAGGATGGCATTGCCCCCAGAAGGTCTCTTGCTTGTCATTTCAGCTATAATTAAACTATTTAGAACCCAATTCTGTCTGGAAATAAAGAGTTGCACCCCTGATCCTTAGTTCATGACATAATATCATTTGTTAAGACCTCCAGAAATTGATCCAGAGGTTATCCCTTGAGAGATCTGGTGTGGTATTCCCTGGTATGGATAATGACAACAATAGGTAACACTTATGAAGTGTTTACTAATATTTCTGGCATCATGCTAAATTCAATAAATGTATTATCTCATTAGATTTTTACCACAATTCCATGAAATTGGTATATTTTCATCTCTGTTTACAGATGAGGAAACCGGGGCTTAGTGAGGCTAAGGAAGTTGTCTGACATTCCAAGGCCACTAATTGGCAGAACCATATTCAATTCCAGGGCTGTTGAACTCCCGAACCACACTACATTCTATACACTCCCTCTCAACGAGGAAAGGGATAAAAAGTAACAAGTCATCTGTCCACAGCTAAAATCTTTCTTTTGCCAAGCATGCCCAAATTTGCTTCTTTCCAGCAAACATCAAAGCAGCAAAATCAACCTTTTGGATGGTTCTTTGAACTTGTTCTTTCAATACCAGATTCAAATGGGGGTTGGGCACATGAGCCCCCAAAAGCCCTCCCTCTGCCCGAGGCCGCATGGTGACTTGAGAGTAACACAGAAGGATGGCGTGGAATCTCAGTGCAAGAAAATTGGCTGAGCGCTATGATATAGTGGCTCTTTATTACCCCATCTTTTCTGATTGCCAGCTCAGCGCCCTTTAGAAAGTCTTCCCAGCCCTCCTGTGCCCAGAGGCTGCTCTGGCTCTTCCCCTGGCCCCAGACCCACCTGTAGGAGCAGCTCCCTTAAGCGCTGCAGCTGGGACTCCAGTTGCTTGTTGTGGTCTTCAAGAATCTGCATGCGCGTCTCCAGGCGGCTCTTGTGCTGCCGAAGGATGCGGGCCTCAGCCAGCAGCTCCTCATTGCAGTGGCCCTGCACCACCTCGGCAGAGCCCTCAGTCAGGGCGGGTACCTCAGTGGCCTCCTCATGCTGCCACTTCAGGCGCCTCAGCTCTCCCTGTAGAATCCTGTCAAGGATGGAGAAGCCAAGGCTGAGCGTCCTCATGGGGTATTGGCTGTCCAGGGCCCAGTGGCCCCTCAGAGCCAGGTGTGACCAATCCCTTTGTGTTCCCATCGCCACCGCCACTCCCGCTGTGCTCTTGCCTGAATGGCCATATCCATTTCCTCTCCAGCGGATGTGTCATTTACTCTGCTGTTCTTAGGCTGCAGCACAGAGAGAGCTGACATTTAGTATAACAAATTTCTCAGCACTTTGATGTGCTGCTTTGGGGATTAATTCTGACCTTAAAGCCAGGCAGAAACACATTCTGCAAAAAATGAGGCATTAGAGTCGCTGACTCACCTACTCCACTTTTAGATTTTTAGATTACAGGGGAAGACATAACATAAACAAAAGATCACCCATCTTTCCTCTTGTCTCTGCCACCCTCCTCTTTGGCCTACTTTAAACACCCACATTGGGTTATCAAGGAAACAGATTCCAAAGAGATGGTCTCCTTTGGGGGATATTACTTTTTTTTTCCTTGTTTTTACAATAGAATCACTCTCTCTGGTGCTTCCCAGGGCCTCCCCACCACTGCTCTAGCACAGCACTTCTCAAAATATCCATAAGCAAACACCAGGGGGATTTTTCAATCCATTGTGGATCAGTGTTTGGTCTGAATGCATATGGCTAGTACACTGGTCATGCCACACAGCACTTGCCACACAAAGTTCAACAATACTCAAACTGGTCTACATCCTATTCAGTGAAGACAAGTCCACTCATTATATGCTTGGATATCATGGCAATGTCAAATTGCTATGAAAGTTTCTAAAAGCTTACTCTGTATTTATGTATTTATCTTGTCTTGAACCAGTAAAAGATACTTTGCAAACAGGCACTGTTCTAAGGACTAGCGACTCCAGACATCATCTGTTAGGCCAGCAGCATGGGCAACTTCTAGGTTAGAAGAGCAGGAACTGAGGCCTCACCCCAGACCTGCAGATCAGAACCTGCATTTCACTGAGCTTCCCAAGTGGCCTGTATGCACACTGATGTTTGAGAAGCACTGTTCCGGGGGGGCGGGGTGCTGTTTATTCTAGGACACACCCCAAAGTGGCTTAGATGCTCTTCAGACTCCTGCTGCCCTCTGTGCTTTAGAGAGATCAATGTCATCCCCGTAATCATCTTCACCTTCACTCTTATAGTCCTCACATGCTCTATGCAATATCATTCTCCTCTTACCACTTTCACTAAGTGATAAGGATTTCTTTCCATTTCCAACAACAGAAAGTTCCTTGAGGGCAGAGACAAGCAGCATCTCTTCTGTATTCTCTGTGTTTGGACTGTCTCTGCCAGCATCTCCTGGGTACTTGGAGATACTCAGCTTGAGTTAAAATGATTCAAATAATTATTAGTAGTGTGTGTGTGTGTGTTTATCTGCTCAGTCATGTCTGACTCTTTGTGACTCATGGACTGTAGCCCACCAGGCTTCTCTGTCCATGGGATTCTCCAGACAAGAATACTGGAGTAGGGTGCCATGCCCTCCTCCACAGGATCTTCCCAACCCAGGGATTGAACGGACATCTCCCATGTTGCAGGTGGATTCTTTACCATCTGAGCCACCAGAGAAGCCCAAGAATATTGGAGTGGGTATTCTAACCCTTCTCCAGAGGATCTTCCTGATCCAGGAATTGAACCGGGGTCTCCTGCATTGCAGGCGAATTCTTTATCAGCTGAGCTACAACAGGTAAGACCAGTTATTAGTAGAGCTAGCTTTTATTTTAGCTATTGAAAGGGCTATTTTAGAACCCTTTCAATAAGACAGACACTGGCTAACACTTTATATGCCTGATCATTTTATCTTCACAAATGACTCTCAGACATAGGTACTATTATCACCATCCCCATTTTACAGATGAGGAAATGGAAGATCACAGAATATAAGTCACTTGTTCGAGCCCACAGAGTTAGGATGTGGAAGTCCAGGACTTGAGTTAAGCTGTCTGACTGTAGAAACCACACAGATCTCTGCCATTGTCACACCCACCGGTTCTCATCTTCCAGGTGGGCTAGGATCTTCTCAAGCTCCCCTTTGCTCCCTGTGGCCATGCTGTGCAGAGCCTGCTGTCTGAAGGCTGGCTCCCGGTCTGTGACGGGGCTGGAGTGCCGTAGCAAGTACTGGTCCTCATCTCTGTGTGCATGTGGAGAGAGGAAAGAGGGGCTGGGCATTGAACAGGGAAACAGCTCAGGGTGTGAGTTCTCAGCTCCCAGCTCAAGCCCCAAGACACATGTTGGGGAAGTCCCTCTCTAAGTTACACACAGCAGGAAGAGGGATCAAAGTGTTCAAAGGTGCAAGGGTCGTGCTTGGGGGTAACAGGAGAGAGTGCTTCCAGGATGCTGGGGGTCTGGGTTCTACTTGTAGTGATCTGGGAAACAATGAGCAAGTCACTTCCCTTTCTGTGATGTTCCCCCACCCCATCCCTCTTCGCTTTCCCATCCCCAAGGGAATTGTGCCCTGCCTGAGTCCGAGTCCCAATCCCAGGACTGGATTTATCCATGTAACTGACAGTTCCTAGGTCCTCTGAGAAAGCTGGGAACCTCCCTAGAAATGACAGGTCCCTTCTTTGGGCTAGAGCATCCAGGAATCTCTCTGGCCACACTTCAGTCAAGCCCCTGATATCTCCCCAGGGTTGATGTGACCCAAGATGGGGCATTAGCATTTTGAGAATAAGATATGGCTTATTTGTGAAACTTTAGATGAGGGCATATTCTTCTTCCCTTAGAGTTGGGAATAGAGGATGGGATCTTATAACAGGAAGGGACCTTGACGGATGGCAGGGAGGTAGTACATCATTCACTGCCCAGTTCAGCTGATAGGGGGCACATTGCTTCTCTCATTAAACACTGTGCCCAAAAAGCAGCCTTCTTTCCTTAGGGTGTCAAGGACCCTAACCACCACACCCCTCTTCCCTTGAGGATATACCCTTCCCAAACAGTGGCCAAGGAGAGCTGTTCTTGGCAAACAAGCAGCTGTGAAAACTCACATGCTGTCATCTGGGGACAGGCTGTCATTAAAGAAGGAGCAATTTTGACTTTCCATCTCGGCAAGCCTGGGAAGAAAGAGCAGGAACAGAAGGGAACACAGAATATGAAGTTTGCTTTCATCTCAAGAACTCTCATCACACAAGAGGATAACCAGGGAGTTTGGGGGCTGTCCCAACTCTCCCTCCCCCAAACACTGGGCCTTGCTGGCTGCCGCATATCCTTACTGTGCCCATCCCCCTGGCTGTGGTGCCATTCTCTTGCCCCAACTGAAAACCCCTTTGCCCTTGGACTCATTACAATTCTCCTCCCTCAAATGTGGTGGTACCTGCTGGCAAAATGCTCAATTCGGCTGTGGGTGTCAGCGTGTGGCAACATCGGGGGAGGAAGCTGGCCTGGAGGGAAAGCAGCAAAGGCTCAGAAGAGCAAAGAGTGCGCAGCTGGGCAGCCTGCCTCCTCACCACCACCCAGCCACACCCCTCGTCACCACCACCCAGCCACATACCCTGACACCACCACTCATCCACACCACCCTGTCACCACCACCCAGCCACACACCCCGTCACCACCACCCAGCCACATACCCTGTCACCACCACCCAGCCACACCACCCCGTCACCACCACCCAGCCACACCACCCCGTCACCACCACCCAGCCACACACACCCCATCACCACCACCCAGGCACACCACCCCGTCACCATCACCCAGCCACACCACCCCGTCACCACCACCCAGCCACACCACCCCGTCACCACCACCCAGCCACACACACCCCGTCACCACCACTCAGCCACACACACCCCGTCACCACCACCCAGCCACACACACCCCGTCACCACCACTCAGCCACACACACCCCGTCACCACCACCCAGCCACACCAACCCATCACCACCACCCATCCACACACACTCCATCACCACCACCTATCCACACTACCCCGTCACCACCACCCAGCCACACACCCCCTGTCACCACCACCTATCCACACTACCCCGTCACCACCACCCAGCCACACACACCCCGTCACCACCACCCAGCCACACACCTCCTGTTACCACCACCTATCCACACCACCCTGTCACCACCACCCAGCCATACACACCCCATTACCACCACTGAATTAGAGAGCTGGGCAAGAGCTGATGGGAACAAGATCCAGAGACTGGATTCAAATCTGTTTCTTGGGTCAGATTCCTGGTCAAGCCCCAGCTGAACTGTGCTGTCACTAGTTGGGTTTGTCCTGGAGCACTGCCCTGGCCCACGCAGGACTCGGCCACTTCACAGCACACCACTAGGCTCAGTGAGGATCCCTGCAACCCCTGCTCAGCCTCTGGTACTCACGTCTCACTGTAGTCAGCCTCCAGCACCGATTGAACAGGCAGATAACCTCGCTGAGGGTGTTTGCTGAAATAATGCTTTGAGCGGAATTTGTTCTTTAAGGTAGTGGCAAAGTCTCTCATGTTCTCACTGGATGTGGTCTGGGGGAGACAAGACAGGGGGACTCACACCAATGGGCTTTTCTATGGAGGTTTGGCTTCTCTACTGGAGCAGGGAACATGACTGGTAATCAACTCTCATTTATCTTTATCACATCTCACTCCTAGAAAAAGATCTAGAAGGATATGTGCCAAACTATGAACGCTGGTTGCCTCAGGGAAGTTGGGCTGGAGGGGTGGGGAACATACTGAGAAAAGGGGACTTTGTTTTATACTTTAAACACCTCTAAAAATTAGAATCTTTTACAATGATCATACATTTGTTAACTTTTAGGTATCTTTTACATAAATTTGAGAGATGCAGAAGATAACCAGGAGCTAGAGGATTATCAGTCTACCATCTCAAGCCAGTTTTCATGTATGATTTTAATAAATGTTTATTTTTGCAGTGCATGGTAAGTCACTTCAGTAGTATCTGACTCTTTGTGACCCCATGGACTGTAGCCCACCAGGCTCCTCTGTCCATGGAATTCTCCAGGCAAGAATACTGGAGTGGGTTGCCATGCCCTCCCCAGGGGATGTTCCTGACCCAGGGATTGAACTCGCATCTATTACATCTCTTGTATTGGCAGGCAGGTTCATTACCACTAGTGACACCCGGGAAGCTGAATGCTTATTTTTAGATGATAATAAAAGAAAAAAATTAAAGGGCAACATCACTGCTTCCATTGGGTCACACATGTTTCTATGCCAACAAAACATAGAGAAGAAATGACAGATCATGGAGATGGATTATGGAGATGAGGAGAGGAGATGGAAGAGAGCAGTGGGGAGAGCTAGGGATATGCCTGGGACTTTGGTCTTATCTGTGTGGAGAGGGATAAAAGAGTTTAGGGAGCAGAGTCACTCAGGAAGCTAAGCCTGGAGCTGTGGGTCCTAAACACAGCAGAGGAGAAACTCTGTGTCTTGAGTTCACGGATGCTGACCAACCTGGTCTCAGGAGGCTATGAAGAGACCAGTTTTCAATGAAAGCCAAGTCAGTTTTGGAGACCCAGGTAAAGACCATTCCTTCCCTTTCCCACAAGAGACTGAGTAATGAATCTGAGTACAAACTTTAAACTTTGGTTTTGACTCAAAGGGAACAAGAACAGTCCAGGAAGCTAAGCAGGAAAAACTAGAGGGATCAAAGGCTAGTCGCCAGGAACTGCCTTGCTCTGTTTTTTTCCTAGACTTTTCTCTGCAGGAGAATAGTGAGTGCCTTCTAGATGACCAAGAATGTCCTGGGCTGATCCAACCAGTTGCAGCCCAGGTGAGGATGAAGGACAAGCTCTGCTAGAAGAACAGGCCTATATCCCTCAAACCAGTCAATTACCAGGCCTGTACGGAGGATGCTCCCCAATGGAGAGCACAATACAGTGAGCCAATGCTGGGCAAAATGGATCAAGCACCTAGAAGCTGACAGCTGCTGGCCCCTCCCCGCCAGCCCAGAGGCTCCATACCGGGGTGTAATATTCCATGATGGGGTAGTGAAGTTTGTTGCCCTTGCTGGCCCTGCCCGTCAGGAAGCAGGTCTGGCAGATGTCCACGTTAAACTGTTTCAGACTCCGATACCTTGGGGAAAGGAGAGGTGGTGGGAAAGAGGATACAGTGTACTCTAGTGACCTTCCCCTCCCCCAAACATCCAAATTCACACCCACATTAGAAGAGGGTGAAGCATGGAACTATAACCTCCTATACCTGGAGCATTTAACCTCCTACACAGAGCAGTGGCGGAGTCCTCACTAGTTGACTAGTCTTACTCCAGAGACCATAAATCTCCATGAAATCACATGCTCAGAGTTATAGAAAGTTTGGGAAATAGCATTGTCTCACCATCTTTTTCAAAGGGAGGGTGGTATAAACAACAAGGTCCCACTGTATACAGAGAACTAAATTCAATATCCTATGTTAAACCATAATGTGAAAGAATATTTAAAAATAATGTGTATATATACATATATACATATATGTGTATATATACATTCTGAATATATATATAATGTGTCCAAGTCACTTTGCTGTACAGCAAAAATTAATACAATGTTGTAAATCAACTATACTTTAATTAAAAATATACAAAAGGGAGGGTGGGACAGGGGTAAAGAGCTCATTATATCAAATGGCCTTCTAAACAAGGGTGGCCTGAAAGGGTACAGTTTCACAGGTATGGCCAGCTTCCTTGGAGAAGGTACACCTTCATTATGAAGACAACAGATTCTATCACCTGTGGGCATGTTGACTAAAAGCTATTCCTCAAAGTTATTTATAATAACTCTATTATGACTGAATACAGACTAGCCATTCAGATCCAATTCCAAAGCCTCCCTGGGCTGCCCAGACCTAGCGTGGCATGGTGAAGCACCTAGACTTAGAGCAGCCAGAGGCCTGGCGTCTTGTTCTAGAGCTACCCCAGCCAGCAGCGTAAACTCCGCCTCTGTGCCTCATTTGCTTACAGAAAGCAGATTACTTGTCAAAAGAGTATGTGCTAGAGCTTTAAAAGGTTTTTATTGTTTAGTCAAGAAGTCGTGTCCAACTCTTTTGTGACCCCATGCACTATAGCCCTCCTGTTCTCCTTAGGCTTCTCTGTTCGTGGGGTTTCCCAGGCAAGAATACTGGAGTGGGTTGCCATTTCCTTCTCCAGGGAATCTTTCTGACCCAGGGATCGAACCCACATCTCCTGCATTTGGTAGGCATATCTTTACTGCTGAGCCTCTAGGGATAAAAACAAGCATTTTATGATGAAAGCCAAATTCAGGACAGTAGTTATCTTTGTGGGAGTAGGAGGGAAATTTCATCAAGGAAACTTCAAATACATTGTTTTTCATATTATATAAAATATGTTTATAATATATAAATTAGTAGACATAAATATATAAATGTATAACATGTATAAAAAATATTGTAAAATCTTGTTTATTTCTTCAGCTTGGTGATGGGTGCCCACAATGGGGTACTGGAGCCAGCTCATAGCAGCTCATGGGAGCCAGTTGTTAACATTTCAGGAATTTTCCAAGTCAGTTGTTAACTATAGCTATTATTTAAAAATTAAGTCATATAAACTCACAGTTAAGCAAAGAGTATTAAAAACTAAGGTAATAAATACTCAAGTTTAACACTTCCTATTTCGTTATTATTTATGCTCTGGAGGTTGTCTACATCTATGGTACCCTGTGGTGGAAATACTATAAATGGGGTACACGTATGCATTTCTTCCTGACCTCTTATGGGTAGCCTGACTTTGGCCACGGTGGGAGTATCTATATCATGGAAATTAGCCAATGCTCTATCAGGTTTCTCTTCTGCTTTCTGGAGAGTAGGCTGTGAACCATTTGCCAGCACACCTTTTGGTACATAGGTGTTCTCATAGGTCAGGATGCTGGGGCTTTTGGGTTCTACTTAATGCTCCCTGGGAAACAAAGAACAAATTACTTTCTTTTCTGGGCTGTTGTCCCACTCCACCCCCACTTTGCTTATCTATACATTTTTCTAGGTCTCAATACTTCATAATATAACTGAAAAAAATATTCCATCTTTTTTCTTTTTCAAAAATTAAATAGAATGCAATAGAAAGAATTACAACCATATACAACAACATATATATATATATATATATATATATATATATATACACACACACACACAATGGATTAGTTGTAATTATATAACTACATAATGTGTCGTTTTGCAATATATGATTTATATGTGCCATTGCCTATTTTTATTAGTATCACTCCAGCAGGTATTGTTTTCCCTACCTGAAGCCCTTGATGGGGCACTGCCTACAGATAGAGCACTTGGTCTGATGCTTTACTTGTTCAGCAATGGTGACCCGATGCAGAACAGCCAGCCACACCATGGACTGGGGCTCCAAGTTGACCCATTCCAGGAACTGTGAAGCTTCAATGACTGGCTTCCCAGTGCTCTAGGGGAACAAGAAGCCCGATGGCGGTGTGTGAGGCCCAAAGCGTCTTGAGCCTAGAGTGGCAGCCCTCGTGGGGAGAAGAGAAACAGCAGGGCCTGGGTTTGCCTGTTCTTTAGAGGTGTCCACCTTCTACCTTGTCCTAGTGGACCTAGTGCCCTTCCCACAGGACTCTGATCCTAAAAGCCCAGAGAACCCTCTGTCCTGTTGTTCCAGCCCAACAAACTCCCTTCCATCTGAGCACTATAGCACAGGCAAGTCTACTCAGTACTCTGTAATAACCTGTATGGGTAAAGAATCTGAAAAAGAATGTGTATTTGTATATGTTTAACTGAATCATTTTACTGTACACTTGAAACTAACAAAACATTGTAAAGCAACTATATGCCAATAAAACTTGAAACAAATATCTGAAGCAAAGCAAAACAAGAACAGAAGCCCAGCTTTGAGTCCTCCCTCCCTTCTTCCCAATCTTTGTCTCATCATCCCTCCTTCCCTCCCTCCCTAGCTCCATACTCACAAAACGGAAGCAACTACGGACACTGGGCTCCACGTTGCTGCCACCAAAGGCTGCCACTTCCCCCAGCTGACGGGGCACCTGAATGGCCTCATGAAGCAGGACACTGAGATGGCGTTGGTCACACTGGCTGCCGGAGTTGGCCACTTGGCTGAAGAGGTCTGCTGGCCCCGCCATTAGTCAGGCGAAGCCCACAACAGAAATGGCCAGGGAACAGTGTGAAGAGAAAGAGGAGAAAAAGAAGAGAGGGTAAGAGTGCACTGACTTAGCTAATGACTTTTGAAACTGGAATACCTAAAGGTCCCTGATCTTCTAGAAGCCCTCTAAGAACATTCTAATGCTCTCCCTCTTTGTGTCTGTCTCACTTTTTTTCTCTCTGAACACAGAGAGGAGGGAAGGGGTGAAGAGAGAGTCAGCTGTGCGTGAGAGCAGTGCCAGACACAAACATACTGCTGGGAAAACAGAGTCACAGGAAGCAAGATCAAGGGGTTGAGGGTTCAAAGGTACCTGAATATGAATCAAGGTCGGTCTGCCCTATCCCCTCCTGTTCGTGTAGCCCATGTAGTTTTATACTGCAGGAATCTCTCAATTATCCACACAAATGAAAAGAAACACTGTAGAGATACTCTATAAAGAGGACATAATTCAACCCATTTGGTCATCTAAGAATTCACTCTAAATGACTGTGGAACAGCCTATGGGACTTATATTTGAACATTGCCCTTGTGGGAACTTCCTATTCCAACCCAATTGTAAAAACCTCCTCCAGAGTTTCTTGTCTCTCTGCTTCATGCCTCACCTAAGGCCCAGAAAACAAACAAAACTAGAAGGCAGAGGGCCTGGGGTTTAGTTCTTGACCCATTAGTAACTAGCTTGGGAAACCCTGGGTAGGTCATGACTCTCTCTATGCTGAAGTTTCCTTACTTATAAATGAAGACCACATCATCACTGTCCATCCCATCTGAAGGGAATGTTGGGAGAAATAAATCACACCATAGCTGTGAATGTACTTTGAAAAGTCTTCTTCCCTGTAAAGCTTTCCTAGATTGCTGTCCTCACTCTTCTGTGATCTCATAGAGCACATATCCTTTCCCATTCGGGTCATTCTAATCAGCACTCTAAGAAGTACTTTCTCTGTACTTCTGTCTCCTCACCTGGACTATATGCCACTGAGACAGGGGCCACATCTAACTGGATCTTGCACTCACCACATTTAGCACAGCGGCCAGTGAACATTAAATCACTGAAAGTAATGATGCTGCTGCAGAAAAATGCAAAACACTGTACAAATGATGGAGGATGGAAGGGAAAACAAAGCTATTGTACACCAGAGAGGTTTAAACTTACAGAATTACATGCTGTCCACCCCCAGATAATGGGATTATTGCATACTGCCCATGATATCCCATGGAAAGTTTCCAGCAGAACTTGTGACATAGCTTGAGCATCAGATTGGGAGAGGGCTAAGCCTGATGGTCCATCAGGATATGGAACTAGAAGGTCCAGGACCTGGGTATCCGAGGATCCCAACTCAGATCCCCATCAAGTAAGTACACCAGATCAGAAGGAAGCAATGTCCTTGGAGGGACAGTGGGAATGATAAGGGGCCTTAGACCCATCTTGGTCTTTGGCTGTTGCAGATTCTTTGCAATAGTCTGCACCAGGAAGCATTACAATGTAGCCTGAGTAGCCCTGTGCTGAGTCATAAGCCTGGACCTCTGCTTATCTTGCACCTTTCTTTCTCCCACCACAACCCTCCCTCCATCCAACTCCTCTTCTGGACTTTGGAGTTGTACTCACACTGCAGTTTTTCCTTCACTTCCGTGCCACACAGGCAGGCAATGCCAGTCTTAAAGGATAGTGCCCGCATTTTCCACTGCGACCGCTAGGTTTAAAAGAAGAGACTGAGAACTTGAATATCTTGGCAGTCATTTCCCTCACTGGCTGGACCCCAGCAGGGCTTGGTGCCACCCATACCCCAAGCTGAGCTGAGTCCAGATCCACCAAGGAAGCAAACCCTTCCCACTGTGTCCACTCCAGATATCTCACTGGAACTTTATCCTGGAGGCCGCCAGGGCAGCAAGCCCTTACCTATCAAAAACATTGAGGAGCCAGTTGAGACTCATGTCCACACAGAGCGGCACATTGACCAGGATGCCTCTTTCCTCCTCCAGCCGTTCATATAAGGCAGTCAGGCAGTGAATGACCTCCACCACATCCATCACATGCTCACTGGCCTGCAGATCATGCTCCTTGAAGATCTCCAGGGCTGTGGTTAAAGTTACCAGGTCCACTGGGGAGGAAAGGAGAGAAAGAGAAAGTAAAGCCAAAAGTAGAAGCCCAGGGACTAGACAGGGAGATACAGACACCAGCATCACCAAATCTGACTCTATCTTCAGACTAACCATTGTAAGTATGAAATACGCTTGCCTTTTACCAAGACACACAATCCAAGTAGGGAGAAAGCAGCAGAAGACCCCTAAATTAACTCCAAATGTTTCTATACCCAAATGATCCTTGACATCAGTTTCAAGAAGATGGTGGGATTTGGGTAACTCCCAGGGATCAAATACCATACCATTTTTTTCAGTTTCTCTGTCCTTACATGCATTTCAACTGCAAATAGGTGGGTCCATGAACCTTGTTCTAAAAAACCTAGACACTGGTTATGAAGGCTCGTGTATGGCTGTGTGAATGTGATATACCTTAGGAGGATTTTTTAATTACCCCAAATGCTGGTATCAGCCTAGCCAGATACGCTTTGTCCAGGAAGATTGGATGGACAGTGTCTCAGAAAGGAGACAGAAGGCGCATTATATCTGCAGCCATCTTGTCCCCTAACCAATGGCATTTGTTTCAACCATTCTGCTGCTACATCCAATAACCCCAAGATGGTGAAAGAATACAAGCCTTCAGTGGCTCCAAACCATTTGTTGGATAATTTTTGCCATAAAACACTAGATTGATTGTCTGTGTTGGGCAGGGAAGAAGGGACAAGGAAGAGGAGAGCTGTGGGTTAATTTGGAAATGAGTCTGGAGGTTAGAGAAAATAGAAGGGCCCTGGAAAGATCAGGTGTCCACAGCCAGCATATGCCAGGCTTTGGAGAGTCCCCACAAAGCTGACCAACAACCTTGGCCAAGGTGGGATGGGAGTGGGAAACAGCCAATGGATGAGGAAGGATGAAGGCCATAAGGGAAGTGTGAGGGGAGACTTACAGCGCAGTGCCTTCTGGACTCTGCGCAGCTTCATGGCAGTGCGGTAAGCCGAGAACTTAATGTTGTTCAAATCCGCTGCAAAGAATGGAAAGAGATCCACTCAGATCAGGGAAATGCAAATTAAGACCACAACAATATATCACGTTACACCTATCAGATTGACAAAAAATAAAAGTCTGACAGTAGCAAGTGTCAGCAAAGATGTGGATGAATGAGAATTGCTAGTGGAAGTGTAAACTGACACAATCATATTGGAAAACAACTTGGTATTACCTAGTAAAACTGAACATTCATATATCCTACAACCCAGCTAGCTGTATATATATTCCAGAGCCGTGAGTTTCATATTTTTTTTTACCAAGCAACACTGTTTTTGTTAGCTCCAAAGTAGAAATGACCCAAATGTCCATTAACAGTAGGATGGATGAGGAAACTGGTATACACAATGGAACACTCTATGGCAGTAAAAATGAATGAACTATAGTCACGTGCATCAACGTGGGTAAAATCTACAACATAATAGTGAGTCTCTCTTAGCAGTGAAAGATAAGGCCATGAGAGTCACATTCATCATATTCTTATTATAGAGAGTCACATTCATATTATAGCCTTGATAATGTCTTTCAAAGCAGATATAGCATATATCTATAAGCATAATTCCTTGATGTGATGATAACGTTGCTCAGGGGGAGAATAGAGCTTCCTGTTGAGGGAGGTGCAGAGAGGAAAGGAAGGAAGCCCCTGGAAAAGGACAAGGACTCACTTCCACCCTCATCTGCTTGTTGGATGGGATTCCCTTGTGTTCTTTCTTTTTAGTTTTATTGAGACAACATTGGCTTATATCATTACATAGGTTTCATGTACACAATATTTTATTTCCACCTGTCACCATTCAGTCAATCCCTTAACTATTTTGCCTTTCCCCTACCCCTTCTTTTCGGGTAACCACTACTCTGTTTTTTGGTATCTATGTATTTGTTTGGTTTGTTCATTTATTTTCTTTTTATATTCACATATGAATGGAATAATATGGTATTTGTCTTTCTCTATCTGATTTATATCACTCAGCATAATATCCTGAAAGTCTATCCATGTTGTCACAAGTGGTAAGATTTCATCCATTTTTATGATTGTGTTTTACCATGTGTATGTGTGTGTGCATACATGTGTGGGTGTATGTATGATCCAGCTATCCCCACTCCTGGGTATTTACTCAAAGAATATAAAAACACTAATTCAAAAGATATATCTACTCCTATATTCATCACAGCACTATTTACAATAGCCAAGACATGAAAACAACCTGTCTATGAGCAGATGAATGAATAAAGAGGATATGGTATACGTACCCACAATGGAATACTATTCCCCTGTATTCTTATAGGACAAAGGCAACTGTATAGATCTCCACCCTGTACAGGAACCTTGAATTCTTACCTAGAGTTTGGTATAACTCGGTCATCTTGGGATGGTCCCAGCATGTGGTTTGAGCCTGGTGGCTATAAATAAAAGCATCAATAGCACCAGAGCCCATATCACTCCCCACCCCACAGACAAACATGCACACACCCGTCAGTGATAGGTTGGATACAAGGAGCAGCAGGACCTGAGGGTGAACCCTGAAGATTCCAAAGCACAAGGGTTCACCTTTACTCAGGTAGAATATTGAGCTCTTGAAATGAGTAAGAAAAAAACTGGATTGGATGGAGGAATCCCAACAGATAGGGGTGAAAGGGATAGGTAGAAAAAAAGACAGGGGAGGGAGAGGGTGGGCAGGTGATTGACCTGTTTCCGATTCAGATGGTCACTCACTTGATGTAGTAGGGAACTTTATTGGGTGAAATTGCTCTTTCCCAGGGAACCTGAACAGAGGCTGGTGAGGGAGAAGAGAAAGAAGCTGGCAACTAATATTCTTCAGGCCCCTGATTACTCCCCTGTACTATCCTCCCAAAGAAATAGCTAAGTCCAAAAGGGGATGCCCGAGTCTCACTGCAGGTTTTAACAGGACTTGAGCATGGGGCAAACACTTCTAATGAAGACATTTCACTCCCTGATGTTACGGTGAGGGACGGAGAAGAGATTGTCACTGATACCCTCATGTGCCAAAGACACAACAAGGGCATGAACAGGTGGCCTTGGCCACCCTAACAATCTTCCCCCTGAGCAGGCTGTCATTTTGTCCATTCAACTGCAAGCAGCTGCTGTGCAACTGTGGATATGAAGTGACCCTACTTTCCTCATGAGACTCAAAGCCCTTCCCCAGAAGGCCCAGCTTCTCAGTCCTGTGAGACAATGGGGAACAGGACTGCCTACTCATCTATGGTAAGAAACTCTGGAAAATGATGCTTCTCATCATTTTTAACTTCCAGATGTTCCAGGAGAGGCTCAGTCATCTGATCAGTCTCTTCCTTGCAGTTTCCCTGGGTACAAGAGCTTTCTGCAGGTGTAGCTGCATGCCAGTCATTATATTGAAATAGTTTGAATTGCCATTAACATTTATTGAGTTCCTACTATGTGCCAGATACTCTACTGAATGCTCTGTGTGCATATCTAATTTTCATTTCTAGTTACATTTCCACCATCTCCACTCTGATTGGGTCACCATCGTCCCTCATTTAGATTATCACAATATGTACCCTAACAGATCTCCCTCCTCCTATTTTTGCCCCCCAACATTCTGTTGAAACAGAAGTTGGATCATGTCATCCCTCTGCTCAAACCCCTGCAAGGGTTCTTCATTCTACTCAGAATAAAATCCTAGTTCTTACCATAGCCCTCCAGGCCCTCCATGCTTTGGCTTCCTGCTCGCATTCTGATCTCTTGCTCTCTCTCCTCTTCACTCACTTCTATAGTGGTCTCCTTGCTGTTTCTCAGGCATGCCCCTGCCTTACGGTCCTGGAAGCTATTGTTTCCTCTGCCCAGTCTGCTCTTCCCTCAGATATCTACATGGCTTATTCCCTCACCTCTTTGAGGTTTCTGCTCAGTTGCCACGATTTCAGTGACAACATTCCCAACCACCCTATTCAAAATTGCAATGCCTCCTCCATTATGTCCAGTACTCCGTAACCCATAACTTCCCTGCTTTACTTTTTTCTGGAACACTTGTCACCAATTGACATTTTACACACACACACTTATTTGTTTATGGTTTGGCTTCTTCTAGCAGAATGTAAGCTCTCCAAGTTCAAGAATTTCTGTTTTTTTCACTGATGTAGCCCCAGTGCCTAGAATGGTACCTGGCCCACAGCAGGCCATCAATAAATATTTCTGGAACAATAAAGTCATTTAATTCCCATAACTCTATGAGCTAGGTATCATATTTCTCCCTCTTTTTAATATATGGGGAAATTGAGGTTCAGAAAGATTAAGCTATTTTTTTCAAGCTCGCATACCTATGAAGTTGAGGAGCTCTGACTCAGATCCAGGTCTCTCTGACTCAAGAGCCTGTCCTTTTAACCACTATCCTACACTGCTTTATTCTACTGCTTCTTAGATGCCAAGGTACACTGGGCTCCCACCAGGCCCCCAACAGACAACAGTAGACTCTCTTGGAAAGTGTCTGAGGTTCTACAAAGTGAAGTACAGCTTGTCTCACATACAGGAGAGGAAGTGTTGTGACCCAGGCCCAAAGTCCCGGTGAGCATCCTGAAGCTGCTTAAGCCTCTCGCCAACTGACACCTATGGAAAGAATATGCAGGAAGTCAGTGGCCTCATTCCACATATCCAGGGTGGGATTTCCAGGTGCCTCTGGCCATCTTTGTGAATTCCCTCCAAGGCTGCCTCTTCTCCAGTTCCAGATCCTCCCACCAGTCACCCAAATCTTAGTTCTCCTATGTCACTCCTAGAGGTCAGAGAAGAGCATCTCTAACTCCAGGCCACAGTCACTCTTCATCTGCCCCTGTCTACTCTGAGTGCTCAAATGCAGACAGGCCCCTCTCAGACTATTTTAATTAATTCCTGCAGAGGTTGACAAGCTTGTTTCCTGTCCCCAAATTCTATACAACTCTTTCCCCACATAGATTCCCATTTCAATGCCCCTTTACTTTCTGAAGGCCTGGAGAAGTTCCCCCCATCACCAAGCCTAGTTATACTGAATCTTTCTCCCATAGCTCACTTTAGGCTTCTCCTTTACCTGTAGCTGTTTCCACCGGATGTTGATTTGCTCCAAAGCCCGGGAGTTCTCCATTGACAAGTGCACATCAGAAATGGCCAGTTGATGGGCCAGATCATTTACTAACTTCACTCCATCTTTCATGGGGGAGAATTCTTCCTTGAATAGCTATGGAACCAGGATCCAAGTCCCACAACAGGTAGGTAAGAGGAACCATTAGTCATTCACACCAACTCCTTCCTCTTTACCCAGAGATTTTGTTTTAGTAGCGCAGCTTCCATGCTTGCATATTAGGGCAACCAGACTAAGATGTGTGTGTATAGGGGGTGGGGGTGGGCATTGTCCTTACTTCCTTTTCTTCTCTCCAGAAAACACCAGGGAAAGAGAAGACAGTAGGGCAGAGGAGATCTCAGCTAAGTGTGTTATTCATTCAGTCATGTCTGACTCTTTGTGACTCCAAGGACTGCAACCCACCAGCTCCTCTGTCCATGTGATTCTTCAGGCAAGGATACTGGAGTTGGTTGCCATGCCCTTCTCCAAGGGATCTTCCCAACCCAGAGATCAAACCCAGGTCTACTGCATTGCAGGGGGATTCTTTACCATCTGAGTCAGCAGGGAAGCCCTTCCCCAACCAGAGAAGCCCTCAGCTAAACCAGCCCCCAAATCCAGCAGAGAAACTGGGAGAGACTCTGTTGAAGTCCAGGCCAACAATGGAGCCTCAGCATCAGGAACACTGTCAGGGTCTGGGTGGAGTATCTGGTCTCTGGGCAGCCAGGGGAGAGGGCCTGCATACCTTAAGAGCCTGGATATGCTCGGGAAGTGAATCAATGAAGAGATCCCCGATGGGCTCCCAAGTGGCTCGGACTCCCTCTGCCTGGGTCAGAGATGCATTTAATTCCTCCATTGCCCCCTGGATCTCCAACAGCTGCTCCAGAGTGCGCTCAATGTGGCGGTGCTGGTCCATGCAGCGGGCTGTCAACTTCTCCCAGAGTTCACTGGCCACTGTTGCCTGCTTCCACACAAAGCGGCTAAGATTCTGGATCCGCTGTCTAGGAGAGGTGTCTGCAAGGGCAGTCATGAAGTCAGGTCAGGCCAGCCAGGCAAGGGTATCCCACAGAAAGACAAAAACAGCCTTTTGTAAACAGGTGTGTGCTGTGTGTGTGTTTTCATACACACACAAATACATATTTTTTATGGCTGAGCTCCTTTTATAAATGCAGCTTTTTTAAAAATTTAAACTTTAATTTTGAGTTCATAGTAGATTCATATGCAATTGTGAGAAATAATAGAGATCTCATGTAACCTTTAGATAGTTTCCCCAAATAGTAACATCTTGTAAAATTATAGTATAACAATCATGATATTGACATTGACACAATCCAGAAATTTTTTTTCCGAATTCTCCAATTTTGCTTTTACTCATTTGTGAATGTGTGTGTGTTTTGTTCTATGTGATTTTATCACATGTGTAGGCTCATGGATCCACCACCACAGTCAAGAGACCATATTGGTGTTTTCCACCTATGGTATCATGAGGATTTCCTCATATTCTTAAGAAATGGGCAAGGTAAAGAGTGAGTAAAATATTTAAGAGGCACAGTAAGGCCAATCATCCAGAGTTCTATTCACATGACCTTGGAATGTGATTTTGCATTAGTGTCTATTGTGTGTGTGTGCTAAGTTGCCTCAGTCACCTCCAACTCTTTGTGACCCCATGGACTGTTGCCCATCAGGCTCCTCTGTCCATAGGATTCTCCAGGCAAGAATATTGGAGTGGGTTGCCATTTCTTCCTCCAGGGGATCTTCCCAACCCAGGGATCGAACTCACATATTTTACATCTCCTACATTGGCAGGTGAGTTCTTCACCACTAGCGCCATGTGGGAAGCCCAGTGTCTGTTGTCCAGTTCCTTCCAAAGAAGGGAGTCATTTTATGAAGGTCTAGCAGAGGAGAGGTTAGTATAACCTTCCCAGCCTTTCCAACTAGGCTCCTAAATTGTAATTTTCCTTCTCTTCCCTCAGACCTCCCCTCAAAAGTAGCTTTAGAGCCCCTAAACTCCAGGCTAATTCGAATTGCCTTGCTCTCTTGAGCTTGTTCTATCTGAGGCCCATTGGGTGGTAAATTGAGTACTGGTTAGTACTCAGTAGGAGGGGCTCAAGGTAAACTGAGAGGGTCAACAGCATTGACAAAGGGCTCCATTAGTGAAGGGTCCTGTCAGGTCACTCATAGCCAGTCTCAGAGTGTCAAAGCTTCTTTCTGAAGAAGAAGGCTTGCTGGGCCATCACTTGGAGCTAAACACCATGGATCCCACCCTGATGCCTTATTTAAACTTAGACCTACAGTGACCCACTCCATCAGAGAATTAGAACCAAAAATCATCAGGGTCAGAATTAAAGAGCCACAATCAGTTTTCTTCTCAAGTACCATCACCTAATTTTTAAAGATTTTTTGAAAGGATTTTTATTTGCTAGTTGATTGGAGCAGTGTCACATGCCTCTCTATACTGGAATAAAGCAGTACATTTTAAAAGAACACACTACTACTTTTATTTACTGAGTTTGTTTAATGCATTTGAGTCTTTTTATTTCTTTTTCATGCCTTCTTAGATGGCCACACATAATGCTCCAGAGAGCCACATACAGCTTTGGGCCAAACGCTTGTCTCCCCTGCTCCAGGGTCTTCTCTTTGCTTTTCTTAGAGTATGAATCTTGTTCCTTCCCAATTTTGGACTCCTAGGAATAAATTTGGGCTTCCCCTGTAGTGCAGTGGGTAAAGAATTTGCCTGCAGTGCAGGAGACCTGGGGTTCAATCCCTGGGTTGGGAAGATCCCCTGGAGAAGGAAATGGCAACCCACTCCAGTATTCTTGCCTGGAAAATCTCATGGACAGAGGAACCTGGTGGACTGCAGTCCATGGGGTTGCAAAGAGTCGGGCACGACTGAGCGACTAACACACACAGGAATAAATTAGGCAATGGCAACCCACTCCAGTACTCTTGCCTGGAAAATCCCATGGGCAGAGGAGCCTGGTAAGCTGCAGTCCATGGGGGTGCTAAGAGTCGGACATTACTGAGCAACTTCACTTTCACTTTTCACTTTCATGCACTGGAGAAGGAAATGGCAGCCCACTCCAGTGTTCTTGCCTGGAGAATCCCAGGGACAGGGCCGCCTGGTGGGAGCCAGAATCGGACATGACTGAAGCGATATAGCAGCAGCAGCAGCAGGAATAAATTATCCTCCTAGGTAACAGCTGAGAAAATGAGTTTGAGATGGACATAAAGGTGTTTAATGGTTCATAGCTCAAGAAGAAGATGAAAGAGAGGAAGACCACCCACCTTTGCTCTCAGAACGAGGCTCCTCTAATTCATCAAATGGGTGCTGGGACAGGAAGGCCTGAGCTGACTCCAGCACAGAGTAAATATAGGGGCCTCGAGACTTGACATCTTCCATAAAGGCCTGTGAAGTTTAGCAACATGGTCAATGGGGAAGGAAAGTCTTTCAGTTGCTTTGAATTCCATCCTGCAATTGACAATCTGTCTTTTCCTCAGTGCAATTTGATATCCTGTACATTTGGGCTACTCAGACTAAAAGAGGAGCAGTCTTCTCTATAGGCAAAAGAATAACTTTGATACTGGAAGGTCTATTTACTCTGGAATGGATCTCTCTATGCCACAAGGTAGAGAGAAATATGGGGACTTGGAGCTAGGAATCTTGGTTCTTTGGAAGACTCAGAAAGTCCTCTGAAAGGGGCTTTAAGAAATTAAAACCATGATGGGCTAGATTTATATGAAAAGTTTAATTAAATTTTTGTTGAAATATATGTGAGTATGCAAATCAAGTGTACTTTTCATCACAGCTTGATGAATTTTCATAAAGTGATTCCATATCTGTAACCAGTACTGAGAAGAAGAAACAGAACTCCACCAGCATCCCAGAAGGCCCTGTCATGACCTCTTTCAGCCACTCTCTCCTCCTCCCCTCCCCCAAGGCACCAACTATCCTGACTTGTGCCACCGCTGAGTAGTTTTGCCAATTTTTAAACCTTATATACATGGAACCACACTGTATGTACTCTTTTGTATTTGACTCTTTTTTTCACTCAACATATTGTCTTTAAAATTCAGCCATACTGTGGCACACATTTATAGTTTGTTTATTTTCCTGCTGTATTGTATTCATCTTTTAAACTGTGCTATAATTGACCTATAACACTGTGTAAATTTAACAAAATGTACTGATTTGATTTAGCACAATATACTGATTTGATACATTTGTATAATATGATTGCCTTTGTAGTGTGAGCTAACACCTCTGTCATATGACATCACATAATGATCATTTCTTCCAGTGCATCTGTGTTCATTTTAAGAAACATTTGTTGATATTTTCTGATTATAGAGGAAAGAAGAAAGATAGGTCACAGAAATCTTAGAAACTTCAGAAAAGGATGAAAAAAACAAAATTAAAAAGAACTAATTTCATCACCTGGAGTTTTCCATTGTGAAGATTTTGATAGAGTTCCTGCTTATGTGTGTATACACACATACACATCTATACAATCTATATTGATTTTTATACAATTGACAGCTACCTATAAAACAGTTTTGTATCTTGTGTTTTTTTCACTGAATATTATTTTATGTTCATTTCCCATGTCCTTGTTAAAAATCAGGGAAGCATTTTAAGGGGAGGCCAATATTGGATGCGATGTATAGAGGGGGGAGATTTGACTTATTCTCTGGAGTGCCATCCACACACCAGTAGGACTGCATAGAGCTTCCATTGATTTTAAGCAGCTAAGCAGAGACTGAGCATCTGTCTGTCAGGGCGTTGCAGAAGACATCCGTTCCCACCCGAGAGACTACACACCACAGCCTCTGTAACTCTAACCTACCGCGTGTGTCTCCTTTTCCTGCTGCACCAGGACCACATCCCCTTGTAGGGGCAGCTGAGCTGACAATTCCTCATCCTTTTGGCTGAGCCAGTCAATTATCTCTTGGAGAGGGAGCTGAAGCTTTCCACTGTGGTCTGAGAAGGCCTCTAGCCGGGCACTGCACACAATGGTAAGAGCAGTGATTTTCAGTCCTCTTGTTAAGTGGCAAAACATTTTTCCCCAGCAGATATGTAAGTGGAATCTTACTATATAAACAGATGAAAGAGGTGCTGCTCTGGTTGAAGTGGGGAGAAAGCCCAGAACCCGGCCTCTGACCCACCCACAGAGCCTCCCAAGACACCTCCCCACAGAGTACGGTACCAAAACATTTGGTGGACTTCAGTTCATTCAGCTGTGCACCCAGAATCAGGCTGTGAAAGGCAGTGAAATAAGCAAGGGCGTTAGTGGAGACAGCTGTCGTGTTGCCCTCTTGTCCTGGAGGAACTCAAGTCATGCCAAACTGTTCATCCTCAGAGGCTTCTCAGAGGCTGCCTTTTGACCGGGAGCAATGCAGTGGGTGGAAAGGGTGTGCCAGGTGGCTGAGTGTGGGCACGCATGTGTGTGAGGTTGCATACAAATACAAGCAGTCCAGGGGTCCCAAAGCATGAGGGCAACATAGGCTAGAAGCTTGACATACAGAAGGAGGAAAACATGTGCAGCATAATCACCTCTGTCTGCCTTCCCCTCTACCCACAAATGATCTGTGAACTGAAGTCCAAGTGGTAGGAAACCAGAGGCCAGTCCAGGCTGTGTGCAGCCATTGAACCCATTCCCCTTAGATGACTAGTAACTGGTTATTCTGTCCCTACCTCTTTGACCAAGGCTTTTACATAAATTTTTGCTTCTACTAATTCTCAGAGCAACCTTGAGAGGTAGCCACTGGTGTTGACCAGAGAAGTTAAGTAATTTTCCCAAGGTCAGACAGTAAAGTCACTGCATTTGAACTCAGGGTTGTCTGATTTCAGAGCCTGCATTCCTTCAACTTCTGTACACTCCTCATCTCCACCAGAACCCACCAGAAGCCAGGAGTTTGGTCTTTGATGATAGAAAATAGAGAGGAAAAGTGTGTGTTTGGGGTGGGGTAGTGGAAGGGGAGTTATGGAGAAAGGTAGAGGAAAGAGAGACAACTAAGTTACTGATTTGCTCTTAGTTTAGGGAGGCATGAGTGGGGGATAAGCAGTGGATGAGAAGAGAGGGCTAACAACCACTACAATTATCCTGCAATTAAAATAAATAAATAAAAATTTTTAAAAGATGTGAAAAAGCAGATGAGAGCTACTAAGATAGAAGACAGTTATGAGAGGGAGGCAGGCAGTAATCAAACCCTCCATTTATACATCAGCACTTTTAAGTGCAGAAAGTGTTTTCATATCTCATCTGAGTCCTCATAACAACACTGGGAAATAGAACAAGCATTATTCCTTTACTCATTTTATTGTTGTTTTTTTAAAAAATCCAAACAAGTGGAAGCCAACTTTCAGGGATTACTGAAACCAATTTTCCAAGGTGACACAGCCTACTGAGGCTCGGGATGGGAGGGGAGTTTGGGGGAGAATGGATATATGTATATGTATGGCTGAGTCCCTTTGCTATTCACTTGAAACTACCACAGCATTGTTAATCGGCTATAACCCAATACAAAATGCTTTTGGTATTACAAAATAAATAAAAATAAAGGAAAAGACCAAGACTCAAATCCAAGTCTCCTGACTTCTGACCCAGGGTTCTTCCCCCAGCACCAGAGCATGAAAAGGAGAAAAAACAGAGGATGAAGCTGACAAGAAGGCTTAGAAGAGGGTGACGAGCAAGAGGAGCCCAACATCATCCCCACCAATGCCCCAAAGCCCCTGTTTCAAGGCTCCAGGCCTTACCGGAGATTGTGAGACTTCTTTTGATTTCATTCCAACACAGATTCATGGCTGGTGGTTCCAGGATTCTGGCGGCACCAACAGACCCGTTGAGTAGCTTTGGACTTAGGCTGGGTGCCCCAGCACCATCGTGAGGAGGTGCAGGGGTGGTGGCAGCAGCCCTAACCTGTACAGAAACACAGACACCTCTACAATCCCGGGGAGTGTGCCACACCCTGCTCTGTGCCAGGCCCAGTATGGGACAAGTGTGAACGGGGCGGGGAGAAGGGGCTGGCTCTAGGGTGTGTTTGAGTGGTTGAGAGAAAGACAGACTCTGGTTCTCTGGCAAGGTCCTCTCTTAGTGCTGCGCTGTGCTCAGTTATGCCCAACTCTTTGTGACCCCATGGACTGTAGCCCGCACACACAGGCTTAACACATGTGTTAAGCACTTTGAGTTGTCCTTTTAATGGGAAGATTGGTTTCCCAACTTGCCTGTGAGTCTTGTGTGGGAAAGATGTATAGTTTTGGGGAAGGAGAGACTAGAGGAAGATCAGCCACCAGCAGGGCTATTTTCTTTCCTTAGAAGGGGAGCAGGTAGACAGGCATGCACGCAGGTGGGTTTCCCCAGGCTGAGATTTCCTCTGCACACTCCCTGTCCTTCACTCCCTTCTGCTTCTGCCTGAGCATGTCTTGAACTGCGAGGGAGACAGCTAACTCCTGAAGGGCTATTTGACACACTTCTCATTCCTCCAAACCCCATAATACCCTACAGAGTGAGCAAGTGATGGGAGCCCCTTAGCTGTCGACTCTTGTCAGAGTTCTTTGGCGATCAGGACCCCAAATTCTGCCTTAGCCCTTTCTCAACCCACTGAAGATGAGAAGTGCTCTTTAGGACTCTCCCTGACTGTGGTGGGAAATATGAGTGGTGAACAGGGGAAGGGGGCACCAAGGCCCCCTTGGAAGTAGGACATCTACTAAAGATGGCTCGCTCTCTCTTTCTCTCTCTCTCTCTCTCTTGCTCTGAATTTGTGGGACAGCCCTTCAGCTTTCTTTCCTAGAAGGCTGGGTAAACTCTGGAACACTGAACTATGAGCCTACGGCTTACCTTGAATGCCATGGTTGCCAGTGTTTGGGCAATTTGAACAGTTCTAACCTAACACAAGTACTTCCAGGATCTCATCTGGGCAGTAGTGCTGGCAGAATTTGTAATAGTAACAGTGATAACCATAGGAGCCAGCAGTTAAACATAACCAACTTGTACTAAGAGAGGGCTTCTTTAGTACTAGTGCTAAACAATCCACCTCCCAGTGCAGGAGACAAAGGAGATGCAGGTTTGATCCCTGGGTTGGGAAGATCCAGGGACAACCCACTCCAACATTTTTTCCTGGAGAATCCTCACGGACAGAGGAGCCTGGCGGGCTGTAGTCCATGGGTTGAAAAGAGTTGGACATGACTGAGTGGCTCAGCACACATGAATCTACAGAATAAAAATATTCAAGATTTTTTTTAAAAACTCCCACAGCACACAGCAATACACAGGAGAAGTGGGAGAACAGCCAAGCTCCAGGGCACAGCTCTAGAGGCAGTTGCTCTGCATTCCCATGAGTGGACCCTACCTGTGCCGCCTGGGGACCCGCTTGCAGGATTGGGCAGCCCCATGATGCTCCTCCGAATGAACCCAGACCCAGCGCTTGGTGAGCCGCAGGCAGAGTCCAGACAGGCTCTGAGCAGCCTCCCTAAGGGAGGGCAAGCAGAGCTGAGCCAGGCCAGGAGGCGGGATCTGTCACCCTGTTTGTTTACTGACCCCCAGGAATCCAGAGGGGGCGGCTATGTCAGGATTGGGGACGGTGAATCAGGGCTTTGTCCCTGGGGAATTCCAGCTCGCTCCCAACTGGGCCCGCCACACCGGGGCCAGGAAGGGGCCTCCCAGGCTGGCAAGGATGGTGAGAGTGGGCTTGGGCATTCCATGGTGCTGAGGAGAGCTTCTGTTGATTTATGTTCCCTTTGCCTGAAAGACACAAAGAACTCACTCTGCCTCTAGTTCCCTCTCCCCTGCCCTGAGGTGGAGGAAAAGATCAGATCACTTTGGTGACAAACCTTTGGTAAGCAGTTTCACCAAGGCCTGGCAGGACAATGATCTTGAGGATCAGCCTTGTCCTTTAGCATGTAAGCGTCCTCAGAGACAGTGAGGGATGTATGCAAGGACAGAGCCATGGGATGGTGGGCAAGAGAAGACCGACCCAAGCCAGCAGTGAAAATGAGGGGGGCTCTGCCTTGCCTTTGGAAAGAGAGAACAGAGAGCCTTGTCCCCACAGACCTCCCTCTGCACTCTACAGCCAGGGGGAAACATGTGGTCTATGGGCATGCGCCCTGGACTTCCGCAGGGTGGGCCAGGGCGAGAGGGAACCCAGTAGCTCAGTACAGGGAGCCTCCTGTGCCCTGCCTCTGCTGTCCTGGGCTACTGGCCTCAGGGGCCCTTCTGGAGGTGGCCACTCCTTTTCCAGAAGACTTGCCTAGGGAAAGGTTAACATTCCCAAGCTGACTCCCCCACCCCCACCCCCCCGCCCCGCCCCAGCACTGAGGGAAAACACTTCATTTCGACCAAAAGGGTTCTGTTCCCATCCTCATTTATCTCCCACAGAGTCTTCTGTGGGGCTTTCCCACAGTTCCACATTGTTTCCATGCTGAGACCCACCTACAGGAATAGTTAGAGCAGCTGCCTGAGCCTTTCTTGGGGTCCAGGGTGGGGCCATGTGGGGTGGATGACAGAATGGCAGGGGACGGCAGGCAAAGAGCAGGGAGCGGCTCTAGCTCCGGGTGGCAGCTTGGTTTATGCTGGGGTAATTGGTTGGTCTCGAGCCATCCTCCCAGAGTTCCCTGGGCTGGGAATGCCCTACAGTTAGAAAGGGCCTCTTATGATCCAGCCACAACAGAAATTGTCATGGTTCTGACGGAAGCACCCGTGATGAACAGGGCTCCACCCATGTTAGCCTTTCAGTCCCTCCAGCCTTCTTAGTTGCCTAAGTGTGAAAAGTGTGAAAGTGTTAATCACTCAGTTGTGTCCGACTCTTTTGTGACCCCATGGATTGTAGTCCACCAGGCTCCTCTGTTCATGGAATTCTCCAGGCAAGAATACTGAAGTAGGTTGTCATTTTCTTCTCCAGGGGATCTTCCTGACCCAGGGATCAAACCCTGGTCTCCTACATTGAGGGCAGATTCTTTACCATCTGAACCACCAGGGAAACACTAGTTTCCTAAATGCCACCCCCCAATTTGGCTCCCTTCATAGACTCCCTCACCCTGTTCTCCCCTCGGAGATCCCCCTACGAATCACAGTCCTCTCTAGCAGAGCCAGGCCCTCAGGCAAATGATGACTAATCCTTGATTTCTTTCCCTATCAGTAGCCTTCTGCTTCTGTTTTTGTGACCAAGATGTTTGGTCTCCCTGCTCCCCCACAGGACTTTCTCCTCATCTCTTGAAATTTTAAGACAAAGTCAGAGCTGTAGAGAAAGAAGAGAAGAAACTCGACAGTAACCGAAGAGAGGGCTTGATCTCACCATTCTCTGTCATAAAATTAAGCCCTCATGTCCCACTGCCTAGGTAGTGAAGCTTGCAGAGAGTGGGCAACAAGCAGGAAAAGCCTTCTGGAAGGACCCACGGTTTTCAATCCCTCCACCGTCTGAAAGTCCCACTCTGGGGAAGGGGTAGATTTGCAGGGGGACTCTCAGCTGACACTGGCTTTGAGAACATTTTACAAGCAGTGACTTCTCTATGGTTAGATCTGTCAAAACAGCTTGGAAGGCCTGGATCTTATGACTGTCTGGACCTTCATTGTCTCTCATTCTCTGCCCACAAGGGCTCCTCAGTATATTCTCCATCCCTGCCACCTTGGTGTCTCTCTTCCTCCACCATATATATTCAGTGGCTGTTCACACCACCCATAGTGACTCAGCATCGCAGCCCATCTGCAAGATCCTAAGAAACATAGTACTTTCACACACTCCCATAGTCTCTGAACCCCAAGGCATTATGTGTACTAAGTTGCTTCAGTCATGTCTGACTTTTGCCGCCCCACGGACTGTAGCCCACCAGGCTCCTCTGTCCGTGGAATTCTCTAGGCAAGAATATTGGAGTGGGTAGCCATTTCTTTCTCCAGGAGATCTTCTCCACCGAGGGATTGAATCTGAGTCTGTTGTGTCTCCCTGCACTGGCAGGTGGGTTTTCTACTACTGAGCCACCTGGGAAGGTTAAGCATTATAGGGCAAGCCAAAATATGCTTATACATCTCCCTTTTCTAGTCAACTATCCCTTGGACTTCCCTCATTGCCAGAAAAGTGGGTTGCCTTCTGGGATTACTGCCTCTCACACACCCTCTGCCCATCTGGCACCACACACAGGCTGGCACACTCAGCCCCAACACTCCAATCACAGGGGAGGAGAGAGAGAGAGGACAGGCCAGTAAGAAGCTCAGGAGATCTTTAGTGGGGTTAACCCAGGAGCTGTGAGTAGGACCAGGGACTTGAGAGGAAGAGCCAATGGAGGGAGAGGAAATATTCTGCAGGTAGAGAATATGAGGAAACCACAGAGAAGTCAAGGCAATGGAAGGTCCTGCCTTGTCCCTAGGGCTATGCCCTGAAGGAGCACGCTCTTCCGGGACCTCCTCTGGAAGCTTAAATGAAACCAGCCACCTTAACCATTGTGGGCTCTTTGGCTTTTCCAGATCAACACTTTTCCTTTGCCCCGTAAAAGGCCTCATGAATGACAGGGATGGGCCAGAGGAGGCCTGGTTCTGTGCAAGTGGTTTCCTGTGTATGAAGACTACCCTTGAGCCTTAAGAAGCATGGATACCCACAAGAATACACACAGATCCTACGTCCATCCTCTCTCCACGGTTCTGTCTTTTGCTCTGAGCCTCTTACCTGAGGCTGGGGGCAGGTGCTTCGGAGGCTGCGGCTGTGATGGAAGTTGTTAGCTGCCCGCCACTTATGACATCGTGGGAGGGTGTAAGGGCATCCCTGCATGACCATAGGCTGCATCAGAACCGGGGTTCATGGGGGTGGGTGGGGACAGGCAGTACATCAGCTGTTGAGCAGAAGCACCTGGAAGAGTAACAAGGACAGATTTAGAGTCAAAATATAGAAAAGGCTTGTAAATGCAGCACTTAGTCAGGGTTGCCTTGAGCAGTTATGTCAATAAGTATTCAAAGCTTACTGACCTATCCAAGAGTTTTTCCCAGGCCATTAAGCACCATAAAAACTTGAGTTAATAATTGGTCAAGGAAGTATCTATTGTTTCTCTATTGTGCTTTGTGCTGGAGACAAAAGATGATACGCTGTCTGAGATCTCATTGCATGGGGATAAAGTGTGGGACATGGCGGGGGAGACAATTGTGTAAGCTGATTATTGTTTAGTCATTAAGTTATGTCTGGCTCTTTTGTGATCCCATGGACTGCAGAGTGTCAGGATCCTCTGTCCATGGGATTCTCCAGGCAAGAATACTAGAGTAGTTTACCATTTCCTTCTTCAGGGGATCTTCCTGACCCAGGGGTTGAATCTGTATCTCCTACATTGGCCAGCAAATTGTTTAGCCTTGAGCCACCAGGGAAGCCCATGTAAGCTGATAATGATAATAAAATACTTATGCAGCAGATGCTATAAATAAGGTTTCACCAGAAGGTTAGGGGAGCAAAGAATATGGAATAATTAACTCTATCTGAGCATATGCAGAGATTTCAGACAGATTGCAGTTGAGATGAGTCTTGAGGGGGTGAGTAGATATTTGCCTATGCAGAGAAGGGGAGAAAGGAAGTGCATTCCTAGGGAAAGGGAGCCACCTGTGCAAAGGTGGATGTCACCCAAAAAAGCACAGCATGCTCAGAGCACAGTAAGTTCAGTATGGCTGGAGTTTGGGAGATGAAAAGACATGGTGAGGAGTTCTCATGCAGAGAGAACAGACATGGGGGAAAATCAAGCCGTAAAGTGTTACTGCATTAATGGCAGAATTATTTATGGGATGGAGTGAAGGGATGGATGAAGTGAGCCCTACCTGGTCATGTCAGGAAGTCTCCTTAGAGGAAATATTCTTGAGGTGAGTCATGAAAGAGAAATTGGATTGTCATTAGACAGAGAAGATAAAACAAAAAGGAGCATTCCAAACAGCAGAAAATCAAATGTATGGTGCAGATCAGAGTACAGGTAGGTGCCTTGTCGGGGAGTACCAGATGAGGCTGTGGCCAGATTGGGTCATGGCTTGAATGATAAGCAGAGGATTCTAGGCTTTATCTTATAGATAATATGGAGGTACTGAAGATTTTCAGCAGGGGAGTGACACAACCAGATTTGCATTTTAGTAGGAGCCCTCTGTCTGCCTTGTGGAGTGAGTCTCCCAAAGGAAGAATCCATTTAGAAGCTGTCAAAACAGGCAGGCAGTTGCAGGGAGGAGGGAGCAGAGAACACGGCATTGAGATACATTGAAGAGGTAAAACAGTGGATTCGGTGATCACTTGGATATGAAGAGTGAGAGAGGTGAAGGAGTTAAAGGCTTATAATTTGGGAGCTGGATGAATAATGTTGCCAATAGCAGGAGGAGAAAACAGAAGAAGCAAATTTGGTGTGGTAGGGGAGTGAGGTCAGTGTTCTGTAATAAGCTATTCTTGAGACATGTTCAGCTTTTGAAGTCAACAGCTAAGACAAGAGTGAAAAAGTTAAATGTACCAAACCAACTGACAGTATGGTGAATGTACACATGTCTAATTAGGATGGGTGGCTAAGACAATGCTTGCAGGTGATATAAGCGGTATCTTTTAGTGCTGGACAAAGATGTGCAAACTTTGATCCAATGGCAAGAAGTGAACATCTTTTTAAAACTTTTAAATTGTTATTGGAGTATAGCTGATTAACAATATTGTGATAGTTTCAGATGGACAGTAGAGGGACTCAGCCACACATAGACATGTATCTATTCTCTCCCAAACTCCCCTCCCATCCAGGCTGCCACAGAACTTGGAGCAGAGTTCCCTGTTCTCCATAGTAGGTCCTTGTTGGTTATCCATTTTAAATATAGCAGTGTGTACATGTCCAAACTTCCAAACTATCCTTCCCCTATCCTTTTCCCTGGCAACTGTAAGTTTGTTCTTGAAGTCTGTGAATCTGTTTCTGTTTTGTAAATAAGTTCATTTGTATTATGTCCTTTTAGATCCTACATATAAGGGATGATTCCTGATACTGCTGATTAAATAGCCACCATTTTTAGTTTCTACTTCAGTGGTTCCCAACATAAGGGCCCCTTCTTAAAGATAAAAAAAAAATCTCACTTCACCCACTCACACCTACAAAGGAACTGTACTTTTAGTACTTACAGAGTGAGAAAAACACTTATACATTTAAAGATCTGTGGACTCCTTGAACTAAGTTACCCTTCCCTCCTCCTCATGGGTCCATGGTCCAAAAACTGGGGACTTTTACAGATCACACAAATGCAAGAACTTACGGTCTGAAGGACGTTTTATTGTGTTCAAAGTCCCTAGAGATCACACAGCTACATAATTCCTCATCCCTAAAGAGGTTACCCCAAAGAATAATTGAAAAGATGGCTCCTCTCTGATCCAACACCAATAGAAAAAGATTAATCACTAAGACTTCCCTGGTGGTCCAGTGGTTAAGAATCCATCTGCCAGTGCAGGGGACACGGGTTCGATCCTTGATCCAGGAAGATTCTGTGTGCCACGGAGCAACAAAGCCTGTGTGCCACAACTACTGAGACTGTGCTCTAGAGCCCACGGGCCACAATTACTGAGGCCCTGTGCTGCAACTACTGAGGCCTGAGCGCCCTAGAGCCCATGCTCCACAACAAGAGTAAGTTTGTGTGCTCAGCCACATCTGATTCTTTGTGGCCCCATGGACTATAGCCCACCAGGCCCCTCTGCCCATGGAATTTTCCAGGCAAGAGTAATGGAGTGAAGTGCCATTTCCTACTCCAGGGCATCTTCTAGACTCAGGGATTGAACTCAAGTTTCTAGCATCTCTTGCACTGGCAAGTGGATTCTTTACCAAAAGCAACACTTGGGAAACCCACAAGAGGAGCTACCGCAAAGAGAAGCCCAAGCACCAAAATTAGAGACTAGCCCCTACTTGCCACAACAACTAGAGAAAGTCCACACTCAGCAATGAAGATCCAGTGCAGCCAAGAAACAATTAATTAATTAAATTAAAAAATTAATCAGATAAAAAATGAAGTATTGCTATGGACATATTCTAAGTATGAAGGCTACAAAGTTTTGCTTTCAGACCTCTTTTTACATTAACATTTAAAATTTTTGCTGATTATATAAGTAATACTTGTTCTTTATAGAAAAATGGAAAATACAGAAAATTATAACTGAAAATAAAAATAACCTATACTACTACTATCCAGAGGTAGCCAGCCATTACTAACAGGTATGAATCCTTACAGTATTTTTCCTGTGAAAAATATATACTTGAACTTTGGAAATAAAAATTGTCATCATATTATTTATATATTAATTATATAGTTATAATTTATATCATGCTTTTTAAATTTGCCATTTATATCAAAATCAGTTTAAAATTTCATTAACTATTCCTCTAGCATATGACTTTTAATGGTTGCAAATGTTATAGAGTCCTGTGGTTGAGGCCATGGGCTTTGGCATCAGATAGACCTAGGGTCAAACCCACTCTATTCAACCTATTAGCAGTGGGGCCTGGGAGAAATTAACCTCTCTGAGCTTCAGGGCCCTCGTCTGTAAAATGGGGATGGCTGCCCTTGTAGTCTTGTTCTAATGATTAAAAATTATTAATGTATTTAAATAACTTAGCACAGTGTCTGGCAATAGTACACTATTCAATAAATGTCAGCTTTAATCATTGTTGTATAATATTCCATGGAATGGATAAAGCATAATTTATTTTAACAGTAAAACATGTTACACTGCAGTTTGTAGCCTTGTGCATATTTGTGATTCTTAAGATAATTTTGTAGAAGGGAGAGCTTGGGAGAGTTTCTGGATTAAAAGGCATGAACCAATTTCAGACTTGTATTAATAATGAAAGTGAAAGTCTCTCAGTTGTGTCCAACTCTTTGTGACCCATGGACTGTACAGTCCATGGAATTCTGCAGGCCAGAATACTGGAGTGGGTAGTCGTTCCCTTTTCCAGGGGTTCTTTCCAACCCAGGGATCAAACCCAGGTTTCTCTCATTGCAGGCAGATTATTTACCAACTGAGCTATCGGGAAACCCTGTATTAATAATACATCCTTCTAAATTGCCCTAACAAAAATTAGATATCTTTATACCACCCTCAACAACCTATGAGAGAGCCTGTTTCCCAGCACACTTGCCAACAGTATTCTTTTTTTTTAATATCTTTGCCAATTTTGTAAGTGAAGATGGCATCTTGAGAATTCTTTGTATTTCCTTAGTTACTTGAAATGCTTAACTTTTTCTTTACATTTTTCGTGGCCAGTTGTATTTCTTTTTTCATAAACTCTTTTTCTCTTTTGAGGTTCACCTCTCTACAGATTAAATTCTTTCTTTCATATTCTCCTCTTCTGACCTGATATAAGTTTTATGCTTCACAAAATAACAAATCCAGGTATCAGTTAATTCAGATTTTCTAATCCCAATGCTGGCCAAAAAGAAATAAACTCTTTCTCGTCCTGGCACGACTATCCTCTTCTCTTTTCAGACTGTGACTTCAAGTCATTTCAGCTCCTAGACCTTGATTTGCTAAAATGTTAATAGTTAACAGTTGCCACACATCAAAATGTTTGCTGTTTTAGTAGAACATACTTACTTTTGTAGCCTGCTGTACTGTCTGTCTTTCTTGGTCCTCAAAGGACCCAACCAGAATTATGATTCCATCTGACAGATGAAGAAGCTGAGCCCCAAGTGAACCTGGACCTCCTGACTTCTGGCCGGTGCTCTTTGTTCTACATAAAGATTCTTCTTTCTGCCTCTATTTATCTCCATTCTGTCTTAGTTACCACCTGTACATATTGATTCTCTTCCCTACTCCTCCTTTTAACTTGCTGAAGCTGTGAGGAATTGGAGATGAATCCGAATTGGTCCCCAAATGGGCAAGTGTACAAAATAAGACATATAAACCAAAAAAGTATCATTTAAGGGAGAAATGATTCATACCTTCTGCAGGAAACAGACATCAAGTTATGAGAGGTCACAGAGCAGGAACTGTTCCCTTCAAGTTGAAGGGATTTAGGATGTATTTATGGAAGAGATGTTTTGAGCTAAGGTGAGAGAGGAAGATTTGGATGTCTAAAGTAGTATGGAGGATGCTTTTGGGGTAGAATTCATTCATCTGTGCTCTCCCTTAGGGATCCTGCTAGACACCCAGCTGTGACTTTTTCCCACTAGGAATACTCTTTTCCTAATTCTCAAAACCACACACAGGCCCTTCCAGGAGGCTTCAGCATGAGATATTGTTTAACTTGGGCAGAGATAAAAGCTTTAAAAACATGTGGGGAATACCAGGATTTCAGCATGAAAGCAAGATTGTTGGCTAGTGGAGGATAAGATTCATGCCCATTATTAATTTCTACTCCACACATTTTTAAACACAGAGCCAGACACAGAGCAGGTACTCAGTGAATGTCTCCTGACTTGATTTTTAAAATGGAAGTTTAGTTGGTTTACAGTATTACATTAGTTTCAGGTATGCTACTGCTACTGCTGAGTCGCTTCAGTTGTGTCTGACTCTGTGTGACCCCATAGACGGCAGCCCACCAGGCTCCGCCATCCCTGGGATTCTCCAGGCAAGAACACTGGAGGGGGTCGCCATTGCCTTCTCCAAGTTTCAGGTATACAACATAGTAATTTAGTATTTTTATCGATTATCCTCCATTTAAAGTTATTATCAACTAATGACTATGTTCTTTGTGCTGTACAATATATCCTTGATTATTTTATGCATAGACAAGTACTATGTGAAATTTAAAAAATAAAACAAACAAGTATATATAACAAAACTAAAACAGATTCCCCAGATTCACAGATATAGAAAATGCTAGTGGTTACCAGTGGGGAAAGGGAATCAGGAAGAGACACAAATTGACTTGATGTATTGAATTGAACTCCAATTAGGTGACTATACAGTCCCTCAATTTTGTAGGTACAAATTCCAGGGAACATGAAGAGAAAGGCTTTGGATATACACATTTCTTGTGTTTGTGTGAAATGATGTATACAGAATGTTAGCATTTGAAGCAAGGCTTGAAATGAAAAAAAAAAAAAACAAACTGCCAACGACCTAAATGTCCATTACTTGGGGATTTGTTAAATAAATAATGGTGTATGCATACAATGGAATTCTATATAGCTATTAAAACCAGAATTACGAACTCTTTATGTTCCAATATAGAATGATCTCTTGAGGTAAAGTTTTAAGTAAAAAGAAAATAAGAAAAAAGTGGTTAATCTGTTTTAAAACAAAACATGTGCTTATATATACAATAAAATACCTTTGGAAATATACAACAGAACCTGTTAACATCGATCACCTTTGGAGAAGGGAACCAAGTGGCTACTAAACAGAGATGGGAGAATTCCTTCCATTCTTTTGAGATTTTTCTCTTATTTTCTCTCTTTTTAAAACTGAGAAATATAACTTACAAAAAGTACATAAAACATATGTGTAAAATGTATTGAATTATTACAAAGCAAATCCCCATGTAATCACTGCTTGGGTCGAGAAAGAATAATTATTTACATCCACAAAAGCCCTGTGTCACTGGGACGTCCCTGGTGGTGCACTAGATAGGAGTCTGCCTGCCAATGCAGGGAACACAGGTTCAGCCCCTGGTCTGGGAAGATTTCACATGCCGCAGAGCAACTAAGCCCACATGCCGCAACTACGGAGCTCAAGTGATGCAACTTCTGAAGCCCGCACACCTACAGCCTCTGCTCTGCGACAAGAGAAGCACTGCAAAAGAAGCCTGTGCACTACAACTAGAGAGTGGCCCCCACTCACTGCAACTAGAGAAAGTCTGTGCAAAAGCAACAAAGACCCCATGCAGCCAAAAATAAAAAATAAAAAGAAAATTAAAAACCCCTGTGTCACCAATAGGAGATATAGTTTTACTGAATATCCTTGTGTATCTTTGGAATTTTGAAGTGTGTGAATACATTAGCTATTTAACAGCTACCTTCTCCCTTCTTTCCCACTCCTCACCAAAGTGCCATAGACATAACTGTTTTATGGAAAAGTTAATATAGCAGCTTTTCCATAGCCAAAAAGCAGCAACAGTTAAAATTTACTTTATTCTATGTTTTTGCATATATTAACTAATCAGTCTACATACAGGAAGTCATAGAATCCTCAGGACAATCTTATGAGGTAGTTACTACTGCTGTCTATATTGTGCAAATAAGCACACAGCAATAAGTAACTTGTTCAAAGTGATATTGTGACTATGAGGTAGGGAACTGGGATTTATATCCAGGCCAGTATGTCCCAGAATACAAGTTCTTTACTGCTACACTCTTCTGCCTTTGTAAATTCTAGAACTCGGGCTCTGAGGCACTGTGGTCACCGACACTTAGCAAGCAGAGAAAATTCGTGGCTCTGGGCCACCAGCTGGGAGCCCAAGGGCTGACTCAGACATGACACTACCCAAGCAAAGACACAAGAAATTAAGAATGGACAGGATGCAGTGGGTCTGGGGTATCACCCAGCTGGCAAATCTTACAGACCATTTAAATGACCTTCCTAGGGCATCTGGGAAGTAAAATGCTGGTCAATTCTCCCAGTCTGACCTCAGAGCTTCCCCAGTGCCTAAGAGTGAGGTAAATATTTTTTGAATGAATGAATAAACTCTTTCTACCTATAAACTGGGAAAGTTTAGGAACCTATCCTACAGAAATATCTGCAGAAGTGGATGAGGGTATCTGCTGCAGTTTTGGTTGCAATAGCAAGACTGCAATCAACTCGGATGTCCATCAACAAGGGACCAGTTAAGTGGACTGCGTCAGAGAGGTGGCATAGCCTGACAGTGAAGGCTGTGGGCTCTGAGCCAGCACATTGAGTTTCCATCCTGGCTTCTCGACCTATCAGCGCAGGTTTGGACAAGATCCCTGACTTCATATTTCAGTCCCTGCATCTGTGAAACAAGAATAACAGAAAGACATACTTCATAGCCTTGTTGTAAGGACTTAATTCATAGTTACCATCTAGCAAGCACTCAAATCTTTTCTCTTATTGCAGTCACTCATGCCATGAAGTGACAGGGGCTTCGCTGATAGCTCAGGCAGTAAAGAATCTGCCTGCAGTGCAGGAGACCTGGGTTTGATCTCTGGGTCAGGAAGATCTTCTGGAGAAGGGCATAGCAACCCACTCCAGTATTCTTACCTAGAAAATCCCATGGACAGAGGAGCTTGGTAGGCTATAGTCCATGGGGTCAAAGAGTCAGATACAACTTAGTGACTAAACCACCATACCATGAAATATTACGTAGCTGTTAAAAAGAAGGTGGTAGGTCTGTACCCACTGATTTGAACAGATGCCAAAGAATGTGTTTTAGGTTTTAAAACACTTTCAGAGTGAATGTGTCTGGTATAACTTTAATTTTGTAAAAAAAAAAAAAAAACAAAACTAAAACAAACACGATGAAAAGTCTCTTCTTTCTGTGTATGCACAGAAAGAAAGCCTACAAGGATACACAAATTGTTCAGTGACATTTCTTCTGGAGAGTTGTATTAAGGGGACTCTCGTGTTGATTTTATACACTTTGTGTGTTTGTGTGTATAAAGTTTTTTTATAACAAGGATTTATTGTTCTTGGATGAAAATAAATAGGGAGGCTCAGGAAAGAACAAGGCAGTGAAAAGAAGACCTTTTTTATGAGTACAGATTCCTCTCTCCAACCCAAGGTAGCACTGCCCAATGGGACCCCTCTCACAGCACTGCCTTTCTACCCGACAGCATGGCACAAGGATATGAGACACATTTCATCTGCACCAAATCTTATTACGTGTTCCTAAAATACTTCCTGCAATGCAGCCAAAACCCAAGTTTCTGCTTCAGATGCTCTCACCTAATGAATAAATCATGGGCCACAGATTGTCAAGCTGGTAGAGACCTTAGAGATTATCTAGGCCAACCCCCTCATTTACAAATGGAAACAATGAAATATGTTTCTGAGAAGGTAGCTGTCAAGCAATTTCGAGAAGGAAAACTTCTTTTCCATTGGAAAAAAGTCAGAGATGCATCCTTATGAGGAGAATTTTATTATAAAAACCAATTAATAAACAAACTTATGGTTACCAACAGGGAAAGGGGGAGGGATAAATTAGGAACTTGGGATTAACATATACACACCTATATATAAAATAGATGGCCAACAAGGACCTACTTAGAGCACAAGGAACTATACTCAGTATCCTGTATGTAATAAGCCATAATGGAAAAGAATATGAATACATATGCATATGTGTGTATATAACTAAATCACTATGCTATACACCTGAAACTAAAGCAAGATTGTCAATCAACTATACTCCAATTAAAAAAAGAAGAAAGAAAACCAAATGAAATAAAAGATATAGGGATTGGAAAGGAAAAAAGAAATAATTAATGCAATGTATCTGAAACCTTTATACACTGCTGGTGGGAGTATAAATTATTAACCATTTTGGAGAACAAACTGACAGTATCTCCCAAAAGTGAACATTCTCATATCCTGTGACAGGACAATTGCCTTCTAAATATATACCCAATAGCAATAGTCACATAAGAATATCTCCTCAGGAAAAAAAAAAAAAGAATATCTCCTCAGAAATGATCATAGTAGCCCTAATTGTGAGACCCAAACTGGAAACAGCCTAAATGTCCATCAACTGCAGAATGGATAAATAAATCATGGCATAGTTCTTAAATGGAATGTTATATAATAGTGAAAAGTGAATGAACCAGAGCCACATGTCACAATGTGGATGAATTTCACAAATAGAACATTGAATAGAAAAAAAAAAAATTGAAGAAGGATACATACCATTGATATACATTTTTAAAACATAAAGCAGTGGCATATGGTGCTTAAAGACATATACATATGCAGTATAAATATAAATCAATGCATGAGAGGAACTTTGATCACAGAGGATAGACAGGGATTTCAAGTCTATTGGTGATGTTTTTTTCTTAAGCTGCTGCTGCTGCTGCTGCTGCTAAGTCACTTCAGTCACTGTCCGACTCTGTGCCTCCCCCCCTCCCCCGCCCATAGATGGCAGCCCACCAGGCTCCCCGTCCCTGGGATTCTCCAGGCAAGAACACGAGTGGGTTGCCATTTCCTTTTCAATGCATGAAAGTGAAAAATGAAAGGGAAGTCGCTCAGTTGTGTCTGACTCTTTGCAACCCCATGGACCGCAGCCTACCAGGCTCCTCTGTCCATGGGATTTGCCAGGCAAGAGTACTGGAGTGGGGTGCCATCGCCTTCTCCCTTTTCTTAAGCGAGGTGGTGAATATCCTGATTTTCGTTGTTCTTTACATCTCTTTGAATGCCCCCAAATTTTCTAGCACATTGTTTTAAAAATGCAACAAATCACATGCTGAAAGGGAAATTCAAAATTTTCAGATACAACAAAATATCGAAAAAAATCTGTAAGGTACAACTGTCTCACTAAAAATGACAGGATCATTCCTTCAACCTGCTTCTTTTCCCCGGGGTTATTTTTCACAGAACGGAAATCGCTGCCTGTGTGCTCAGTCACTCAGTCATGTCTCTTTGCGACCCTATGGACTGCAACCCGCCAGGCTCCTCTGTCCATGGGATTTCCCAGGCAAGAATGCTGGAGTGGGTTGCCGTGCCCTTCTCCAGGGGATCTTTCTGACCCAGGGATTGAACATGAGTCTCCTGCATTGCAGATGGATGCTTTACCACTGAGCCACCAGGGAAGCCCAAGGAACCTGCTAAAGGACAGAAATTGGGCATAAAGGACTGAGAATCCAGGATATATGGGTTCCACTCTCTCAGATACTCAAAAAGAACAATTTAATTAAACCTTTCAAATTTTCACCCTTCAAAATGTGGTGCTGGATTAGATTATTTTACAAGTTTTTTTCCATATGTCAATTTATTCCAGGACTTTTTTTTTTTTTTTTTTGAGCAGCAATTCCTAACACTGTGTGTGCAAGATACAAAAATTTTTCCATGTGGATTTCACTGGGTTGAAGAGAATTAAACAGATTTCTTTACAGCAGTACTTCTCAGAGCCTTTAATACACTTACATACATGATGACTCTCCAAAAGGAGAATTCAGTTATGAAGCACTTTCAAAAAAAGAAAAAGATTGGACCATAGAATACACCCCCCCGCCCCGCCACTCCTTATTTTAAAACAGAATCTATTAACATTCTCTGCAAACAGTGTTCTGTGGAACATCGGTGGTTTGGTAAATGTCATCCTAGAAGGATTTATCTCACTTGCTCTTTCAGTCGCTGATGTGTGTGTAGAAGGATCTTTCCTAAGACAGGAATGTAGTTTCCTAGTTTAACCTCCAGAATGGGTTTCCTGTGAATGTCCCTGGCCAGCGTGGAAGGCTGTCTGCTCAGGCTTCCTCTCTGGCTGTTCATGGCAAGAATGCTGAGTGGTTTGCCATTCCATTCTTCCTTTGCAGGAGGAGAAGGGGATGACAGATGACGAGATGGTTGAATGGCATCACCCACTCAATGGACATGAGTTTGAGCAAACTCTGGAAGATAGTGAAGGACAGGGAAGCCTGGTGTGCTGCAGTCCATGGGGTCGCAGAGAATCAGACATGACTGAGCGACTGAACAACAAATCCTCTCTGCACTGTGGCAGATTTCACATCAGAAACTTTTCTGCGTCTGTGGTTGAGGCGCTTCCTGAATGCCCCCTCTGTGCCTGGCTCTTGCACCTTTGCTAACTTCGCTGCTTCGAGCCGTGCTCCCACCTTTGGGTGACGGTAGAGCTGAAGTGTGCTCGGACCTAGAGTTCAGGCTGAATGCCTGGGGGACAAGTCTCGTGGGAAGAGGAGCCCTGTCCAAGTGCCCTCATTTTACGGCACTGGTTTACAGGAGGCAGAACTGCAGAGTCAAGGTCAGCCCACCCAGGAAAAGAGGGGCTCTTTTCTTCTTTCAGGGACAGGACACTTATCACTTCCTCTGGCAGCACTGCCTCTTCGGGGAAGCGTTCCTTGGATGGCCCCAGGGTTTTCTGGAACCATCTCCCTGTCCTAAGCCCAGAGAGGAAATCTCCTGAGGTTTGTGGTCCCCACTGGGCCTTTAAAAGGTGTCAATGTATGGCAAAACCAATACAGTATTGTAAAGCAAAAATAAAAATTAAATAAATATAATAAAATAAAAATTGGATGGAAATATGTAAAAAAAAAAAAAAAGGTGATTTACCTGAGGGTCTTTAATCTAGAAACAAGGATTCCGTTTGGAAAAGTCAGGTGCTAAGGTGGACGAGACAGAGAGGTTTTTTTTAAAAGGCTTTTTTCTTTTGAACAATTAAAAAGAAAACATAAGAGAAAAGTATGTTCTTTTCCAGGCTGTGGGAGCTACCCTTCCTCTCTCTCTACCTCGCTCCCACCCCCAGCCTGACCCAGCCCGGCTACCGCCTGGAACCCAATCCCTCTGAGGCCTGGCTCTTCCTACCAAAAAGAGCAAGGTAAGTCTTAACCCACACAGTCTCAGGACCACTTAGCAGGCTGGGGCACAGGGCCTGAAGCCAGGGAAAGCTAAGGAGAACAGAAGGAATAGGGTGTTCGATTCCAGGAGAGGTGAGCCTGGTTTCAAAGCTCTCCAAGCTCCACTCTCAAGAGTGGAGAGGTGCCTCCTGGTTACAAGGGGGTAGAAAGGAAATCAAGGGGAGCAGTCAGGAGGAAAACTGCAAGAGGGGAAGCGGGACTGAGCCAGGAAGTAAATGCAGAGATTAGGATGTGCCTTCAACCCCAGCCTCCTAGGTCAGAGCCCAGTTTGCTCCAAGGAAGCGCTCCTGTGTCCTGTCTGCTAGCCAGACAATCATTTGTTCAGGGGACCTGCTCTGAGGTCCCATGTTTCCTCTGTCCTCCCTTTTCAGCCAATGCTTTCTACACCCTTTCCCTTCCCTCCCACCAGGAGATCCATCCATGGACAAAAAGCCTGTCATTGAGAACAGACATAAATAAATAAACAAACGAGTTAATAAATCAATACCCCTCTCCTCTCAAAGCAGCAAACTGTGGACCTTCTTGTTATTCATTTTTAGACCCTACTTGCTCAGATTGGCTGGAGTTTCTATTCCTGGGCATTTTTTTTCTTTCTATGAATCCAAGCGGTAGCTACTTCATTGTGGGTATTTTTAATGTAAGTCTTTCCCAAAGGCACAAGCAGATGGTTGGCAGGCAGGTGCACACACACATACACACACACACACACACACACACACACACACACACACACACACACACACACACACACAAAGTACCTCTGGAGCTTCCCCTCCTTCAGTCATTCCCCCTGTGGGCTGAAAAAGGGCGAGGCTCAGAAATCATTCTCTGTGGCCTACCTTCTGATTCCGGCAGGTCTGAGGCTCAGGCGGCAACTGGGAGCTGGGTGGCTGGAGCTGGGCTGCCTCTGTGAATCAGCAAAGAAGTCCCTGAGACAGGAATGCCGACAGCTGCTGTATGCACTCTCCCTCCGTCTCTCCCACCTCCCTGTCCTCCTTCTGCCCCTCCTCCCCTCTTTCGGAGCTGCTCTGTGTTGCTATGCAATCATATCATTGGCACTAATAGCATCTATCCGACCTCAGGCAAAGAGCAAGGACAGTTTTGTGAAACTACCAGAGCCTTGGCGGCTCTCGGAGATTTCAGTTCATTAGAAGCTGAAGAGGAAAGCGGAAGAGGCTGAGAGGCAGGGGGGAGAGGCTTCCACTGGGGAGGAGGAGACAAAAGAGGCTGGGAGATCAATACAAGCTGCTGAGCCAGAAGCCTGGGCCCCAACTTCCACAGATCGAGCTCAGAGCCGAAGCCAACTTCAGAGCCAGCAGCTGGCATGATCCCTTGGTAGCCAGTCCAGGATTCAGTTTCTGTGTTGGAGGTTGAAACACTCTGCTCTAGAATTGTCACTGGTACCCAAGGTAGAGTCTTGGGCCCAGGGTAGTCTGCCAGTCACCCGTTAAGTTCTATCCTCACCTCCTCTTAGATCTAAAGGTGGAGAAATCCTTGCCCATGAGGAGAGCAATATGCACCCTGAATGATTTGAGAAAACACAGCTCCTTCGTGCCTCCACTCAGCCACTACCCCAGTCACTCTCCTTCCTTCTGTCCATACTAGGCTTTACTCTTTTAGCTGTCACCTCTGTTTAAGAGAAGAGGGTATGAATGCCAAACACACTGCCAGACATGGGGAAACAACTGAAGAGATGGAGACAATTATGTCCCTTTATAGGGTGCCCAGAGCACAGTACACTAACTCAATAAAGATTTACCGAATGAGTAAGGGGGGTGGATGGATGGATCAATGGCAGTCAGAAGGCCCCCACTCAAATCCTCTTACACAAACACACTCATACTTAAAGCCCTCGTAGCTCCAGACCAGGGCAAAGAATAAGAGAAGCATTCTTCTTTCCTCTCTTCATTTCTGAGAACAGGGTGTGTGTATGACAGGGAAAAACAGATTGGTTTGGGGGTGGGTTGCTTAATTTCACTCATTTGCCTCTAAGAACTTTATAAGCTCTGATGGCACTGCAATTTAGAAGAGAATACACTTCCTGGCTCAAAGGACTTGGCACTAGTGTTGACAAAGTTTCTACAAACACTGAGAATTAATACCATTATTATGATTGTTAGAGAAAACTCTCAGATAGGAAATAACTAGCACATGTGTGTGTTTTCTTTTGAGATAAAATGTTAAAAACTTAAGCTGCTGGTGTCAGTGAAAGATTAGCCATAAGGCCAGATCTCTTTAAAACAAGCAAACAAAATTGGAACCAACTGCTCCCTCCACCAAACAAGGCTTTCAGAGCTGAGTGACCCCTCCTGCCTGGCAAAAACAGCAGCAGCCAGGCCCCCATGCCAGCGCAGAAAAGGCCTTTGATTTCTGAAGGGTTTTTGGAAGCACAACCTGGCTTCTCAACCTACACACCCCTGACAGAGAATTTCTGAGCTCCTCAGCCTTGCCCTGCCTGGCCCCAGTCTTAGCCCTGCCAGCATGCAGGTTTTCTCAGCACCATCCTGACCCAGGGCCCCAGGAGCCCTTTACATCTGACTTGGAATGACTTGGGGATAGGGGAGTTGGCTAGAAGAAAGATTAGAGAAACACTCTGAGAAACTGTTTGGGTTGGCACAGTGCAGAGCACACACCAAACACATGCAACCTAACTTCAGTCTCACCCCTGGCACCAGTAGGCTGGTGGGTCAATCCAAAGCTGAGCTTAGATCTAGAAGGAGGAAGGAGAATGAACCAGATGGGATACTTGTTCCCCACCTTGACTGCACTTGGAACTGTCCAAATCACCATAAGTACTCAGAATCCTTCTTCATTTTTCTATCTCTAGAGAAAACATTCAGGCAGCAGATACAAAAAGACAGTACCAGCCTCCAGGAAAATAAACCCATAGAGTTTCTTTCACGGGATACAACAAAATCTTTCCCCAGATCTCCTTCCCACTGACCCAGTCATCATGGAATCATTGTTCCTTTACTCCAGGCACTCAGACCTCCTGTGAAAAATGAGGATATTACCATGAGACAAAAAACATTAAAATATTATCAGCGACCAACAATTAAGATTTAATTATTAGATTATAATAATGGCTAACATTGAGAATTTACTTCAGGCTAGGCACTGTTCAAAGTGCTTTGCATACGTTATTAGCTCATTTCATCCACATAGTAGATTAAAAATAGGTTCTATTATTCACCCCACTTTATAGATAAAGCTCTATAACATGGTGAGGCTACATGACTTGCCCAAGGTCACACAGCCATGCATTATGGAGCTAGGACTTACACTCGATCTCTCTGGGCAATGCCTGCATTTTTAACCATGATGCTATACTGCCTGAATCTATGTTCTAGTGGCCTTATCAGATGTCAAACCTAGGTAGGTCATTGAGACAACTGTGACTAGGACAAAGTCCCCGGTTAGTTTTTCTAATCTTTTGTGCCTTTCTCAAGCTATTTTCTCTACTCAAAATGTCTACCTTCCCTTTAGAGGTCAAAAACACAGAGTCCCAAGTGAGCAGACTCCACACAAATTTTGATTAAAACTATGAATGGAGTATGAAAAGAAAAGACAAGTGATCTTGAGATGAGGTGGATCGCTCCAGTTTGCTATAGTTCCCACACAGCCCACTGTACTCTAGTCATTTATATTTCCTGTTTAGCTCCTGTGGTTTTTCAGTGGGTGCCATCTCATAGGCTACCCAAGGTGCACTCTTTACTGTGGTATTTTGAGGGTATTTGGAGGCGGACTGTTTGATTTTTGTTTCCTGGAGGGTGTTGAGATAGTCTCTATAGTTGTCTCTCAGGAGAGGTAACATCTTTGCTTGAACATTGCAATTCATGAGAAAATTTCACTCTGACATTTAAATCCCATGCATGCTCAGCTGCTCAGTCACATCCAACTCTTTGTGACCCCATGGGCTGTAGCCCACCAGGCTCCTCTGTCCATGGGATTTCCAAGGCAAGAATACTGGAGTGGGTTGCCATACCCATCTCCAAGGGATCTTCCTGACCCAGGGATTGAACTTGAGTCTCCTGCATTGCAGGTGAATGCTTTACCCCTGAGGCACCGGGGAAGCCCATTTAAATCCCAGGCGACATTTGGACAAACCAAAGCAAGCACACAGGCTAGCTTCAACTATTTTTCTGAGGAGGACAAAGAAAGATCAAAGGACATCAGGCCACAAGCTTTGATTGTAGCTCCACCCTGGAAACCTGTAGGAGGATGTTTGAGACCCATCCTAGTATCACTGAGCAGGACTTTTCTCAGTGGACAAGGATAGGTGGGGCATTTCAGGCAGAGATAAAACATGTGCAAAGTTACAAAGCTGACGTAGCACTGCTTGCTAAGGGATTGTAAGTACTAGAGCGCTAAGCTAGGATGGGGTTGCTGGTGGGATGCACACATGAAGGCTCTAGGGTCATCTGTGTTTTTGTGATTTTTCAAGTAGTGAAGTGGCATGGTCAGATTTTATGTTTTAGAAGTATTACTATCATTCTAATGGATTCCATGGAAAAGACAAGTTTTTCATTGAAGTGTAGCTGATTTACAATATTAGTTTCATGTGTACAACATAGAGACTCAATTTCTTTTATAGATTATACTCCATTTAGAGTTATTACAAAATAATGGCTATATTTCCCTGTGCTGGAAAATATATCCTTGTTGCTTATTTATTATATATGTAATGGGTTGTGTCTCCTAATCCTCTACCCCATCTCACTCCTCCTACTTCCTCACTGATAAATACTAGTTTCTTCTTTATAGTTGTGAATCTATATCTGATTTGCTATATTCACTAGTTTGTTGTATATTTTAAATTCAACATATAAGTGACATCATACAGTATTTACCTTTCTCCATCTGACCTATTTTACTTAGTACAATACCCTCCAGGTCAATTCATGTTTCTGCAAATGGCAAAATATCACTCTTTTTACAACTGAGTAATACTCCATTGTATATACACCTTCTTTATCCATTCATCTGTTTATAAGCACTTAGGTTGCTTCCTGCTGCTGCTAAGTCACTTCAGTCGTGTCCGACTCTGTGCGACCCCATAGACGGCAGCCCACCGGCTCTCCCATCCCTGGGATTCTCCAGGCAAGAATACTGGAGTGGGTTGCCATTTCCTTCTCCAGTGCATAAAAGTGAAAAGTGAAAGTGAAGTCGTGTCTGACTCCTAGCGATCCCGTGGACTGCAGCCTATCAGGCTCCTCCATCCATGGGACCTTCCCCGGCAAGAGTACTGGAGTGGGTTGCCATTGCCTTCTCCAGGTTGCTTCCATATCTTGATTATTACAAATACTGCTGCTATGAACATAAGGGTGTATGTTCTGATTAGTGTTTGTTTTTTTCCTTTTGGTTATATACATAGGAGTGGATTGCTGGATCATATTGTAGTTCTAGTTTTAGGCTTTTGAAGACCCTCCATGCTGTTCTCCATAGTGGTTGCATCAATTTAGAATCCCACCAACAATGTCTTAAGATTCCCTTTTCTCCATATCCTTGCCAACATTTGTGAAGAACAATTACTGAGTGCTTGCTGCACACTAGATCTGTGCTAGAACTCAGGAGAACAGAGAAAATTTGGAAACTACCTTTAGGTTGCTCACAGCCTAATGGGTGAAGCAACTAATTAAACAGAAATACAGTTGACTGCAATGAAGGATGAACTGGAGGGGAGGAATGCTGGAAGCCTGAATACTTGTAGGAGGCAGTTGTAGTACTCATCTGATGAGGACCTGAAAACAGAGCAGTTGGTAGTGAGGATGGAACAGTGCCCCCATCGCTATGGATCGTCCTCATTTTATCCTTTCCTTTTATTATTTCTTCCTAGCTTTACTACTTGCAAAGTTGCTAAAGAGAAATAAACTGTGAATATGATAGATGGGGGAGAGGTGGTGTAGGTCACTCCCATTGTCATTCCACAACCTTATTATTGGCCCCCAACCATGTTTACCAAAAGTACTACTTGAAATTGTTTCTACTCTTCTCCAACACCCAACCCAAGGTCACCTACCTCAGCAAATAACCATCATTTCTGTTTGGCTGAGTGGTGAAAAATATCCCTGTAAAAGTCCTCTCTACTTCAGAATTTCATCCCATCTTCTTCCCCTCCCACCATCCTCTGACAAAGGACCTCCCTTCACTTTTTCCTCACCAAGGTCAATACCTCTGCTCATGACCTCACATAATTCTCTCTCTATCTTCTCTAGGAACTTCATAAATTTTTGTTTTTCTCTGGTTTTCATCTTCAGTCTTTTCCTTGCTTCTAACACTTTCCCCTGCTATCCAAAAACATGTGAGGAGAAGGGAAATTGCTGATTCCTGTGGGCTAGGAAATGGAAAGAATGTTTCCTCATTAGAGAGAGCCCTCCAATTCACTCTACAGGAAACCACTGCACACACAACCGGGTCAAGACTATCTTATCCACAAGGTAGAGAAAGTTTGAAGGGAAGAAACATCATCAGGGTAAAGAATTACTAGGTTTCAGATAAGGCTGTGAAGTAAAAAGTCTCACTAAGAGAATGCAGAGGAGGGCTTCCCTGGAGGCCCAGTGGTAAAGAATCTGCCTGCAAATGCAGGAGACACAGGTTCGATCCCTGATCTGGGAAGATCCCACATGCCACAGGGCAACTAAGTCCACGCGTCACAACTACCGAGCCAGCGCTCTAGAGCTGAGCTGCAACCAGAGAAAGCTCACATACAGCAACAAACGGCCAGTGCAGACAAATACAATATTGTAAAGTAATTGGCCTCCAATTAAATAAATTTAAATTTAAAAAAGAAAAAAAACTAAAAAATAAAAATAAATAAATGAGTAGATAAATAAATCTTAAAAAAGAAAATGCAGAGGATAATAATAATAAACTTTTTACCAAAGGGGAAAGGGAAGAGAGATAAATTGGGAATTTGGGATGTTAAGATACACACTGCTAGATAGAGAATAGATAACCAATAAGGACCTACTGTATAGCACAGGGAACTACATTCAATATCCTGTAATAACCTATAATGGAAAAGAATCTACAAAAGATATACGTTTGCAAAAGGTATACTTTTCTGTATACCTGAAACATTATAAATCAACTATACTTCAATAAAAATTTTAAAATAAAGAATTTTCAGAGGTTTTTTTGCCACATTATTTTATTTACCTAGCAGAAATGGCTTCCAATGAGTGGGAATTTCATGCAGCAAAATTGAAAGGGTTAAGTACAGAGACAGGTGAAATGCCTCAGAAGAAGTTGGGATTGTGAGAATGAGTCAGACAGTAGGAGGGAGGGAGTTTCATCAAGTGTGTATAACATAGACAAGGGAGCAGAAAATTGGGTGCTATGTTGGAGGAACACATTTGAAATGTAGGGACACACTGCTGAAAAGGCTGGGTTTTGTCACTGAAGTTGGTAAAGAATAAGGTGAAAACACAACAGAGAAGGGTTGAAGAATCAGTGTTGTCCCAGTCAATAGTCTTGGCACCCTCTGCTCTTTCTGCTGAACATCTCAAAATGTAGAACTCATCTTACACACTTGGCTACCTCCCACCCTCTTCTGCTGCTTTTCAAGCTTCTGCTACACCAGACCCAGCAGCTGGGATGTTATATAACCAAATATTATGTTCTATTTATGTTCTTAAATGTATTCCATTTAGACCAAAACCATTCAAGCTACAGTAAAGGTGGTATAGTGGAAAGAACACAGAATTAGGGGTCAGAAGAAAAAAGGTTCTAGTACAGTTTTGCTACCAAATTGCTATTAACCTTTTGAACCTTGGGTTTTTTTTCCCCTTCACCAGAAAGAGGATAATATCTGCTCTGTTCACTTGATTAGGTTGAGAATCAAACAGAATAATGGATATCAGTATATATTGAATATACTGAAATTATAAAATGCTGTTCAAATATAAGAGATTATTATTTCCATTGCTTCAAGGTCCTGGTGGTTCTCCTATCTGCAAAAGACATAAAGACTTGGAGTAGATTATAGCGGCTAAGAAGCAGAGCCAGAAATGTAATTAGCGCCCTGTCTCCATAATAGATCAGATACTATATGCTTTAAGTAGACATACCAACAAGGCACATCAGATAATTTATCATCCTTCACATTATCAACATTCTCATCCTCTTTCCAGCTGAGAAGGCTAGATATACACACACACACTAACAACCTTCACATATGCAATTCTAGGCTAGGATATACAACACAATGGTAGCTCAGATGGTAAAGAATCTGCCTGCCTGCAATAGGGGAGACCTGGGCTCAATCCCTGGGTCTGGAAGAGCCCCTGAAGGAGGAAAAGACAAATCCCTCCAGTATTCTTGCCTGGAGAATCCCGTTGACAGAGGGAGCAGGAGGGCTATAGTCCATGGGGTCACAAAGAGTCAGATACGACTGAGCGACTAAGCCGTTCACTCAAAGTGAGACTCTGTCAGTGTTAAAAGGATGGCTTACACTGTGTTTTCTGACCAATAACCAACGACTCACAGCTACTACATGGGCCCCTCCTTAGACTTGATCTTAAATGCAGTCTTATAAGGGTGAATAAAGTCGGTGGGTATCTACTTGATGTAACTTGAGGAAGACTGAAACGCTATCACTAATCAAAATGATTTCCCCCTGCTGGCACTGTCATGAGACCTGCCATTCCCTACTAATCTCTTCTTTCAGGTAAGGCATCTGTCAAAATATAAGTGCTATCTTCAGTCATGATACATTATAATCAGTAGTTTATCACTTTCATTCTGATCACCAGACAGGTACGGAATACAGAGCAAATTATATCAAAGAGGAAGGCAGAGAGGAAGCTTCAGTATGATGTATGATGGACAGCTAGAGTCCAAAGAATCCAGATGAAGACACTTAAAAACCTCAAGCACCAAAGAGGGAACATTACAAATCCTATATGCCGTGTTGTGCTAAGTCGCTTCAATTGTGTCCAACTCTTTAAGACCCTATGGACTGTAGTCTGCCAGGTTCTGGTGTCCATGGGATTCTCAGGCAAGAATACGGGAGTGGGTTGCCTTGTCCTTCTTCGGGGGATCTTCCCACCCCAGGAATCGAACCCACATCTCTTATGTCTCCTGCGTTGGCAGGTGGGTTCTTTACCACTAGTGCCACCTGGGAAGCCCCACAAATCCTATATGCCAATATATAATTCAAGATAAAAATAATATTAACCTATAAAGCAGGCATAAGATGATTCAACAAAATCTCATTTTTCCCATAATTTACACTGCAATTCTTTTCTATTGCCGTACAATTCATACTTCAAAAGAATACCATTCAATGGCGTTTAGTATATTCAAAGTTGTGCAATGACCACTATGATCAATTACAGAATGTTTTCATCACCCTATCCCCTAAAAAAAACCTTATCAGTCACTCTCTATTTCCCTCGTCCCCTCCTAGCTCTAGGCAACCACTAATCTACTTTCAGTCTATGTAGATTTTCCTATTCAGGACATTTTACATAAATGGAATCATACAATGTGTGATCTTTTGTGTCTGGCTTCTTTCACTCAGCATAATAACATCAAGATTCCTTCTTGTTGCAGCATGTATCAGCACTTCACTCTTTTTATGGCTGAATAATATTCCCTTTTATGGATATAACACATTTTGTTTAGCCATTCATCAATTGATTGACATTTGGTTTGCAGAGTACATCATGAGAAATGCTGGACTGGAAGAAACACAAGCTGGAATCAAGATTGCTGGGAGAAATGTCAATAACCTCAGATATGAAGATGACACCATCTTTATGGCAGCAAGTGAAGAGGAGCTAAAAGCCTCCTGATGAAAGTGAAAGAGGAGAGTGAAAAAGTTGGCTTAAAGCTCAACATTCAGAAAACGAAGATCATGGCATCTGGTCCCATCACTTCATGGGAAATAGATGGGGAAACAGTGGAAACACTGTCAGACTTTATTTTTCGGGCTCCAAAATCACTGCAGATGGTGACTGCAGCCATAAAATTAAAAGACACTCCTTGGAAGAAAAGTTATGACAAACCTAGATAGCATATTCAAAAGTAGAGACATTACTTTGCCAACAAGGTTATGGTTTTTCCAGTGGTCATGTATGGATGTGAGAGTTTGACTGTGGAGAAGGTTGAGTGCCAAAGAATTGATGCTTTTGAACTGTGGTATTGGAGAAGACTCTTGAGAGTCCCTTGGACTGCAAGGAGATCCAACCAGTCCATTCTGAAGGAGATCAGCCCTGGGATTTCTTTGGAAGGAATGATGCTAAAGGTGAAACTCCAGTACTTTGGCTACCTCATGAAGAGCTGACTCATTGGAAAAGACTCTGATGCTGGGAGGGATTGGGGGCAGGAGAAGGGGGACGACAGAGGATGAGATGGCTGGATGGCATCACCAACTCGATGGACATGAGTTTGAGTGAACTCCGGGAGTTGGTTTACAGGGGAGGCCTGACATGCTGCGATTCATGGGGTCGCAAAGAATCAGACATGAGTGAGTGACTGAAGTGAACTGACTGATCCTAAAGAGTGGGCTTCCCTAGAGGCTCAGTGTTAAAGAATCTGCCTGCAATGCAGGAGACCCAGGTTTGATCCCTGGATCGGGAAGGTCCCCTGGAGGAGAGCATGGCAACCCACTCTAATACTCCTGCCTAGAGAATCCCATGGACAAAGACACCTGGCAGGCTGCAGTCCATACGGTTGCACAGAGTCAGACATGATTGAAGCAACTAAGCAACAGCAGCAGCATCCTAGAGAGTATGAAGCTACATTTCATTGTGTCAATCCTTTTTTGATATATCAAATATCCAGTTCTTAAAAAAAAAAAAAAAAAAAAAAACCTTTAGTGCTTCTATTTAGCTGGTTTCCTAAGCATATGCTTGATCTGCCCATTTTTAGATCATCCAGGACTGAGATCAACTAGAGTTGATTTGGTTTCTGGGGTTGGAGGGCACATAAGCGAGGGCCTGCCAGGTAAAACATTTTCATCACCAAACTAAGACACAAAGATCACTAAGCCACACTTCCTGTTTAATAGAGGAATCAGTCTCCTATTCAACCAACTACAAAACAAAGTACAATGAGGGAAGTGCTATAATAAGGCAATGGATGCACAGAGGGGTATCAGAGTAAACCAGATGCAGTTCTCTCAAAATACAATGCTAAGCAACCACAAAATCACCAGAGAAGCCTAACTCTCCACTCCTAGCCAGTGACAGTGTGAATCCAGAGTCTTCTTGGAAACAGATACAAAGGAAGGGAACAAGGCTTTTAGAGATATACTGTACTGGGCCTGAGAGGTATGTTTGTCATTATCTCATTTCAATTACCAATCATACTTATTACCCACTGGCTGCCTCTTTCAGATTTGCCCTCATTATTTTCAGTCTTACATCAATTTGTAGGACTGCACTGAAGAATGCTTGAAAGTGCTTTGTAATTCTAAAGTGTGTTGTAAATGATAATGTCCCATTGCAACCTTCTCAGCAACAACAAACAAATCCTATTCCAGCAGTTCATTGCCCTCTCCCCAATCTACCATTTTACCTGAACTGTTCCCATTATACCTCTTTGCATCAGTACACCCTAACTTCTGGAGATAATGCTTGCACTCAGCTAAGCCTTCAGAGAGCCTTGCAGTCTTAGAAGCACTTCAGCTAAGCCTTCAGAGAGCCTTGCAGTCTTAGAAGCACTTCGATTCTGAATTTTGCTTTGGAAATAGAAAGCAAGCCCAAGAGACTGCTCCCATTTCATCAGGGAGAGGCTGAAGCATATGAAGATTGTGACCCAATAATTTAAAAGAAATCATGTTATCAGACTGACACTCTGTGTGTCCTCCCTGTTTTATGCCCACCTCTACCCATGAGAAAACTGCAGCTATTGAGGTTGTGGGTTTGGGATACCTGTTCCCCAGGTCTTGAGACTTTCTTAAGAGAAAGACTTTCTCTTTCTCCTGAGGGTAGTTAAGAGTAAGCCGGCTGCCTGAGCACAGCTAATTCATATTCACAGACCAGAGAAGACAATTTCACTTTTGAACTGCTCTCTACTTTTCTGAAGTGGGACTCAGTTGTGCTCAAAAAGTCAAGCACAACCTAATCACCCTCAACCATCTGTCTAAACCCTGCTCAGAGCAATGCGTCAGGGTGTTGTAAAAACATGTGACTCTGCTTGAGGGAGGCCTTGGAGGAAGCCCTTTGGAAAATAAAGACCTCTCATCATTGCTCTATTTATTCAGATATTTATTGAGTACTTACTAATTTGAATACTTCACAGTGGTAATAACATAGGGGTCATCAGCACAGGTTCTGAAGGTCAACTGCCTGTGCTCAAATCCTGACTCTAATGCTTGCTTACTGACTTTAGTTTTTCTCGGTAAAATGAAAATAATAAAATTACTCATGCCATAAGCGTAGACATGAGGACATATCCATATGAGATCCATATCTGAAGTGACTAGTGCATTGCCTGGTCTGTAAGAAATTTTCAATAAATACTATCTAATATTGCTATTCACACAGAATCAGAGCAAACCTGTCAGGGAGCCATGGATGGGAGTAAAATTTGACAGACCTTAAGCCAGTTTCATGGGCCCATTGCTGGAACTGTTCTGGGGAAGAGTCAATGTGCTGAGAAGAGTGGTAGAAAAATGCCATGATTGGAGGAAGTAAAGTAGAAACCATACTTGGGAACCACTTGCTGCACTACAGAAGTTTCAAGAGAAGATAAACACCAACGAGGAAATTATTGCATATCAATACATTCTGTTATAGGGTACATGATTCTTGCTAACACAACTGAGCCCCTCCTAGTCCCATTTTCCATCACACGACAGAGGACAATGAAAATTTAGGGAGGTGATTGTTAGGTGCAAAGTCTGGAACCTAATGCTATTTCAACTTCCTCCCAGCAGCACTTTTCCTGGAATTAGTCCTGTGAGTTGGAGTACCCCCAACTGACCCCAAGAAAAGACAAATATGCAGAAGAGAAGATCCAGTTGATGAGCTAACTGACGGGTCTGATTTAGGACCATCTTGAAGGGGTCTTTTGCTGGGACAAAGCTCAGAAGAATCTTAAGGAGGGTGGGGAGTGAAAGGGAGAATGCTGTTTTGACCATGCTACTTGCTGTCATGCAGGAATCTTTTGGACTAGTTCATTTATTTATTTTTGGCTGCTGCGCATGGACTCTCTAGTTGAGGCAAGCAGCAGCTACTCTAGTTGCAGTGCACAGGCTTCTCATAGGGGTGCTTTCTCTTGTTATGGAGCATGGGCGCTAGAATGCGCTTGTTGTTTAGTCACTAAGTCATGTTTGACTCTGAGATTCCATGGACTGCAGCATGCCAGGCTTCCCTGTTCTTCCCTATCTCCCAGAGTTTGTTCAAACTCTTGTCCATTGAGTCAGTCATGCTATCTAACCATCTCATCCTCTGCTGCCCCCCTTCTCCTTTTGTTTTCAATCTCTGGTAGCATAAAGGTCTTTTCCAATGAGTCAGCTCTTCACATCAGGTGGTTGAAGTACTGGAGCTTCAGCTTCAGCATCAGTCCTTCCAATGAATAGTCATGGTTGATTTCCTTTAGCATTAACTGGTTTGATCTCCTTACTGTCCAAGGGACTCTCAAGAGTCTTCTCCAGCACCACAGTTCAAAAGCATCAATTCTTTGGCACACAACCTTTTTATGGTCCAACTCTCACATCTGTACATGACTACTGGAAAAACCATAGCTTTGACTATATGGCATGCAGGCTTTAGTAGTTGTGGTACACTGGGCTTAGCTGCTCTGTGGCATGTGGAATCTTCCCAGACCAGGGATCAAGCTCCTGTCCCCTGCATTTGCAGACAGATTCTTAACCACCTGACCATCAGGGAAGTTCCAAGCAGGAATCTTTAAACCCCATTCCTGGCTTTCTCGTTTATTGAGTCTCTTGTGTGTGCAGAGTAGTGCTGAGCATTGCAAGGGACCCCAAAGAAGCAACAAATGAGCTTCTTGCTTCCAAACAGTGATTAAACTGAACTGGGGAAAAACAGTCTATATTTTCCGCCTGTAACTTAATTCCAGATTGGAGAGTACAATAGTAACAGCTGCACTAACTGCTTTTATTTTACATACAGCGCTTAGAGTCAGAACCTCTTGAACTCAGTTCACAAAGTGACAAAAAATCATATGTGGGCACTTCTGTTTGTTATAGGATTGCTGCCAGAACTGTATAAAATTCTATGTTTATGTTCTCTGCTGCACCACTCTCTCACTGGACTTGCATTCCATAGTCTTTAAACAACAACCAACCCAGTGAAATGTCTCCAGTTTTCCCAGGGAAGGACTGGAGAGACTCAAGGGCATTTACACAGTGAGTTAATATCACTGGGCATTCCAGTACCAACTCTGCTGTTTTCTCTCAAGTTCCTTTGCCATTTGAAGGCCCCGTTTTTGTTTTTCACTCCTGATGGGCTGAACCTCAGGAACAGTGGGCAGGTGAACAACCATTTGTGAACAATCTAATTGTGAGGAAATCAGGGCAATGGCAGACTAAGCAGAATGAACCTGAAGCTCCAATGAGCTACCAGCCCATGCACTGGTACACTCTCTGGATTCCTGTGTCCCAGTTCCTTGCACCTCCCACTTAGGGTAACAAAGCTCACAGTGAGAGGGAGGTACTAGACAAAGCAAGCAATTTGTTAGAATTATTTTTTCTCTTCTACAAGACATTCTCAAAAAGTTCTCCTTTGCTGGTCTAAGGTGGATTAGGTGCAGTTCTGCTAAAAGCAGAGATAGCCCCCTTCCAGCCACATGAATCTCTGGGTATATTTCCTGACCCCTACAGAGATGAAACACATTTAGCACCCATGCTGTGACTAGTCCTTTTATGTTCAAACCTAGCAAGGGCCAAGCTATCCAAAAGATCTCTGCTTATTGAAAGCATGCTGCTACTGCTATTACTACACCTTTCATCACTGCTTCCTCCCCTCGGGGAAGCTCAGCCTGATAGCACAGTCACTAAGAAATTAACTTTGACTGCAAGGGGAGAGAGTCTGTGAGACTTTCAACAGGGACTGACACTTAAACTGGTCACCAGGCAGGGAAGGGCATTCTAGGCTGAGAGCAACATGAGCAAAGGTTCAGGGCTTTGTGAGTGCATGGTGGGTTCAAGAAAGTGGACAGGGACTTCCCTGGTGGTCCAGTGGCTAACACTCCATGCTCCCAACGCAGGGGGCTGGGGCTCGACCCCTGGTCAGAGACCGAGATCCCACATGCCACAACTAAGTGTTCGCATGCTGCAATGAAGGCCAAAGATCCTGTGTACCCAGTGCAGTCAAATAAACACATATGTAAAATTTTAAAGAAAGAAAATGAATAGCTGAGTGAGACACATTGGAAGGTATCAGTGAAGGGAGATTGATGCCTGAGAGACTGGCCCACTATAGGGTGGGGCAGAACATGCAGGACATTGAATGCCAGGTTCAGCAGGTGGATTTACTCCTCTAGGCCATGAGGTGTTCTAAGCAGATGAAACACAATCCAGCTCACACTTACAAAGAAAGATCTGTGGGAGTATTGAAGCTTGATAGGCAGACCATTGAGGAGGGTTTAGGCAAAGGGCTGTAAGAAATGAGAGCCATGTCTAGGGTAGTGGTAGTGGGAAGTGAAGGTGGCAGATTTGGATGTACTAAGAAGCAGTCATGTGCTGGTAAACAACTGGCTCAGAAGAGAAAAGTGTTAGCCCTGATTCATAGTGTTCATTGATTTCCAAGGTGTAAATACTTTATCGTGGCTGATTTTAAGCTATCCAATAGACATCACTGGATGTGAAGTTGGGAAGACGTGTGCTCAGTCAGCTTTCTCGGGCCAGTGTGAGCTGCTGTTCCACTATCTAGTGACCAGTTCAATGTGGGAGAGACAGAGAAAAACCAAATGTGATGAACATGTCTAATCTGGATGACTCCTTAGATGTTAACAGATAAAGGGAACCCCGGGGGGAAACAGACTTTATTTATCTGTTTGTCTGGAGTAGGGGATAATTAAAAGGCATATCATGAGGGAATTGTGACTTTGATTTTGGACATGTTGGCTTGGAAGTCTTAGCCCTGGAATTCAAGTTTCACTGAGGCTCTACCTTATAACAATAACTCACATTGATGAAATATTTATATTTTGCTGAGTACATTATATATGTTTATGGTCTTTCAGTAATGCCACAACCCTATGGATCTAGCAGTTACACAACAAATATCTTTTAAATAAGTGAATGGATTAGGTAGTCTTATTTTTTTCATTTTACAAATAAGAGAAAGGAGACACAAATTGATAGTAACTTACACAAGGGCATACTTCTGGGACTCAAAGTCAAGCCTGTATGATTCCAAAACCACTCTACTATACTATGCATATGTGCTGTGGAAATGAACCATGAGAGTAACAGAAAAAGACAGTGTTAGGCGCTCACTCATGTCCAACTCTTCGTGACCCCGTGGACTGTAGCCCGCCAGGTTCCTCTGTCCATGGAATTTTCCAGGCAAGTACACTGGAGTGGGTTGCCATTCCCTTCTCCAGGGGATCTTCCTGACCCAGAGACTAGAACCCAGATCTCCTGAATTGCTTACAGATTCTTTACCATCTGAGCCACCAGGGAAGCCCATGGATCCCATAGACATCTTTATCTCTACATTTAGTCTCCAGGAGCAAATCCCTTTTCTGTTTGTAATAGAAAGATACTTAAAAGAGTGAACTAATGACATCTCATCCCATTTCTTTCCCCAATGCTTCTCTTTCCTTTTTATCTTAGTAGCTATTCACTGGATTGTCAGTTTTATTTTCACTCTATATGTTTTTCTGACAATATATATCAATGTCAACCATTAGCAAGAACAAATTTAACTATTTTATCTATCTCACAAATCCTCTCTGCAAATCTTCAGCTTCTTCTTGACTAAAGATTCTCACTTCAAAGAAAAATTGCTGGGTAAGGATTCCGAGTTCATCAATTATTATCATGTTAAGCAAAATATTTCCTTGAAAACCAACAGGCTATAGAAAAATGAAAGCTTACGGCTTTCTCCATAGTACTTAATGGTGGCAAAGTGGGGGAAGAAATAATAATGGCTAACATTCATCAAGTGACAATTATATACTAAGCACTGTTCTAAGTGCTTTACATGTACTAATTCACATGTACTAATTCTTACAACAGCCCTAAAAGGAAGGTGATATTATTATCCCTATTTTACATATAAGGAAACTGAGACACAGAGAGATTAAACAACTTGCCCAAAGCCACTCACCTAGAGTGTGGCAGAGTCTAGATTCTAAACTAGGCCATTTAGCCTCAGAGTCCACTCTCTTAACTACCATACTATTAGGTCAAGTTTTTATTCAAAGTTTCTAGATATTTAAACTTTTAAGAATTGAATAGAAGTAGAATTACCCACTATCTATTTTTCTCCTATTTTCTCCTATTTTACTGGACTTGTGCCAGTAATTTACTCATTGCCCTTCAACTCTACTCTACTATTCTAGACTGTGCTCTGTACATTTCCCAGGCTCTTTTGCTAACTTAGCTTGCTGTTTGGGTCTGCAAATAAGAGGCAGTGACAGGAGACCAGAAGGTGGAGAAAGAGAGATGCTTCCTGCTTTTGGCTCTGATGGGTGGCAATAGCTGAGAGAAAATGTAGTTGCAGAAATAATAGTTTTTAGCCCTGGTTAACCAGGTGGTGATAGCAGTAAAGAACCCACTTGCCAATGCAGGAGACATAAGAGACACAGGTTCAATCCCTGGGTCAGGAAGATCCCTTGGAGGAGGGCATGACAACCCATTCCAGTATTCTTGCCTGGAGAATCTCATGGACAGAGGGGTCTGGAGGGCTGCAGTCACTTTAGTACTCTTGTCTGGTGAAGCTCATGGACAGAGGAGCCTGGGGGCTCTAGTCCATAGTCTGACACAGAGTCGGACACGACTGAAGCAACTTAGCACAAGCATGCAAAGCGATACTACTGATTATTTAACTTCTGTGCAGAGTACATCATGCGAAATGTTGGGCTGGATGAATCAAAGCTGGAATCAAGATTTCTGGGAGAAGTATCAACAACCTCAAATATGCAGATGATGCCACTCTAATTGCAGAAAGTGAAGAGGACCTAAAGAGCCTCTTGATGAAGAATCAAAGAGAGGAGTGAAAAAGCTGGCTTAAAACTCAACATTCAGTAAACTAAGATCATGCATCTGGTCCCATCACTTCATGGCAAACAGATGAGAGAATAGCATTGAACATGTATATTACCACATGTAAAATAGATGACCAGTGCAAATTTGATGCATGAAGCAGGACACTCAAAGCTGGTGCTCTAGGACAACCCAGAGGGATGGGGTGAGGAGGAGGAGGTGGGAAGGAGGTTCAGGATGGGGGACACATGTACACCTGTGGCTGATTCATGTCAATGTATGGTAAAAACCACCACAATATTATAAAGTAATTTGCCTCCAGTTAAAATAAATTAATTAATTTTTAAAAAGACTCAGTTCTAATGAGATGGATGAAATTGGAGCCGATTATACAGAGTGAAGTAAGCCAGAAAGAAAAACACCAATACAGTATACTGACACATATATATGGAATTTAGAAAGATAGTAATGATGACCCTCTATGTGAGACAACAAAAGAGACACAGAGGTATAGAATGGACTTTTTGGACTCTGAGGGAGAGGGAGAAGGTGGGATGATTTGGGAGAATGGCATTGAAACATGTATACTATCTTGTAAGAAACGAAGCGCCAGTCTATGTTCAATACAGGATACAGGATGCATGGGGCTGGTGCACAGGATGATTCAGGGAGATGATATGGGGTGGGAGGTGGGAGGGGGCTTCGGCATTGGGAGATCGTGGACACCTGTGGCTGATTCATGTCAATGTATGGCAAAACAAATACAGTATTGTAATGTAGAATAAAGTACTTTAAAAATAAATAAATAAATAAATAGAAAGACCCGGTGCAGCCAAACAGATATTTTTAAACCATTGAAAAAAAAAAAAAAAAAACCCTCAATATTCAATAAACTAAAATCATGGCATTCAATCCCATTCCTTCATGGCAAATAGTTGAGGAAAAGTGGAAACAGTGGCAGATTTTATTTTCTTGGGCTCCAAAATCACTGCAGATGGTGAACGTAGCCATGAATTAAAAGATGCTTGCTCCTTGTAAGAAAAGCTATGACAAACCTAGACAGTGTATTCAAAAGCAGAGACATCACTTTACCAACAAAATTCTGTATAGTCAAAGTTAAAAAGGTTAAAAGTGTTAAAAAGTTAAAAAGGTTAAAAAATCCACCTGCCAATGTGGTGGACACGGGTTGGATCCATGCCACAGAGCAACTAAGCCCGTGCACTGCAAATATGAAGCCTGTGCTCTAGAGCCTGGGAAATGCAATTACTGAGCCCACACGCCGCAACTGCTGAAGCCCGCATGCCCTAGAGAAGCCACCGCAATGAGAAGTCCACTCCCACAACTCAAGAGAAGTCCTGCAGCAACAAAGACCCATCACAGCCAAATTAAACAGTTTTTTTTTTAAAGTAAGATGACTTTTTACAAAATGAAAAATAACAAGGGTTAGCAAGGATGTAGAAGAAAATAGAGCTTTCGTACATTGCTAATGAGAATAGAAAGTGGTGCAGACACTTTGGAAAACAGTTTGGCAGTTCCTCAGTAAGTTAAACATGTAATTGCCATATAACTTTGCAATACTATTCCTAGGTACACACCCCAAAAACTGAAACACTGGTGTTAAAATAAAAATTTATATAAATGAATTTTCACTGCAGCACTATTCACAATAGCCAAAGGTGGGAGCAACTCAAATGTTCATCATCTGATGAATAAACAAAAGTGGTGTGTCCATACAGTGAAATATTTAGCCATGAAAAGAAATGAAGTTTGGATACATGTTGCCACATTATGCATGTGAAAGAAGCCAGACACAAAAGGCCACATATTGTAGGATTCTACTTATATGAATGATGCAGCATATTGGGCTGAGAAAAGAGGGGGAACTGAGGAGCAACTGCTTAATGGGTGTAGGGTTTTCTTTTTGGATGACAAAAAGTTTTGGAAGTAGATATCGCTGAAGATTGCACAACACTGCAAATGTACTTACTACCACTGAACTGTACAATTTAAAATGATTAAGGTTGTAAGTATTATGTGTATTTTACAGAATAAGAAAAAAGCAAATATAAAAGTTATCTTACCAAAACTAGTCTTGCAGAGTTCTTAAATAAACCTGATAACACAAAAATGCAAAATATGAAAAGTTTTCAAAGGTATTTGGTACTAGAATGGTAAAATGCTAAGAAAAGAAAGAATCCTTATTAATGTCAAGGAAAAATCTGAGGTTTAGGGTAAAACGATCTAATGTAGCTATTAGTCAGTATGTCTGAGTGAAATTTGCTCAGTCGTGTCCGACTGTGACCCAATGGATTATACAGTCCCCAGAATTCTACAGTCCAGAATACTGGAGTGAGTAGCCTTTCCCTTCTCCAGGGGATCTTCCTGATTCAGGGATAAAACCCAGGTCTCCTGCATTGCAGGCGTATTCTTGACCAGCTGAGCCACAAGGTAATGGCTAATAGGAGTAGGGTTTTTCAAGAGGGAGAGAACCCAGCAAGATTCAATTACTGTCTGACCCCTAGACCCTAAGTCTATATCAAGAATCCTCAAGTTGACGGAAGCTCAATTTATTTGCAGACAGAGGGAAATGGATCTTTGTAGTCAAGAAGGGCAGAAATCAGAATTGTACTCTAGCTCCCCATTCAGCTCAACACACTCATTTTTCCTTTGTCTGCACTAGCAGAGGCTAGTGAAAGTGAAAGTGAAGTAGCTCAGTCGTGTCCGACTCTTTGTGATGCCATGGAGTATAGCCCACCAGGCCCCTCCATCCATGGAATTTTCTAGTCAAGAGTACTGCAGTGGGTTGCCATTTCCTTCTCCAGAGGATCTTCCCAACCCAGGGATCTAGCAGACGTCAAATTCCTTGTAGTGGGGTAAATGTCCAGCAGGGGGAGATGCTAAGTTATTCTAAATTCAATAGTAACATGGAATTCTAAACACAACTAAGACTTTCTTACACAGAGCAGCTTAGAAAACAGGTTAAGTAAGTGAAATAAACTTAATTTTTACAATTCTCACCTGAAATTAAATAGGTTAATAAATTTTTCTTCACGATTATCCATATAGAAATGTGAAAATTTCCCATTTCTATTTAAAATATCATTCACTCTGACCATATCCTCATTCAGAATAAAGAAAATTAAGTATTTTGTTAGAAACTCAGTTGCCGTTAATTTGCTTGAATATATCTATTATAATTATATTATATATTCTATTTTTGGTAGAAAAATATGCAAATACCTCTAAAATTGATCAAAACCATTTTTAAAGAGAAATAATATTACAGTGATTTTTACCCACAATTTCATAAACTACTTCCACTTACCCATCTATACTTTAGAAAATTGTTCCAGCTTATCTTTTTCCTTGCTGATCCTAAAATATCTTCAATAAACATGCAAAGCTAATATCTACCTTTAAAAATTCTTTAAAATATTTGATAGCTACACAGTTATCATATAAAATTCTCTTTGCATAGGCCTAATTTCCTAGACTGGAAGAGAATAAGGTATGAGAAGAGACACAAATAGTGATTTTATGACTATAATTTTTTTTAAATTCATTATTATACAGTTAAGATACTCATTATCCAAACATGAGATCTTTAAGATTACTTACCTCATCCTTTTCCAAAACAGGACTTAAGACAGTTCTATAAGCTTTTTTAAAGAACTTTAATGATATACTTAATAACATAAAATTCAGTGGTTTTTATCATATTTACAGAGCTTAGAATACTTTTATCATCTTAAAAAGAAACCTCATAGAGTGTCAGGCTGAGCTTCCTGTGTTGTATAGCAACTTCCCACTATCTGTTTTACAATGGTAGTGTACATACGTCAATGCTACTTTCTCAATTTGTCCCACCCTCTGTGATGACCTAGAGGGGTGGGATGGGGGAAAAGGAGGGAGGCTCAAGAGGGAGGGGATATTTATATATATATAAATATATAATATATATTTATATATATTTAAATATGTATATATATAAATATATATATTTAAATATATAAAAATATATTTAAATATATATTTATAAATATATACATTTATATTATATATTTATATATAATATATATTATATATATTATATATTTATATATATATAATATTATGACTGATTCACACTGTTGTATGGCAGAGACCAACACAGCATTGTAAAGCAATTTTCTACCAATTAAAAGCTTTTTTTAAAATGAGAATTAAAATAAAAAGAAAATCTCATATCCATTAGCAGTCACCTCCCGTCTTAGTCCTTCGGGGCTGCTATAACTGGGCAGCATACAAACAAGAAACTTATTTCTCACAGTTTTGGAGGCTGGGGCATCCAAGATCAAGGCACTGAAAGAGGCAGTGTGTTTGGTGAGAATCAGCTTCCTGGCTCATAGACGGCCATTTTCTTGCTATAACCGTACCTGATGAAAAAGGCAAGGAAGCTCTCTGGGGTCTCTTTTATAAGGACATTCATCCCATTCATAAAAGGCGCACCCTCACAACTTGATCACCCTCAAAGGCCTCACTCCAAATATCATCACACTGGTAATTCAGCAAATAAATTTTGAGGAAACACAAACTTTCAGTCTATCAGTTCAGTTCAGTCACTTAGTCGTGTCTGACTCTTTGTGACCATGTGAACTGCACCACGCCAGGACTCCCTGTCCATCACCAACTGCTGGAGTCTACCCAAACCCATGTCCATCGAGTCAGTGATGCCATCCAACCATCTCATCTTCTGTCGTCCCCTTCTCCTCCTGTCCTCAATCTTTCCCAGCATCAGGAACTTTTCAAATGAGTCAGCTCTTTGCATCAGGTAGCCAAAGTATTGAACTTGCAGCTTCAACATCAGTCCTTCCAAAGGACACCCAGGACTGATCTCGTTTAGAATGGACTGGTTGGATCTCCTTTCAGTCCAAGGGACTCTCAAGAGTCTTCTCCAACACCATAGTTCAAAAGCATCAATTCTTAGGCGCTCAGCCTTCTTCAAAGTCCAACTCTCACATCCATACATGACCACAGGAAAAACCATAGCCTTGACCAGACAGACCTTTGTTGGCAAAGTAATGTTTATGTTTTTCAATATGCTATCTAGGTTGCTCATAACTTTTCTTCCAAGGAGTAAGCGTTTTTAATTTCATGGCTGCAGTCACCATCTGCAGTGATTTTGGAGCCCCCAAAAATAAAGTCTGACACTGTTTCCACTGTTTCCCCATCTATTTCCCATGAAGTGAGGGGACCAGAGGCCATGATCTTCATTTTCTGAAACTTGAGCTTTAAGCCAACTTTTTCACTCTCCTCTTTCACTTTCATCAAGAGGCTTTTAGTTCCTCTTCACTTTCTGCCATAAGAGTGGTTTCTTCTGCCTATCTGAGGTTATTGATGATATTTCTCCTGGCAATCTTGATTCCAGCTTGTGCTTCTTCCAGTCTAGCGTTTCTCATGATGTACTCTGCATATAAATTAAATAAGCAGGGTAACAATATACAGCCTTGACGTACTCCTTTTCCTATTTGGAAACAGTCTGTTGTTCCATGCTCAGTTCTAACTATTGCTTCCTGACCTGCATATAGGTTTCTCAAGAGGCAGGTCAGGTGGTCTGGTATTCCCATCTCTCTCAGAATTTTCCACAGTTCATTGTAATCCACACAGTCAAAGGCTTTGGCATAGTCAATAAAGCAGAAATAGATGTTTTTCTGGAACTCTCTAGCTTTTTTGATGATCCAGCAGATGTTGACAATTTGATCTCTGGGTCCTCTGCCTTTTCTAAAACCAGCTTGAACATCTGGATCTGGAAGTTCACGGTTCACGTATTGCTGAAGTCTGGCTTGGAGAATTTTAAGCATCACTTTACTAGCGTGTGAGATGAGTGCAATTGTGTGGTAGTTTGAGCATTCTTTGTCATTGCCTTTCTTTGGGATTGGAATGAAAACTGACCTTTTCCAGTCCTGTGGCCACTGCTGAGTTTTCCAAATTTGCTGGCATAGTGAGTGCAGCACTTTAACAGCATCATATTACAGGATTTGAAATAGCCCAACTGGGATTACATCACCTCCACTAGCTTTGTTAATAGTGATGCTTTCGAAGGCCCACTTGACTTCACATTCCAGGATGTCTGGCTCTAGATGAGTGATCATACCATCGTGAATATCTGGGTCATGAACATCTTTTTTTGGTACAGTTCTTCTGTGTATTCTTGCCACCTCTTCTTAATATCTTCTGCTTCTGTTAGGTCCATACCATTTCTGTCCTTTATTGAGTCCATCTTTGCATGAAATGTTCCCTTGTTATCTCTAATTTTCTTGAAGAGATCTCTAGTCTTTCCCATTCTGTTGTTTTCCTCTATTTCTTTGCATTGATCTCTGAGGAAGGCTTTCTTATCTCTCTTTGCTATTCTTTGGAACTCTGCATTCAGATGCTTATATCTTCCCTTTTCTCCTTTGCTTTTCGCCTCTCTTCTTTTCACAGCTATTTGTAAGGCCTCCTCTGACAGTCATTTTGCTTTTTTGCATTTATTTTTCTTGGGGATGGTCTTGATTCCTGTCTCATGTACAATGTCACGAACCTCCATCCATAATTCATTAGGTACTCTATCAGATCTAATCCCTTGAATCTATTTGTCACTTCCACTGTGTAATCATAAGGGATTTGATTTAGGTGATACCTGAATGGTCTAGTGGTTTTCCCTACTTTCTTCAATTTAAGTCTGAATTTGGCAATAAGGAGTTCATGATCTGAGCCACAGTTAGCTGCCGGTCTTGTTTTTGTTGACTGTATAGTGCTTCTCCATTTTGGCTGCAAAGAATATAATCAATCTGATTTTGGTGTTGACCATCTGGTGATGTCTATGTGTAGTCTTCTCTTGTGTTGTTGGAAGAAGGTGTTTGCTATGACCAATGTGTTCTCTTGGCAGAACTCTATTAGTCTTTGCCCTGCTTCATTCTGTACTCCAAGGCCAAATTTGCCTGTTACTCCAGGTGTTTCTTGACTTTCTACTTCAGTCTATAGTACCCCCCCATTATCTGCACCCTATCTCCATCAGCCCGACAACCACTTAACTATTTTCTGTCTTTACTGATTTCCCTATTGTGGACACGTTCATATAAATGAAACCATACAATATGTGCTCTTTTGTGACTTCTTTTACTTTGTATAATGTTTTTGAGGTTTGTCCATATTATAATATGTACTACTTCCTCACTCCTTTTTTTTCTTTTTGCTAAACAGTATTTCATTATATGGTAATGGTATATTTTCTTTATTCATTCATCAGCAGGACATTTGGGTTAATTCCACATTGAGGCTATTATGAATAATGCTGCTATGAACATTTGTGTACAAGTTTTTGCAAAGGCATGTTTTCATTTCTTTTGAACATATATCCAAGAGTGGAATTACTCAGTCATATAGTATCTCTATGTTTAAGATCTCGAGGAACTGTCAAATCATATTCCTGAGTGGCTACACCACTTACAGCCCAGTCTGCAGTGTGTAAGTTTCAATTTCTCCACATCCTCACTTGTTGTGTCTTTATTATAGTCATTTTAGTGGATGTGAGGTGGTATTGCATTATGGTTTTGATTGAATTTACTTAATGATGAATGATGTTGACCATCTTTTTCATGTTCTTGTTATCCATTCATACACTTTACTGGGAAGAAATATCTACTCAGATACTTTGCCCATTTTTAAAATTGTATCGTCCTTATTCTTTGGAAGGAATGATGATAAAGCTGAAACTCCAGTATTTTGGCCACCTCATGAGGAGAGTTGACTCATTGGAAAAGTCTCTGATGCTGGGAAGGATTGGGGGCAGGAGGAGAAGGGGACGACCGAGGATGAGATGGCTGGATGGCATCACTGACTCGATGGACATGAATCTGAGTGAACTCAGGGAGATGGTGATGGACAGGGAGGCCTAGTGTGCTGCAATTTATGGGGTCTCAAAGAGTCGGACACGACTGAGCAACTGAACTATTATTGGATTGTAAGTGTTTAAGTACTCTGTATACAACACACTCATGAGATACATGATTTGCAAATATTTTCTCTCATTCTGTGAAGTTTCTCATCACTTTTTAAAAATTTTATTTTTACTTTTACTTTACAATACTGTATTGGTTTTGCCATACATTGACATGAATCCATCACGGGTGTATACGAGTTCCCAATCCTGAACCCCCTCCCACCTCCCACCCCATATCATCTCTCTGGATCATCCCCATGCAACAGACCCAAGCATCCTGTATTCTGTATTGAAAATAGACTGGTACTTCATTTCTTGCATGATAGTATACATGTTTCAATGCCATTCTCCCAAATCATCCCACCCTCTCCCTCTCTCTCAGAGTCCAAAAATCCATTCTATACATCTGTGTCTCTTTTGCTGTCTCGCATACAGGGTCATCATTACCATCTTTCTAAATTCTCTTCACTTTCTTGGTGTCTCACTGAAGCACAAAGTTTTTAATTTTGATGAAGTTCATGAATTTTTTTTGTTTGTGCTTTTGTTATCAGAGCTACAAAATCAATGACTAACTTAAGGCCATGAAGATTTATTCCAATGTTTTGTCTAGGAGTTTTACAGTTTTAGACATTAATGGTTCTCATCCATTTTGAGTTAAGTTCTGCATTTGATGTGATATATGGTCCAACTATACTCTTTGCTTCCCAGGTGGCGTGGTAAAGAACTAGCCTGCCAATGCAGGAGACATAAGCAATGTGGGTTTGATCTACGGGTTGGGAAGATCCCTGGAGAAGGGAATACACTTCTGTATTCTTTCCTGGAGAATCCCATGGACAGAGGAACCTGGTGGGCTACAGTCCATAGGGTTGTACATAGTTGGACATGACTGAAATGACTCAGCACAGCACAGACTCTATTGCATGGGAATATCCAGTTGTCCCAACACCACTTTCTTTCCCCATTGAACTGTCTTATCATCCTTGTTGAAAATCAAATTGACTCACAATGAACTGGGTTTATTTCTGGACTCTCAATTGTATTCCATTGATCTTTGCTTATCCTTATGCCAGTACAACACTATCTTGATTAGTAAGCTTAGCATTCAGGAAATGTGAGGACTCCAATTTTGTTCTTCTTTTCCAGTATTGTTTTGGTTATTCATGGTACTTTTTGTTTCCATTTGAATTTTCAGGATCACCTTATCAATTTCTGCAAAATACCAAGTGGGGTTTTGATAGGGATTGTATTAAAAGTGTAGATCAGTTTTGGGAGTACTACTATATTAACAATATTCAGTCTTCTGATCTATGATCATGGGATGTCTTTGCATTTATTAGATGCATTTTTACTTTCTTTCAACAATATTTTGGCACTTTCCTAGTGGTCGAGTGGTTAGGACTCCATGCAGGGGGCGAGGGTTTGATCCCTGGCTGGGATACTATGATTATTCCCACATGCTGCATGGCATGGCTAAAAAAAAAAACCGAAATCCCCGATGTTTTGACACAATGTATTACACTGATGTTAAGCCATCCTTGTATTTGCACTACTGGGGTAAATAAACCCCAGTTGATCATGTTTTTATGTTGGATTTGCTTTACTAGTATTTTTCTTGAGCTTCTTGAACATATAGATTGCTTTTCATCAAATTTAGGGCAGACATTATTTCTTCAAATATATTTTGTCTGTTTTGTCTCCTCCTCTGGTATACCCATTATGAATATTTGTGTGCTTAATGTTGTACCACATTTTCATAAGTGTCTGTTCTTTTTCTTCACTCTTTTCAAATGAGAAGTTCAGCTTTTCGATTTGGGGTGTGGTGGGAGTATTCTATCCTTTACTAGCATTTCCTTTTCTCCCACTTGTTTTTGGCTGCACTGGGTCTATGTTGCTGTGTGTGGGCTTTCTCTAGTTGTGGCAAGTAGGAGCTACTCTCTAGATGTGGGGCATGGGCTTCTCACTGCAGGGGCTCCTCTAGTGGTGGAGCACGGGTTCTTGGCATGTGGGCTTCAGTAATTGTGGCACATGGACTTAGTTGTTTTGTGGCACATGGGATCTTGCTGGAACAGGGATCGAACCTGTATCCTCAGCATCGGCAGGAATGAATTATTAAACACTGGACCACCACAGAAGTCCCAGTATTTTCAATGAGTCACTGTCATCATATATTCCTTTAATTAATTAAACATGGTTTAAATTCTTTGAATGTATTTAAAATAGATGTTTGAAGTCCTTAGTCACCAAGTTCAACATTTGACTCCCCCTCAAAGGCAATCTTTTCTTCCCAATGCATATAGGTCACACTTTCCTGTTTATTAATCTGAAGTTAGGTAACATATTGTAGCAGCACTGGATTTTGTTGTCTCTGCTCCAGAGTCTGTATAGTAACTTGGCTGGACTAATTTCTCATGTGCAGGCTCTAATTTTTGGATTTTTAATTTTTATCTTGACACCTAGGTTCCTAAAGTAACTTCCTGTGTCAGAGGTATTGTTTAGAGTTGTACCATAGCCCCCAAGTACAATAGAGCCAATAAGATTTTCTTCTTTGCTGCTTGACCAGTGTGGTTTAGAGATTGCTTTCACACTTCACTTTAGTCAAGGACTGATAGCAAATAAGTTTCCTCTTCAGTTGCTCCTGAGAACAGAGCCTTAGGTATGTGTACACTCATCCTTATCACCAGACCTCCTTTGCTGGCTCTTTCTCTCATATGTTAAACTTCTGGCTGGTCTGCCTCTTTAAGTGTCATACCATGCTTTTGATTGTTTGATACGATGCTCCACTGATTTTTGCTGATTTTTACTTTGTAAAATTCCTTGAAGGCACAAATTGCTACACAATCCAAATAAAGTAAGGTCCCTCAGCTCAGGCAGGACCGTGGTGTTGCCAATTTTTGAGTTTTTCTATGACCCTGTTTGAACCTCTATATTATGGACAGTATCTAAGGGAGATAGGAGCTGCCACTTGGCTGCCAAGCTCTCTGTAATACCTGTTCTGCAACAAGGAGCTGGGTGGGGAAATGGGTATAACCTCTAGCTCACATGTTAAGACTTCTATTACTCACCTTTGCAGATATTTAGTAAATGGTTTTCAATTTGCTGCAAATCCCTTTATCATTCTTTAGAGACTCTGAATGATAGTCTTGGCTAATTTTAATACCCATTAGGCAAATATTTTTCTGGGGAGAATTTCCACTGATCTTTTCATATTATCACCTAGAATTCCTCCCCATTACACTTTTCAATTGATTATGTAGAAACTGGTGATCAAGTTTATTAATTTAACCTAGTCCACAAATCTGATTACAAAAAAGGATTCAGTTTTTATTTTTAAGTTGAAATTAACATCTAATTAAAAACTATATACTATTTTTTCCTCCATTACCCCAAGTAACAGAAAGTACATCTACATATAGATACAAAGGGAAAGTATAGCATATAAAATATTCACTCTTGTTCTAATGCTTAGGATGGCAAACTATTAAGTAGCTGCTAATTCACTCATACTTCCAGCACTTTTCTCATAAAGTCTCAGGAAAGCTCTGTTCACAAAGAGAGTAAAGTACAGAGAAAATACATTATTCCAGGTGATGGCACCCCACTCCAGTACTTTTGCCTGGAAAACCCCATGGACGGAGGAGCCTGGTAGGCTGCAGTCCATGGGATTGTGAAGAATTGGACATGACTGAGCAACTTCACTTTTACTTTTCACTTTCATGCACTGGAGAAGGAAATGGCAACCCACTCCAGTGTTCTTGCCTGGAGAATCCCAGGGATGGGGGAGCCTGGTGGGCTGCACAGAGTCAGACACGACTGAAGCGACTTAGCAGCAGCAGCAGCAGTAAGCTACTACCTCCTGTTGTTGTTAAGCCATTAAGTTGTATCCAACTTTTTGCAATCCCATGAACTGCAGCATGCCAGGCTTACCTGTCCTTCACTGTCTCCCAGAGTTTGCTCAAATTCATGCCCATTGAGTCAGTGATGCCATCCAACCTACTTCCTAAATCTTTAATTGAATTTTTATAAGAGAGTATACTTTGATCAAATACAGCTTGCAAAGTAGGAAAAATCTGTATATCATTTCTCCTCTTTTGGCTTTTCAATGAAAATTTTACAGGCTTTCTATCATTTTACATGTCAAACCTTTGAAAATAGATCTCAGAATCTAAATTTTACCAAAGAAGGAATCAAGAGGCAAAATACTTAAGTGACTTCCAAGGCCATTTTGTTGTTCGGTCCCGAAGTTGTGTCCAACTCTTTTGTGACACCACAGACTACAGCTTGCCAGGCTCCTCTGTCCATTGTATACTGCAGGCAAGAATACTGGAGTGGGTTGCCATTTACTTCTCCAGGAGACTTTCCCAACCCAGGAATCAAACCCGTTTCCCGCATTGCAAGCAGATTCTTTACCACTGCGCCACCAGGGAAGCCCAAGGTGATAGTAATGACTAATGTAAAACTAGAAGCAATGAAAGGTTTTCTTAACATCTAGCTTTCAGCTCGGAGAAGGCAATGGCATCCCACTCCAGTACTTTTGCCTGGAGAATCCTATGGACAGAGGAGCCTGGTGGGCTGCAGTCCATGGGGTCTCAAACAGTCAGACACGACTAAGCGACTTCACTTTCACTTTTCACTTTCATGCATTAGAGAAGGAAATGACATCCCACTCCAGTGTTCTTGCCTGGAGAATCCCAGGGACGGGGGGAGCCTGCTGGGCTGCCGTCTATGGGGTCACACAGAGTCAGACACGACTGAAGCGACTTAGCAGCAGGAGCAGCAGCCACCTTCAGCTCTGTGCACCAAATCAAACTAGATAAGCTAATATTCTTCCTGACAAGCTGAAAAAGTCTGCATTCCTGTACATACTTTAAAGTGGACTTTAATTCACATACACTTTTGTTCCTTGGGAGGATACCCTTTTCTGAGTATTATAAAATAAAGCATTAATGATGTCAATGATACAGTCTGTTAAACACTACTGCCCATTGTCTTAGATCAGGCTGCTATATAATAACATCACAGACTGGCTTTAAAAAACAAACTCACAAAAAAACTTCTCATAATTCTGAAGGCTGAAATTCCAAGATCAGGGTATCAGCATGAATCTTCTTCCAAGCTTGTAGACAGCAGCCTTCCCTGATGGATCTTTCTCAAAGGGGAAGGAAAGATTATCTGTTGTCTTCTCCATTAAAGGCACTCCTAGACTTTCTGGGTCTCCTGGACTCAGGGCCCAGGAGAAAGGACAAGTGACCCCACAAGAGACTGAGCCAGACCTGCCTGTGAGCGTTTGGGAGTCTCCGGTGGAGGCACGGTTGACAGTGGCCTGCCAGGGGGTCAGGGACACTGACAGCAGCAGTCCTGGGAGGTTGGCATCCTGCCATAAGTTCTGTTGGAGGGGGTCACCATTACTGCCATAACCCTTACCATTGATGAAGAACTGATGCTTCTGAATTGTGGTTCCAGAGAAGATTCTTAAGAATCTTGGACAGCAAGGAGATAAAATGAGTCAATCCTAAAGGAAATCAACCCTGAATATTCATTGGAAGGACTGATGTTAAAGCTGAAGTTGCAATACTTTGGCTACCCGATGTGAAGAGCCAACTCACTGGAAAACACCCTGATGCTAGAAAAGCCTGAGAGCAGGAGGAGAAGGGGATGACAGAGGATGAGATGACTGGATGGCATCACCAACTCAATGGACATGAGTTTGAGCAAACTCTGGGAGATAGTGAAGGACAGGGAAGCCTGGCATGCTATAGTTCATGGGGTTACAAAGAGTTGGAGGCAACTTGGTGATTGAACAAGACCAATCTCTACCATAGTTTGGTCTCAGGCCAAATTACAGGGAGGGAACACAGCCCCATCCACCAGCAGAAAACTGGATTAAAGATTTACTAACCAAGGCCCTGCCCAGCAGAGCAAGTTTCAGTTTTCTCCACAGCCAGTTCCTCCTATCAGGAAGCTTCCACAAGCCTCTTTTCCTCATCCATCAGAGGGCAGACAGAATGAAAGCCAGTCACAGAAAACTAACCAAAATGATCACATGGACCAAAGCTTTGTGTAACTTAATGCAATTATGAGCCATGCCGTGTAAGGCCACCCAAGACGGATGGGTCATGGTGGAGAGTTCTGACAGAACATGGTCCAATGGAGAAGGGAATGGTAAACCACTTCAGCATTTTGCCTTGAGAGCCCCATGAACAGTATGAAAAGGCAAAAAGATATGACTCTGAAAGATGAAACCCCCAGGTTGGTAAGTGCCCAATATGCTACTGGAGAAGAATGGAGAGATAGCTCCAGAAGGAATGAAGAGGCTGTCAAATTGGAAATGAGCTCAGCTGTGGATGTATCTGATGGTGAAAGTAAAGTCAGATGCTGTAAAGAACAATACTGCATAGGACCCTGGAATGTGAGTTCCATGAATCAAGGTAAATTAGAAGTGGTCAAACAGGAGATGGCAAGTGTGAACATCAACATTTTAGGAATCAGTGAACTAAAATGGATGGGAAGGGGTGAATTTAATTCAGATGACCATTATATCTACTACTGTGGGCAAGAATCCCTTAGAAGAAATGGAGTAGCCCACATAGTCAACAAGAGTCCGAAATGCAGTACTTGGGTGCAATCACAAAAATGACAGAAATGACAGAATGATCTTGATTCGTGTCCACGGCAAACTATTCAACATCACAGTAATCCAAGTCTATGCCCCAACCACTAATGCTGAAGAAGCTGAAGGTGAATGGTTCTATGAAGATCTATAAGACCTGCTAGAACACCCAAAAAAAGAGATCCTTTTCATCATAGGGGACTGAAATCCAAAAGTAGAAAGTCAAGAGAAACCTAGAATAACAGCCAAGTTTGGCCTTGGAGTACAAAATGAAGCAGGGCAAAGGCTAACAGAGTTTTGTCAAGAGAATGCACTGATCATAGCAAACACTCTCTTCCAACAACACAAAAGACAACTCTACACATGGACATCACCAGATGGTCAATACCAAAATCAGACTGATTATATTCTTTGCAGTCAAGGATGGAGAAGCTCTACAGACTCCAGCAAAAACAAGGCCGGGAGCTGACTGTAGCTCAGATCTTGAACTCCTTGTTGTAAAATTTAGACTTAAATTGAAGAAAGTAGGGAAAACCACTAAGCTATTCAGGTATGACCTAAATCAAATCCTTTATGATTATCCACTGGAAGTGACATATAGATTCAAGGGATTAGATCTGATAGACAGAGTGCCTAAAGAACTGTGGATGGAGGTTTGTAACACTGCACAGGAGGCAGTGATCCAAACCATCCCAAAGAAAGCAAGAAGGCAAATTATTTGTCTGAGGAGGCCTTATAAATAGCTGAGAAAAGAAGTGAAAGGCAAAGGAGAAACAGAAAGATATATCCAACTGAATGCAGAGTTCCAGAGAATAGCAAAGAGAGATAAGAAAGCCTTAAGTGAATGATGCAAAGAAATAGAGGAAAACAATAAAATGGGAAAGACTAGAGATCACTTCAAGAAAATTAGATACCAAGGGAACATTTCATGCAAAGATGGGCACAATAAAGGACAGAAAACAGTATGTACCTAACAGAAACAAAAGAGATTAAGAAGAGGTGGCAAGAATACATAGAAGAACTGTACAAAGCTCTTAGTGACCCAGATAACTACAATGGTGTGGTCACTCATCTAAAGCCAGACATCCTGGAGTATGAAGTCAAGTGAGCCTTAGGCTGTGTTACTACAAAGCTAGTGAAGGTGATGGAATTCTAACTGAGCTACTTAAAATCCTGACTGATGATGCTGTTGAAGTGTGGCACTATTTATGTCAGTAAATCTGAAAAACTCAGCAGTGGCCACAGGACTGGAAAGGTCACTTTTCATTTCAATCCCAAAGAAGGGCAATGCCAAAGAATGTTCAAACTACACTGTACAATTGTGCTCATTTCACATGCTAGCAAGGTAATGCTTAAAATCCGTCATGCTAGGCATCCACAGTACCTGAACCGAGAACTTCTAGATGTACAAGCTGGATTTTGAAAAAGCAGAGGAAACATAGATCAAATTGCCAACATCTGAATCATAGAGATAAGCAGAAAAACATCTGCTTCACTGACTACATGAAAGCCTTTGACTTTGTAGATCACAACACACTGTGGACAATTCTTAAAGAGATGGAAATACCAGACCACCTTATCTGCCTCCTGTGAAACCTGTATGGAGGTCAAGAAGCTAACAGCTAGAACTGGACAAAGAATAACGGACCAGTTCAAAAATGGGAAAGGAGTACATTAAGGCTGTATATTGTCACACTGCTTATTTAAATTTTATGCAGAGTACATCATGGGAAATGCCAGGCCGGAGGAATCACAAGCTGTAATCAAGATTGCCAGGAGAAAGAATACCTGCAAACATGGAGATGACACCACCTTAATGAAAGAAAGCAAAGAGGAACTAAAGAGCCTCTTAATGAAGGAGGAAGGGAAGAATGAAAAAGCTGGCTTGAAACTCAATATTCAAAAAATTAAGACAATGGCATCTAGTCCCATCACTTCATGGCAAATAGATGGGGAAACAATGGAAACAGTGACACACTTTATTTTCTTGGGCTCCAAAATCACTGTGGATAGTGTCTTTAGCCATGAAACAAAAGACATTTTTTGTAAAGGAAAAGCTATGACAAACCTAGACAGTGTATTGAAAAGCAGAGATATCACTTGGCCCACAAATGTCTGTACAGTCAAAGCTATGGTATTTCCAGTGGTCATGCATGGATGTGAGAGTTGGATCATAAAGAAGACTGAGTGCCAAAGAATTGATGCTTGCAAACTGTGGTGTTGGAGAAGAGTCTTGGGAGTCCCTTGGTCAGCAAGATCAAGCCAGTCAATCCTAAAGGAAATCAAACCTGAATACTCACTGGAAGGACTGATGCTGAAGCTGAAACTCCAATACTTTGGCCACCTGATGGGAAGAACTGACTCACCGGAAAAGACCCTGATGCTGGGAAAGATTGAAGGCAGGAAAAGGGGATTACAGAAGATGAAATGGTTGACTGGCATCATTGATTCAATGGACAAGAGTTTGAGCAGACTCTGGGAGATAGTGAAAGACAGAGAACCCTGGTGTGCTGCAGTCCATGGGGTCACAAAGTGTCAGACAGGGCTGAGTAACAACATAAAGGTACTAACCCCGTGTCATGAGAGGTCCATCCTCAAAATCTAACTACCTAAGGCTCCACCTCTAAACACCATCATGTTGAGAGAGAGGGACCGGAGTTATGACTTCAACAAATCAATTTGAGGGAAAGAAATATTCAGTCCACTGTGTTCACCTTTGTTACAAACAAGATTTTTTTAAATGATAGAAATAGAGGTTCTCTATACATTCGTGGCTCAGAAGGTAAAGAATCTGCCTGCAAAGCAAGAGACATGGCTTTGATCCCTGTGTTGGGAAGATCCACTGGAGAAGGAAATGGCAACTCTCTCCAGTATTCTTGCCTGGAGAATTCCACGGACAGAGAAGCCTGGTTGCCTACAGTCATAGGGGTGCAAAGAAGACACGACTGAGTGACTAACACTTCCACTGTCATAAGTTTAAAAACCTAATAATTTAAACAAGGTGAAAAGTAGTATCAATTCAAAAAGATCTTAAAAATATAATAACAAGTGGTGCTGGGAAAACTGGTCAACCACTTGTAAAAGAATGAAACTAGAACACTTTCTAACATCATACACAAAAATAAACTCAAAATGGATTAAAGATCTAAATGTAAGATCAGAAACTAGAAAACTCCTAGAGGAGAACATAGGCAAAACACTCTGACATAAATCACAGCAGGATCCTCTATGACCCACCTCCCAGAATATTGGAAATAAAAGCAAAAATAAACAAATGGGACCTAATTAAAATTAAAAGCTTTTTCACAATGAAGGAAACTATAAGCAAGGTGAAAAGACAGGCTTCAGAATGGGAGAAAATAGCAAATGAAGCAACTGACAAATAATTAATCTCAAAAATATACAAGCAGTTCCTGTAGCTCAATTCCAGAAAAATAAATGACCCAATCAAAAAATGAGCCAAAGAACAAAACAGACATTTCTCCAAAGAAGACATACAGATGGCTAACAAACACATGAAAAGATGCTCAACATCACTCATTATCAGGGAAATGCAAATCAAAACCACAATGAGGTACCATCTCAGGCCAGACAGAATGGCTGCTATCCTAAAGCCTACAAGCAATAAATGCTGGAGAGGGTGTGGAAAAAGGGAACCCTCTCACACTGTTGGTGGGAAATACAAACTAGTACAGCCACTATGGAGAACAGTGTGGAGATTCCTTAAAAAACTGGAAATAGAACTGCCTTATGACCCAGCAATCCCACTGCTGGGCATACACACCGAGGAAACCAGAATTGAAAGAGACATGTGTGCCCCAATGTTCATCGCAGCACTGTTCATAATAGCCAGGACATGGAAGCAACCTAGATGTCCATCAGCAGATGAATGGATAAGAAAGCTGTGGTACATATACACAATGGAATATTACTCAGCCATTGAAAAGAATATATTTGAATCTGTTCTAGTGAGGTGGATGAAACTGGAGCCTATTATACAGAGTGAAGTCAGGAAGAAAAACACCAATACAGTATACTAACGCATATATATGGAATTTAGAAAGATGGTAACGATAACCCTGTATGCGAGACAGTGAAAGAGACACAGATGTATAGAACAGTATTTTGGACTCTGTGGAAGAGGGCGAGGGTGGGATAATTTGGGAGAATGGCATTGAAATATGTATATTATCATATGTGAAACAAATCACCAGTCCAGGTTCAATGCATGATACAGGGTGCTTGGGGCTGATGCACTGGAATGACCCAGAGGGATGGGATAGGGAGGTGGGAGGGGGTTCAGGATGGGGAACACATGTACACCTGTGGCAGATTCATGTCAATGTATGGCAAAACCAACATAATATTGTAAAGTAATTAGCCTCCAATTAAAATAAATTTATATTAAAAATAAAAGGTCACCTAAAATATATATATATATATAATATCAACTTTAGAGAATAATTTTTCTTCTAATAAACTATTTTGTGATAAAATGTAACTGATATAAAGAGAATATTTACTATGCTAATAAAAGTTTATGAGGCACCATAGTTATCATTTCTTCTTTCCAGATTGTCCCCAAGACCAGACGAAGAAGTTATGATTAAAAAATGTTAGAAATCTAATAGCATTGTTATTGAATATTAAGTCAATATTTATAACCGGCAATTTTACACAGATAGTGGGTATTCTTTTTGTACAATTGGGAAAACAAACCACATGTTCTATTTCTTTTCTTAGACATGTATTGCAGGCAAGCAAAATATTCTTGCTTTTCTTTGCCATGAAGATTCTTCAAAAAGACTTTTCAAATAACTAGATTTGGCATATTTGCACAGCTGTATATCTAACTTTAAGTGTGTTAAATAATTGATTGAGAAGAATATGGTCAAAGAGGTAACCAGGGAATAATTATTGAAGAAAAATGCAAACTAAGGGGAAAAATTTTTTTCTCCCAGAATATAAACTCAAGTTTAGAGAAGTTTCTTCCATGATATGAGATTGTTAGGGTTAAATTTTCATAAAAACTAATCAAACCCTTTCTCACAATTTAAAGTTCTACATGATCTTAAGGACCAAAATAATATGTTGTGAAAAACAATATGGGAAGTTACTTGGAGTACGAAGTTAAAAGCAAATTTTCTAAATGACAATGGCTACCCACTGGGGAAGCTACCAGATTTACTTCAAAGCAGCTAAAGCTTCTTTGAAAGCTTTGAAAGCTTTAGCTTTCAAAGCAACATTTAAGGTACATGTAAGCAACATTCCATACCATTAAATATCCCCTCCTTTTTGAAACATTTTACTTGGCTTCCAGCACATCAGTCTCCTAACTTTTCTTCTAGCTCACTAGTGAGTACTTCTCAGTCTCTTGCTGGTTCCTCCTCTTCTCTACTTCTTAATATTCGCATGCTCCAGGGTTCAGTCCTTTGCAATTTTCTCTTTGCAAGCTGTACTAAATGATCTCATCCAATATCATTACCATGAAATAGACTCCCAAATCAATTCTGTCAGAATCAAATGTACCCTGAATTCTAGACTTGGATATCCAACTGCCTATTTAGCATCTCCAAAATAACATGACCAAAAACACCCTCATGACTCCATACTCCTTCAAATCTGTTCCTCATCTCCCCATTCTAGCATTCACCTAGTTGCTCAGTCAAAAAACCAGGTGTCATCCTTTACTTTCTTCCCCCACCTTCATATCCAAGCTATCAACAGAGCCTTTAAAATATAGCTTGAATACAGTATCTGACTACCCACCCACCCACCCCACTTCCCCCATCATCTACCACACTAGTCTAGGACTCTTGCCTGGAAAACTGTAATAATCTAACTGCTCTCTGCTTTTACCCTTAATCCTCTTCAATCTAAACTCTACACTGCAGCTCTCAGTTCAGTCACTCAGTCATGTACCACTCTTTGTGACCTCATGGGCCACAGCATGCCAGGCTTCCCTGTCCATCACCAACTCCTGGAGCTTGCTCAAATTCATGTCCATTGAGTTGGTGATGTCATCCAACCATCTCATCCTCTGTCATCCCCTTCTCCTCTTGCCTTCAGTCTTTCCCAGCATCAGGGTCTTTTCCAATGAGTCAGTTCTTCTCATCATGTGGCCAAAGTATTGGAGTTTCAGCTTTAGCATCAGCCCTTCCAATGAATCCATTCAGGATGGATTTCCTTTAGGATGGACTCGTTTGACCTCCTTGCAGTCCAAGGGACTCTCAAGAGTTTTTTCCAACACCACAGTTCAAAAGCATCAATTCTTTGGCACTCAGCTTTCTTTATAGTCCACTTCTTACATCCATACATGACTACTGGGAAAACCATAGCTTTGACTAGACAGACATTTGTTGGCAAAGTAATGTCTCTGCTTTTTAATATGTTGTCTAGATTGGTTGTAGCTTTTCTTCCAAGGAGCAAGCATCTTTGAATTTCATGGCTGCAGTCACCATCTGCAGTGATTCTGGAGCCTAAGAAAATAAAGTCTGTCACTGTTTCAATTGTTTCCCCATCTATTTGCCATGAAGTGATGGGACTGGATGCCATGATCTTTGTTTTTTGAATGACAAATTTAAGCCAGCTTTTCACTCTCCTCTTTCACTTTCATCAAGATGCTCTTTACTCCCTCTTAGCTTTCTGCCATAAGGGTGGCGTCATCTGCATATCTGAGGTTATTGATATTTCTCCCAACAACCTTGATTCCAGCTTGTGCTTCATCCAGCCTGGCATTCTTCCTGATGTACTCTGCATGTGAGTTAAATAAACAGGGTGATAATATACAGCCTTGACGTACTCTTTTTCCTATTTGGAACAAGTCTGTTGTTCCATGTCCAGTTCTATCTGTTGCTTCTTCCTGACCTGCATTCTCAGGAGGCAGGTAAGGTGGTCTGGTATTCCTATCTCTTGAAGAATTTTCCAGTTTGTTGTGATCCACATAGTAAATCTGTGATCCACAATGTCAAATTATGCCACTCCTCGGCTCTCCATCCTTCTAATAGCTTCCCATTACATATCCATACCAAGCTACAAGGATCGTCATGAACTACTCTCTGGCTTTCTCCCATTTCATTTCTTATCATTCCTTTAATCACTAGGTTGTAACCCTACTGGCCTCTGCTATTCCTCAACCATGCCAAGTAAGTTAACATTTTCAAACCTTTTTACTTGCTTTTACCTCTTCCTAGAATGCTCTTTTCCCCAATATTCACATGGCTCATACACTTATTTCATTAGGGTCTCTGCATATGTCACCTCTTCAGGTCTTCCTTAAGCATCTTATGTTGCAACCCTCTCAAACATGTTTATCTCTTTATGTATAATTTGGTGGAAGGCAGAGTCTGATGATGAAGTCATTTTTCACTTGCTGGCTGAAGAACCCAGATCCTGCAAATCAAAGTTGGCCACATTGAAGCTCTCCTGAGCCATGGATAGGAAGACAATTTTAAGGACTCCCTGAAGATGGCAGTCTGTTGCTGAAGTGAATATGGAAACTCAATGAGCCACTGGGCCTCTACCAGTGAGGAAGGAGTTTAGTCCCATACACGCTGTCTGTTTCTGTCCCTATTCTTTGCTTTTTCTTTATAGCATCTGATATTATATATCTATTTACAACCTGTATTATCTGTCTTCTCCAATGGAGAAATAAATCTCACAAAAGCAGGTACTATATAACCAGCACACAGAAGAATTCACAGCACATGGTAAGCTCAGTAAATATGTATAAAATAAAAAATGAGTGAATAAATAGCATTCTAGTCTGAACACCTTCCAATAATATAGTTCAGGGTTGTTTTGCTTTACAGGAAAAAAAGAACTGCAATGTGCCCTTACATACGAAAGTAAATTCAGCTCTATTTCTCTCAAATGATACAAATTTTACTAAAAGGCAGAGAATTTTTCTGTAGCACTGAAGCAAAATTCTGTGGTAAATTTTCGGCAAGATATTCTAGCTATTATAAAAATTTTAAAAAGCTTCAGAATTATTCCTGAAAATAACTTACAGTTAATTTATTTAAACCTAAACATTAAAAAAATGGGATATATACATACACATACATGCACATGCACAAAATAGAGCATTCTCATAAAATCAAACTGGCAAAACTCCAGGAATGCGGATTATCCCACAGTTCTCTCCCTTTCCTTCTCTCAACAAATTACTAGTACCAGTGAAGGCCCAAGAATCTACCAACTACCTAAAGTTAGCTTTTAGAGTTAGAAATATATCCTGTTAACTTGGTGTTGGTATTGTTGTCCAAAATCAGTAAAAGGGCAACATTCGCAGAGGTTTCAGAGGCAGCTGAGTATTTTGCATAAATATGTCCAGCTTAGCTGCCACTGTATATTATCATCTGTTCTCTTCCATAAAAATGCAAATCATAGTTCATAAAAATGTGAAAAATCCCACCACATAATGGGTATATCTCTTTATGCATAATTTGGTGGAAGGCAGAGACTGACGATGAAGTCATTTTTCACTAGTGGGCTAAAGAACCTAAATCCTGGAAATAGTCAGCTACACTGAGGCTCTCCTGAGCCATGGGTAGAAAGCCAGTCTAAGCACTTCCTGCAGGTAGCAGTCTGTTGGTGAAACGAGTATGGAAACTCAAGTTGAGCCTCTTGATCTCTTCAGCAACAAGGAAGTTTAGTCCCATATGCTCAGTTTGCTTCTGTCAACATTCATTTAATGTTGATCAGGTGGAAGAAGGAAAAAAAGCCCCTTTGACCCAATGCTGTCAGACAGCATAAATCATAAAATTCATGGATTTTCATTTTTACAAGAAGTGCATAAGCAATGTCCACTCTCCTCCTGAACTAGCAACTGCTGATTCTAAAAGTGGTTGCCAACTTTGTAAAGCAGTCAACTCCTGCAAACAGTTTGCTACATGAAAAGTCAAAGGCTATACTTATCCCGTTCTCAGTTTTACAAAAGCTGATGGCAGCCACAGCAAAGAATGAGCAGCTAGCAAGCCAGGTGTACCTCTGCTCCTGTGCAAAAGGCCTGAGAAACTCGGAAGTTACACTTTGCACACATGGTCCAATGATGCCATCTCCGTGGCAACCAGATGTCTCAGTTATCTAGTCTGGTGCCAGGTTTGGAGACCGTGGTAAATTTCAGAGGCTTGTAACCTGCCTGAGGCCAATGGTGGCTAAAATAGTATCACTCATCCAACATGGTCTTCTAGAATAGGGGTCAGGAAACTTTTCTATAAAGAGTTGTACAGTAAATATTTTTGGCTTTGCAGACCACAGAGTATCTGTCCCAAACACTCAGCTTTGACATTGTGGCAAAGCCAGAGACAAGACATAAATGCCTAGACACGACTGCCCTGGAGAGCGAGCCTGATTTCATCCAAGGGTCATAATTTGCCAACTCTACTTTGCCATTTCCCATCATGAGGTGGAGTCTAATACCCCTCCCCTTGAACTTGGGGAAGTATGTGATTTGCTTGTGACCAAGAGAATATGAAGGAACCCAGAGTGCATGACCTCCAAGGCTGCATCAGAAAAGGTGATTGTTTCTTGTCCCTGAGACATCTGCCTGCCTGGAGCCCCAAGCCACCACAGAAGCATCCAGTTGTCCTGAGGCCACCATGCTGTAAGGAAGCCCAAATGAGCCACATGGAGAGACCACATGAAGAAGCCTTGAGACTCTAAGAACAGGGGGAGAGTAACTCAGCCAGCCGCCAGAGTTCTAGCTCTCCATCCACCCGATGACAAATTTGGGAGAGATCCTGAGGCAGAATCACCCAGGTGAAGCTCTCCCCAAATTCCTGCCTCCTAGAAATAGAAATATTAATGATAAATGATTGCTATTATTTTAAGGCACTAAACAAAAAACTCAGAACACAGTCTCAAAACTAGTGAGTGGCAGATATGAGATTAAAACCTAGGTTGGCTTGACCCCAACCCCACATCTGTTCTATTACATGACTGCTAATAGCAGCCTTTTAAAAATATTGTGCTAAAACATCCATGACATGAAACTTAAAAAAAAATGTTGATCAGGTGGTTTATGCTCTCTGCTCAGGGGACAGAAGAACGATGAATACTACTTCTTATGAAGTGTTTCAAGCCGTGTAACCCCTCTGAAAATAAATAGTCCAAATACCAGTTCCATTTCTTCCCCTGCAGGCACAAAAAGGGAAAATTACTTATCAGGTATTTAGTTTGCTTATTCTCTACCTCCTCTTCTTTGCCTAGAAAAAGTTCCCAGCATCCTGGATGTGCACACCAAGAGTAAGCTCGAGTAGCCATGTTCTTTACTAAAACTCAGTTACTAAAGCAACATTCAAAGTAGAGCATACCCAAAATTTAAGGGCTAAATATTCCTTTTATTATGTTGACAAAAAAATGTAGCTGTTCAGCTGAACAAGTACTGTGAAATGAAAATGGGTCATCTTTCCTGCACTCTAGGAATTTAACATCTAAAGTACACAGCACAGGAGCAGACATTATTACATTACTGTCTATATTAAATATGTACACAGCAGAGTTTCTATACTGAGACAACTATGTTTGGTTTTGTTACAGTCACACTTTGACTACATGCAAGTATATTATAAAATAAGATGATGCACAGACACACAGCAAGAGTCAAACTATGAATAGTTTGATCTATGTAGAGGGTATGTGCCAATGAAGTCACATAAAAGTCACTGGAATTAATTCAGAAAGCAAATACTTCACTTTGAATTTGCCTAGGCAGCAGACTTGGGATTTGGGGAAAAGTAAAGGTATAAATTCTTTTGATGAAATGAAGCTTTATTCCTGCACATGATGAAAATAAATTTCCTTACCCGAATAGAGTTTATGTTTACTTTCCTTTCTTCTGGGCATTCCTTTAAAACAAAGAAACAAAAACAAACAGAAAAAGGAAATGGAGAGAGATGGGGATGAAAATATTTGGTTAGCAGAAATTACCAGAAAATTAAGATGGCTCTTCACTGTCTGATTCATTTGCTACATTCTATTCCTACCAACATTCTTGGAATCCTTTTAAATAAACACCCACTATAACCTTTCATATTTTTCCCCTAGAAGCACAAACAGAAAGAAGATAAAATCACAGCAGATAAAGTGAGCATCATTTTGTTAATCTATGGCCTCATTTTTAAAAATTCTGGACTCAGTCATGGGTGGAGGTGGAAGGTGTTATAGAAGGTTTTTCCTGAGGAATATGATTATCTGAATTGAGTTTTGAAGGATGAGGACGAAGTCTGGTGAGGCAGTCTGTGTACACTGTAGGTTTCTGAAATTGTAATTCTTTATGTAAACTCAAGAGCTAGGTGAGCTAGGTAGTTATTCTCTGGCTTTAACTATCACCTATGGTACTTCACTGAAAAGCCATTGATTCTAACAATCTTTTTTATGAATCACTGAGAAAAAACTCTGCCGATCAAACCATGTATAACACAATCAGAAGTTTATATTTTACAATGAGTGAGTTTTAGATGTAGGCAGATTTTGAACATATATCATTTTACCAACATGAAATGGTAAATGCAAACAAAATTCAATGGTGAAAGTTATTTCTAAAGCTTCACATTCAGAGTCTAACTCTTCTGAATTACTTTTCTACTTTAGGGTTGTGGACATCTATGTTTACCTTCACACAGTATCATTCTCTGTGCCAGAGGGTGGATTATGCAGCATTTCTTAAAGGAACAGAAAGCTACGGTGCTTGGGTCTCAACTGCAAAAAGCTAACCTACTTTTGGGCCTTGCCTCAAGGAAACGTCCAAAACATGTCTGGTTCACCACTTCTCTACCTTCTTCCTCTGAATCATTTTATTTTAAGGGCTTAATACAGTACTCCAATATCATCTCCAATTCTCCCCCACGCTGCTGACATCCAATCTGCAAGGTCTGATTCTGGCATCTGCCAGTACACACTTGAAACAGCAAATGACAACTCTATCATGATTGCTACCTAGCTGACAACAATCACATGATGCACCCCGATTTCTGAAAAGTTAAAAAGCAAAAAAAAAAAAAGTAGTTTTGGAACTGATAAAGTATCATCCATGCTGATGAATTTCATACTTATTTCTCACATTCCAACACCTCTCTTGAGCTCTAAAGGTCCCTGTTTCAAGGTGCCTACTTATACTTCTTGGGTATCTAACAGGTATCTCAAACTTAAGTAGGTCCTACTTAACTGATTGATTCTTGATTCTTAACCTGCCCTCCCCACAGAAACAAAATAACCTATCCTATTGTTCTATCAGTCAGTCAGTTCAATTGCTCAGTCGTGTCCAACTCTTTGCGACCCCATGAACTGAAGCACGCCAGGCCTCCCTGTCTATCACCAATTCCTGGAGTCCACCCAAAGCCATGTCCATTGAGTCGGTGATGCCATCCAACCATCTCATCCTGTCGTGCCCTTTTCCTCCTGCCCTCAATCCTTCCCAGCCTCAGGGTTTTTTCCAATGAGTCAGCTCTTCACATCAGGTGGCCAAAGTATTGGAGTTTCAGCTTTAGCATCAGTCCTTCCAATGAATACCCAGGACTAATCTCCTTTAGGATGGACTGGTGGGATCTCCTTGCAGTCCAAGGGACTCTCAAGAGTATTCTCCAACACCACAGTTCAAAAGCATCAAATTTTTGGTGCTCAGATTTTTTATAGTCCAACTCTCTGGACCTTTGTTGACAAAGTAATGTCTCTGCTTTTTAATATGCTGTCTAGGTTGCTCATGACTGTCCTTCCAAGGAGTACGTGTCTTTTAATTTCATGGCTACAATCACCATCTGCAGTGATTCTGGAGCCCCCAAAAATAAAGTCAGCCACTGTTTCCACTGTTTCCCCATCTATTTGCCATGAAGTGATGGGACTGGATGCCATGATCTTAGTTTTCTGAGTTTTTAAGCCAACTTTTTCCACTCTCCTCTTTCACTTTCATCAAGAGGCTCTGTAGTTTTTCTTCACTTTCTGCCATAATGGTGGTGTCATCTGCATATCTGAGGTTATTGATATTTCTCCTGGCAACCTTGATTCCAGCTTGTGTTTCCTCCAGCCTAGCATTTCTCATGATGTACTCTGCATAAAAGTCTGTACTCTGCAAATAAGCAGGGTGACAATATACAGCCTTGACGTACTCCTTTTCCTATTTGGAACCAGTCTGTTGTTCCATGTCCAGTTCTAACTGTTGCTTCCTCTTGTTCCTTAATCTAAGTCACATTGGCCTTCCTTTTTCCCCTGAATCCTTTAAGCACTGTCCCCACTGCCTAGAATGCTCTTCCTCTAGCTATTTTTAGGCTGGCTTTTCTCATCTTTTAGAAGAAATCTCAGATCAATTGTCACCTCTTGAAACAGGCCCTCTTTGAACACTCATCCTGACAATTCCCCAGTCACATACTCTCACGTCACCCTGTTTATGCCTTTCATGGCATTTCTCAAAGTTTAAAATGATCACATTTACTTATTTCATTACTTGTTTACTGCTTGTTCTCATTAGAATAAACTCCATTTGGACAGAGATGGCAGCTATCTTCTTAGGCACTCTATTCCTAGTGTCAAAAGTATGCTGTGCTGTGCTGTGCTTAGTTGTTCAGTCTTGTCTGTCTCTTTGTGACAACATGGACTGTAGCCCGCCAGGCTCCTTTGTCTGTGGTGATTCTCCAGGCAAGAATATTGGAGTGGGGTGCCATGCCCTCCTGCGGAGGATCGTCCCAACCCAGGGATTGAACCCAGGTCTCCCACATTGCAGGCAGATTCTTTACTATTTGAGTTACCAGGGAAGCCCAAGAATACTAGAGTGGGTAGCCTATTCCTTCTCCAGGAGATCTTCCCCATGCAGGAATCAAACCAGGGTCTCCTGCATTGTAGGCAGATTAAGCCCGTCAAAAGCATCGTGGACATCTAATATTTGTTGAATAAATAAATAAAGATATATCTAATTATTAGTTCAGAAGTAATTGATAAGAAAACCAAGAGCTTTAGAATTTCCTGAAACATAAGCTTGACAAACGTCCAGACTCATGGAGTAACTTGAGCTCTTCTGATACTGAGAACTGATTGGCCAAATTAACTTTACTACATTATCTCTAAAAACATGGCCAATTCGAAATATTTACAATGTGATAATTCAGCAAAGTAAAACTGTCAGAGTTAAATCACACTAACATAGTATCAGAGGTTATTTTTATCACCTCAAAGGTACAATTATTAGATAATGAGCAGTAAGTTAGTGACAAGGCTCAAAAGGTATTCTTTTAAGAGAAAGATTGACATTAAAGCCCAGTATTTTCAGAATCTTACAGAAACATTAATTACAAAATCTTAGTTACACATTTTGGCAAATGTGCACAATGCTGTTAGAATTAAACTTTGAAGGATCAACCTTCCTGCTGTATAGCACAGGGAGCTCAACTCGGTGTTCTGTGATGACCTAGAGGAACGGGATGGTGGTGGCAGGGTTCAAGAGGGAGGGGATATATGTATACACATAGCTGATTCACTTTGTTGTACAGAAGAAACTGACAACACCGTACAGCAATTATATTCTCATCTTAAAAAAAAAAAGAATAACCTTCCTAAAATATTTTTCAAAACATTTCTGATTTAAAAGAATATATTAATTCCAGAACCCGCAAAATAAGTTTGCTTACCTATGTCTAAGTTGATAGCATTTATCATTTTAGAGACTGAATCTTATAATTAAGATGTATACACACACGCACACAGTCTGGGAAGAAAAAAAGAACTAACTTAAAGAAAATTAATTCGATTCTGTGTTTCATCACGTAGTATTCCAAGTAAGGACTGGATGCAACTGGACTCCCATTTATTGTTAGCAGTAATGTAAGTTGGGATAATTTCTACTGAAAGCAATTTGACAACACCTAACAAAAGAAGTGCGCTGGCTGCAACGGACATCACAGGACCTTGCAGAAGTGAGGATGAGAGGTGCTTCCTCACATCCAAGGTCAGGTGCGGCAGCAGAGAGGACCTACTCCGTGTCCGAGGTCAGGGGCGGCGGCCGGGAGGAGCTACACAAGGAGCGGTGGCTGCGCGGGCACAGGAGGGCCAAGAGGAGCTACTCCACGTTCAAGGTCAGGAGGGGCAGCGCTGAGGAGATAACCCTTATCCAATGTAAGGAGCAGCAGCTGCGCTTGCTGGAGCAGCCAGGAAGAGATACCCCACGTCCATGGTAACAGAAACCCAAGTAAGATGGTAAGTGTTGCGAGAGGGCATCAGAAGGCAGACACACTGAAACCATAATCACAGAAAACTAGTCAATCTAATCACACAGACCACAGCCTGGTCTAACTCAGTGAAACTAAGCCATGCCATATGGGGCCACTCAAGACAGCTGGGTTGTGGTGGAGAGGTGTGACAGAATGTGGTCCACTGGAGAAGGGAATGGCAAACCACTTCAGTATTCCTGCCTTGAGAACCCCATGGACAGTATGAAAAGGCAAAATGATAGGATACTGAAAGAGGAACTCCCAGGTCGGTAGGTGCCCAAAATGCTACTGGAGATCAGTGGAGAAAAAAACTCCAGAAAGAATGAAGGGATGAAGCCAAAGCAGAAACAATACCCAGCTGTGGATGTGACTGGTGATAGAAGCAAGGTCCGATGCTGTTAAGAGCAATATTGCATAGGGACCTGGAATGTTAGGTCCATGAATTAAGACAAATTGGAAGTGGTCAAACAGATGGCAAGAGTGAACATTGACATTATAGGAAATCAGAAAACTAAAATGGACTGGAATGAGTGAATTTAAATCAGATGACCATTATATCTACCACTGCAGGCAGGAATCTCTTAGAAGAAATGGAGTAGCCATCATGGTCAACAAAAGAGTTCGAAATGCAGTACTTGGATGCAATTTCAAAAATGACAGAATGATCTCTGTTCGTTTCCAAGGCAAATCATTCAATATCACAGTAATCCAAGTCTATGCCCCAACCAGTAATGCTGAAGAAGCTGAAGTTGAACGGTTCTATGAAGACCTACAAGACCTTTCAGAACTAACACCCCAAAATGTCCTTATCATTATAGGGGACTGGAATGCAAAAGTAGCAAGTGGAGAAACACCTGGGGAAACAGGCAAGTTTGGCCTTGGAATATGGAATGAAGCAGGACAAAGGCTAATAGAGTTTTGCCAAGAGAACGCACTGGTCATAGCAAACACCCTCTTCCAACAACACAACAGAAGACTCTACACATGGATATCACCAGATGGTCAACACCGGAATCAGATTGATTATATTCTTTTTTTTTTAATTTTAATTTATTTATTTTTTTAATTACAATACTGTATTTGTTTTGCCATACATTGACACGAATCAGCCATAGGTGAACACAATCGCCCAATGCCGAAGCCCCCTCCCACCTCCCACCCCACATCCTCTACCTGAATCATCCTGTGCATCAGCCCCATGCATCCTGCATCCTACACCAAACATAGATTAGCGCTTCGTTTCTTACAGGAAAATACACATGCTTCACTGCCATTCTCCCAAACCATCTCACCCTTTCCCTCTCCCTCAGAGTCCAAAAGTCCATTCTATACCTCTGTGTCTCTTGTTGTCTCACATATAGGGTCATCATTACTGTCTTCTAAATTCCATATATATGTGTCAGTATACTGTATTGGTGTTTTTCTTTCTGGCTTACTTCACTCTGTGATTATATTCTTTGCACCCAAAGATGGAGAAGCTATATACAGTCAACAAAAACAAGACCAGGAGCTGACTGTGGCTCAGATCATGAGCTCCTTATTGCCAATTCAGACTGAAATTGAAGATAGTAGGGAAAACCACTGACCATTCAGGTATGACCTAAATCAAATCCCTTATGATTATACATTGGAAGTGAGAAATAGATTTAAGGGACTAGATCTGATATATAGAGTATCTGATGAACTATAGATGGAGGTTTGTGACATTGTACATGAGACAGGGATCAAGATCATCCCTATGGAAAAAGAAATCCAAAAAAGCAAAATGGCTGTCTGAGGAGGCCTTACAAATAGCTGTGAAAAGAAGAGAAGTGAAAAGCAAAGGAGAAAAGGAAAGATATACCCATTTGAATGCAGAGTTCCAAAGAATAGCAAGGAGAGATAAGAAAGCCTTCTTCAGCGATCAATGCAAAGAAATAGAGGAAAACAACAGAATGGAAAGACTAGAGATCTCTTCAAGAAAATCAGAGATACCAAGGGAACATTTCAAACAAAGATGGGCTCGATAAAGGACAGAAATGGTATGGACCTAAGAGAAGCAGAAGATATTAAGAGGTAGCAAGAATACACAGAAGAACTGTACAAAAAGATCTTTACAACCAAGATAATCACAATGGTGTGATCACTCACCTAGAGCCAGACATCCTGGAATGTGAAGTCAAGTGGGCCTTAGAAAGCATCACTATGAATAAAGCTAGTGGAGGTGATGGAATTCCAGTTGAGCTATTTCAAATCCTGAAAGATGATGCTGTGAAAGTGGTGCACTCAATATGCCAGCAAATTTGGAAAACTCAGTAGTGGCCACAGGACTGGAAAAGGTCAGTTTTCATTCCAATCCCAAAGAAAGGCAATGCCAAAGAATGCTCAAGCTACCGCACAATTGCACTCATCTCACAAGCTAGTAGTGCTCATATTCTCCAAGCCAGGCTTCAGCAATACGTTAACCATGAACTTCCAGATGTTCAAGCTGGTTTTAGAAACGGCAGCGGAACCAGAGATCAAATTGCCAACATCTGCTGGATCATGGAAAAAGCAAGAGAGTTCCAGAAAATCATCTATTTCTGCTTTATTGACTATGCCAAAGCCTTTGACTGTGTGGATCACAATAAACTGTGGAAAATTCTGAAAGAGATGGGAATATCAGACCACCTGACCTGCCTCTTGAGAAACCTGTATGCAGGTCAGGAAGCAACAGTTAGAACTGGACATGGAACAACAGACTGGTTCCAAATAGGAAAAGGAGTACGTCAAGGCGGTATGCTGTCACCCTGCTTATTTAGATTATATGCAGAGTACATCATGAGAAACGCTGGACTGGAAGAAGCACAAGCTAGAATCAAGATTTCTGGGAGAAATATCAATAACCTCAGATATGCAGATGACACCACCCTTATGGCAGAAAGTGAAGAGGAACTAAAAAGCCCCTTGAGAAGAGTAAAAAAGTTGGCTTAAAGCTTAACATTCAGAAAACAAAGGCATTCAGAAATCATGGCATCTGGTTCCCTTACTTCATGGGAAATAGATGGGGAAACAGTGGAAACACTGTCAGACTGTATTTTGGGGGCTCCAAAATCACTGCAGATGGTGACTGCAGCCATGAAATTAGAAGACACTTACTCCTTGGAAGGAAAGTTATGACCAACCTAGACAGCATATTGAAAAGCAGAGACATTACTTTGCCAACAAAGGTCCATCTATTCAAGGCTATAGTTTTTCCAGTGGTCATGTATGGATGTGAGAGTTGGACTGTGAAGAAGGCTGAGCGCTGAAGAATTGATGCTTTTGAACTGTGGTGTTAGAGAAGACTCTTGAGAGTCCCTTGGACTGCAAGGAGATCCAACCAGTCCATTCTGAAGGAGATCAGCCCTGGGATTTCTTTGGAAGGAATGATGCTAAAGCTAAAGCTCCAGTACTTTGGCCACCTCATGAGAAGAGTTGACTCATTGGAAAAGACTCATGCTGGGAAGGATTGGGAGCAGGAGGAGAAGGGGACGACAGAGGATGAGATGGCTGGATGGCATCACTGACTCGATGGACATGAGTTTGAATGAACTCTGGGAGTTGGTGATAGACAGGGAGAGAGACCTGGCGTGCTGTGGTTCATGGGGTCGCAAAGAGTTGGACACGACTGAGCAACTGTACTGAACTGAACAAAATTACAAATATATACCCTTTGAAATCAATTCCATGTGGAGCAATTTTATCCAACAGACACACTTGCACATGTATGAAATAATGTATATAGTCAAACATATTCATTAGAGTTTAATTTAATAACGATTGGAAATAACTCAAAAACTCAATTTATAACTTATATGCTTAACTTGTACTACATCCATACAATGAAATACTACAGAGACAACAAAAAGAATGAGGCAGTCCTTTATGTACAAATATAAAACAAAAGGGATTCCCTTGTGGCTCTGTGGTCAAGAATGTGCCTACCAAAGCAGGAGACACAGGTTTAATCCCTGGGTCTGGAAGATCCCCTGGAGAAGGTAATGGCAACCCACTCCACTATTCTTGCCTGGAGAATCCCATGGACTGAGAAACCTGGAAGGTTATAGTCCACGGGGTCGCAGAATTGGATACAACTGAGCAACCAAGCACACACACACAGGCAAAACAAAAGCCAAGATACTAAGTCAAAAAAAAAAAAATTAAGAGACAGAAAAGTATGTATAATGTACAGTGTTGAAAAAGATCATTTACACAGAAATATACAATACACATCTGGAAGGATATTCAAGAAATGGAAGGTGGCTGTTCTATGATAAGTGTCCACATGGAGTTCCACTTCCAGGATGGGATCACAAGGAATTCTGTGGAACTACCCACCAGCAAAACAGGCAAAGTTGGCACTGTTTTCATAAACCCAGGATTTAAAGTTTCTGGAAATTATCCTAACGACATACAAAAAATATAAACATATTTATTCAACAAGATCTACTAAAATTCCATAAGAACAGCTATGTAAGCCATTGGTCCTTCCTAGTGAGCATGGCAGATGAATCAGGGCTTTAAATATTTACACTAAAAATGAAGATCTCAAATCGATAATCTAATTTATTGCAAAGAAACCAGAAACAGGAGAGCAAACTAAATCTAGGGCAAGAAAGAAAGAAATAATAAAGATCAGAACAGAAATAATAGAAATAAAAAGTATATAAAGAGAGAGAATATCACACTTCCTGATTTTAAAACATACTACAAAGTTTCAAATTAAAATAATGTGTTACTGGCATGAAGACAGACATATAGACCAGTGTAAATGAACAGAGAGCTCAGAAATAAACCATCATGGATATAGTCAAATGATCTTTGACAAAGGTGTCATGGCCATTCACTGGGGGAAAGAACAGTTTCTTTAACAAATGGTACTGGGAGAACCACAACTCCACATGCAAAGGAATGAAGTTGGATCCTTTACACCATATACAAAAATTACTGAAGGAAGGGGAAAAATGGACTAAACATCAAAACATAAGACTAAAAACTATATGGATTTCTATATCCATAGAAAACTATTTTTGTATGGATTAAAAAAATCCATAGGGGGAAAGATTTATGACACTGGATTTTATGATTTCTCAGGCCAAAACAGACTACATCTATATCCATATATACATATCCAAATGGCATTATATCATGCATAAAATGTCTATGCATCAAAGGATGCAATCAAGCAAAATGAAAAGGCAACCTACAAAATGGGGGAAATATTTGCAAATCATATAACTGTAAATAATTAATATAATCATATATCTGTAAATAATTAATATCCAGACTTCTTATATAAAGAATTCCTACAATTCAAAAACAAAAAAAATCAAAATAACCCAATTAAATAACAGCAAAGGACTTATAGATATTTCTCCAAAGAAGACAAATGACCAATGAACATATAAAGAGATGCTCTGCAACACCAATCATTATGGAGATGTGAACCAAAGCCACAATAAGATGTCACTTCACACACATTAAGAAGGATATTATGATTGCTATATTTAAAATGGTAACTGGCAAGGATCTATTATATAGCACATAGAACTCTGCTCAATATTATGTGGCAGCCTGGATGGGAGGGGAGTTTGGGGGAGAATGAATACATGTATGCTGCTGCTAAGTCGCTTCAGTCGTGTCTGACTCTGTGTGACCCCACAGACAGCAGCCCACCAGGCTCCCCCGTCCCTGGGATTCTCCAGGCAGGAACACTGGAGTGGGTTGCCATTTCCTTCTCCAATGCATGAAAGTGAAAAGGGAAAGTGAAATTGCTCAGTTGTGTCCGATTCTTAGCAACCCCATGGATTGCAGCAGCCTACCAGGCTCCTCCGTCCATGGGATTTTCCAGGCAAGAGTACTGGAGCGGGGTGCCATTGCCTTCTCCAGGATACATGTATACGTATCGCTTAATCCCTTCACTGTTCACCTGAAACTATCACAATATTGTTACCCCAACAGAAAATAAGTTTAAATTTTAAAAACGATGGTTATTATGAAAAACACTAGGAAATACTAACTACTGGTGAGGAGGATATGGAGAAATCAGAATTCTTCTGCACTGATGATATGAATGTAAAATTCATATGAAAATAGAATGCTGTTTCCTCAACAAAGTAAAAAAACAATTACCATATGATTCAACAATTCCACTTCTATGTATATATTCAAAGGAACTGAAAATAAGAACTCGAAGAGAGAACTTTACATGCATGTTCATAGCAGGATTATTTACAACAGCCAAAGCTGGAAGCAAGCTAGATGTTCATCAAAGAATAAACAGACAAACAAAATGTGGTGTATGCATACAATGGAATATTATTCAGCCTTTAAAAAGGATATTTCAAAACACTGCTATACATGCATGAACCTTGAAAACATTATACTAAGTGAAGCAAGCAAACATATGATTCCATTTATATGAGCTACCTGGAACAGTCAAACTCACAGAGACTGAAAGCAGAATGAAGGTTACAAAGGCTGACATGAGGAGGGAGGAGGGAATAGGGAGTTATTGTTTAATAAGTACAGAGTTACAGTTTAACAAGATGAAGAGTTTTAATGCCAGTGAACTATATACTTAAAAATGGTTAAGTTTTATATCAAGTATTTAACCACAATTTTTAAAGCTTTTAGTTTTTAAGTAGAGAAAAATCAATGACACCAAAAGTTTGTTCTTTAAGATCAACAACACTGACAAACTTTTGGCTAGACTAAAGAGGGAAAAAATAAAAGATTTAAATTACTAAAATCAGGAATGAAAGGGGGAAAACATTACCAACTTTATAGAAATAAGTATTATCAAAACAACAAGATCCTACTGCATAGCACAGGAAGCTATGTTCAATATCCTATAATAAGCCATAAGGAAAAAGAAATTATTAATTAAAAAAATAAGTTATCATAAATAAATTAGATAAATGATATAAAATGGAAAAATTCTAGAATAATAAATATTCAAAGAGGCTCAAAAAAAATAAAATATCTATATAGACCTATGATAACAAAAGAGGTTGACTAGTAGGGATGCAAGCACCCGTGGCTGATTCATGTCAATGTATGGCAAAAACCACCACAATGTTGTAAAGTAATTATTCTCCAATTAAAACATAAATTAATTTTTAAAAAAACCTTCCCAATAAAAATGCCCATGACCATTTGGCTTCATGGGCAAAATTTACCAAATATTTAAAGAAGAATTAATGTCAATCCTTCACAAACTTTTCCAAAGAGTAGGAGAGAGAATATATCCTAACTTATTCTTTGAGGCTAGAATTAACCTGAAACCAAAACCAGACAAAGACATCATGAGGAAAAACCAATATCCCTATCTGCCACAATTTACTGGGAGACCAAATTTGAAGGAAATTATGCTAGGTGAAATAAGTCAAACACAGAATGACAAATACTATAAGATACCACTTATATGATAAATCTCAAATAATCAAACTCATAGAAGCAGAGAGAGTTGAGTGGTCATTGCCAGGGGCTGAAGGGAGAAGGAAAAGAGGAAGCATTAAAAAAAAAGTACACGTGATAAACTAAAAATTTTAAAAATTAAGAGTTCATCAAAATTTAAAACTTCTGTCCTTTAAAAGATAACAAAAATGAAAAGACAACCCACAGAATAGGAGAGAAGTTTGGCAAATTATATATATATATATATATGATTTGTAAATCATATGATAATTAACTGGAATTTAGACTACAGAAATGAATCTTACAAGACATTTAGACAAATAACCTAATTTAAGAATGGGCAAGGGTATAAGTAGACATTTCTCCAAAGGAAATATACAAACAGGCAATAAGCACATGAAAAGACGCACACCAATAGCAATCAAAAAGCACATCAATAGCTATCAGGGAAGTGCAAGTTAAAACCACAATGAAATACTACTTCACAGCTTCCAGGATGGCTAGAATTAAAAAAAAACCCAGACAATAAGAAATTTTGAGGAAGGTATGAAGAAAATGGAATCCCTACACACTGCATACCCATAGATGAACCTTGAAAACATGAGAAAGAAGCTAGTCACAAAAACCTATATATTATTGTATGAGTTCATCTTTATGAATTTCCAGAATAAGCAAATCTACATAGATATAAAGTAGATGAGTGTTTGCCTAGGTCTGGGGAATGGGGAAACCGGAGTGTGATAGCTAGGGGGCAAGCGGGTTCTTTTGGGAATAATAAAAATATTCTAAAACAGATTGTGGTAATGGATGCAAAGCTCAGTGAACACACTAAAAGCCACTGAAGTGTATACTTTAAATTGGTGAACTGTACTGTATTTGAATTAAATCTTAATAAGTTGTGAGAAATAAGAAACAGAAAAAAATTTTTAAGTGCCTATATCTTTTAGAGATATAGAATGAAACATTTACATAAAATTGTGTAACATTTGGTATTTGTTTCAAACTAACTGGGTCAGGGGAAAGTATGAAACTGGATGGGAATACAGATGTCTACAGGGGCTCATTATACTATACATTGTCTCTCTTTTGTATTTTCTTTTTCTTTTTGTATTTTTAAAATTTACAAAATATGGGACTTCGCTGGCCCTCTAGTGGTTAAGACTCCACGCTTCCACTGCATAGAGCACAGTTCCCTGATCAGCAAACTAATCCAATATACCAAACAGTGCAGCCAAAATAGTAAATAAATGAATACAATTTACAAAATAAAAAAGTTATGTTTAAAAAAAGTAATACAGGGGTAACATTAATAAAACGAATGCCAAAGTCGATGGTGAGGTTAAGCCAAAATCTAGAAGATGAGAGCCGAGAGGGGTGAACCTAATTCTCAGTCACTCCTGGCCTAAGGAAATTTGCCAATCCAAAGGAGTCAGCTGCAAAACTGAGCTGCATCTCCACTAAGGGGTCATGAAATCAACTCATGGACTTCAACCAGCATTTTTAAAAAATTAGACTAGAATGGAATGGAATAAATCAGAGTATGTTATACACAGTGGAAAAAACAAACAAACAAAAACCTGAGCTGCATTTCACAACCTCCAAGCTGCATTTCCACCTTAGCCCTCCAAGGGCTAAGGTGACTCAAGTCAAAGCAAAGGTTTGCCAAAAGTGGGAACTCTCACAGGCTTGCAGTCTATCCACCAATCGTGTAAGGAATCTCAATTTGCATTACGTTAGTGCCAAAGAGGGAGGAGGCAATGGCACCCCACTCCAGTACTCTTGCCTGGAAAATCCCATGGACAGAGGAGCCTGGTGGGCTGCAGTCCATGGGGTGGCTAAAAGTCAGACACGACTGAGGGACTTCACTTTCCCTTTTCAGTTTCATGCACTAGAGAAGGAAATGGCAACCCACTCCAGTGTTCTTCCCTGGAGAATCCCAGGGATGGGGAGCCCGGTGGGCTGCCGTCTATGGCGTCACACAGAGTTGGACATGACTGAAGCGACTTAGCAGCAGCAGCAGCAGTGCCAAAGAGGGAGAAGGCAATGGTACCACACTCCAGTACCCTTGCCTGGAGAATCCCATGGACAGCGGAGCCTGGTAGGCTGCAGTCCATGGGGTCGCTAAGGGTCGGACACGACTGAGCAACTTCACTTTCACTTTTCACTTTCGTGCACTGGAGAAGGAAATGGCAACCCACTCCAGTGTTCTTGCCTGGAGAATCCCAGGGACGGGGGAGCTTGGTGGGCTATCATCTATGGGATCACACAGAGCCGGACACGACTGAAGTGACTTAGCAGCGGCGGCAGCAGCAGTGCCAAAGAGCATCCCTATGCTTGTATGCTTAGTCGCTCAGTCATGTCTGACTCTTTGTGACCCTATGGACTGTAGCCCACCAGGCTCCTCTGTCCATGGGATTCTCCAGGCAAGAATACTGGAGTGGGCTGCCATTCCCTTTTCTAAGAGTATCCCTAGGTACATGCAAGAAGCAAATGAAAGTTCTCTCTGCAGGAAGATATCATTCTAGTTTTCTGATTCTTTCTACAAATAATAGTCCAGGTGTCCATCACAAAGATGGAAGTAAACAGGACACACAAAGAAATTAAGCAACATGAGGAAGAAACAGTAAAAGAAGGATGTTGCAGAGACACACAAAACTCCTGATACTGGAATTGTAAGACAAAGATTACAAAACAATGTGGGACTTCCCTGGTGGTACAGTGGATAGGAATCCACCTACCAATGCAGGTTCAGTCCCTGGTCTCGGAAGATCCAACATGCCCTGAGAAACAAAGCCTGAATGCACAACTACTGAACCTGTGTGCTGCAACTACTCACTCCTGCACGCCTAGAGTCTGTGCTCTGCAACAAGAGAAGCCACCATAATGAGAAGCCCATGTACCACAGCTAGAGAGGAGCCCCAGCTTGCCTTAACTAGAGAATGCTTTATTTAAATGCTTTATATATTCTAAGAATCAAATTAAATAAAAATAAAAAATAAATAAAATTTAATTAATAAAAATCAAATTAAATAAATCAGATAAAAAACAAGTTCCTACTGTATAGCACACTGAACTATATTCAATCTCCTGGGATAAACCATAATGAAAAATAATATAAAATAAGAATGCATGTATGTGGATAACTGAGTCAGTTTGCTGTACAGTAGAAATTTGCACAACATTATAAATCAATTATACTTCAATAATAAAGATTTCTAATGATCAAATAAAAAAGCAATCTCTAAAACATGACAACAAACTGAAACAAATGTACCTAATTGCATATAAAACACAGTATACACAATGTACTTTTTTCATAGGATTTAGTCCAGGAGCAAAACAAAAAATATTTCAAATTTCATCCAGTCTCATTATTAATAGTAATATATTATTAATTTGAAACAACTTTTATGTATTGTATGATAAATCAGGCAAGTTATTATGAAAGGAAAAGAGAAAAAGGAAAGAATATCCGAAAATTACAAAACTATACTGCCTCTGTATACTTGAAAACTGTAATTTTTATTCAATTATTGAAATCAATCAGTATGTTTTTGAAGGTCTACCTATTACTTTTTTCACCATCTGGTCCTTGACTACATTTTAAAACATCATCTCCTACCATGCTATAGCTTACTCTAGTGACTCTTAAGGGTTCCCCCACCTATCTCAGCTGGTAAAGAATCTGCCTGCAATGCAGGAGAACTGGGTTTGATCCCTGGGTGAAGATTCCCTGGAGGAGGGCATGGCACCCTATTCCAGTATTCTTGCCTGGAGAATCCCCACGGACAGGACACTGGCAGGCAGCAGTGTCCTGTCCAGGCAGCAGGACTCACGGGGTCCCAAAGAGTCTCGACTAAGCACAGCAGTGACTCTCAACTCGTGTCGTATATCAGAATATTGATATCAAAAAAGTAGATTCTGGATATCACCCCAGTTAGTAAATCAAAATGTCAGGGTGTAAGTAATCAAGTATGTATACTTTGGAAAAGTACCCTGGGTACTTCTGCTGCTGAGTCAGGTTAGAATACCTGCTCGTGCCCTACAATTCTGCTTAAATTCCTCAGATACAGCATGCTCTGACAAAGGGCAAACCACATCCAGTCCAATGCCTGTTTCTGTAAACAAACTTTTATTGGAACACAATTATGCCCATTTGTTTACTCACTGTCTATAGCCACTTTCATGCTGCAACAAGGTTGAGTAATCTTGACAGAGACCATGTGGCCTGCAAAGCCTGAAATATTTACAGTCTGGTCCTCCACAGGAAGAGTTTACTGACCCCTGTTCTATTTTTGCAAATAACAGATCTTTTCCTCAAATATCATTCCTGTCTTGACAAGCTCATGCTCATCCTTCAAAACTCCAATCAGCATCACTTCTGTAAAGCCTGAGCTCGGTCAAACACCCATGTATTTTTTCATTGTTCTCTGTAATTCCCCTATATTATTCATCATTCTTTATTGTAAGATGTCTGTTTAATGACAGTCTCCTCAACTGGATTCTAAACTCTATAAGGGCAATACTTAGATGTGTCTTGTTCACCACAGTGCCTGGTTCTTGCATGAATATATTAAACAATTATTCAATGACTATCTCTCCCATCTATACATTTTTTTCATTTTGTTAGATTTCTTAATGCTCTAGTCTGTTCAGGGAATTCTGAATACAGAGTCTATCACTGTATCTGTAATTCCATCTTGTTGTGTCATCCACACACAGATGATATGCACATCATTTGACGTAAGTCACTCACAATGTTGAAAATGACAGGGCTGGTAATAAAGTCCTAAGAAGACCCCTTTGCCTACATATTGATATCAACCTATTAGATCAGCAGTCTTTGGCTAAGACTTCAACTCTAATTATCATATTGTCTAGCTTACATTTTCCATCTTGTCTGGAAGGATTTTACCAAAGCTTCAACTTCTCTGTACCCTTTTCTTATCTGGCACCACCTCTACCCAAATAGAATTGAACTAATATTCCCTCCCCTATTTCTCACAATTGTACTTCTCATTTCACCTAACTATATTGCAGTAATGTTCACAAATCTGTCTCTGCCACAAACCCAAGCTCCTTGTGGGTAGAAACTAACTTTGAATCCCCAGAGCCTAGCACAATACCTAAAAGTTAGCTGATACTCAAAAAGTATGACTGAACACATGTCTTGCAATTCAGACACACTAAATTTATGAAATTTCCTATTGTGCCATCATGGTATTCCCACAGAAAATCTAAAAACTGTTTAAATATTCTTACCTGTAGTAGAAAGGAAACAGTATAACTCAAAAAAGCAGGATGATGGACTAAATTTAAACTTTTTTATACTCTGCTACTGAAGCATTTCCTAAGACTTTAGGGTCAATATATAATCCTTTCTGGAAGGGTTTGGATATCCACAGGCAACCAACCATGGCTGTCAAATACTGATTAAATTCTTGATAGGTCTTGCTCCTGAAGCTGAATTCTGATTTTGTCTGTTGGGAAAGAAAAAAAAATTGGCATTATCACCTATTCTCCCTTCGTTCTTATTCCCAATAGATCTTGTATCTCTACAATGCTGATTTAATACAGAGATTCATCATCTATACCTTGTGTACAAACTCATTTTTCTTTGCAGCAGTCAAATTTTTATGATACCTAAAAGAAAAAAAGAGTAAAACTTTTACCATTAAATGCCTTTCCTATGTAAATATAAACAAAAGTTTACATTTTAAATGTAAATATATATACATACACAAATATCCAGCTGTCTAGTTAAATATTTTTTTCCTTTTGTAGTACATTTTCTCAAAGAATAAAAATTAACAGAGGCTCAAATATTAAATTGTACGCTTAGATATGCACTTGACTCTGTAAATCATATTTCAGTAAAAAAAGAAAGGCAATGTTTTTAATGTTTCAGTATTAAAAATTAATAAGAGTCTCAAAAGCAGCTACCAATACATAACATTTTCTTAATGTGGGGAAAAAAAAGGTGCAGTAGACAGGCTAAAGAGAAAACTTAGAAATATAATTTTTCTTGACTGAGAACTATTCTAATTAGCTTTTGAATGTTTCAGTTCAGTTCAGTCGCTCAGTCATGTCCGACTCTGCGACCCCATGAACTGCAGCATGCCAGGCCTCCCCTGTCCATCATCAACTCCCAGAGTCCACCCAAACTCATGTCCATTGAGTCGGTGATGCCATCCAACCATCTCATCCTCTGTCGTCACCTTCTCCTCCTGCTCTCAATCTTTCCCAGCATCAGGGTCTTTTCAAATGAGTCAGCTCTTCGCATCAGGTGGCCAAAGTATTGGAGTTTAAGCTTCAAAATCAGTCCTATTTAAACCTTAGCATAATCCTACAAGTTATGCCAAAGGGTCTACACTTATGGCCTAAAAAGAACAATTTCAGTCCATAAGTGGAAAAATTAGAAGGCATCAGAAATTTAATACTTACAGTTTCATATAATTGGTAATAGCTCTCCTTTATCTCCTAGAAAATGTTCTTTTACCAAAGAAGCTATGTAGACTTAAACCAGTTGTTAGTTATCAGTAAATGACTAATTTCTCTTTGCAACACAGCAACAAGAATTAACAATGCTGAGTGCAACATTACCACTGCATAAAAAGATCCTTAACTATAAATTCTTTTATTACACGTCCTTCATGTTGACATTTTAAGAACACAGTTAAAATAGTTCCACACTGGAAGGCCATTCCCAAAAGAAAGCCAGGTTTCCTATTTCCAAAGGCCCTGGCAGAAAAAAGATAACGATCTTACTGTTCTGAATATTTTACTGCATTATATATAATAAGCTTGTATGTGTGTGTGCAGTCGTGTCCGACTCATTGAGACCCGGTGGGCTGTAGCTGCCAGGCTTCTCTGTCCATGGATTCTCTAGGCAAGAACTGGAGTGGGTTGCCATTTCCTTCTCCAGGCGATCTTCCTCTTCTGGAGACTGAACCTGCATCTCCTGCAGCTCCTGCATTGCAGGTGGGTTCTTTACCACTGCGCCACCGGGAAGCCCATATAATCTTACTGTAGTATATTTATATACTTTATTTTATAGCTGGAAAACGAGGATTGAATTATGATATAACAATGGGGAAAAGGCTTCATACCTGTCCATAATGTAACAGAGTTGATTCAGGATACTGGAATCCAGGCTGAGGAGTACAGGATAGAAGACTCCAGGAGGAAACAACACCACTAATGGAAGGTTATAATTTATATATATGTCACACACCTTTGGGGAAGAATGATAACATCAGTGTATAAATTATTCCTCAGAACTCATCAATCAACTTCACCCAAAGAATCATCACTAGAGAATAGGCATTAGGGATGGTACTGCCTGATTCATAAACAGAATAAGTAGTCACAACTTGCTTAAAAATGTACCTCACCAAACAGTAACCTTATGATAGAGGATTATTTCTGGAAGGTTTTATTATTAAAATCTCTTTTTTTTTTTCCTGGGGAGAAGTCTTAGAGTTAGGGGGAAAGGGGAAAGGAACATTTCTTTCTTAAGTTCTATGCATGCTAAGTCGCTTCAGTCATGTCCGACTCAATGGACTGTAGCCCACCAGGCTCCTCTGTCCATGGTATTCTCCAGGTAAGAATACTGGAGTGGGTTGCTATGCCCTCCTCCAGGGGATCTTTCCAACCCAGGGACTGAATCCGCCATCTAGTATGTCTCCTGCACTGGCAGGCAAGTTCTTTACCACTAGTGCCACCTGGGAAGCCCTAGGTGGGCTTAAGCCCCATAAATACTGATTTATCACATTAGCTAGCTGTCAACTGGAAAAAAAGCAAGCAATCTTGTAAGCAAATACAATACAACTAGGTATCAGTGAAGGGAAGAAGCCAGGAAAACCAAGATTAGTGGGTACTTCCTAGATAATAGTTCCGTCTAGGTTGAATACTACAAAACAACAGAAGAGGACCAGAATCATAGGTACTGGCAGAAATAAGACAGCTGAAAGCTGGGGGTGGAGAGCTAAGGAAACATATAGCATTTTTTTTTTTTAAACCAGGGGTTAGAGATCCATAATAGATGAGCAAAAAGACAGACTTCTGTCTAGGGTTAGCATTATTCAGGGGAATGTCTATTAAAGTGGTACCTGCAATTCAGAAAAAAGCATTTGCTTTTTCTCCTTGTCTATTATTCAGGCCAGAATATAATCATTAACTTCAAAATTAACTATGTTTAACTTTAGTTTATTAACTAAAGTCAACTATGATAATAAGATCATAGCCCAACTTAATAGTTGTGCATAAAATTTAAACACAGAGTAGTAAAGCAGACCGCTATCACAAAAATCTAAGTAGTGGAAATGGGATGTGTACTACCTTCTCATAGAAATCCAAAATAAAGTGCAGCAAGAAAGTACGATTGCTTTCCAAGCGAACTGCAGTAGTGGACAGCCATCCTACGTAGTCAATCAGTTCAGACACAGAGTTCACGGAGCCACCTAAAGTTGTCTCTCTGCAATAAGAAACCATGACATGCAGATCCATATTAACAAAAGTCCTCACAACTTCCCAGCTAAAGCTGGATTAAATATACAGCAAAAAGTTGTTGGGAATTTCAGAAAATGATCAGTGCTCCAAAGTATAACTCACTTTTTTTAAAACCACAGAGATTACAACTATACCATCTAGGGAACCATTAAGACCAATTCATAGACTATCCTGAGCAACCACTCTAATATTAGTAAATAACAGAGAAAGAAAGGATTAAACTCCAGACTTTAGATAATATTACCAATGTCCAGGGACCACAGCAGTCAGCAAATTAGTTTTTAAGTACACAAATCCAAAACCAGTTTTGCCTGAATTTCTGAACTAAAAATGCTGTTAAAAGTATATATAACCCTGTATGTGAGACAGCAAAAGAGACATAGATGTATAGAACAGTCTTTTGGACTCTGCAGGAGAGGGAGAGGGTGGGATAATTTGGGAGAATGGCATTGGAACATGTATAATATATGAAACGAATCGCCAGTCCAGGTTCGATGCGTGATACTGGATGCTTGGGGCTGGTGCACTGGGAAGAGCTATATTTTATAATATCAAGTAGTATTAAGATAAGCAAAGTTACCTACAATTATGTACATTTATTTGTTTTAAGAATTTTAGAAAGCAGAGCCCCTTTTTAAATGCCCTCTCAAAATTTATGACACTAATTAAAAAGGATCCTAGGATTTTTGGAAAGAAAGTACAGAAATTGTTAACCACCTGTATTAGGGTGCCTAAGACTTACACTGCAAATTGGCTAGATTATAAATGCATACTATTGTTAACAGAATTGAGGTATTTGACGAGATTAAGCATTCAAATGGAATTCCTTATGATAGGGGTTCTCAAACTTTAGCTTGTACCAAAATTCTGGAGGCATTTGTTAAAACACATATTTCCGAGCTCTACCTCCAGTAGTCATGTACGGATGTGAGAGTTGGACCATAATAAAGGCTGAGCAGCGAAGAACCGATGCTTTCGAACTGTGATATTGGAGAAGACTCTTGAGAGTCCCTTGGACAGTAAGGAGATCAAACCAGTCAATTCTAAAGGAAATCAACCCTGAATATTCATTGGAAGAACTGATGCTGAAACTGAAGCTCCAATACTTTGGCCACCTGATGTGAAGAGCTGACTCACTATAAAAGACTAAAGGCAGGAGGAGAGGAGGTGGTAGAGGATGAGATGGTTGGATGGCATCACTGACTCAATGGATATGAATGTGAGCAAGCTCTGGGAGATGGTGAAGGACAGGGAAGCCTGGAGTGCTGCAGTCCATGGGGTCGCAAAAAGTTGGACACAACTGGGCGACTGAATAGCAACAAGTTCCCAGGTTATGCTGATGTTGCAGGTCCAGAAACCACATTTTGAGAAGCACTGCTTTACAATATTACATATTATAAACTATTAATTTTTACATGTTATACTGATATCATTTTTCAATTGCTGAAATGATGTCTGGGTTTTGCTTAAAAATATCTAGTACAAAGGAGGAGAGACATGAAGGGTGTTAAAGATGAGAAAAAGTTAACCATGAGTTGGTAACTGTTGAAGCTGGATGATATGTACTTAAGGGTAATGATTGTACTATTTTCTCTACTTTTGAATTTGTTTGGAATGTTCTATAATATAAAGTTAAAAAAATTAATGTTAAAAAAGAATATAGGAGAACCCAAGACTCTAGGTAGAAAGAATCAATGCAACCTGGTTTAGGCAGTTCCTTGAAATTCAGCTTTGACTTTCATTTTGAGGTTTTATATTTAATAATAATGAACATAATGGAAATTCAAGGCTCTTTTTAAATTACAAAGTGAAATTAAATTAATGTATACAAGCAAACTATATCAGGGAAACAAAAAAAAATCTACAGCAAAATAACAGATTTTCCTAGCCATCATCAAAACTGACTTCACATATAAGCAAGAATATATTTTATAAAGTGAGCTAAACTGAATGAAAGCCAAAGTTGCAAGTTCTAACATTAGAGGCTTAGGGGTTGCTTTCTAATTTATATAATAAAACTTGAAGAATTAATCTTTCTCACAGGATTGTGGGGAAGGGTGAAAAGTAGGGAAAAAAACCTTAGAAAAGTACGATTCAGTATTTACATAGAGCAATTAGGTTTCATGTCACACCGTTAAACTCCATATGCAGTTTTGCACAGATCAACTCTCGTGGAAGGTTGTAAGATAACTCACAGAGAACTGTTCCTCACAGATTTCACGTGGATGTCCATAGAAAGCCACAGCAGCCAATTCTGCAGTAGTTCTTTCAGACACTGAAGAACACTACACTGCAGAGGCAAAACAAAAAATCATTCAGTTATACCACAGTGTTGAGAACTAACAGAGTAAACCAGAGGCTTAGAGATAGAAGGGACTATGGAGACAACCACATCCAATTCAGAACCCTGTAGCTGCTGTTCCAACCTGACTGGTCTCCAAGAGACAGATTAATACAAGTACAAGTTTATTTTGCCATTTTCTCTACAAGCTGGCCCCCAGCTTATCAGTGAGGAACAGACTCTTGTTTTTCCAAATTATATTCATTCATAATATATTACATCATCAAATATAGCATCACCCACCTCTTATCATCTCCCCTCAGAGATCCTCTTATGTTGTTTCAGATATGTGCTTCCTACTCTTTTCACCTTGGGTCTACAACTGCAATTTACTCTTTTGTTGGTCATAAAAGTTATCTTCTGTGACTGTGGAAAACAATTCTATAGTTTTCCCTTCTCAGGCTTTGCCTTGATATCCCAGGAACTTATTCACATATAAACAACATAGTCTTCAAACAAGTGTGCCTGGAACACTTGTAAGGATAAACTGTAATATCTATAAATTTGAAAGCAATCCACCCCATCCCAAAACCTAATACAGGAAATCTTCCTCAAACATCCTTAATAAGTAATGGTCTAGATACTATTTGAATATCTGCAGTGATACAGTGCTCACTGCTACTTCATTGAAGAGTTTAATTAAGTTTTTTTCAGAAACTGACACACCTCACATTCAGATTATAAATATGTTTGAGTTGAAATCAAACTTGGAATCACCTAAAATAATCTTCTATTTTGGTGCTAACATATGGAAAGATATTCAATATTACTATGTCATATTCAGAAAATCTCTACTTACCTACTCTATCCCATTCAGCCTCTATATTAATAGAAGGCATGAGGTTTTTATCTTTACGAGAAGGGGGCATGGGTTTGAAAAAAAGATTGAGAAGCACAGCTCTACACCACGCCTAAGTTATGGTCTCCAGCTTCAGCTGGGTCCTTAATGAGGCCCAGTGGTCCTTTTCCTAGACTTCTCTTCAACCAGCTGTCTCTCTCTCCCATTGTTTTTAATGGCTGTTCTCTTCACATAACACCCTCTTGAAGCTCCCTACTCAATTCTGTCCTCTACAATGCACTTCTTATTTTGAGAAATTTAACATTTTTAGAAAAAAGTATTTCAATTTCTTGCTCTTTGTTCAAACTATACAAATATATCTCTATGTCCACCTATCTCTACATTCTTGTCCTCAACCTTGGAAAACAGTAGTACCTCCGAACCCCTTACCACCATTCAGGCAAATCACTCTACCTATTCTTAAACCAATACTATCATGCTTTTACTGAAACCCTGCACTGTCAATTATGCCCCATTTTCAACCTCTCTTCTCATCTGGCTCCTTCTATCCTATCTATAAACATGTTCTGGCTTCTCTCACTCTGAGGACAAAAAAAAATTATAACCTTCCCTTGATTCAAAGTCCCACTATAGCTCTCTTTCTCTATCCCTCCCTTAGCCAAAGTTTTGGAAACAGTCAATACTCATTGTCTTGTCTTCATTTCTCATCGACTCCTCAAGCTCCACAATTTGCTTTTTACCACACACTCCACTGAACCTGTTCACAAAGGCAGCCAAGATCTCTGTATTATCAATTCCAAAAGAAACTTTTTGGTCTGTATCTTTCTGGACCCTCTTGGGATACATAGCAACATTAGCCCTTCACTCCTTTTTTTAAAAATTTAAATTTATTTATTTTAATTGGAGGCTAATTACTTTACAATATTGTATTGGTTTTGCCATACATCAACATGAATCCACCATGGGTGTACACGTGTTCCCAATCCTGAACCCCCTCCCACCTCCCTCCCCATACCATCCCTCTGGGTCATCCCAGTGCACCAGCCCCAAGCATCCTGTATCCTGCATCGAACCTAGACCTGCCTTCACTCCTTCTTGATAGCCTGTGTCTCTCTGTTTCTTAAGAATAGGTAGAGTGATTTGCCTGAATGGTGGTAAGGGGTTCGGAGGTACTACTGTTTTCCAAGGTTGAGGACAAGAATGTAGAGATAGGTGGACATAGAGATATATTTGTATAGTTTGAACAAAGAGCAAGAAATTGAAATACTTTTTTCTAAAAATGTTAAATTTCTCAAAATAAGAAGTGCATTGTAGAGGACAGAATTGAGTAGGGAGCTTCAAGAGGGTGTTATGTGAAGAGAACAGCCATTAAAAACAATGGGAGAGAGAGACAGCTGGTTGAAGAGAAGTCTAGGAAAAGGACCACTGGGCCTCATTAAGGACCCAGCTGAAGCTGGAGACCATAACTTAGGCGTGGTGTAGAGCTGTTCTTTCCATACTTCTTGAAAATGTTCCTTTATAGATTCCCCTTTTCAGTGAGAATTAAGTAGTAAGTATTCCCTTGATTTCTGTCTTTGGCCCACTGTCTATTTCCCTTCCTCTCTCCACCTCCTACTCTCAAATATGAATATATGCATGTGTTTATAAATGTATACTTGTTAGGCTGGAATATATGAAACTGCCAACTGTCAAACAGCTTTGTCCTATCAGATTAAATGTATTCAGATGATTTAGTCTACTATTTACAGATAAACAGCACTCTAGATTGGTAGAATAAGAAAAAATAAAGATTAGCCGAGGAACCTCTCTGGTGGTCCAGTGGCTAAGACTCTGCACTCCCAGTGCAGGGGGCCCAGGTTCGTTCCCTGGTCAGGGAATTAGATCTCACATCACACAATTCAGAGTTCACGTGCCGTAACTAAGACCCCGCAGAGCCAAATAAACAAAAATAAACATTTTAGAAAAAAGAGAATAACCTAATTAGAAGTTTGGGATAGGCAATTAATAAAGTATCATTTGATTAGGATAAACACTCATCATGACGATATTTTTTTTCTGTAAATGTGCCCAACAATAAATGATTTAAGGTGAAAAAAATTACAAAGGAACATTACTTATATTGTCACTATTTTAGAATAGGAATAACCATTCTATAAGAAAGTGGCTCTCAAACTTAGACAGAACTCCTGTAAACCACAGTGGTCTTTTTTTGGAGAACACTCCAAAATAGTAACACATTTTATTATATAAGGTTAGAACAATTTTATTAACAGAAAATGACTATTATAACACATAGTGTGTGCTCAATATATATCTGAGAAATGAAAAAGTGTATCTACAAAACTATCAACCACAACAATCAAACTAACTATGCTTAAGTTATTTCCTAGTTTGTTTTTAATACTGATTTGCCACCTGTTCATTCATTTCATCATCTGCCACAAGTGGAAACAGTTCAGGAAAATTATATGTGACAAAACCTTAAAAACAAGAAATTCTATACATTAATTTTGATTTAAGTGACGTAGCATCTCAAGTCCAGGGTCAAGTGAATTCTATTAAAAAACTACTGTTGTAATGTGGGTTTGAAAGTGTGTACCACCAGCCATAGACTAAGACAATCTTTTTTACCTTGAAAAAAATAGATGATGTAAAGAAAAGCCGTGAAAGATGATCAAAAAGAAGTGGCTTCATCTCTAAAAATCAGAAAAGAAAAACATCATTCAATTCCTTTAATTAACATTACACTGAATTAAATGGCTCTAAATTTTCATGATACATACCAGAGAAGCTACTAAAAGGAATCCAGCTCACAAGTTGAAGGAACTGTGATCGACAACAGAGGCCATCCCAGAGAGGAAGGCTCTTATACAGGAAGGCTTCACAGGAATAAAACCCCTCCTATAACACAAGTTGACAGTAAACCTTACGTGGAGCTCTTCAGTCATAACTACACTCAAAACAACCAATCTACATTGTGCAATAGTTGTTTTACTCTTAATTTTTTTGTCATAAATATAATTAAAAGCCTTGGGTTAGGTATCAGACTTTCTCCTAAAAAGAACCAGATGATTAATATGTGAATACTTTAACATCTTTATCAACCTAGTTTTCAAATACCATAAAACTTCACCAACTAAAAAGAAGGTAAGAAATCAAATTATGAAATATTTTTCAAGATAAATGAAACCAATATTTTGGAGTACACACAGACACTCGAATAGTCCATAAAGTTGCACAGTAAGTCTGGAATTTCAATAGGAGCTACAGACCAAACCTGAACTCTGGGCAACACCATCTGCAGAGGGCTGGGTGTCTAGCTGCTTGTGTTTTCACAAGTGAGTAAGGATCCAAGGCTTTCCCTTTTAATTCTGTCATCCTGACTCTTAAATAGTGGCATGCACCAAGACTCTATTCTGCATCTTCTTTTCAGACATGAATTCTCTGAACAATCACATCTGTAACACAGCTAAAACCATCACCTATATCATGAGGAGTCTTAAATTTCTGCATTTCCAGCCAAAATATCATTCTGATCCCTAGACTTATTATCTAACTGCCTACTGAACCTCTTAGATATCCCACAGGCATCTTTTAAACCAAATATATCTTTCCTTCTTAGCCTGCTTTTCTTATACTCCCATCATCATCCTCCCAAGCAGAAAATGTAAAAATTCAACCTAAATTAATTCTTTTATTCTCACTATCATTATCCATACCCAATTTCTAATTCAATGGTTTCATATAAAATCTTTTAAGATTTATTCAACAAATATTTATTGAGAATCTCTTTTTTTTTTTAATATTGCACCAGGTACCAAGTTGAACACCCATACATGGAGAAAAGTTAGACATGGTTCCCACCTGTCTGGAGCCCATAATGTGTAGAAAAAACAGATGTTTCAAGATACCATGATACAGGAAAACACTCAAGAGCCAAGGGAGCACAAAGAACAAACATCTAACCCAGACTGAGTAAAGGCATCTTGATGATGCTGATGAGTACAACTCACCAGGCCAAATAATTAACTGGCTTAACATATTCAGCAATCAAAACAATGCTTGTTGATTGTAAGAACATAGGGTCACTGCTTACTAACAGGGAGGGAACACAGCCCTACCCACCAGCAGAAAATTGGATTAAAGATTTACTGAGCATGGTCCTGCCCACCAGAGCAAGGCCCAGTTTTTCCCACAGCCAGTCCCTCCCATCAGGAAGCTTGCACAAATCTCTTATTCTCACCCATCACAGGGCAGACAGAAAAAGAACTACAGTCCTACAGCCTTCAAAACGGAAACCATAACCACAGAAAGCTAACTAAAATGATCATATGGATCACAGCCTTGTCATAGCAAAGGGGCTTGCATGACTCAATGAAGCTATGTGCTGTGCCGTGTAAGGCCACCCAAAACAGACGGGTCATGGGGTGGAGAGTTCTGACAAAACATGGTTCACAGGAGAAGAGAATGGCAAACCACTCAGTATTCTTGCCTTGAGAACCCATGTATAGTATGAAAAGGCAAAAGATATGACACCAGAAGATGAGCCCCCAGGTCAGTATATGTCCAATATGCTACTGAAGAAGAGCAGAGAAATAGCTCCAGAAAGAATGAAGAGGCTTTGGCCAAAGTGGAAACTATACCCAGCTGTAGATGTGCCTGGTAGTGAAAGTCAAGTCCAACGCTATAAAGAACAGTGTTGCATAGGAACCTGGAATGTGAGTTCCATGAATCAAGGTAAATTGGACGTAGTCAAGCAGGAGATGGCAAGAGTGAACATCAACATTTTAGGAATCAGTGAACTAAAATGGATGGAAATGGGCAAATTTAATTCAGATGATGATTATATCTACTCCTGTGGGCAAGAATCCCTTAGAAGAAGTGGAGTAGCCTTCATACTCCACAAAAGCATCCAAAATGCAGTACTTGGGTGCAATCTCAAAAACCATAGAATGATCTCAGTTCACTTCGAAGGCAAACGATTCAATATCACAGTAATCCGAGTCTATGACCCAACCACTGATGCTGAAGAAGCTGAAGCTGAATGGTTCTATGATGACTTACAAGACCTTCTAGAACTAACACTTAAAAAAGATGTCCTTTTCATCTTTGGGGATTGGAATGCAAAAGTAGGAAGTCAAGAGATACCTGGAGTAACACACAAGTTTGGCCTTGGAGTACAAAATGAAGTAGGTCAAAGGTTAACAAAGTTTTGTCAAGACAACACATTAGTCATAGCAAACAATCTCTTCCAACAACACAAGAGACAACTCTACATATGGACATCAGCAGATGGTCAATACTGAAATGAGACTGATTAAATTCTTTACAATCAAAGATGAAGAAGTTCCATACAGTCAGTAAAAACAAGATCTGGAGCTGATTGTGGCCCAGATCATGAGCTCCTTATGGCAAAATTTAGGCATAAATTGAAGAAAGTAGGGAAAACCACTAAGCTATTCAGGTATGACCTGAATCAAATCCCTTATGATTACACAGTGGAAGTGACCCATAGATTCAAGGGATTAGATCTGATAGACTGCCTGAACAACTGTGGATGAAGGTTTGTACACTGTACAGGAGGTGGTGACCAAAACCATCCTAAAGAAAAGTAAAGCAAGAAGGCAAAGTAGTTGTCTGAGGAGGGCTTATAAATAGCTGAGAAAAGAAGAGAAGTGAAAGGCAAAGGAGAAACAGAAAGATATACCCAACTAAATGCAGAGTTCCAGAGACTAGCAAGGAGAGATAAGAAAGCCTTCTTAAGTGAATGATGCCAAGAAACAGAGGAAAACAATAGAATGGGAAAGATTAGAGATCTCTTCAAGAAAATTAGAGATACCAAGGGCACATTTCAAGCAAGGATAGCTACAACTAAAGGACAGAAACAGCAAGGACCTAACAGAAGCAAAAGAGATTAAGAAGAGGTGGCAAGAATACACAGAAGTACTGTACAAAAAAGGCCTTAATGACTCAGATAACCATGATGGTGTGGTCACTCATTTAGAGCCAGACATCCTAGAATATGAAGTCAAGCGGACCTTAGGAAGAATTACCACAAACAAAGCTAGTGGAGGTGATGGAATTCCAGTTGAGCTATTTATCCTGAAAGATGATGCTGTTAAAGTGCTGCACTCAATATGTCAGCAAATTGGGAAATTCAGCAGTGGCCACAGGACTGGAAAAGGTCACTTTTCACTTCAATCCCAAAGAAGGGCAATGCCAAAGAATGTTCAAACTACCACACAGTTGTACTCATTTCACATGCTAGCAAGGTAATGCTCAAAATCCTTCAAGCTAGGCTTCAGCAGTATGTAAACCAAACATTTTCAGATGTACAAGCTGGATTTCGAAACGGTAGAGGAACCAGAGATCAAATTGCCAACATCTGTTGGTTCATAGAGGAAGCAAGGGAATTCCAGAAAAACATCTACTTCTGCTTCATTGACTACACTAAACCTTTCATTGTGTGGATTACAACAAACTGTGGAAAATTCTTAAATAGATGTGACTACCAGACCATCCTACCTGTCTCCTGAGAAACTTGTATGCAGGTCAAGAAGCAACAGTTAGAATCAGGCATGGAACAAGGAACTTATTCATAATTGGGAAAGGATTATGTCAAAGCTATTTATCAACACCCTGCTTATTTAACTTACTTGCAGAGTACATCATGTGAAATGCTGTGCTGGAGGAATCACAAGCTAGAACCAAGACTGCCAGGAGAAATATCAGGAACTTCATGTATCTATATGATACCACCCTAATGGCAGAAAGTGAAGAGGAACTAAACAGCCTCTTGATGAAGGAGAAAGAGTAGAGTGAAAAAGCTGGTTTAAAACTCAACATTCAAAAAACTTAAGATTTTGGCATCCAGTTCCATCACTTCATGGCAAATAGATGGGGAAAAGTGGAAACAGTCACAAATTTTATTTTCTTGGGCTCCAAAACCACTGTGGATGGTGACTGCAGCCATGAAATTAAAAGCCACTTGCTCCTTGGAAGAAAAGCTATGACAAATAGACAACATATTAAAAATCAGAGACATCACTTTGCCAACAAAAGTTGGTATAATCAAAGCTATGGTTTTTGCAGTAGTCATGTATGGATATGAGAGCTGGACTGTAAATAAGGCCGACTGTGGAAGAATTGATGCTTTCAAATGTGGTGCTGGAGTAGACTCTTGAGAGCCCCATGGACTTCAAGGAGATCAAACCAGTCAATCCTAAAGGAAATCACCCCTGAATACTCATTGGAAGGACTGATGCTGCAGCTCTATACTTTGGCCACCTGATGCAAAGAACCTACTCATTAGAAAAGACCTTGATGCTGGGAAAGTTTGAGGGCAGAATAAGGGGGCAAGAGAAGATGAAATGATTGGATGGCATTACTGACTCAATGGACAGGAGTTTGAGCAAACTCCAGGAGATAGTGAAGGACAGGCAAGCCTGGTGTGCTGCAGTCCATGGGGTCACAAATTGTTCAGACACAACTTGGCAACCGAACAACAGTGACCTTGTAAGATTTCTCTTACTGGCCAATTTAATGCATTCAGTTCCATTTTCAGTTTGTTCTCTTAAATTACAGATCTCTTTCTCTGTTTTTGTGTGTGTGTCAGGGGAAACACATGCCATGTGGCTTGTGGGATTTTAGTTCTCTGATCATGGACTGAATTCGGGTGGTCAGCAGTGACAGCATAGCACCATAGTCACTGGACAGCCAGGGAATTCTCTAGATCTTTTTCTCTTATTTGGATAATTTAACAAGTTCTTTCTTCACAGCCATCAGTACAAAGATAAACGTCAGTTCAATTGGCTCTATCTATAATGAATTTTGGGCTTCCCAGGTGGCACTAGTGGTAAAGAACTCCCTGGCCAATGCAGGAGATGCAAGAGACACAGGTTCACCTCCTGGGTCAGGTAGATCCCCTGGAGGAGGGCATGGCAACCAACTCCAGTATTCTTACTTGGGAAATCCCATGGACAAGGAGCCTGGCGGGCTATAGTCCAAAGAGGGGGTCTCAAAGAGTCGGACACAACTGAAGCAGCTTAGCACGCACTCATGATGAATTTTGAATTGAGCAAATATTGTTTACAAAAGATGTCAAGCACCAATGAAAAGGTTTTCAATGAATATCTAAATTAATTAAGAAGGAATGCAGAATGAAGCAGGGCAAAGACTAATAGAATTTTGCCAAGAAAATGCACTGGTCATAGCAAACACCCTCTTCCAACAACACAATAGAAGACTCTACACATGGACATCACCAGATGGTCAACACCAAAATCAGATTGATTATATTCTATGCAGCCAAAGATGGAGAAGCTCTATACAGTCAACAAAAACAAGACCAGGAGCTGACTGTGGCTCAGATCATGAACTTCTTATTACCAAATTCAGACTTAAATTGAAGAAAGTAGGGAAAACTGCTAGACCATTCAGGTATGACCTAAGTGAAATCCCTTATGACTATACAGTGGAAGTGAGAAATAGATTTAAGGGCCTAGATCTGATAGATAGAGTGCCTGATGAACTATAGAATAAGGTTCGTGACATTGTATGGGAGACAGGGAGCAAGACCATCCCCATGGAAAAGAAATGCAAAAAGCAAAATGGCTGTCTGGGGAGGTCTTACAAATAGCTGTGAAAAGAAGAGAGGCGAAAAGCAAAGGAGAAAAGGAAAGATATAAGCATCTGAATGCAGAGTTCCAAAGAATAGCAAGAAGAGATAAGAAAGCCTACTTCAGCGATCAATGCAAAGAAATAGAGGAAAAGAACAGAATGAGAAAGACTAGAGATCTCTTCAAGAAAATTAGAGATACCAAGGGAACATTTCATGCAAGGATGGGCTCGATAAAGGACAAAAATAGTATGGACGTAACAGAAGCAGAAGATATTAAGAAGAGGTGGCAAGAATACATGGAAGAACTGTACAAAAAGATCTTCACAACCTAGATAATCATGATGGTGTGATCCCTAATCTAGAGCCAGACATCTTGGAATGTGAAGTCAAGTGGGCCTTAGAAAGCATCACTACGAACAAAGCTAGTGGACGTGGTGGAATTCCAGTTGAGCTGTTTCAAATCCAGAAAGAGGATGTTGTGAAAGTGCTGCACTCAATATGCCAGCAAATTTGGAAAACTCAGCAGTGGCCACAGGACTGGAAAAGGTCATTTTTCATTCCAATCCCAAAGAAAGGCAATGCCAAAGAATGCTCAAACTACTGCACAATTGCACTCATCTCACATGCTAGTAAAGTAATGCTCAAAATTCTCCAAGCCAGGCTTCAGCAATACATGAACTCCCTGATGTTCAAGCTGGTTTTAGAAAAGGCAGAGGACCCAGAGATCAAATTGCCAACATCTGCTGGATCATGGAAAAAGCAAGAGAGTTCCAGAAAAACATCTATTTCTGCTTTATTGACTATGCCAAAGCCTTTGACTGTGTGGACCACAATAAACTGTGGAAAATTCTGAGAGAGATGGGAATACCAGACCACATATTCTGCCTCTTGAGAAATCTGTATGCAGGTCAGGAAGCAACAGTTAGAAATGGACATGGAACAACAGACTGGTTCCAAATAGGAAAAGGAGTACGTCAAGGCTGTATACTGTCACACTGCTTATTTAACTTCTATGCAGAGTACATCATGAGAAACGCTGGACTGGAAGAAACAAGCTGGAATCAAGATTGCCGGGAGAAATATCAATAACCTCAGATATGCAGATGACACCACCCTTATGGTAGAAAGTGAAGAGGAACTAAAAAGCCTCTTGATGCAAAAAGAGGAGAGTGAAAAAGCTGGCTTAAAGCTCAACATTCAGAAAACGAAGATCATGGCATCTGGTCCCATCACTTAATGGGAAATAGATGGGGAAACAGTGGAAACAGTATCAGACTTTATTTTTTTGGTCTCCAAAATCACTGCAGATGGTGACTGCAGCCATGTAATTAGAAAACACTTACTCCTTGGAAGAAAAGTTATGACCAACCTAGACAGTATATTCAAAAGCAGATACATTACTTTGCCAACTAAGGTCCATCTAGTCAAGGCTACGGTTTTTCCTGTGGTCATGTATGGATGTGAGAGTTGGACTGTGAAGAAAGCTGAGTGCCGAAGAATTGATGCTTTTGAACTGTGGTGTTGGAGAAGACTCTTGAGAGTCCCTTGGACTGCAAGGAGATCCAATCAGTCCATTCTGAAGGAGATCAACCCTGGGATTTCTTTGGAAGGAATAATGCTAAAGCTGAAACTTCAGTACTTTGGCCACCTCATGCAAAGAGTTGACTCAGTGGAAAAGACTCTGATGCTGGGAGGGATTGGGGGCAGGAGGAGAAGGGGACGACAGAGGATGAGATGGCTGGATGGCATCACTGACTCGATGGACGTGAGTTTGAGTGAACTCCGGGAGTTGGTGATGGACAGGGAGGCCTGGTGTGCTGCGATTCATGGGGTCACAAAGAGTCGGACACGACTGAGACTGAGCGACTGAACTGAACTGATGAAGTCATGGAACTCTGCTCAATGTTATGTGGCATCCTTGATGGAAAGGGAGTTTAGGGGAGAATGGATACATATATATGTATGGCTTAGTCCCTTTGCTGTTCACCTGAAACTATCACAACTTTGTTAATTGGCTATACTCCAATACAACATAAAAAGCTAAAAAAAGAGAAGCGGTTATATAAGTAGGAAACAAGCAGAATCTTACTTGTAAGAAGCATTCTGCCCTGAGGATAGTGTCCAGGAAGTTGGCAAATTCTTTTCCATGATCATAATTCTTCACCTTGTACCAAAAACACTCTGAAACAGAAATATTAAGCATAAGGCTCTAGTTGCACAACAATAAAAGCTACACAAAACATCACCACAACTCTAAAGTGACAAATAAATGATAAATATAAACAAGCTATCAGTCTCATACATTCCAGTCAACTCACACTGGAGACTGTAACATATACGTGGAAGTGATGGTGCAATGTTCCTCAAGAACTTGGTAATACAGAGGGAAAGCTTACAGTAAAAAAAAAATAAAGTGGTAAAAGTCATACTTAATGAATACGATTAGCTTTATGCCACACAGTAATCCAACAGAATGTTTAAATATATAAATTAAATGCTTGAGAATGCCTAAATTTCAATTAGGGTGAACTGGGGGCAATCAAAGAGTGGTAGAACTTAATGAGTGGAAATTTAACTGTATCATACCCTATGTAAAGAAAGATTCTGAGTTGAAGAAAGAGAGTTACCCTGAAACTGACTAAAACTGACCTTAAACACTTGAAGAGTCAGGATTTGCTTATCCAGGAAAGAAATAATCTGGTGAACACAATATTATTTTTAGAGAGATTGACCCCCTCAGAGGAAATGAAATGATTAGGTTTTACTATGGCCTGGATGAAATACTCTCTCATTTTCCTTTCCTTCAGTTCAGTATTAAGAAACCTTCTGATGACTAATGTAGCTCCCATATACACTGATAGCAGAGAAGAGCGATTCTATTCAGCAAACATGAATATTTTGGTCACCAGAAGGAATTACTTCTATCATGAAATAATAAGCTGACATTCTGGCTTACACAGTAGTCTGAGTTTGGTTAGCATTAATCTGATGATTCTGCGGGCTTAACAGCAAGTTTCTGAACATACAAAAGCTAGAGACGGCTTGGGCTGTGACAGTCATCAAAGTGGAGGCGCCCAGTGAGTTCTGGTGACCATGCAGTAGTGTTTCCTTAACAATATTACTCCTTCCTTACTTTCCCTTGAAATTAGAACAGTGGCAGCATTCAGGCTCTTATATGATTATAAGAAAAACTATAGCTTATGAAGGCTCCTCCTGTCTAGACATTGTCACTCTGTTAAAAGAAACCTATTTCTAAACCATCTTGCTCCTTCTTCATTCATCTAACACTTTAAAAGCATCAATTTTTACCTTCTTGTAATGTTTGACTCAACCAGTGATAGAGCCTCAGTAAGACTGACTCATCTCTGACACAGTTAATATAGTGAAGTAGCAGAGAGCTGTTCAGTACTGCGCCCATCTGAGAAGGCAACTGCAAAGACAGAAAAATCAGTCAACTGTAAGTATATAAAAAGGAGATCAGAGCAACAAGGAAATCATCAGATAAGAAATATATAACAAAAATAAAGGCCATGAAGATGAAATGATTATGCAAATAAGCATGTGGCCCAGTTATATACCTCTAAGCAATGAATGTTCTGTAAGAGTTGAGGGAAGCTTTTAAGCTGTTCCAGTGGAAATGATCCATTGCTACTGAAGTAATCAGAAAGATTCATCCTTTTTTTTCTACTTTCTTTACTGTAGTTACAGGAATTTAGCACTGGTATAATTGAGTGAGAATTCCATTTCTAAAAAGGAAAGATAGTGAAACAATCAGGATCAAACAGATTATAAACTATAAATGTAAAAGAACTTATTAAGGTGATCTAATGAATGGAGTCTGAATGTGGTTTGCAAAAATCCTAATTAAAGTAATTAAAATATACTCAGACATCTATAATCTCTTCCAACATGTGAAACCTTATGGTTTGAACTTAACAATAAAGAAGGCTGTGGAAGTTACTTGAGGTTTTCAATACTTACTCTTTTTATAGGATAGACATTAGCTAATATCAACTTTAGAGGTTCTGAAGGAAATCCTTGATTCCTTGACCTCAGAGCAAGCAGAGCGGTCTGCCACAGATTCTCTGAATTCTTAAAATAAATCTGCAAGTTTGAATATAAAGTACATGAGAGGAGGTATCCATAAGTTGGAATGGTATAAAATCTAAAACTCATTAACTGAAAGTAAATTAATTATGAAATATTTTGCACCCATGCAGGTCCATTTAAAGTATAATCAGCAATCTATTAAGAACATTGAACAGAATCAAAACAAAATGTTAATCCCTAAAAAACTTCTCAGAAGCAACACCACAATATTAGATCTTAAACAGTATGCTATAAACATTTTAGTCAAAATATATAAATTAACTTACTCAAAATAACATATTTCTATCCAAATATGACTTATCACTCCTTAATCCCTTACCTTCTTTCTCATAGGCAAAGATACAGAAATCAAAGTAGGAACAAAGAATTTATACAGTGACAACAAAGCCTGGAGATGAGGCTGCATTCCCTGAAATAAAACAAGAGTTTTTAATTCTGTGGCCAATAAGAAAAAAAGAGTAACAATACTATAAAAAGATTAAATGTATATTCAGATCCTAATTTTATTATGTGATATAGCTATAGGAAGATGCTATAGAAAATCGAGGAACAGAAACTCAAACATTTAAATCAACTATCATAAAGCAACCCTCAGTGACTTGACATGTTCTCTTTTATGATCTTTTCCCATATTTTACTTCTTCCCTATATTTTCTCTCTTCTCTGCCTGATTAAAATGAAATAAAATTAAATTTAAACAAAATTATTATTATTACTATCCTCAGAGAGCTATCAGAAGATACTGCATGCACTCAAAGAACCGAAACAGGAAGCTATAAAACAAGAAAGTGAAAGTGGTAGTTGCCCAGTCTTGTCTCTTTGTGAACCCATGGACTACAGCCTACCAGGCTCCTCTGTCCATGGGGTTTCCCAGGCAAGAATATTGGAGTGGGTTGCCATTCACTTCTCTGGGGGATCTTCCCAACCCAGGGATCAAACCCAGGTCTGCATTGTGAGTAGATTCTTTACCATCTGAGCTACCAGGGGAGCCCCAAATAAAACAAAAACAATCACTGAATTGTAAATACCAACAGGAAACCTCATACTGGGGAAGCACAAATGTGCACGTGTGTTTGTGTTTTTCATGAAAACTGAACGCCTCTATGTAGGCCAGCTGCTGCTGAGTCACTTCAGTCGTGTCCGACTCTGTGCGACCCCATAGATGGCAGCCCACTAGGCTTCCCCGTCCCTGGGATTCTCCAGGCAAGAACACTGGAGTGGGTTGCCATTTCAGGCTTCAATAATTAGGCATAGGCACCACAACCTTCCTCGGTTTTATACCCAAAGCTTCTGTTACCTAGCAGGTATAGTGGAAATAACAAGGCAAGAGGGTTGTAAGGACAAGAGATAATAGTCAGGATATATACTGAAGTTTAAGCATCCAGAGAAGAATGCTTTCTTAGATCACAGCCACAGAATAAATAAGCTAGTCACTTCAATAAAATAGTCATTTTTTATTACTCCCTAACACTTAATTTCCAGCCATACCAACCCAATTCCATAAACACTTGCGGCTATTTGATATCTACCTGGCTTTTGCTCATGCTGTTCCCTGCCATGAGGGCCCTTCTTTTCCTTCCTGGCCTAGTTAAATTCTACTCACCATCATCACTCCTCCCTTGACCCCAGTCTAATTCTGATTTTTATTTTGTTGACTCAGCTCCCTAGGCAATAAGTTTCTTGAAGACAATGATGCATTCAGTTTTACATCCCCAAAGCCTAGCTCCATACCTAGCACAGAGTACACTAGCCAGTTTTAGGTTGAGCACTTACCATTTTGGCCTGAAGATCAAGCAGTTTTCTCACACGAAATGGTTTGACTAGTGAAGGTAAAGAAGTTTGTGGTTCAGAATAAAAAGAAACATTGTCCATGTAGCTTCTCCTTACAACACATTAAGACTATAATTACCCTGCTCAGTTAAGCCACTAAGCAGATGCTCTTAGGTAAAAGTACTAAAAAGCAATTCCCACAAAACCTTGCCATAGAACTAATGCTAATAATTAAAATTTTATAAAGGCCAATACAAATGCTAATTCCACAGAGTGAATGTAATACAACTGGAATGAATATACTCACCATTCTCTTTTTTGGTAAGTAAATATAACAAATGGCAGACATAAGGGCACTGTCAAAATATAAAAATTAAAAGAAAAAATGACAATATATCTTGAAGACAGCAACAATGCATTTTCCTTAAATGTCAATCCTACAATGATTAAGTAAAAAGGCTTCAGGACTTGACTGAACAGTAATTTTAATTAGCATGTCTATATGCTATTTTGGGGCTTCCCTAGTGGCTCAGCTGTTAAAGAATCTGCCTGCAATGCGGGAGACTTGGGTTCAGTCCCTGAGTTGGGCACATCCCATGGAGAAGGGAAAGGCTACTCACTCCAGTATTCTGGGCTGGAGAATTCCATGGACTGTATAGTTTATGGGGCCACAAAGAGTTGGCCATTACTGAGTGACCTTCACTTAATCACTTACACTATTTTTAAAGTTATCTTTGGAATACAACAATGCAGACAAGTTGAAAACCAGAAACAGAATCCTTCTGCCTCACAAAAATTCATGTATTCCTTCTAGTGTGTGTATACATGCTAAGTTGCCTCAGTCATGTGTGACTCTTTGTGACCCTCAGGACTATAGCCTGCCAGGCTTCTCCAAGCAAGAATAGTGAAGTGGATTGCCAATTCCTTCTAGTAGTCCACAGCTATTAAGATATAAACTTAAAACTTTTATCCTTATTTCCCACTTAAAAGTATTTTCCCATGTTACTTGGTCTTCAAAATGATCATTTTCAGTGATCTTAATATTCCAGTGAATATACCAGAATTTAATTAGCCATTTAGACCTGAGTCTGGCAAAATAGCACACACTCAATAAATTTGAGCTTAAAGTACTGAAGGATTGGTTCCTTATACCACATCACATTGAGCGACCATTTGTTGAGGTTTTATTCTAGATTAGAGGTCAGCAAACTATAGTTCACTTATTTTTGCAAATCAAGTTTTACTGGAACACAATGCACTAACTCATTCATGTATTGGCCACGGCTGTTTTCCTGCTACAACAGCAGAGCTGAGCATTTGTGACACAAACTGAGTGGCCTGCAAAGCCTAAAATATTTACTTCCGTTTCTTTACAGGAAATCTCCTGTTACTTTTTCTAGAAGAAAACAGAGCAGGGTATCTTCATGACAAGAGAGTAGCAGTTCATTTTTTCCATTTAAAAAAACCGTAAAATAAAACATAAAAGAAAAACCCCAATAAATCAGAGTTCATGAAATTAAGAATATCTGTTTATCAGACAAAAAACAATATTCTATTGCAGGAATGGGTAAACAACAATCTGTGGATCAAATTCAGCCCACTGCTGGTCACCGTGAATAGTTTTATTGGAACACAGTCATTTGTTTACTGTTTGTAGCTGAGTTTCCACTGCACCAGCAGAGTGAGTACTTGTGACAAAGACAGTATGACACTCAAACCTAAATATTTACTACTTGGCCCTTTAAGAAAAAATCTGCCAATACCTACTTTAGAATATAGGAAATAGAAAAAGTAAATTATTAAAGGGGGTGACAGAGGATGAGATGATTGAATACCATCACTGACTCAATGGACATGAGTTTGAGCAAACTCTGGGAGATAGTGAAGGACAGGGAAGCCTCGCGCACTGCAGTCATTGGGATCACAAAGAGTCAGACACGACTTAGCGACTGAACAACAACAATAACAAATTATTAAATGGGACTAGAGAAGCAGCAAAACCCAAGATTTTTAAAGAAAGCTATATTTTGGTAGTTATGACTCTATACTTTAAAGTACAGAATTCCATATTGCCACTCCTCTATTCAGAAATGAGTTGATAAAGACTGAACATACTTATAAGAAGTGTGAATTTAGATATAGGATCTTTTTTTTTTTTTTTTAAGGAAGAATACATATTATGACCAAGTTGCCATATTCTACACAAAATATAGTAACTTTCTGTAAAAAAAATTCACTGCCTCACATCCCTAGGATATTAACCATTGAAAGCTGAAGTGTCAGTCACTCAGTCATGTCCAACTCTTTGTGATCCTATGGACTGTAGCCCACCAGGCCCCTCTGTCCATGGGATTCTCCAGGCAAGAATACTGGAGTGGGTAGCCATTTCCTTCTCCAGGGGATCTTCCCAATCTAGGGATCGAACCCAGACCTTCTGCACTGCAGACAGATTCTTTACTGCCTGAGCAACACAGGGAATGCTGTGAACCATTAGCAATACATGTTGGGTATAAAATAAGTGTCACCCTAAGCTCCAGTATTCTATCTGACGCTGTCCTTTAATCACATCTAGAAAGGAAAAATTCATGTGCATCTGAGACTTTACAATTGTTTTGCTGACAAATAGCCACCGCATCTCAGTCACTACAGAGTCAAGTGCCCATCAAGTTGTGACTTTTTATTTTTACTTTTGGCTGCACCACATGACATATGGGATCCTAGTTCTTGATCAACGATTGAACCCACACACCCTGCAGTGGAGACTTAACCAGTGGACCACCAGGGAAGTCCCAAGTTGTAACTTTTTTTAATGCTTTTTATAGTTAGGATCCTTATTTCTTCTGTGTGATACTTATACAAATGTGTTCAGTTTATAAAAATCGACTGAACTGATTGAGCCCAAGTCTCTTTTGTCTCCTGCATTGGCAGGCAGGCTTTTACCACTGGTCCCACCTGGGATACTTCAATAAATATTTTTAAAAGAGAAGAAGAAGGGGAAAAAAAGGAAGCCCCCTTCTCACCTGCCATGCTGAGCAAGAAACTCTTTAGTCAGTATCATGAAAACTACTCAAGCATACTGAAATTATTTGAAAACATTTATGAATAGATCTTATTCATTCATTCATGAAAGTCTTTATTAAGCAGTAGATAAAACAGACAAAAGACCTGCTCTTATGAAGTTTACAATGCTAGATATTTTGGTTATAAAAGGTTCAGTCCCTGCCTGAAAGAACTCCTAAGTATGTTTCCAAAAGAATTCTAAGCAGGAACTTGAACAGACACTTGGATGGCAATGTTCACTGCAACATTATTCATGTTAACCAAAAGGTAGAAACAATCCAAAAGTTCATCAACAGACAATGGCATATACATACAGCAGAATATCATTCAGTCATAAAACCAAAGCTCTGATATATGCTATAACATGAATGAACCTTGAAGACATGTTAAGTGAAAGAAGCCAGACACAAAAGAACAAATGCTGGATTATTCCACTTACATAAGGTACCTAGAATAGGCAAAGCATTATGCTTTCAAGTAAAAAGTAAAGTAAAAGAAGCCAGTCAAAAATGACCCCACACTGTATGATTCCATTTATGTGAAATGTCCATAATAGGCAAATCTGTAAAGACACAAAATATATTAGGAGTTGCTTGCATGCATTCATACAAAGTCGTTTCAGTCATGTCCAACTCATTGTGACCCCACTGAAGTAGCCCACCAGGCTCTTCTGACTATGGGGATTCTCCAGGCAAGAATACTGGAGTGGGTTGCATACCCTCCTTCAGGGATTCTTCCCAACCCAGGGATTGAACCCACATCTCTTATGTCTCCTGCATTGACAGGCAGGTTCTTTACCACTAGTGGCACCTCAAAAGCCCTAGGAGTTGCATAAGAACCTCTAAACAGAAAGATAGGGGTGATAGCTAAAATGTATGAGTGTTTTTTTTTTTTAAGTGTAAGAAGGTCACAATAAAGCAAGCCACATGAATATGTTGGTTTCCCAAGTGCTATGAGATTTTTGAAGTGATGAAAATAGTCTACAATTGACTCTGCTCATGGTTGCACATATCTTTGAACATACTAAAACCCAGCAGATTTTATTTTGAGTGGACTGTATGGTATGTAAATTATATCTCACAAAGCTGCTTTTAAAAGGTATTCAGAGAGAAAAGAAACAACATGTTACAATTAGACTGGTTCAACAACAATGGAAAGGAGGTGCCAGTGGAATAATACTGCCAATGTCCTAAGAGAATTTAACTGTCATTCTAGTGTTCTACACACAGCAGAACCAAACTTCTTTTTTTTCCCTACATATACATGTATCTGTTCTTTTTCAAATTCTTTTCCTGATTAGGCAGAACCAATTTTCAAGAACATGGGCACAGTAAAGACATTTTGAGGCAAACACAGAGTTTACCATCAAAGATTCTACTCTCAAACTGGGGCGCTATGACAACCCAGAACAGTGGAATGGGGTGGGAGGTGGGAAGAAGGCTCAAGAGGGAGGGGACATATGTATATCTATGATATATGTTGATGTATGGCAGAAATCAACACAATATTGTATTATCCTTCAATTAAAAATTAAAAAAATTAAAAATAAAAAGATTCTACTGAAAGAATATTCTAGGGATTTCCCCAGTGGTCCAGAGGTTAAGATGCCACACTTCCACTGCAGCAGGCACAGGTTTAATCCCCAGTTAGGGAAGTTCTATATGCTGGGTGGTACAGCCAAAAAAGGAGAAAAACTAAAGAAAATATTTTCAGAGAAGAAAATAATCTCAATTAAAGGTCTGAGATGTAAAAACAAATGATGAACAAAGAAACTGGCAAATATGTGGGCAAATCTAAACAAATATTAATTGTGAAGAAAATAATGTCTATCGTGTGTATGTGGAGGAGGATGGTGAAGAGTCAGAGATAAAATCAGATAATATGTACAATCTGGGAGGGATGTGATCAGAGTTAAAGCATTCTGTATCTTTCAAGATGAAAATAATGATATTGGTTACCTCTAGACTTTAAGAAAACCCTTAAAGATTTCAACTAAGAAAATTATGAATAGTTATTAATTCATTAAAAAATAAACCCATTACATGTGATAAATGACATATTTTATTAAAAATAACTGTATCTTCCAAACAAAAGAAAAATAGTAAGAAGGATGACTATTTATATATTTTACATTTTATACTATATATGCATATTAAAATAGGTATAATAACAACACCACACAGAGTATGTAATTTTCAACCAAGAATGGGGGAAAACCACAATCAATCCAAAATAAGAGGGATGAGGAAAAGAATCAGAAAAAAAGCAGATCATTTAGAAAGCTCAAAATAAGAGATTTCACGGCTTCCTGGTGGCTCAGTAGTAAAGAATCTACCTGCCAATACTGGAGTTCTACTCTTGATCTGGAAGATTCCACATGCCATGGAGCAACTAAGCCCATGCACCACAACTGTTGAGCCTGTGCTCTAGAGCCTGGGAGCTGCAACTACTGAAGCCTGTGCACCCTAGAGTCTGTCCTGAGCAACAAGAGAAGCCCACATACCACAATTCCAGAGTAGCTCCTGTTCCCTGCAATTCTAGGAAAGACTGCAGCAATAAAGACCCAGCACAGCCCAAAATAATAAAATTAAAAATAAGGTATTCTTACTTATTTCTATGATATCAATAATCACTACAAAGGTAAATAACTTTCCAGGCAAAAGTGAAAAATCATTAAACAGGATTTAAAAATAAAATCTGTGCTACACTAAGTTGCTTCAGTCATATCCAACTCTTTGCAACCCTACGAACTGTAGCCAGCCAGGCTCCTCTGTCCATTGGATTCTCCAGGCAAGAATGCTGGAATGGGGAAGTGTCTAAGACATGAAGGCAAAGGAAGATTTTTCAAAAAAACAAAAGATAGAAATACACCAAGCAACGTTGTTGCTGTTCAGTCGATAAGTTGTATCCGACTCTTTGTGACCCTATGGACTGCAGCACTCCAGGCCTCCCTGTCTCTCATTATCTCCCAGAGTTTGTCCAAGTTCATGTCCGTACCAAGCAACATACTAGCCAAAATAAAGCCTGAATTGACAATGTCAATATCAAACAAAATGACTAAAATGAAAAGCATTTCTAAAATGCTACTTCATGATAGAGGTTTGACTCAGCAGGACAATATGAAAACTATAATTGTGCCTTTACCTAATAATAGACTCAAAATATATAAAGCAAGATTTGACAGAACTCTTTTAAGGAAAAACTGACAAGTCTGCCTTCTGAGTGGGAGATTTTCAACATATAGCACTTGGTAATTGACAGATGAGCAGCAACAGCAACAACAACAAATCCATAGGATATAGAAAATTTCAATTACAATAACCTTCATTCCCTTACTCTAGTCTTCAACAACTCACCCCACTGCACTCTAAATCCTATCATCACATTGAGCCAGCTCCCCCTGCAATCTTAAACTCCAATGCTACAATGTCTATCTTTCCAGTTTTTAATCCTAATACACGCTTTTAATGTCACCAAGGCAACCTGAAACTCAGCTGTTTGTGCTCCCAATCTGCTCTCTTTTGTCTTCACCTTCTCCCTTTTCTCTCTAGACTTAACTGATCCATTAGCTCAGTCACTCTCTCGCCTTCGTGTCCCACCCTGAGGAACTACAACCCTTGACATTAGTAACATCACAAGTTCGTGCTCCCTAAACTTAGAGTTGGACTATGAAGAAAGCTGAGTGCCAAAAATTGATGCTTTTGAACTGTGGTGTTGGAGAAGACTCTTGAGAGTCCCTTGGACTGCAAGGAGATCCAACCAGTCCATTCTAAAGGAGATCAGTCCTGGGTGTTCACTGGAAGGACTGATGCTAAAGCTGAAATTCCAGTACTTTGGCCACCTCATGCGAAGAGATGACTCATTGAAAAAGACCCTGATGCTGGGAGAGATTAGGGCAGGAGGAAAAGGGGACGACAGATGATGAGATGGCTGGATGGCATCATCAACTCGATGGAAATGAGTTTGAGTGAACTACGGGAGTTGATGATGGACAGGGAGGCCTGGCGTGCTGTGATTCATGGGGTCGCAAAGAGTCGGACACAACTGAGTGACTGAACTGAACTGAAACTTATCTGGGCCTTCAGAACTGTGTCTCTTAATCTATCTCTGTTTCCACCAAGAGCTATTTCAAAATGTATACTCAAACATAACATTCTATCTTTTCCTCCTCATTCTCAGAAGACCTTGCCTCCTACTTGAGTGAAAATTTGAGAAAAAAAAAATCACTAAAACCACTGGGCAGGAATTCCCTCAATCACATCTCTTACTAACTCTCACATTTATGGACATCAACACCCATATCTCTCTTCCTATTGAAAAGAAATCCCTATAACTTTAACCCTGAAAGTGAAAGTGATAGTCACTCAGTCGTGTCTGACTCTTCACAACCCCTATGGATTGTAGCCCACAGGCTACAGAGGCTACAGAGGATAGGCTCCTCTGTCCATGGAATTCTCCAGGGAAAAATACTGGAGTGGGTTGCCATTTCCTCTTCCATTAACTCTGATCCCTAGTCTTATTTTGATACCGCTCCTCTATACTCCCATGGAACTCTGTGGATATTGTCACAGGATTTATCACACTGTACTTCTCTCTCCTACTACATTTAAAAATCTTCAAGGCTCAGCCTCTTACTAGGTAGGTTACCTTAGCAAAGTTACATAACTTTTCCTAGCCTCAGTTGTCTCATCTCTAAAATGGGAATAGCATTTCCCATAAATCCTACCTCTAGTCACATGACCCTGGATAATTATTTGACTTCTCTGTGCCTCAAACTCCTCCTCTCTAAAATGGGGATAAAAGTGTATATGTCACAAAGGCTGTAAAGAGGTTTAAATTAGTTAAAACCACTTATCTGGTGTGTTTTACATTTACAGCTCATTTCAGTTTGGCCTAGCCACATTCCCAGTGCTCATTTAGTCACATGAGGTTAGTGGCTACCACACTGGAGAGCACAATATAGAAAATAGTAGGTGCTAAACAAATGTTTATTTTGAATTGAGGTTAAGAATAAAAAGAACTTTCAGACCCTAAGAACTAGGAAAAAAAATACATAGTCTGACATTCCATTTTCTACATTTTAACATCTCTGAAAACAAAACTAATCCTAAAATCAGTATCAGGTAAACAATTTTAATGGCAACATCTCATTGTAATGGTTCGAAAGATAATGATGCATCTTAAAACTGATGGCATCTTAGAGTTGGTGAAATACTGTGTAAAGCACTTGGTGCATGGTATATAAGGCTCATATAAGTTAACTATATGTGGCTTATAGTTAACTTATGTGCTAAGTTGATTTGGTTGTGTCCAACTCTTTGCACCTATGGGCCACAGCCCACCAGGCTCTTCTGTCCATGGGATTCTTCCGGCAAGAATACTGGAGTGGGTGGCCATGCCCTCCTCCAGGGGATCTTCCTGACCTAGGCATTGAACCCAGATATCCTATGTCTATCCTCATTGGCAGGCGGGTTCTTTACTACTAGCACCATATGGGAAGACCAATAGTTAACTTATTATTACTCATATTTTTATCTCCAATACTAGCTCAGTGACTCTCACATTAGTTAATAAATGTTCACTGAGTGAATTTCTACAGGATGTAACCTCAAACTTTGTATATCTAAAGCCAAACATATTATGTTCCTTTTAAAACTACCTCCTTTTCCACAAATTTCCTTCTATGGTCAAAGGTACCATCATTTTGCAACATACTGACTTACAAACTCTGTCTTTATTTCTTGACCCTTCCCTTAATCCAGTTTAGGTACTAGATAATGTCAATTCTTCCTTTACAGTCTCCTTTAAGATTTGTCCCTTCAATTTTTCATACCCCTTAATCTCTGATAGTGATTCTCAGACTTTTTGGTCTCAAGACTTAAAAATCAGCAGATCCCCAAAAGCTTTTGTTTATCTGGTTTATAGCTGTTGATATTCACCATATTAGAAATTAAAGCTAGGAAATTTTTTTAATGTTTAGTAACTCATTTAAAAATAAACTCATTACATGTTAACCATAAATGAAATATTTTATGAAAAATAACTATATTTTCCCAAAAAAGACTTAGCATGACAGTTTATTTCTACAATCTTTTTAATGTTTCTGACTTAATAGAATACAGATAGATACTCTGCTTATGCATTAAATGAAACAATATATTGTTATGATTGAAGTACATGAAGAAAAGTTAGCCTCACACATATATGTAATTGGAAAAGAAGGAATATTTTAATAGCCTTTTCAAAAATTGTGGATATTAGTCTTTGATACTTCACCAAAACTAGTAAGTGGTAGTCTCTTAGGAAATAGCTGCAATGTGGATTCTGAAATCTTATCAATGAACTCTTCGTACTCTATTCCATTAAAATTCCTTGATATATTTTGCACTTTGGATGGCTTTTACCTATACATAATTTCAAACGAGATCATTTGGAAATTAGTTATACCTATCTGCCAAATGTTGACAGATTTCATTATATAATTATTAATATAATTATAACATTATATAACACTAAAAATTACAGTCGTTAATTTTCTCATTCTCATCAGCAAAGTATTTTAAGTATTGGGAAGCTGTCAAGTTCACAATGACAAATATAAATTTTTCAAACTTGTCATTTTTGCTTAAAAGCTCAAATTTTACCACTTGCCACAAATAGTGCCGATTGTCTTCTATGAAATGACCAGCTCACTTTGTTCATTTTCAAGAAAACATCTGCCAAATACCAAGTCTGAATAACTATAGTTTATATGTCATTCTTTGAAGTAAAAATGGTATTCCATGGAATAAAGCAGCTAGTTTGGCTCACAGTTCAATCACACAAGTTCCTTTCCTCACGACCACTGTTGTGCTTTAATATGCAGAGGGATTTATTTATACTTCCCATTTCATCAGACAGAATATTAAAGATATGTGTCACAGGTTAAAGTTTAATATAATTAATGAATTAATCTTTATTGCTTCATTTGGGACATTATTAAGTAAAACTTGCATTTTTGTTTTTCACTACAGTAAAGAACACAACAAACCCTACTACAGTGTGGACTCACTGCCCTGTGTCAGCAGTTTTATCCATCATCAGTGCAAATGCCAACACAGTGAAAAGAGCTATTAACATCTTGATATCACTATAATTTTAACCTCTGAGACCTCCTGAAAGTTTCTCAGGAGCATCAAAGGATCCACAGAGCATATCTGAGAATTGCTAAGTTTAGGATATCATCATCATGTCAGTCTCCTAACTAGTCTTCCTGATTCTAGCTTCCATCCTAATTCATAATGTTTGGCATTATTAGATACAACTTCCTACAATGTTGCTTTCAACTCTGTCCCAAGTTTTTCAGTGATTTCCCCACTGGATAAAGTTCAAATTCCTTACCATCATATCTAAAGACCGCTACAATTTTTCCTCACCCAATTTTTTCAGCCTTACCACCCACCACTGCCTGACATCAACTGTAATTAAGTCAGTCTGATATATTTAAGGTTTCCTAAAACACAATTTACACAGTTCACAACTTTGCTTGAAATATTCCTGTCATATCAAACATCACATCTCAAATCCTACTCCACCTTCATGGCCCAGTTCAATGCCCACGTACTTTATGATGCTTTTTCTAATCACTCTGGTTTACAGTGTTCGTTTCTTCCTGGAAATATCACAGCAATTATTATCCTCGCATTAACATACACTGTCTTTGATAATAGAACTTATGCATTGTCATTTAACTTTATGTGTTTCCCTTAGTCTCCGAAATAGATTACAAACCCCTGGAATATAGAAACTCTCAGCTAATCTTTGAATCTTCTACACTGTCTCATATAATGCAACAAACATAGTCAATTTTTGAAAATGAAATCAATAAATGAATTCCCTCCCTTCCCCAAAGCAAGAGAAGTTCTGTTAGATGAATGGTTCATATGCTCTGTGAACTACTGATGGTCCTTGAAAGACTTCCAGGTGGACAGTAGATTGATTTCTTAGAGTTATTAATGCTTTCAATGGGACTAATTATGCTATTTAATCAAAATCAGTCCACTGGCATCTCATGAAAAGTAATCCTCTCTTTCTCATTAATTCTGATGAGGTTTTCACAGTGTTAATCAAGAAACTGTAGAATAAGTGACACAAAGGACCCTGTTGAAGTGGTTTAAAAGGGAAAAGATGGCAATCATTGCTCTAGATCAGCAAAGAGACTCCAATGTGAACTCAATTCTATCTGTAACAATTATTTCCTTAAAGAAGATAAAAAACAAATGTGGGGAAAATTTCATTTGTTAATCTGAGAGACGGGTGTAACAGTGTTCGTTATGCTACTCATTACACGTTCCTGTTTCATACATTTTAAAATAAGTAAAGTTGTCTGGCACTTTGAAGCACATATGGTGCATCGATATACAGCACGTATCACTGATCAATGCATAATGCTGTTCAATTTTTACTTACCAGTGCATCATCTTGCAATGAAGCAAAAAGAAGCCATAGAGCAAGCTAATTTGCTCCTTGTGATCAATGAAGTCAAACATTGCAACCAGCCAACGATAAAAAAGCACCTATTGAGAAACAAAATGCTTATCTTTAGAGAAGTATAACTGGCAACAAAAGAGCTTAATTAACCCCCTCAGGACTGTTTTAGAAGCCTCTAGCACAAAGAAGGGTAATAGATTTTATTTCTCAGTAAAAATTTCTATTTGAACAGAGTTCTTCCATCAAGCTATATTGTTCCAAAACTACAAGCTTTGCACAAAAGGCCACCGCCATTACTTCATAAGTGGCTCTTCCTTGCCAGCGCTTAATCGGCTCTGAAGGACTTATCATCAAAGTGTTTAAAAAAATTACCTTGGTGCTACCAGAACACTTGTCAGCACAAAGCCAGGAGACCGCCTTAACCACAGAATCTTCTGATATTAGAGTTGCTGGAATCATACACTTGAATATCCGAGTGTTTACAGCACTCCCTAGAAAGTAGACAAAGTCCAAATTAAACTACATTTTAGGGTCTTGATTGTCCCTTCACCGTAATTAACTCTTGGTCCTAAAACCTTCACATTACGTTGAAGGCAATAAAGGAATATTCAATAACTCTTACGGGGAAGGCAATGGCAACCCACTCCAGTACTCTTGCCTGGAAAATTCCATGGATGGAGGAGGCTGGTGGGCTACAGTCCATGGGGTCGCTAAGAGTCAGACACGACTGAACGACTTCACTTTCACTTTTCACTTTCATGCATTGGAGAAGGAAATGGCAACCCACTCCAGTATTCTTGCCTAAAGAATCCCAGGAATGGGGGAGCCTGGTGGGCTGCCATCTATGGGGTTGCACAGAGTCAGACACGACTGAAGTGACTTAGCAGCAGCAGCAATAACTCTTATCATCATTACAAAGCACAGTCTGAAACAAAAATGTACCTTTAACTTCTAATATAAACATAAAGCAGATCCTTTGGCTCTAATATTTCTATCTAACAATGGAGGATGAATACAGGATCTCTTCTTGCAAGGATGAAAATGTTTGGACAATTAGATAGTGGTGATGATTGCCCAACTCTATGTGCTGTGCTTAGTCACTTAGTCATGTCTGACTCTTTGCGACCCCATGGACTATACAGTCCATGGAATTCTCCAGGCCAGAATACTGGAGTGAGTAGCCTTTCCCTTTTCCAGGGGATCTTTTCAACTCAAGGATCAAACTCAGGTCTCCCACACTGCAGGCAGACTCTTTACCTTCTGAGCCACCAGGGAAACCCAAGAATACTGGAGTGGGTAGCTTATCCCGTTTCCAGGGGATCTTCCTGACCCAGGAACTGAACCAGGGTCTCCTGCATTGCAGACAGACTGCATTGCAGGCAGACCTGGGAAGCCCACCCAACTCCATGGATATGCTTAAAAAAAAAAAAATAGAAAAACAAAACCAACCCCATATGCTTCCAAAGGGTGAATTTTATGGTATGTGAATTACATCTCAAAAATAGTGTTTTACTCCTAAGAAAATTTCAAGGACTTTTAAAAATGGCATAATAGATTCTGGTCTATTTAAATCTACTATAAGATATCTTACATCAGCTGCTACATTTAAGAACAGATAGATGCATTTGTATTCTCCATCCATGCTCCAAAAGTGGAAAGGATACCAGAATGAAACAACTACTCTATTAGTTGGTAGTACTGTCATTCTATATTGGTCCAATCTTTCCATCATTCTCTGGCTTCCATGCTATTCTCCCATCCGCTAATAGAAGTGATGTGACCAGTAGCTTTGTCTTAATATACACCCTATAACAGCTTCTGCTTATTAAGGCTTCAATAATTTTATATATACATATATTATCAATTTCTTTTGTATTTAAACATTGTTTTATTTGCATTATACTGTGGTGATCAGAACCATTCACTGAAAAACTAGTGTTCTCAACTTCTCATACAAGTAGAAGCCACAACAGTATCTTGGATACATGTGTTTTTAGCCAATGTTTTAAAGGCATTACAGTGTGGTAATCACATCCATTCAGTATAACACTGTTCTCAACTTCTCCCGAGAGCAGCATTCTTAGAAATACACAGGTCTTTAAACACTATCTTAAATGCACTATAGCATGGTGATCACATCCATTCACAAAGATAACACTGTTCTTAACTTCACCCATAAGTAGCATTCTCAGAAACATCTTATACATGTCTTTTATTTTCCTACAGGTGTAGACCTCTTGTTTTTTTCTTAGTAAAAATTGTATATATTTAAGATGCACAACATGATGATATGATATAATCAGCCCTCCATATCCTCAAGTTCCACATCTGTGAATTCAACTAAACACAGAAAGTGTTCCTAAAAATATTACATAAAGTTCCAAAAAGCAAAGCTTGAATTAGGCATACACAGGCAACTATTTACATTGCATTTACAACTATTTATATAGTTGTATCACTGGAAAAGACTCTGATGCTGGGAGGGATTGGGGGCAGGAGGAGAAGGAGACAACAGAGGATGAGATGGCTGGATTGCATCACCGACTCGATGGACGTGAGTTTGAGTGAACTCTAGGAGTTGGTGATGGACATGGAACGACTGAATGACTAAACTGAACTGAACATGTAAACACCTGGAGGATACTGAATACCTATTATAGTAAAATGACTACTATAGTCAAGCTGATCAACATTTTATTTCCTTACATAGTTACCATTTTCTTCTCTGTGATAAGAGCACCTAAAGTCTATTCTCTTGCAAATTTCCAATATTCTATACAATATTACTAACTTTAGTCACCATGTTCTCTAGATTTACTTATCCCACGTAACTACAACAATGTGTCTCATCAATTTTTACCCCATCATTTTGTGTTGAAAAAGGAAGCAGTGATGACAGATAATGAATCATAAGAATAAAAATCTCTGGTTTCCACTCAGTGATTTCCTGTTTTTACCTCTCTTCTCCCCTATTCCCATCCCCCATTTCTTGTAAAGTTTATAACAGTCTGATCACTAATACTCTATACATATACCAAATTCAAGGGGAGAATTCTATGTTGAATACAGTCCTATATTGACTCTGTTCTTACTTCCCAATGACTTTTTAATTACTAAAGAGTACAAAGTCCCTTTGTACCTAATTATGACATTTCTAGCATACCTGCCCTTGAATATGCATTTCAACTTAGCAAAGGAGTTACATACCAAGATCTAGTAGTGATGGGGGATATTATAGAACTAACTAAAAGGAGAAAAGCTACCTTTAATGTCTCCAAATTCCAGCTTAATAGAAAAATGAAATTAGACTAGAAAGTTAGAGATTATTTTTCAAATTGTTATATACAAGTTTCAAAGCCTGAGGCATGCATTTTTAAAAACACATGCATTTGCTACAAGACCTAGCAAACATCACGAAAACCTAATTGTTCATTTCTGAGATATCATTAAAGAGAAAAGAAATTCCAAAGTAGAAAACATCCGTGCATTCTATACATGTTTTAAGGGGAGAAGGAATAGATAGGATTGTTCTCAACAGACACTAAGTTAAATATGAATTCATGGCTATTTGTTAGAAGCAAGCAATCTGAAACCACTTATAAGAAGACCAATTTTATTAGGTCAAATTTAACTTTCTAGGAAAACAGAGAGCACAAATCAGGTAAAAATAGAGAACTAAAATACCTGGAAGTCATATACTGAATTCAGCTAGTCATGCACTGTTTCTTTAAAATAAACACACATGTCCTTGCAAATGGCAACCCACTCCAGTATTCCTGCCTGGAGAATCCCATGGACAAAGGAGCCTGGCGGGCTACAGTCCATGGGGTCGCAAAGAGGGACTAACACATACCCTTGCAAACATGATAGGATATGCACAAAGGAACTCAATATGCAAAATGATATATTAAGTATCCAATTTTGATAGTTGTCTTAAAGAAAAAAAGTAGAAAAATCTGATAGCAGTGTGGTGCACTATGAACTCTAGAAGGGGGAGTAAGGAGACCAGAGTTCCCCGGTTCTAGCTCTGAGATTAAGCAAGTCTCTTTAACCACTCTGGGCTTCAGTTGCCTCACATTTAAAATGAGAATGTTCAAGGGCTAAAATACTCTCTAAGTCTAAATTTGGATGAAGGTAGGTTAAAAGGTTCTCAAGTGAAAAGAATAATGGATAGATACTATTTCTTTCTAAGATTCCCCATCTCCACCTCCATACAAATGAACTTAGAACAGAAAAGGAAGCATTTGCTCAAAAGAAAAAACATCTTAACGGTTAAACCCACAGACACTGGAATGGAGACAATATCAACAGCGACCTGCTGTCACTGATAAGTGAGCCTAAAGGCAATAAAGTACACCCGCGATCTCTTAATGTGCCTTCCAGCAACACTACTTAAACTATTATCTACCCTTCCTAACAGAAATACTAAAAATCGCTTCCAAGCATTTGGTAACAAGAATCCATTTTAAAAATAAAAATGTGATAACTAGCCATTTTCAGCATATGCACATAGAAACTTTTCCTTAAGGTAGTTTCAACATAGTGAGTGAAAGTGAAAGTCGCTCAGTCGTGTCTGACTCTTTGTGACCCCACGGACTATACAGTCCATGGAATTCTCCAAGCCAGAATACTGGAGTGGGTAGCCTTTCCCTCCTCCAGGGGATCTTCCCAACCCAGGGATCAAAGCCAGGTCTCCTGCATTGCAGGAGATTCTTTACCAGCGGACATAAGAAAGGTCCATTTGTATAATCTTAGATTGGTTTTATGAAGAGAATAGGAAAAATATACAGTTATTTAACTGCATCTGATTCCAATCAACAATGTAATTCAAATTCTGAAAGGCAAAACTAATGCTGAAAAATTTATCCCCGTGACATACCAAATTTGCCACTGAGTGCCACATTTAATAGAATGTCGATTCCTTCTGGAGCTAACCCATTCTTCCATGCCACGTTTTCCACAGTTTTCAAGTGTTTCTCTTTATTCTGTGAAGTTTTAATGGGACCTGAAAGAGGAACAATAGTAAACAGTGACAACTTTAAAACTCTCTCACTCCTCAGCCTCAACAGTTAAAATTAGACTACTTCAAAGGAACAGCTTTATGCAAAAAAAGTCTTCCTAAAAACCCTCCAAAGCCCTTAAAGCTCTAAAATATTTGACAGCAGGAAAACTGAGTCCTGCCTTGGTTTCTTTGCTCTAAACTAACTAAAAGCACTGAACTTAAGACTAAGCTATTTTCAATAACTAAGACAGTGGTTCACAAGGTTTCCTGCACATTTGAATCACTTAGAGAGCTGTTGAAAAATTCCAATGCCCAAGTTGTGTTCCATACTAATAAAATCAGAAAATCTAAGAGTGGATGCCAGGTACCAGTGGTTTCTAAAGATTCTCGGGTAGACTTCCCTGGTGGTCCAGTGGTTAAGAAACTGTCATGCAATGCAGGGGACTCAGGTTCGATTCTCAGTCAGGAAACTAAGATCCCTCATGCTGCAGAACTACTGAGACTTCGTGCCATAACTAGAGAGTCTGTGAAACAAAAGACCCCACACGACACAACAAAGATCCCGAGCACCTCCTGTGACAAAGCTGCATCCATGATGCAGTCGAATAAATCAATATTAAAAGAAAAAGATTCTGAGGTAATTTAATCCCAATGTGCAACAGTTTGAAAACCACTCTGCCAGAACATTCTTTGTTGTTGTATCCCTAGTACCCAGCATACTGATATGTAGTTAAGTGTTCAATAAATGTTCATTAAATAAACAAAAATCATGAATGAGCAAAAATATGCTTTCCTTTAAAAATCCTTACCAAAAGAATCTAGAATTTTTTCACAGGAACAGGCCTTACACAAGGAAAACAATCTCTTACCTTTCTCAAAGTATCTCAATGCTATCTGCAGAGGGTTTTCTGTTTGATCATCAGCACCTTCATAATCTTCCACAGTATTGTTCTGTCCACATTTTGAGATGCTCTTTGAGTCATTTAGGTCCTCTTTTACTCTCCAGGCTGTGAGTCTAGTCTGATAGCTACTACTATCCTGTGAAGTCCTCTTTCGTGCCCAAGAGTTAACTTTCTTTTGAGATGACATTACTGCACATGTTCTATACAAAAACAAGTGTCAAGGTGTCACTAACCAGCCAAACAGTTACTCTCTTTTTACTCCAAAGACAGAACATCTAGCATACAAGTACACAATAAAAAATGACAGCAATCCAGGCAACAAAATCTGTAGGTTAACTTTCTCAAAAAGCCCTTTGACTTAAAGAGGAACAGCGAGAAACAGCTCTCCAAGGTAACATTCACCAGCTGAACTGGCCCTGTGGGGGGGGGGAAAAAGATGGTAAGAGTACAGGGAACATAACAAATTCTCCTAAAATGGCTATATCACATAAATGAATCTAGTACTAATTCATCTCATGAACTCAATGTTACTTTCTCCACTCCTTTTGCTCTCCACTTTGCCTTGATTTTGCTTTTAATCTTTAATGCTGCCTGCCTTGTCAGTGCAAAGTTTAAGACAAACCGGTTGCCAAACTAAGGATTCTCAGAACAGAAACATGCCTCACTAATTCACTTATTCAGTAAATAATTACTAAGCATCATCTATATGCCAAGCACAGTTCTACTTATCAGGGATAAATCATAAAGGTCAAGGCCTCTGCTATAGTGAAACTTACGGGGGGTGGGATGGGGAGGCACACGAGTCAATAAATAAGTAAATAACTAATGGTGAACGTAATATACAGTGGTGTGATTTTAAAGGGGGGGGGTGAGGTGACAGTGACAAGCTACTGTGGAACAAGTGTTCAGAGAAAGCCTCTCGGATGTGACCTTTAAGCTAAATTCAAATGCCATAAGGAACCAAATATGTTAAGATCTGTACAAAGAGTATTTCACGGAGAGAAAAGAGCAAGACATACTAAGATCTTGAAGCAAGGTCTCTCTGTGTTAAAGAAATAGCAACACCACCAGTAAGAGATGAGGATGAGTAGTGGCATGAAAAAGGTAGAGAGTAGTGGGAGACAAAGTCAGAAAGGCAGACAGGGACTGCTATATTGGGGTCTGTCAACCAAAACAAGGAGTCTGGATTTTAAGTGTCACAGGCAACTAACTATAAGGGGAAGGGAAGAGTTCAGAGAGGAAGTGATACCACCTGATTTGTTTTAAAATCGTTTTCGCTGCAGCGCAGAGAATAGAATGTCAGGAGTCCAGGAGTGGAAACAGACAATTAAAAAAATTTAGCAAAGGGCCAGAAGAGATGTAACTGTGGTCTGAACCTGGCCTAAAGTATAAACAGTAAGAGAGACAGAAGATGATTGTAATCGTGAAATATTTTGGAAGGAGACTGATCAAGGCCATAACAAAAGAATTAGATGTAGGGGAAAAGAGAAAGCCAGAATGACTTCTAAATTTGGGGCTGCAAATGGGAAAACCGAAAGGAATGGTCATAATGACACTCAAGCCCACCTCCCTAGAACAGATGAGGCCAGAGCAGGAAGGAGAGCAATACGTGTGTGTAGACCAGCAGGAAGTTCCAGGTTGCCAGTTGTTTCCTCAGGTCCTGCGTAAGAAGGGCAGGCGACCAGCTCCTGGCCCCTTCTGATGGATCCGTCCCATCGCTCCCCAAGAACTCCCCTCTCACAGCCTGCCTCAACAGGGAGCAAACCTGGCCGCGACCACGGACCCACTAGGCAGATTCTGCTGTGGGATCACACCACACCTTGGAGGACTGCCTTGCTCAGAAGTCAGGAGATTAATTCTCTTCGGTACCTGAGCTCCCATTTTGCCCCTGTTTAAAAGTACCTCACCTCCTACACTCCGGCGTCCCAAATCCTCCGGGTTCCAAACACCACGTCTCAGATTCAAATAAACAGGCTCCACCCCCGCGCATGCGCTTCCGCGGGGACGCGGGCGGCGGCGGGGCGGAGCCACGTGCTCTGCTGAAGCTTGGTTGGTGGAGTCACAGCTCACTGGCGCGAGGCGGTGCGCGCGCGGACGCTGACGCAAACTCAATTCCTCAGAGCCGCGCGCCCCCACCGGTCCGGGCCCGGCCGTTGCTGCTAAAATCAGCTGATTGGCTGACGTTCCCCTTTTCTAATATTGTTCGCATTCGTCACTGTGCCTAAAACAAAACGATTAGTGTCTCGGTTCTTGAATTTAACAAGACTATACTGATTCTTTTGCTCAGGCTGCTCCCAAATGTCGGGACTTTGTAGGAAAATATGAAACTGCAAACTTTTCAATAAAGGCTGTTCTCCCTTGCTGTGCAAGAGAATTAAGTTAAAGGGCCTGAGACCTCTGAAGCTGTCTCTAGGAGGTGAGAGGAAAGGACAGCTGAATTGACCTTCTTTTTACCGAGAATGGGCACGCATACCTTCGAGGGTTTGCTGGAAACCTTATATGTAGCTGGCCAATCAAAATGCAAAGGTTCCTAACTTTGAGGAATTGATGGACTTTACAGACACTGGCTAAAACAGCAACAAGGGCTTAGTCTGGGACCTGAGATTAGTCCCTGGTTTAATCTTCCTAGAGTTGGGAGTGGTGAGAAAAGATAAATATTTAGTGACTCTAACAGATTTTTTTGAGGCCAAAACATAACCCATAAACTGTAGGCAAAACTGTGGGAGGAAACTGCAATCTTAGGGAGAGATGAAGAATCAGATTATGTTGATGTATTTGGGAAAGACTACAGGAAAAATGTGAAAGTTGGACTGTGAAGAAAGCTGAGCCCGAAGAATTGATGCTTTTGAACTGTGGTGTTGGAGAAGACACTTAAGAGTCCCTTGGACTGCAAGAAGATCCAACCAGTCCATTCTAAAGGAGATCAGTCCTGGGATTTCTTTGGAAGGAATGATGCTAAAGCTGAAACTCCAGTACTTTGGCCACCTCATGCAAAGAGTTGACTCACTGGAAAAGACTCTGATGCTGGGAGAGATTGGGGGCAGGAGGAGAAGGAGACGACAGAGGATGAGATGGCTGGATGGCATCACCGATTCCATGGACATGAGTTTGTGTGAACTCGAGAGTTGGTGATGGACAGAGAGGCCCGGCATGCTGCAGTTCATGGGGTCGCAAAGAGTAGGACACGACTGAGTGACTGAACTGAATAGCAAAAATGGTTATTTGCCACATCTTACATGCTTTTTAAAGTACTTTCAAGTTTAATCATGCATGAGAACTGACTATTCAATATTTTCTATGATAGATGCTCTTCCTTATCTAGTAAAACTGAAAAATTGTTGAGACACATTTTCATAGTTTTATTCATTTCATAGACTCATATGTAGATTGGAAAGAATTTTAAGCCTTCAATCACCTTGTTTTTGTAAATGAAATTGGGGGCCTGAGTGGTAAAATAATTTGCCTAATGTGACAAGTCCGTGGCACTGGAATTTGTCCCAGTTTGTGGGTACATATATAGTGAGACACACTGGCTCATCTTCATTTATTCATCTGCAGTTCTTTTTGTGTGTGTGAAATCATTCTTTATCCTTCCCTTGGCATCACCAAACCTGGGAATTGTATTGAGATCTTAATTTTGTGGCTTTCTGTTTCATGTGCTGACATCACAAAATTGTGAGTGAACTTAAATGAGATCAGAGTTTGTAACCTCGCTAGTATATTACTGTACTCCCCCTTGTCTTTATTTTCCTCCTACATCCACTCAAAAATAAAACAGCCTGAATCCCATGATATGACCCTTTCTTTCCAGACTTTCATTATTTGTCCAGACTATTTCCTCCAAACTTCAAAAATGTTTATTTTGAAAGAATGAGAGAAATAAGACAGAGAGGTATCAATTAACAAGAACAATGACACTGAAGAAAATACATTAATTCGTACTCCCCACACAACAACACCCCCACCCCTTTCCCCATCCCTGGCACAATGATATTTAAACCATCAGAGCACATCTAACAAGGAGAAGCAGCAGTATATAATGAAGAAAGCAAATTTTCATACTGCTCAATCCGACTAACCCATATCGAATGTCCTTCCCCCAACTAAATTCCACCCACTGAAAGAGGTGTAGTAGAGCAGACAACCATGGGGATAACTTGGATCTCTGCTTACACTAGCAAAGTTCAGTGAAAATTTAGTAAGAATAGTGAATCTGATTGGCAGAAAAGACTGGATACAGCTCCTCTGTCAAATTTCAGATGATTCAAGAGAACAGCTAGAGTTGGAGACTCACAGACTTCTAACAGGACTAATCTTTGCTCCCTCAACTCCAGCAGTGGAGCAGCTGCCAAATCCTGGTTAGCTGCTGAGAACAATGGAAGAGAGGCAGCTTTTGGCTTCAGAAAATCCAAAACAGATGTCTGATAACAAGTTTATTGTTTCAGTTTCCAACTGTGAATAAAGGAGCTTAGTAGGCTGGGCTCCGACAAAAGCAAAGTGAAACTTCCAATTTTATCACCTGAAGAATTAGACTATCTACTGACTGCATTATTTCCCTTATTTTAATTAAACTCAATATGGAGTCTTTACAATTTAAACAACTTTTAAAGTAGAGGTTAATTCATTTTACATGTAACTCAGTGTCTCAAATTGAAGGAACTTTTTCCTAAAGCGGGAAGTTTAAGTTTTCAGCTTAAACTGAGGGATCCCTGTATCCCACGGGAATACATAGTTTGTTTTATACCAAGAAGTAAGTGGGATTCTCTTTATAGGAGACTTGTTTTATTCTGCCTTCACTAGAATCAGTCTATAAAGGAAAGGATACCTATGCAGGATTAGTTCAAGATCAGAGCCTTTTCCTTTGCACATGCGTGCGAACACACAGATACACACACTCACACACCCACACACACACACAGTAAGTAACGTTTACCCACACATAATCTCACAGTCACATGCTTGCTGGAATCCATCTCACAAATACACTTCAATAGTTAGCCATATACATGTACATGCAGCAAGATGTGAGAGTTGCCCCAGAGTGATTAAAGGTGGTGCACACACGTCTATGTGGGGAGGTCATTTTAGGGTATAGGTGTACACAAGCCAATAGGACCATCAACTTGCAGGTTATATGTGTCCCTTTTCCCCCAAGATAAATGAAAAGCACACACTGACATCTTCCTGGGTGTCATGGAGGCAACTGCCTGGAAGGTCCATTTTTGCACTTCTGCTCTCCTACGACAATTTCATTTTGCCCTGAGGGGCCTTCTCATATAAGGATGGCTGCTCCTCCGTATTCCCAGCATTGCCGTCACTCCCCGCATTCCCTGGTGGCGAGGATTTCTTCTCAGAAGACCGGTCTTCAGGCTTGCGGGCGATCAGCAGGCGGCAGGTGAGCAGGATTCCAAACACCAGGGCATGGGCGTAGCGTTTGAGAGGATCACCGACTAGCTGGTGGAAGAAGAGGACCGCCAACACCAGCAAGAGGAGGAAAAAGTTGGCCACATCTTTGGGACGCCCAGGCACAAGAGTCATGACAATGCCACAGGCCACCTCAAGAGCACCAATGCTTTTGCGGAGGAGAATGGAATTGATCCCCATTTTCTTCAGCAGAGGGAGGGCTCGCACGTAGCTCTTGTAAGCACGTTTCTAGAGTGGAATACCATAAAGAAATCACTGCATTAACCATGATTTTACCATTAGAATGAAGAGCACACAAGCAAGGTCCTTCTTCCCCACCATTCCCTTTCCACACCAGTCAAGGGTGTCCTGTTCTTTGTTTACCATGTCTCCTAAATAAGAATCTTATAATAAAGGGAAAAAGTAAGTAATCTGCTGAGATCCTTGTGATTTAATCCTTAGTAACACCATCAAAGGTAGCAGAATTTGACTTTATAGTTTAAAAACATTTTTTTTTCTGCCATACCAAGTGCCAGCACTGGGGTTTTGGGATCTTAGTTCCAGACCAGGGATCAAACCCAGGCCCTCCTGCAGTGGAAACACCCTTGAAAAAAAATTTTTTCTGATTATAAATCATAAACAACATTAAGAATTTAGAAGAAAATTCATTGGGCCCATAAAAACTGGTACAAATTAGCCACATCCACATTTTCCAGGGCCTACTTTGTCCAAATGCAGATGCATATGAGCAACAGCAAAAATGAAACAAGACAATAAACCCTCACTAATTTGGACTTTTCTAATTTGGAATTTTTGATCATTCAAAAAATATCTGAGTTGGAGTTTACATTTGTGGAATCTGTAAAAAAATTTAAGTGTGCTAAGCAAACAGAAAAATTGAAATGTATGCAAATATTAGCCCCTTATATATCTTTAAGATATAGTAAGCCAAAACTCATTCTTATGGTCATTGACATAAATCCCTGGGCTTTTACAAGACACTGATTAATTTTAATTCAATAAACACTTATTGAATCCCTATTATGGATTATGTGATGGAGATATAGAGATGAATATGACAGGGTCAAGAAGCTGTTGTTCTAGTGGGGAAAGGTGCATAAAAACATCATGGAAGCAGCATGGTTAGAGGTATATAATAGAGTACTGTATAAGGTCTAATTGTAGCCCAAAGGCAGATATCATGGAACAAAGAAGGGAGGCACTGGTTATACTACAAAGTAATAGAATTTTACTGACCTTAGAGTAATAGATGAATAGTTTTCACTATTCAGATGGACCCAATCCTCATCTTGTAGTAAACTGATGAGATTTTATCAAATCTGTTTTTTCCTGGTTTTTCCCACTACTTTGTTTTCATGAAGTATCCATTAATTCATTCAATATTTATTAAGTGCCTCCTTGTGCTAAGCATTGTGCTTGGTACTCTGGATTCAGATATCAATCATTTCAAAGCTTTGCCTTCCTAAAGTTTGCATTTATAGGAAGAAAAGTTATGGAAGTACATAAACACAGTGTAGCATTATGGTCGTAGGTACAGTGGAGACACACTGGAGTGGTCAAATTTCCCTGGGTGGGGACTGAGAAAAGCTAGAATGGAATCTTAAAGAAGAGCAGGTGTTTGCAGGATCAATAAGGGAAGGCCAGTGCAGGCAGAGGAAGCTAGATGAGTAAAGGCCCTGAAGAACATAATAGACTGGTGTATTTCAAACACTGCCCTAGCTCAGCATAGGTTGGGGGAAGGAGAGGTAAGGGGGAGACATGAGACATGAGACAGAGACGACAGATATGAATCAGATCATAGAGTATAGCATTGTGGAGCTGGACTTTATCCTATAAGCCAAGAGAACAGCATAATTTGCTTTTAAGGAAGATCTCTCTGGAAGTAGCATCAATGATGGATTGGGAGAGGTATGCCTGGAAGTGAGGAGATCAGGTGAGAGACCTGGACTAGAGTAATGACAATAAGGATAGAGGGAAGGGATGGAGTCAAGGATACTTTGAATGCAAAGTCAACATGAATTGATGTTTTATCAGATGTGGTCATGGAGGGAAAGGGAGAAGTCAAGACTGCATACAGAAGAAGAAGGGGAAGAGGCAAGAAGGAATGAGGAACTCAATTTGGAGTTCTTTAGTTGAAGTATCTTTAAAACATCTCTAAGCAGAACTGTCTCATAGGCAACTCAGTAATAGAGGTCTGGGGTAAAGATACAGAATTGATAGTCATCAGTATTCCCAGGTAGAATGTATACAGTGGGAAATTTTGTGTGACAGACATTTTAATAAGGGGAGGAAGAAGAGAATCCACAATATAGAGGCAAGTGTGGTTAGAAAAGTGGGAGGCAACCCAGGAGAGATGAGGTCATAAGGGCCAAGAATTTTAAGAAGAGAATAGTCAAAAGCACCAGATGCAAAATAAATATTATAAGAATCAGGCAGAAAGCCAACTTGACCTGTCGGGAGCATCTGGTGCTTAGAATAATGTTCACACACTCTAGTTTGGAACAAATGTTAAGTCATTTCTCTAGTGAATGCACCTTTATTTCATGGACTAATTATCACAAGTGGCACAAGGTAATCCTTTATGAGTACTGTTTTAAGATCCATGGTTTAGATTTAAAAAAAAAAAAAAAAAGCATGGGTTTGGATTCAAACAAGCTTGGCTTCAAATCCTATCTCTGTTACTTTTTAGTTGGGTGCCCCCTGGGCAAATTACTTGCTTCTCTGAGTCTCATTTTCCTGAGCAAAGCTGGGACTAAGATGAAATGAGTAAGCCTATGTGCCCTGAGTACAAAATCTAAGGCACCAAAACACTCATTGATTAAGGTAAATAATATTCACACACACACAAAATCCCAACTTTAAACAGAGGCAGGATCCAATTTTGCACTTTTATGACCCTGCCTCACACCTCTTCCTAACCCTGGCCCTGTCAGATCCTGTCTTAGTTGTCTTTATTTACCTTTATTCACCACTGACTGGTTTGATCTCCTTGCTCACAGCATTCTCATTTTTGGTGTATCCTTGACTCTTGAAGCTTCCAAATAATTTGGGTTCCTTGGTAGCTCAGACAGTAAAGAATCTGCCTGCAATGTAGAAGACCCAGATTTGATCCCTGATCAGGAAGATCCCCTGGAGAAGGGAATGGCCACCCACTCCAGTATTCTTGCCGGGAGAATCCCATGGACAGAGGAGCCTGGCAGGCTACAGTCCATGGGGTCACAAAGAGTTGGACATGACTGAGCAACTTTCACTTCAATCACCTCTAGTCCCTACCCTGGTACTGAGCACATAAGAAAACTCAGAGTTATCAGTCCTTCCTCCTCCTTCTCATTTTCGGTTAAATCAGGGATTTTCAGAGAGAAATTAGGAGAGGTTGACCAGCAGGATGAGTAAAACCCTGGGTTTAACTGAGCTAGACACATGTGAGTCAGAGTTGAGTCAAGGGATAGGGCATCTGGTGGTTTACTCTCACTATTAGCCTAGATGCCACCTGCTCACTCTCTGTCCCTCTACACTCTGGTGATGGTAGCAGGGGGACATGGGGGAAAGAAATCTAGACCCAAGAGTTTTTCTTATCACTCTGAAGGTAGGACTTTTTCTAATTAGCAACACAAAGCTCCCCAAGAGGCAGATCGTAAATCCTAAGTGTAACCTTAACATAATAAACACAGGAAGCAGGATGAGTTTCTTACAATCAGTTCAGAGTAAAGATTTCCAGATGCTGACAGAGGGGCTTCTGGAAACATTCTTTTGTTTTGCCTAGGGATAACCACCCATGTCCTCCTGGGGCGGAGGCTGAGAGGAGCAACCAAACATCCAAGGAGTGGTGGCTGCGTGGGTGCAGGATGGCCGAGAGGAGCTACTCCACATTCAAGGTCAGGAGGGGCAGTGGTGAGGAGATACCCCTCGTCCAAGGTAAGAGAAACCCAAGTAAGACGGTAGTTGTTGTAAGAGGGCATCAGAGGGCAGACACACTGAAACAATAATCACAGAAAACTAGTCAATCTAATCACACTAGGACCACAGCCTTTCTAACTGAATGAAACTAAGCTATGCCCTGTGGGGCCACTCAAGATGGGCGGGTCATGGTGGAGAGGTCTGATAGAATGTGGTCCACTGGAGAAGGGAATGGCAAACCACTTCAGTATTCTTGCCTTGAGAGCCCCATGAACAGTATGAAAAGGCAAAATGATAGGATACTGAAAGAGGAACTCCCCAGGTCAGTAGGTGCCCAATATGCTACTGGAGATCAGTGGAGAAAAAACTCCAGAAAGAATGAAGGGAAGGAGCCAAAGCAGAAACAATACCCAGCTGTGGATGTGACTGGTGATAGAAGCAAGGTCTGATGCTGTTAAGAGCAATATTGCATAGGGACCTGGAATGTTAGGTCCATGAATCAAGGCAAATTGGAAGTGGTCAAATGAGATGGCAAGAGTGAACATCGACATTCTAGGAATCAGCGAACTAAAATGGACTGGAATGGGTGAATTTAAATCAGATGACCATTATATCTACTACTATTGGCGGGGAATCCCTCAAAAGAAATGGACTAGCCATTATGGTCAAAAAAGAGTCCGAAATGCAGTACTTGGATGCAATTTCAAAAATGACAGAATGATCTCTGTTCGTTTCCAAGGCAAACCATTCAGTATCACAGTTATCCAAGTCTATGCCCCAACCAGTAATGCTGAAGAAGCTGAAGTTGAATGGTTCTATGAAGACCTACAAGATCTTTTAGAACTAATACCTCAAAAGATGTCCTTTTCATTATAGGGGACTGGAATGCAAAAGTAGGAAGTCAAGAAACACCTGGAGTAACAGGCAAATTTGGCCTTGGAATATGGAATGAAGCAGGGAAAAGGCTAATAGAGTTTTGCCAAGAGGACACACTGGTCATAGTAAACAGCCTCTTCCAACAACACAAGAGAAGACTCTACACATGGATATCACCAGATGGTCAACACCGGAATCAGATTGATTATATTCTTTGCAGCCAAAGATGGAAAAGCTCTATACAGTCAGCAAAATCAAGACCAGGAGCTGACTGTGGCTCAGATCATGAACTACTTATTGTCAAAATCAGACTGAAATTGAAGACAGTAGGGAAAACCACTAGACCATTCAGGTATGACCTAAGTCAAATCCCTTATGCTGCTTTTAGAAAAAGCAGAGGAACCAGAGATCAAATTGCCAACATCTGCTGGATCATCAAAAAAGCAAGAGAGTTCCAGAAAAACATCTATTTCTGCCTTACTGACTATGCCAAAGCCTTTGACTGTGTGGATCACAATAAACTGTGGAAAATTCTTCAAGAGATTGGAATACCAGACCACCTGACCTGCCTCTTGAGAAACCTATATGCAGGTCAGAAAGCAACAGTTAGAACTGGACATGGAACAATAGACTGGTTCCAAATACGAAAAGGAGTACATCAAGGCTGTGTATTGTCACCCTGCTTATTTAACTTATATGCAGAGTACATCATGAGAACCACTGGGCTGGAAGAAGCACAAGCTGGAATCAAGATTGCCGGGAGAAATATCAATAACCTCAGATATGCAGATGACACCACCCTTATGGCAGAAAGTGAAGAGGAACTAAAAAGCCTCTTGATGCAAGTGAAAGAAGAGAGTGAAAAAGTTGGCTTAAAGCTCAACATTCAGAAAACAAAGATCATGGCATCTAGTTCCCAACACTTCATGGGAAAAGATGGGAAACAGTGGAAATGGTGTCAGACTTTATTTTGGGGGCTCCAAAATCACTGCAGATGGTGACTGCAGCCATGAAATTAAATGATGCTTACTCCTTGGAAGGAAAGTTATGACCAACCTAGATAGCATATTCAAAAGCAGAGACATTACTTTGCCAACGAAGGTCTGTCTAGTCATGGCTATGGTTTTTCCAGTAGTCATGTATGTTTGTGAGAGTTGGACTGTGAAGAAAGCTGAGTGCCGAGGAATTGATGCTTTTGAACTGTAGTGTTGGAGAAGACTCTTGAGAGTCCCTTGGACTGCAAGGAGATCCAACCAGTCCATTCTAAAGGAGATCAGTCCTGGGTGTTCATTGGAAGGAGTGATGCTAAAGCTGAAACTCTAATACTTCGGCCACCGCATGTGAAGAGTTGACTCATTGGAAAAGACTCTGATGCTGGGAGGGATTGGGGGCTTGAAGAGAAGGGGACGACAAAGGATGAGATGGCTGGATGGCATCACTGACTCGATGCACGTGAGTTTGAGTGAACTCCAGGAGATGGTGATGGACAGGGGGCCTGGCGTGCTGCACTCATGGAGTTGCAAAGAGTCCGACACGAGTGAGCAACTGAAATGAACTGAACTGAACCACTCATCATTGAAGAATAGATTTTTATCTATACTATAGTAGAATCTGTGGGCCAAATTCCAGGTCTTTTAATCAAGTTCCTATGACCTTGATGAACACTTTTCTCTCCATTTGGTATAACTCCATATTACTTTTTCAGTTTATCTAACCTCTGGAAATGCAGCTGTGAATATTTGTATGCAGCAGTTGCCTCTTTCTTTCCTTTTCTCAAGAGGAAACTGCTTGTGGATAAGCCATTTCATCACATCTTTAGTTTAAAGCTGAGTAGGTACAGATAGCATCTCTTCTCCAGGACTCCAGGCAGTGAACGTTTAACTTGTTAGAGATGGGACTCAGCTTGGATAGGGTCTTGACAGTATAGGAAACCCTGTATTCTTTCTTCTGTGGAACAGGATGGAGACATCAAAAGTATCCTACTATTGCCAGCCCCCCTCAAGACTTGGGCCAGGTCACCTCAGTTCTTATAGAAGGGTCACATATCTTAAGTCTATAGTAATTAGATCTCTAAAGACTTTAATTGTTGTGACAGTAAGAATAAAGAGTTAACTGAGTCACTTTATCAAAAGGCTCTCACAGTTCACTTTGTTAGGTCTGTTTCTTTCTCACAGACTTTGTATAGGTCTGTTTCTTTTTCACTGCCATGAACCAAACCCTATAACCATAGTTTCCTTATAGTAAAAGGAGAGAGAAGGCTTTAGTCAACTTTTTCAAGTACGTTTAGTCAAAGACAGTCATCCAGAAATATCTTTGGGCTAAGATTAGCTAAATTCCAATTCTAGTTTTGCCCCTAAATTGCTTGGAGAAAATTAGTTAAGCATTGTATTACCTCAGTTTCCCCCTTTTTGAAATTAAATGAGCATTTTGGAGATTTGGTCAAAGAATCATAACATCATAGCATCAACCAAGGGCCACATACACATATTTTATCATTACTGAAGCACACAATTAGAAATCCATATATTTGCAAGCCACAGTAATTATTTTAATGATAATAGCAATGATTCAAGCTGGTTCATTTGTATAGTATGAGATGGTATGATTCAGACATGAATCAAATGCATATGGAACCTATCTTTTTTCTTTTTATCATTTAGTCTTCACAACACTCCAGGGCTCATGATCTCATATTAATTACATTAAACTTGAACACCTCACAACTGTCTAATAATACTCATCCTCGATTACAATTAATTACCCATCCAAGACAGCTAACAGGACAACATGTGCTAGTTAGGTAAATGAAAAAACAAAAACAAAACTTGGCTAATATATTGTATAATTCCATTTATTTGTTGCTGTTCAGTCGCTCAGTCATGTTTGATTATTTGCAACCCCACGGACTGCAACACACTAGGCTTCTCTGTCCTTCACTATCTCCCAGAGTTTGCTCAAACTCATGTCCATTGAATCGGTGGTGCCATCCAACCATCTCATCCTCTATTGTCTCCTTCTCCTCCTGCCTTCAATCTTTCCCAGCATCAGGGTCTTTTCCAATGAGTCAATTCTTTGCATGAGGCAGCCAAAGTAAAAACAGTAAAACTAAATTATATTGTTGGAAGTCGGGAATTATGCAGGGGGTGGGTGTAGGTACTAATGGGAAGGGGCCATGAGGGAAGTTTCTGGAATGCTGGTCATGTACTATTTCTTGATCTAGGTTACACAAGATTCTTAAAATTCCTTGAGCTGTACACTTAGGTGTACATTTCAGTATGTATGTTATACTTCAATACAATTTATAGGGGAAAACTATAGAAAGCAGAAGAGGGCACTGACAAAAATATATTTTGGTTAAAAACCTCAGTCTGGTTGCTATATTAGATCATAAAGGCTACATAAGTGCTGAAAAATTTACTGACTCAAGTATGATTTTCCTGAATCTCTGTAGGAAAGAAGAAAAGCCATATGTGAATCATAGATCATCTCTTAAATGCAATAAAAAGCCATCACATGCTTAATTGCCAAATATCATGTGAACAAAAGCACCTTTTAAGCAGTTTTACTTTCCACTATCATATAATGCCCACCTAAAAAGGAAGCTGCAAGCCTGACCCTACTAACCAGAGTGGATCCCTCCCAGATTGCATCTAACGGGAGAAGGGTCTGACTTCCACTCTCAGTCAAAAGTCACTCTAAAACAAGCACAGCTGTTGACCACTGGAGGCTACAACCTCCCTGGCATAAATTCCAATGTAGTTTAGCTTGGGCTAGCTAGCTGTGTATACTAAGCACAGTCACTTCACATCTCAGGGTCAGTCGTCTCTCTGAGGGAATAAACATTATATCACCTCAAAGAACAGTCTAAGCATTGGTAAATTACTATCTTATTATGTAGTTGGAATGCAATTAATAGTGTGATTGGAAGCATAAAAGATCACCTGTGGACATTAAATAAAACCCTGGGGGAAATACTAGAGGGCATTTAACTACAAATAAGCAAATCATTCAAATCAACAACAAACCTTCCCTATGAGGGGCTGCAAAGACCTGCCCTGTCTTCTTCAGGGTCAAAAATCCTTTGGCTTCACTGTGACAGTATTTTTGGTGTTTTCTTACTGTTCCATTTGTGGCCCTTTGTGCGTACAGGAGAGAACCACTGCTAGTGAACCCCTGCTACAAAGAGCTGAACACCAAATAGAGAGCAAGTCAACCATTCATATGTTAAACTGCCTAGCAGCATTTGTGTCCTGTCTCTCAATTCCAAGTGAATTAATGAAGGCACTTAGTCAAGGGAATGGTCAGTCGTGTTGCATTCACGTGGGATTTAGAGTACTCTATAGTGACACTTGCTAAATCGGGAGGAGGTATGGAGTGACACATACCAAACGGGCTATTCAAGAGAGGCATCCAGAAATTCTGCACAAGATCCACTATGCACTACCCAGCAGCGAGTGTAGGGTTTTCTATATTAGCTGATTGCATTGAGGGCTGTTCACCAACACATGTAAAAATAGCAACCAGCTCTTTTAAATGCCTGATTTCAATCCCTTCAAATTAGTCAGGAAGTCACTGCATAACATAGTGTCAATAACATCATCACCTGAACCTAGAGCATTTCTTGAACACCTACCATTTTCATACACTGTACTAGATTCTTCCATATGCAACCTCAGTTAATATTTACAACAACCTCCTGTGGTAGGTATTATTCTCATTTTGCAGATGAGGAAACTGAGGCAGATGCTTCAGGAGTGTCAGGTCTTGAACCCAAACCAATATGACTCGAAGTCTGTACTCTTTCCACTAACCTTTCCTGGCTTCCCCAGTGGAGACAGGAAAGAAGTTCATATTCATTTGTCTGTCTAGTTTTTAGCAGTTATTCTCCATGGACGGGATAACACCTAAACACGACACTAATGGCTTTAGAACAACAACAAATAGTTGACAGAAGAACAAAAAAATCCAAATGAAAAAAATTGGTTTCAAAGTAAAATGAAACCCCAAAATATGGGATTGGGACAGTTGAACTGGTACCAAAAAGGAGAAAGAATGTGCCACATATTTTCAAGAATCGGTCCTAAGTTCTGACATCCAAAAAAGCAGTTGTAACCATTAATGATTCCTCTACTGGGAATACTGAGTCACAGATTTGGTTTCTAATCTCTGCTCCAGCAGCAGCTTAGCCTAGCGTCTTGGATAAGTCATTAAACTTGCTCTGTTTCAGTTTATCCATCAATAAAATAAGCATAACTTTAAAAAAGAATTTACCTCACTGAGATGTTTTAAAGAACAATCATAAACAAGAACAACAACACCTTGAGATTTTATATAAAAGCCATTGCAGTCAATACCTGACTAACTCCATCAATGCAGAGGAATCACTCCTCAATGGAAAACAGAAAATCCCAGATCATTATCCCAGCTGATCTCTGGTTGGAGTCCTGAGGGGCTGTAACCTGCTTCTAAGAGGCAAGAAATGACTTCTGAACTGCATCATCAAGAGCCAAACAGAGAAATCTGAAGGGTGGTGACCAGCCAAGACAATGCTACAATGACTCATTCATTCACCCAGCCATTCAACGAATATAAATTGAGCACCTTCTTTGTACTAGAACTGAATTGTCCCCATGTTCTATGGGTTCAACAATAAAGCTAGCCTGGCCCAGGCACAATGCAGTGGGCCCTATGCCAGAAAGCCATCTCTAGTCTGGGGCCTAATACTCAATACAGGAGAGAACTCTGGACAAGGGCAGTCTGAAAATTCTCCTCAAGCGTCATAGTACTGTGATGTTTACCTCCCAGCTATAGTTCTTCCATTTCTTCCAGATGCCCTTAAGCACAGAATTGTGCACGCACACGCATGTGCACACGTGCATGCACACACACACACACACACACAGGCTTCCCAGGTAGCTCAGCTGATAAAGAATTCACCTGCAATGCAGGAGACCTGGGTTCAGTCCCTGGGTTGGGAAGATCCCCTGGAGGAGGGCATGGCAACCCACTCCATTATTCTTGCCTGGAGAATCCCCATGGATAGGGGAGCCTGGCGGGTTACAGTCCATGGGGTTGCAAAGAGTCAGACACAGACACACACACACACACACACACACAATCATTCTGTACTGCTGTATTAGATTACACCTATTTAAATATCTTTCTTTGTATGATATGGAATCTTCATATACTGTGCCTTTCGCTAGACTGTAACAGACAGCTCCACTCCCTGGGAAGAAACCTACTGTAAACCCATTTGTGGCTGATCCTCCTCGTGGGCGCCTGCCAAGCTGATCGGAAGCTTCCCAGTGACTCCATCTTAGTTGGATTGTCTGCAGAACCTAACACTGTACTTAGGGTGCAGCTTGGGTGGCCTCTAAAGCAGCTGAACAGGGTCTAGGGAGACAGGGAGTATACTGAGGAAGGGAACTATGTCCCTACAGAAAGGGAAAGCTTAAATATACCTAAGGCACACACACATATACACAAACACATAAATGTATGTATATATGAAAAGGAAAAAAAATCAAGAGCATATGCATTTATTTATAACCTAACGCCAAACTACTACTGCCAAGATAAAAATATAGTGGCAATTCTCCTCCACCCTTTCCCTCTACCTCTGGTGGCTTCTGCTACCCCACCTCCTCTCTCCGATGCAGGCTGTCTTGGATACTCATTTTGACCTGATTTCATTTCCATCTGGTCAAATGTTGTGGGAGGAGGGAAAGCGGGAAAGAGAAACACATTAGGATTTGCCACTGGGGCTAGCCCTTGGCCCTTGAGTATCAGCTGCCCTCCCTGACCCCAAGGTGATCCTGTGATGAGAAAGACATGGGAAACACCAGCTTAAACCCTGAGACTGAAGCCAGAGCTTCTTGCAAACATTTCCGAGTATCTATGATTTGCCAAGCTCCATCCATTTGCAGCTCACGGTTGAGGGGCTCTGGAAGGCTCCGCAGTGAGCTCCAGGAGAGCTATTTATTCCTGTCAACTGTCAGCATGTGGGGCTATTCCTCCTTGCCTCAGCCCTAATGGGGAGTCCCTCTTGCCTCTTCTCTCCTCTTTTTTCTCTCCTAAGCTCCTTTCCTTCTTGACCTTGAGAGCCTAACGGGTTCCCTCCCAGGACTAGTAGTCTGGCAGAAGCAGTGAGAAGCAGGTTCTCTTCAGCTGGGGTGGGGTAATGAAGAGGCAGAGTGACTGGAGGAGAAGCGAGAGAGCAAGAAAGTGCTGGAAACAGCCCCTGTCATCTCCTTCCTACTGCACAGCCTGGGAACAAGTCCTCTTCACACCCAGCTGGGGAGTGCAGCCCAGCCCCCAAGTTGCAGAGGCGATGTTTTGGTCAGTCACCTTCAGGTGATTTGAACTCTGCAGAGGGGAAACCCTGCAGAGGGCCTGGCCTTGGGCATCCACAGGAGCCAAGATGGGCATTATGGACTATTTTGGAGGAGGGAAAAAGCAGACTGCAGATTAGCCCAGAAGCAACACAAAACAAAACATCCAGCTTTCCCTTGAGAGAAGAAGAAGCAGGGTTTCAGTGACCTTTATTTGGGCCAAGTCTGCTTTTGTCTCGAGGATACAGACACACGCCCAGGCAGCTAGGGGAATACCATCCGCTCCCCATCTGGGATAAGGGATACCATCTCCGCCCCTAAAAACTGCTTTTATTAGTAGTCCATTCGCCCTCAGCTCTTTCCTCCTTCCCTTTTGTTCTTCCCCAAGATGAATAAACTCTCCAGCTTGCCAAACTCTTAGCACCAAGGGAAGCAATCAGACTTGCAAGCTGGTTGCCCGGACTTCGGGTGTGCTGGAAGGTGGAAAGGGCTCCTGCCGGTGACAGGTGTTACGCAGGTCTCAGCCCTCGGGTTTTCTTGGGGGTGGAGGGTTTACTTGGGCAACCCCTCCCCCAACTGGCATTCAGTGGCTCCCTCACAGTTGTTCCCGGCTAGCTCTCGCTCTCCTCCAGCTGCTCCTTCCCAGCTGCAAAGTTGTTGGGGAGAAGGGAGGGTCCGAGGTGGGGGTAGGGGTAAAAGGGCTTGGACCTTGGACCAGGGAGGAAAGAAGGGGAGAGGTACTCTCCATCCCTTCGGAGTGCGCTCCTCATCACCCGTTTGCTTCACTTACCATTTCACTGTAGGCATCCTTGCTGAGCCTGGGGGTCAACTTGATAGTCCCCATGAAAACAAAGAAGAGTCCCAGGGCCACTGAGAGGGCCACGACGGTTACGGTTCTAGGGGATGCCATGGGGTCACCAAGGCAGGTCCAGACTAATCGTTCTGCTTTGCGCACCCTCTGGCCTAAGGCGCAGGCACTTAGCGCAGAGAAAGCTAGAGGGACACTGCGGAGGCAGCAGGCAGCTAGAATGACAAAGGGAGAGGAGGGAGCTCGAGGGAAAATTGAGAGATCGAGATTCAACCTCTCTCACTACAACAATCGCTGGGTCCTAATGCCCTACGCTTGCTCTTCACTGGCCGGAAAGCACAGTCTCGGAAATTAAACGAAGTCCCAAACTGAGGTAGAAACTTCAAGTCTTAAATGGGGAAATAGGTAGGTTATGTTGCGAATTCAGTCCCCGGGCTGCCTCTGAAATGAGGAATGAAGGAAGATCATTCTATCACTTCCCCCAGGAGCGCTTTCGATCTCTCTAGTTCTTTAATTATTCACTCTCCCTTTTCAGCCTCTCTCCTCTCCCCTTATCCTTCCTCTCTCCTTCTCTCCCCTTTTCCTTTCCTTCACCAAAACATGAGCCCTTGGAGTTGCTAGTTTCTGCAGTAGGTGACACTGGAGGATGAATCTCCAAAGTTTTCAGGCTTGATTGTTGCCAAAGAAAGCTTTATCTTCCTCTTCCTCCAAGTTTTTCATGGCTCCTATTGCTCAGTGGTTAATTTCAGAGTTTTAAAATTGACATTTAAGGCCCTCCACATTTGGACCTCTGCCTCTCTTTGGAGGTTTGTGTGTATTCAGTCATGTCCAACTCTTTGTAACCCCATGGACTGTAGCCCACCAGGCTCCTCTGTCCATGGAATTTCCCAGGCAAGAATGGGTTGCCATTCCCTTCTCCAGGGGATCTTCCCGACCCAGGGATCAAACCCCCGTCTCCTGCTTGACAGGCAGATACTTTACCAATGAGCCACCTGGGAAGCCCCTTTGGAGGTTTATCTTCCAACAACCCCCACTGCTACCCCGTCTCCTTTCTACTCATGGTCCCATTCAACCTGAAATGTCCCACCTTCCCTACATTCGCTTTCCCTGCTCGGTCACTCTTCATTAGCAATCAGCCTTTTCTTCAGTGTCACCTCCTCCATAAAGACTTCCCTGATGCGCTCCCAGCTGGATATGATTTCTCCCTCTGACTTCCTGTTTTAGTAACCAATATTTATTGGCTGTTAACTAAGTGCTAGACTGCCCTTGACTTGTATTAACTAATTTTATCTTAACAACATCAGTAAGCTAGATGAGTTCCCATTTTATGGATGTGACATTGAGGAAGTTAATTAACACAGGGAAGTTAATTAAGTAACTTGCCCTAGAGTATATGCTAGTAAGTGGAGAGACAGAAATCAAACCTGGGCAGTCATTTCCAGAGCCCCGGTTCTCAACCATTCATCTGCTCCCTCTCTATATAATATTTTGCATCATAAATATGGCACTTACCTGATACTGCTGAACGTTGTAATTATACACACAGATGTAACTTTTTGAGAGGCAGTGTTCATTAAGAGAGAGAATAGTCTGGAGTCAGACCCAGAAGGTCCAGGGTTTCAATCCCAGCTCTACCACTAATTGTAAACTTGGATAAGTCACTTATCTGAGCCTTCATTTCCACATTTATAAAAGTGAATGAAAATTCTACCTCAAAAGTTTGTTGTAAGAATTTTATGTTCGTAAATTGCCTAGCACAGTGTCTAGCACAACGAGACCTCAATGGATGTGGTTCTTTTCTTGCTTGTTCTGCTTTCCTAATCCACACCACAACTAACTATGATTGTAAGCATTTAGATGGTAGGAATAGGACTTACCTGGTGGTCCAATGGTTAAGAATCTGCCTGCTAATGCAGGAGACACAGGTTCTATTCCTGGTCTGAGAAAATTCCACATGCTGTGGGGCAACTAAGCCTGCATACACTAGAGCAAGTGCTGTGCAACAAGAGAAGCCATAGCAACGAGAAGCCCCCACTCGCCTCAACTAGAGAAAGTTCATATGCAGAAACGAAGATCCAGCACAGCCAAAAACACCTAAATAAATAATTGTTTTTAAAGGTAGGAACAACTTCTGCCTATCTCCTACAATACCTAGAACAACCCCTGTTGTGCACCAAAGCCTTATATATCTTGACTGGGAAAATTTGATGAATTTAAGTGCAGCTATTCTGGGGAGTGGGCTTTCCTGGTGGCTCAGACAGTAAGGAATCCACCTGCAATGCAGGAGACCTGGGTTCGATCCCTGGGTTGGGAAGATCCCCCGGAGGAGGGCGTGGCAACCCACTCCAGTATTCTTGCCTGGAGAATCCCCATGAACAGAGGAGCCTGATGGGCTGCAGTCTATGGGGTCACACAGTCGGACACAACTGAGCGACTAAGCACAGCACAGCATGTTCTGGGGAGTTGTAACACTTTACGCGTTAGCCATCATTTATATCTTATGGTGGAAGCATTTTTGACTCTTTTCTGTTTATGATTCAACCTATAAATTAGTGAGTGACTGCAAGGTACATACAAGTTAATTAGGCACTATAGGAATACACAAATAAATGAGGCATAGATCCTGCTCCCAATGTGCTTGTTGCATAGTGGAGAGTAGGATTTGTTAGAGAGGAGAAAATTTCTTCATACATAAAAAACTGGAAAGAATAAACCAAAATGAAATGTTTGTCTTGATAATTTGTTTTCTAAATGTCCTACATTGAACATGGCAGTAAAATGAGTATTTAGGGAAATCCATTCACGTACTTGAGTAACTGATTAAAATATATATATATATATATATATATATGCTATTTTCCTTTCAAATTACATGGTATTGAGAATAACACTATTAATTTAAAAAATGTATAAAATATTGAATAATAAATAAAATCCTGAATAAGGAAAAAGTTACTCATGATTCCAGTGTGCAGAGATAAATATTTTTAATATTTTGATGGGTCGATATTTTCACTGACATTTTTCTTAAATACTTCTCTATGTACAAAATATTCATAAATTAATTTTTCAAAATTTGATCCTACTATAGTCAGCTTTATGCCCTGCTTTGTTTTTAACTTGTTAGCAGTTTTTCTGTATCATTAGACACATCTTTTAAAAATGATCGTATAGTACTTTAGCATCTTTTGATAGTGCAATTTCATTTAACTATTCTCCTGTTGCTAGATGTTGATGGTTGATGTTTCCATGTTTTTTCCCTGTGCATATCCTTATATATCTTTATCTGAATTCCTGAACTTTTTCTTAGGATAAATTCCTAGAAGATGATAGGTCAAAATTATAAAGTTTTCAAATATATACAAATTTAACTAGAGCTAACATTTACTTATCACTTAGAAGATACCAGGCACTATGCTAAGTGACTTGCAAGTACTGTGAATTAGTACTATTAATTGTCTCCATTTTGTGAATGAGGAAACTGAGCCAGGAGGGAAACATCTCCTCAGGTCTAGAGTAGGGCTTCCGCCTGTTAAGGTACTCAGGCCTGTATTGTTCCTCAGTTTGTTGCTGCTGCTTCTTTGATTGGGCATTCCAGGTGGGGCTAGTGGTAAAGAACCTGCCTGCCTACTAATACAGGAGATCTGGATTCGATCCCCGATCAGGAAGATGCCCTGGAGAAGGGAATGGCTACTCACTCCAGTATTCTTGCCTGGGGAAATTCCATGGACAGAGGAGCCTGACAGGCTATAGTCCATGAGTTCACAGAGTCGGACATAACTGAAGCTACTTGGTGTGCACACTCCTTTAATTCATTTAGAAGATATGAATATTTAAAAGACTTTTGGTACATATTAATAAAGTGTTTTCCAGAAAATATTGTACCCTCTGATCAGCAACATAGAAATATATACACATTACCACATCAGATCTGCACCAAGAGTATCAGTGTGGTTTTCATCTTCACCAACTTCACTGTGTAGAATTTTGCGTTTCATGGATTATTAGTGTTAGAACATTTTCGTATATTTATTAGTTGTATGCATGTCTTCAGTTTATGTCCTCTTCGATTTCTATTTTGAGTGTTAGTGGGTTTTGATTGATTCATAAGAGCTCTTCTTTGTCAATAAATCTGGTAGAGTCAAATCTAGGAATCTTTTTTGTGATTTTATTCATTGATTTTTGCTTAGAAAATTCATCCCAATCTCAAGATTAAACATTTGTCTATATTTTCTTAAAACAGTTCTAGTTTTTCTTTTTTTTTTTTTTACATTTAATACTATTGACAAAATCTGTGCTCATTGGTCTGTGATGCTTCTTTTTCTTTTTGAATTGGAAGAAAATTGCATTACAATGTGATGTTGGCTTCTGCCATATAACAGTGCAAATCAGCCATCAATTATTGTATATTATCAGGTTCTTATTTTGTTTTAGGTCAGTCTCAAGGCTTTCTGTTCAATTCTACTGATTTTGTTTGCTGATTCTTGTAACAGTATGTGCATGCATGCATGCTAAGTCATTTCAGTTGTGTTCGACTCTTTGTGACCCCCATGGACTGTAGCCTGCCAGGCTCCTCTGTCCGTGGGATTCTCCAGGCAAGAATACTAGAGTGCATTTTCAAGCCCTCCTCCAGGGCATCTTGCTGACCCTGAGGTTAAACCGTTGTCTCCTGCATTGGCAGGCGGGTTCTTTACCACTAGGACCACCTGGGAAGCCCTCTTGTGACAGTACTGTATTTTAAATATTATAACTTATGTATATATTCTAATATCTTATAAGCCAAGTCTCTCATCACTATTATTCTTTTTCTAAAATTTCTTTGCCATTCTCCCCTCTTTATTGTTTTACGTAAACTTTAGAATCATTTTATCAAAGTAAAATAACTTTGAATTTTGACTGGATTGAATTAAACATGTAATTAATTTTAAACCTTGATATCTTACAAAATTTAGCTTTCCCATCCAGAAATATGGTATTGATTTCCATTTATTCAAATCCTAGTTGCTGAGAGATGTACAAACATCCTTGTTTTCTTTGTGTAGGGCCTATACTTTTAAAAAGTTATTCCTATGGATTTTATACTTTTCTTGTCATCATGAATGGATTTTTTTCTTCATTATACTTCTAACTAGTTGTTGCTGACTTACGGGAAAACTATTGATTAGTATTCAGCTACTCTGCTGAACTCTGCTGAACTCTTGTTAAATCTATGGGTTTCAATTGATTCCCTTGGGTGTTCTCTGGATAGACAACCAGATCAGCTGCAAATAATGATGATTTTTGTCTCCCTTCCAATACTTACGCCTTGTTTCTTTTTCACATCTTACTGCGTTAGCTACCAGCTAAAGCTTCTTACATTTGCCTGGCCTGGGGCAAGAGTACAAATGGAGGCTCACTTACTGTATATCAAGGAACCATGGATTGGAACACACAAAAAGCATGAAAGCCAATGCTTGTTATTACTGGGAAACAATCATCATTATGAAAGAATCTATTGCTATTGAGAGAGGAAAGACTTGACAAGTTAATTTGGCTTTTCTCTTACTAAGCATTTCTGCTACTCAAATTTTCCCTGTACACCAAACAGTGTCTGACATCAGTGGCAGCATAACTCACATCATGGCATTTGGATGCACTTGCCTTTTATTTCAAGTTAGTAAAGAGCTATCATTTATTGAGGACTCGGCATGTGTCAAATGCCATTCTAAGTGCTTTACACATGTAATCTAATTCATTCCTTATGGCAACCCTAAAAAGTAGCAACTATCATTGTTAGGCTTTGACTGATTATGTAATTTGCTCAAAGTCACATGCCTGTATGTCCCTGAGCCGGCATTTGAAACCTGGGTAGGTGTGAAACCAAAAGTTCATTTTGTTAACGACTACTGTTTTGCTAACTTCTATTTTATCATTTGTCATGATGTTGGCTGTTGGTTTGAGATGGATATTCTTTATCTTTATTTGGCTCTGGATGTGAAATGGAATACTAGATTTTTCATCTTGAACTTGAAACTGACCTGAGATCTTATACCTTGTTCCTTCAAAGAGGTGGATGTCTTTGTTGTTTCTTAGGGCCTGAGAAAATCTTTTCTTGATCCATCTCATTCCTTACATCCTAGCACTTAAATATTGGTGGGGTTTTGCTCCAACTGTAGAGGTCTCTGAATGGTGACTGCCCAAGGCATTGCAAACTCACAAGCCTGCAGACAGTGAAGAGTTAACATAAATGTGTTAATTGGTGAGACATTAGGCAGCAGATACTAAGTTTTTATATTGTAACTCCTGAATGCTCTGGAAATTCGGGGATGACTACTAATAAGGGCACCGATTATAGCACAGATCAGTCACATTCTTTTGGTGGTTCTCAAAGAGTAGTTTGAGAACCTCAAGTGGTCCGTTATTTCCTTGAGGTATTTTGTGGGCTGATCGCTTAGAGGATTAATATTATTTTATTTCTGATTTGCTTTTACTTGTGTCTTATCCAAAGAAGTGTCATTCCCCCTATCTGTTATGGGAGTGGTTTGCTGTGATGTACAGTAGATGTCCTGCTGAGTCATTTGCCTTGTGATGGCACCCCACTCCAGTACTCTTGCCTGGAAAATCCCATGGACGGAGGAGCCTGGTAGGCTGCAGTCCATGTCGTTGCGAAGAGTCGGACATGACTGAGTGACTTCCCTTTCACTTTTCATTTTCATACTTTGGAGAAGGAAATGGCAACCCACTCCAGTGTTCTTGCCTGGAGAATCCCAGGGACGGGGGAGCCTGGTGGGCTGCCTTCTATGGGGTCACACAGAGTCGGACACGACTGAAGCGACTCAGCAGCAGCAGCAGCAGCAGCAACAGTAGTCCTGATTGAAAGACTGAGAGTCACAGCAGCATGTGTGCAACACCCATACCTCCCATAGGGTCACAGCATGATGACTTACTCTGTAGACTGAAGTGGGATACCTTAATTTTATCACTGGCTCCCAGCCTGACGTCCTGCAGTCCATGGGGTCGCAAAGAGTGGGACACGACTTAGTGACTGAACAATCACTATCTTGACAGCAATCATTCTGTGTTAGGCACTGTATCATTACAGTGCATTACATATGCCAACCCATTCAATCCTCCAAATAGTCCTATTGAACAAGCCCAGTGGATTCAGTTATTATGCCAGTTTTTACAGATGGGGAAATTGAGGCTCAGAGAGTGTAGGTCATTTGCCCAAGATCATCTTTTCCTAAGTGGCACAGTTAGAAACGGAGTCTGAGCCACAGCAGAGACTATATTTTTGGATCATTATTGATCCTTAACCTTGACTAGCATTAAAATCACCAGGAAATGGATTTTTAATGCATATTAGTGGGGCTCAGAGGCCCTGATATTCAGTCCCTCCCTGAATATTCACTGGAGGGACTGATGCTGAAGCTGAAGCTCCAATACTTTGGCCACATGATGCGAAGAGCCAACTCATTAGAAAAGACCCTGATGCTGATTGAGGGCAGGTGGAGAAGGGGATGAGAGAGGACGAGATGGTTGGATAGCATCACCGACTCAATGGACATGAGTTTGAGCAGGCTCCAGGAGATGGTGAAGAATAGGAAAGCCTGGCATGCCGCAGTCTATGGGGTTGCAAAGAGTCGGACACAACTGAGCAACTGAAGAACAACAGAGGCTTCCCAGGTGGCGCTAGTAGTAAAGAATCTGCCTGCCAATTTGGGAGACATAAGAGACGTGGGTTTGATCCCTGGGTTGGGAAGATCCCTTGGAGAAGAGAGTGGCACTCCATGCAGGTATTCTTGCCTGAAGAGTCGCCTGGCAGAGGAACCTGGCAGGCTACAGTCCATGGAGCTGCAAAGAGTTTGGACACTGCTGAGCCCCTGAGCACCAGCAGCAGTGGGACCCATCGACAGAGACTGATTTAATTTGTCTGAGGTGGGATCTCCAGCAGTTGTATTTTACAAAGCTGTTCAAGTGCTTCTAATATGCATCTACACTAATGAATGCTGTCTTAAAACTCAGCGGCCTCAGCTGTATCTCAGGAAAATACGAGGCATGTGGTGGAAAAAGTGAAATGAGAAATCAGGTCCTGGTGGGGGAAGTTTATGTTCAATGCGTGCCTCTGTTTGTCTACTGTAGGCAACAGACATTCTTTATAAGGTAGGTGTGAACAGCCAGCTCTGAGGAGAGCTTTCACAGTAATGGCTCTTTGCTCAGCCTCACAAGTGGTGCTAATCAAGCCTCTCCACAGCCTTGAACTGAATGTGTGAGTTATATCAAAATCCCAACTGACAGGTAGCTATACTGGGCCAATACTGAATTTCCTCTTTAACTCTTCAGGTTACTTCCAAAGGAGAACCAAGATCACATGGTACATGCATCAGGCTTCCGTAATTGTCAGGACTAAGAAACTGAGCCTAACTCAGGATATGTCTGGCTGTTTCCAGAAATATTATATTTTGTGAGGGCAGCCAGTGTACTGTTTTCTCAGCCTGGGTGGTGTCTCTAACCAGTTGTCTGGTCTTCCTGGAGAGGCAACTGAAATCTGCAGATCAGAACATCACCAGGATCCCTGAGCACTGAGCCATGAGGCAAACACAAACCACCTACAGCTCTGTTCAGCTGTAGGCTCTTCTGTTCTTCACCAGAGGCAGCAGAGTACAGAGTGCAGTTCCTCTGCTCCAGCAACACCAGCATTACTTGGGGATGTCTTACAAATGCACGTTCTCAGGCCCTGCCCCCAGACCTACTGACTCAGAGTCTCTGGAAGATGGAACCCAGCAATCTGTGTTTTGAAGAGCCCTCTAGAGCATTTTGATGCATGCTAAAATTTGAGAGCCACTGGCCAAAAGTTAAAAGATTAAAAGTGGAGATGTGGCATCAGACTGTTGAATTCAAGTTCTGGTTCCATCACTTACAGTGTGACCTTGGGCAGGTTACTGATGCTTCTCTAAGCCTCAGTTATCACATCTGTAAAATAGAGCTGCTAATTTTCTTCTCCGTAAAATAGGTACTTACACAGAATGATGTGTATAGAGCAGAAGCACAGTATGACACACAAAGTAAGGATTCAATAAATGCTGGATACTTTGGCTCGGTGAGTAAAGAATACGCCAGCAATTCAGGAGACACAGGAGACTCGGGTTTGATCCTTGTGTCAGGAAGATTCCCTTGGAGGAGGAAACGGCAACCTACTCTAGTATCCTTGCCTGAAAAATCCCAAGGACAGGGGAGCCCAGGTGGGCTACAGTTCAGAGAGTTGTAAAGAGTTGGACACAACTGAGTAACTAAACACACACACACACACACACACACACACACACACACACTCATTATTATATGGGCTGTTCTGGATGCAGTAAGTCCTTTACATAGGAACTTTCACATTGAGATGCAAACATTAAGTTCGCATGTCCAAATCCACAAGTTAGTGCACATGTCTGGCAGACATTGTCATATGCGAGCATCCTTTACTAAGTGGTTGTGCTTTTGTGCACTTTATTGTACAGTAATGTCTAGAGTCTTCCCTGATGACTCAGATGGTAAAACATCTGCCCGCAATGTGGGAGACACGGGTTTGATCCCTGGGTTGGGAAGATCTCCTGGAGAAGGAAATGGCAACCCACTCCAGTACTCTTGCCTGGAGAATCCCACGGACGGAGGAGCCTGGTAGGCTACAGTCCATGGGGTTGCAAAGAGTTGGACACAACTGAGTGACTTCACTTCAATGTCTAGAGTACAGTAGTACAATATCTCTAATTCAAGCTCCAGATGTCTAGAAGCAAGCATAAAAACAGTGGTGATGTAGCTGGTACTACTGTACTTTTCAAGGTATTGTACTGTAAGATTAAAATGTTTTATTTAATTTTTGTGTTTGTTTTCTGTATTATTTGTGTGAAAAAGTATTATAAACCTATTACAGTATAGTACTATATAGCCGATCATGTTAGTTGGATACCTAGGCTAAATTTGTTGGACTTACAGACTGGACTTATGAATGTGCTTTCAGAATGAAGCTCATTTGTATGTAGGGGACTTACTGTAATCACCTTTCATTTCCAATATGACTGGGTTCCCTTGGAAAAGATCCTGATTATAAGATCATAAACCTAGTAGTGTATCTTAACTCAGTGAAGTGAGTGAAAGTTGCTCAGTCGTGTCCAACTCTTTGTGAACCCATGGACTATACAGTCCATGGAATTCTCCAGGCAAGACTATTGGAGTGAGTAGCCTTTCCCTTCTCTAGGAGATCTTCCCAACCCAGGAATCAAACCCAGGTCTTCCCCATTGCAGAAGGATTCTTTACCAGCTGAGCCACAAGGGAAGCCCAAACAACCCAGTGGGGATGGGGCAAAAGTATTTCATCTACCAGTTTCTTCAGCGATTCATGGAACATAAAAGTGGGGACACAACTCAGAAGCAATCTAGTTCTACCACTCCATTCAAACTAATAATGGCTCTTAAAAGAAATCCAGGCACAGAGCATCAGGAAAGAAAGTAGAGATGAGTGTTTGTGTTATTGAAGGTTTACTGAGGATGGCAATTTGGAAAGGATTGAAATTTTAGCCTCTAGGTAGTTGTAGAATTTGTGCCCTTGGTACTGAGTCCCAGGCATGAAGCCAAGGCTCATGTACTGACAGCATTCCAATGTAGAGCAGGACATGGAATAGGTGTCCCTATGTTATTTCTCTACACCTAGCTCTAAGGGATGAGCTGTCAATGCTGGAATGCTATTGACATTGAATTGCAAATTTCAATGCTATATAAAAGCAAAAGGTTGAAACCTTATTAAGTGAGAAAATGAACATTAGCACCACCCATGTAAATGTGAGGTAGTAAATATCTGTATTACCCTAGAAACTAGAACATAAAAGTAGCTAGGTAGTTTGGTGACAGTTTCCAGGGTAATTCCTCCCACCTCCAACATAAGAGCTTTCTTGTTATGTTAACTCTTTTTTTTCTACATGTCCACTGGACCTTCACTTGATGTTCCACTATCATCTCCTTCTCCCCAAAGCTTCCCTTTCTGACTTTCCTATTTTCGTAAGTGTCATTCTCCTAAGTACTATCATCCAAAATACTTGATGTTTATCAGGTAATTGAAGGGCCCCCAAGGTAATGTGTATCTCCAAACCTAAGAGGTAGAGTTTAGAAAAATTAGACACATATATCAGAAAGCGATAGCCTCTTCAATTGAAAAAATTTTAAAAGCTCACAGTGGATGAAACTAGCCATCTGTGACTCTTCCTTGAAGCAACTTCTTGTGAATATAATTTGCAGATATACTGCCAATGAGAGTAAGATGCTTCCCAATATCTCACTTGGGAGCTACCAACCTAGAATGTAATTCATGTAAGATGAGCTGTTACCTTGGCAACTGTGACATGTAATGAGGCTAGGAGGCAATTAATAATGTAATGACAGAAGATTCTGGTAACTAGTTAGAGATGGTGGGAAAAGATCATTGGAAAGTCAGTGTTTATCCATCTTTGATCAAGTAACAGAAACACTGATCTGATAAATACGTTACATATAACCCAGTCAAAGAGCTCTGTCAAAACCATTTAGCTCCATATATTCAAACAACAAATGATTGTTAGTTTGGTTTCTCAGATACATTCATGGCTGGTAGGTATAACCTTATATAGGAGATAAGAATGTTTCAGTCTCTAGAAACTACATTCCTCACTGGCACTATGTCTCCTATAAATCTGCTTAGTGTAAGTTAGTCCCTCAGAGTCTAAACCACTTCCCTGGGAACTGATGAAATCTAGTTCTCAGTTTCACATACTATGGAAGTTTCACTAAGATTCATCAATTCACTTTTCTCTGATATTTTAGGTGTTTTCTCCCCTAATTATCAATGTAATGACTGTTCATTGTAGAAAACATTGGAAAGTACAGAAAAGGAAAAATGGAAGAAAAATTTTGTAAATGGTCACCCCAAGTTCACTCTTTAGAAGCAACCATTGTCTTCCAATGCACTTTTGTCTTTACAAACTTAAAATTATACTGAGTGCACGACTCTTTATACTGCCTTTTCACTTAAGATTGCCTTCTACACACACTTTCATGTCATTATAGACTTTTCAAAGACACACTTTTAAGTACATTTTTTTATTGACACATAACATGCATACAGAAAACACACATATCAAGAGTATAACAATGAGTTTTCATACAGTGAATACATCTTTATAACCAGCACCCAGATGAAGAAATAAAATACTATCTGCATCTCAGCAGCCTCTTCATGTCCCATGACAGCTACTCTCTGTACCCTAAAGGGCATCCTGATTTCTAACACCATGCCACAAGCATAATTTTTAGTGTCTCTGTAATTGTCTATGGGTATCTTCTCACGGCCGCCCCCTCCTGACCTTGAACATGGAAAGTAATGATCAAAATTCTCCAAGCCAGGCTTCAGCAATACTTGAACCGTGAAGTTCCAGATGTTCAAGCTGGTTTTAGGAAAAGAGGGGAACCAGAGATCAAATTGCCAACATCCGCTGGATCATGGAAAAAGCAAGAGAGTTCCAGAAAAACATCTATTTCTGCTTTATTGACTACGCCAAGGCCTTTGACTGTGTGGATCACAATAAACTGTGGAAAATTCTGAAAGAGATGGGAATACCAGACCACCTGACCTGCCTCTTGAGAAACCTATATGCAGGCCAAGAAGCAACAGTTAGAACTGGACATGGAACAACAGACTGGTTCCAAATAAGAAGAGGAGTACGTCAAGGCTATATATTGTCACCCTGCTTGTTTAACTTCTATGCAGAAACGCTGGGCTGGAAGAAGCACAAGCTGGAATCAAGATTGCCGGGAGAAATATCAAAAACCTCAGATATGCAGATGACACCACCCTTATGGCAGAAAAAGAAAAGGAACTAAAAAGCCTTTAGATGCAAGTGAAAGAGGAGAGTGAAAAAGTTGGCTTAAAGCTCAACATTCAGAAAACGAAGATCATGGCATCTGGTCCCATCACTTCATGGGAAATAGATGGGGAAACAGTGGCAGACTTTATTTTTGGGGGCTCCCAAATCATTGCAGATGGTGACAGCAGCCGTGAAATTAAAAGACGCTTACTCCTTGCAAGGAAAGTTATGACCAACCTAGATAGCATATTCAAAAGCAGAGGCATTACTTTGCCAATAAAGGTCCGTCTAGTCAAGGCTATGGTTTTTCCAGTGGTCATGTATGGATGTGAGAGTTGGACTGTGAAGAAGGCTGAGCGCCAAAGAATTGATGCTTTTGAACTGTGGTGTTGGAGAAGACTCTTGAGAGTCCCTTGGACTGCAAAGAGATCCAACCAGTCCATTCTAAAGGAGATCAGTCCTGGGTGTTCATTGGAAGGACTGATGCTAAAGCTGAAACTCTAATACTTCGGCCACCACATGCGAAGAGTTGACTCATTGGAAAAGACTCTGATGCTGGGAGGGAGTGGGGGCAGGAGGAGAAGGGGACGACCGAGGATGAGATGGCTGGATGGCATCACAGACTCGATGGATGTGAGTCTGAGTGAACTCCGGGAGTTGGTGATGGACAGGGGAGGCCTGGCGTGCTGCGGTTCATGGGATTGCAAAGAATCAGACATGACTGAGCAACTGAACTGAACTGAACTGAATCGTCTAAGAACAGACCATATTTTATGTAACCATTCCCTATTCTTCTAATGTTGGACCTTGAAGATGGTTTTTTATTTTTAACTTTGAGAACCTCTTGTCATATATCTTTGTTCACATCTCTACTTCCTTAAAATGGATGCCTAGAGGTGGAATTTCTGGGGCAAATAGTTTGAAAAATTTAAAAGCTCTGGATTCTAGTTGCTTTCCAGGAAATTTGTATCAATTTACAATTCCACCAGCAATGTGCGAGAGCATCTACCTCACTGTCCATGGACTACTTTCAGTAACATTGGTTGTTTTTTTCCATTAATTTTATAGATAAAATAATATTATCTACATGATGTAGTTGGCATGTTCTGTCATTATTAGAGAGGTAGAACAAAGCAATTTTTGACCACTTATGTTTCTTTTCCTGTGAATTATCTCTCCGTGCCTTTGCCAAGGTCTCTATTGGGGTCATTGGGTTTTCTTATAAGTTTATATAGCTCTTTATGAAACAAAATAATGCCCTTTTGCCATAGTCATATATATTTTTCTGTTTTTGACTGAATTTGTTAATTAAATTTTTGTCATATGTAAGTTTTTCAGATTTGTCTTGTAAAATCTACCTACGTGGTGGTTTTTCACACTGCTAAAGTTTTCCTATGTCCAAATTTCAGAGGTATAATCATCTATATTTTAGGGCTTTTATGATTTGATTTTCTTTTGACCTTCAGTTAATCCATCTGGAATTTTGAGTTGTTGCCTGGTAGTGGGCTCATATTTTCATGGGTATCACTGGAGTGCTTATTAAAAGCCCAATATGCCTGAGCACTACCCTCGACCCCCAGGATTTCAACTCTGTAGGTGTGGAGTAGGGCTCAGAAACCTAAGTGTATTATAATCATCCCCTGCTTAAGTTGCTCATGGGCTTCTGTGCACATGTTAAAACACTCTTACAGAATACAGTGTAGCCTGCCTTAGTACAAAGACTCAGCACCTCCCATCTTGTTGACACAGCTCCTAGAATTCCTTTCCAGGAACATCTCATGAAAAACTCTTTACCAGTTGCCTGTTGTTAAGGGAACTAGATCAAACCCTGCATCCCAGCACTCCAACTCTAGGCCCTTCTTTTTTATTCTATATAATAAAAATATTTAGTCTGTCAAAATGTATAAAAATACAGTAGGAGGAACTCCCTGGCAGTCCAATGGAACTAAGATCCAGCAAGATGCATGGAAAAAGCCACCACAATCTTTTCCAACCCAGCCTGCCTCCTCCTGGGCCTTGGACCTTGGACACATATGGACACATATTGCTCATTCTTGTTTTCATATTGCAGCCCCCACCTCCTCTCAAGTGATTAAAATTCTATGCATTCAGTTCAGTTTTCATCCTCTTCCTTCCTTGACTACTGCTTTCCCAGAATTACCAAAACCCACGGTTGTGTATTCTGACTTTGTGCGTCTTGTCTTCCCATCAGGTCACACACTCTCAAGGGGGCGGTATGTGTCTATCCCTCATGGCCTCTAACACAGGCCAAGAGGCCAGGAAAGCACACCGAAAGAACGTGGTTAATGCAACCAAACCAGACCTCACTGCTAAGTGATTTTAATACATGTTATTTCTGAGAGCTAATGCCGTAGCCTCAGAAATTCTTTCCTTGTCTAAATGAGAATATTTGACAGTTTTCTAGAGACTTCACTTTGTAGTCATTTGGTTTGCTGATAACAAAGTTAAGCAAAGGTTATTTCGGTTTCAGCTCTTATTTAATTTAACAATATTGCTTATCATCTATGACATGTTCATTTATTGACTTGCCAGTTGAAGAGTCCTAACCTTTTCCATAATATGGGATATTTCTTTCCCCTCTTACATATGTAATGATTTCTCATGTAGAGTAGACCATGGTTTATCAGATTAAACATATATAAAAATGTTAATGGTTAAATAATTACATTATAGCTTCCTTAATCTCTTTTCTCTCTGCACCCCTCAGGGTTTTCCTTTTTCAAATAATACACCTGCTTTAAATGAGTTTGCTTGGATGCTCAGAGCAGGTGGGGTGGGGGGTGACCAAAGATGCAATTTTCCTTTCAGTAGAGGAGGTGGGATTCAATTCAATTCATCAAATATTTATTGAGCTCCTATTGAGCATCTGGCTCTGGGATAAGCACAACAAAGGATGCCAAGATGAGGAATGATAAAGGATCAGAGGGCATCAGAAGGAGAAGAAATGGGAAGAAGAGGTGAGGAAAAGAGCAGGGCTGACTTTCTGAATAAGACAGAATTAAAAGGAGAGAGAAAAGAGACCCGAAGGTGCAGTCTCTGGCTTGGTCTCACTTACTAGCTCAGCATAGAATTAGAAACCTGAAGCAACAGTTTGAGCTCCCATTTTGCTCAAGAGCCATTAAAACAGTTAGGAAGGCCACAATTTGAGTCAAGCACTTACCTGCTCAAGTCTTTAGAAATGAAAGGCAAAAGTTCTCTTCTTTTTTTTCTTTTTTAGTGGATTAAATTTTTTTTTCATTGGGGTATAGTTAATTTACAATACTCTTAGTTTCAGGTGTACAACATAGAGACTCAAAATTCTTATATATTAAAAAATATAAAATTCCCCGTGCTGTCCAATACATCCTTGTAGCTTATTTATTTTATACATCATATAAAAAGGTATATATTCACATGTGTGCACGTGTGTGTATATGCACACAGTATATAAAAATATTTTTGAATGATAATAGCTAATATTTATTGTGTGCTTACTCTGTTTTTAGCATTTTGCATGTATTAACTTTGTTAATCTTTCTCACAACCCAGTGAGATAGGGTGCAGTTATTATAGACATTTTTTTTTCAGATGAGAAAACTGAGGCATTCAGCAATTATGTAATTGGCTCAAATTCAAGCAGCTTATAAGTGGCAGATCTGTGCTTTGAATCTTGGTCTGGTGGACAGCAGGCTTCCCTGGTGGCTCAGCCTGTAAAGAATCTGCCTGCAATGCAGGAGACTTGGGTTCCATCCCTGGGTTGGGAACATCCCCTGGAGAAGGGAATGGGCTACCCAGTCCAGTATTCTTGCCTGGAGAATTCCATGGACAGAGGAGCCTGGTGGGCTACAGTCCATGGGGTCACAGAGTCGGACGTGACTAAATGCGCGAGCCCTAGCAGACAATGTTGGCTGTTATACAGTGGAAGTGAGAAATAGATTTAAAGGCCTAGATCTGATAGATAGAGTGCCTGATGAACTATGGAATGAGGTTCCTGACATTGTACAGGAGACAGGGATCAAGACCATCTCCATGGAAAAGAAATGCAAAAAAGCAAATAGCTTTGCTTTTTTGGCCTTACAAATAGCTGTGAAAAGAAGAGAGGTGAAAAGCAAAGGAGAAAAGGAAAGATATAAGTATCTGAATGCAGAGTTCCAAAGAATAGCAAGAAGACATAAGAAAGCCTTCTTCAAGTGATCAATGCAGAGAAATAGAGAAAAAGAACACAATGGGAAAGACTAGAGATCTCTTCAAGAAAATTAGAGATACCAAGGGAACATTTCATGCAAAGATGGGCTCGATAAAAGACAGAAATGGTATGGACCTAACAGAAGCAGAAGATATAAAGAAGAGGTGGCAAGAATACATGGAAGAACTGTACAAAAAGATCTTCACAACCCGGATAATCATGATGATGTGATCACTCATTTAGAGCCAGACATCCTGGAATGTGAAGTCAAAGCATCAGTGCAAACAAAGCTAGTGGAGGTGATGGAATTCCAGTTGAGCTGTTTCAAACCTTGAAAGATGATGCTGTGAAAGTGCTGCACTCAATATGCCAGCAAACTTGGAAAACTCAGCAGTGGCCACAGGACTGGAAAAGGTCAGTTTTCATTCCAATCCCAAAGAAAGGCAATGCCAATGAATGCTCAAAGTACTGCACAATTGCACTCATCTCACATGCTAGTAAAGTAATGCTCAAAATTCTCCAAGCCAGGCTTCAGCAATACATGAACCGTGAACTCCCTGATGTTCAAGCTGGTTTTAGAAAAGGCAGAGGAACCAGAGATCAAATTGCCAACGTCTGCTGGATCATGGAAAAAGCAAGAGAGTTCCAGAGAAACATCTATTTCTGCTTTATTGACTATGTCAAAGCCTTTGCTGTGTGGATTACAATAAACTGTGGAAAATTCTGAGAGAGATGGGAATACCAGACCACCTGACCTGCCTCTTGAGAAATCTGTATGCAAGTCAGGAAGCAACAGTTAGAGCTGGACATGGAACAACAGACTGGTTCCAAATAGGAAAAGGAGTAAGTCAAGGCTGTATACTGTCACCCTGTTTATTCAACTTATATGCAGAGTACATCATGAGAAACGCTGGGCTGGAAGAACACAAGCTGGAATCAAGACTGCCAGGAGAAATATCAATAACCTCAGATATGCAGATGACACCACCCTTATGGCAGAAAGTGAAGAGGAACTAAAAAGCCTTTAGATGCAAGTGAAAGAGGAGAGTGAAAAATTGGCTTAAAGCTCAACATTCAGAAAATTAAGATCATGGCATCTGGTCCCATCACTTCATGGGAAATAGATGGGGAAACAGTGGAAACAGTGTCAGACTTTATTTTGGGGGGCTCCAAAATCACTGCAGATGGTGACTGCAGCCATGAAATTAAAAGCTGCTTACTCCTTGGAAGAAAAATTATGACCAACCTAGATAGCATATTCAAAAGCAGAGACATTACTTTGCTAACTAAGATCTGTCTAGTCAAGGCTATGGTTTTTCCAGTGGTCATGTATGGATGTGAGAGTTGGACTGTGAAGAAGGCTGAGCGCCAAAGAATTGATGCTTTTGAACTGTGGTGTTGGAGAAGACTCTTGAGAGTCCCTTGGACTGCAAGGAGACCCAACCAGTCCATTCTGAAGGAGATCAACCCTGGGATTTCTTTGGAAGGAATGATGCTAAAGCTGAAACTCCAGTACTTTGGCCACCTCACGCGAAGAGCTGACTCATTGGAAAAGACTCTGATTCTGGGAGGGATTGGGGGCAGTTGGAGAAGGGGACGACAGAGAATGAGATGGCTGGATGGCATCACGGACTCGATGGACGTGAGTCTGAGTGAACTCTCAGAGTTGTTGATGGACAGGGAGGCCTGGCGTGCCTGGCGTGTCACAAACAGTCGGACAGGACTGAGTGACTGGACTGAACTGAACTGAACTGAAGTGAGTTACTGGTCCATGTTTAACTGCTGTACTCACTAGGGTAATACATTGCCTTACACATAATAGGCATATTTTGCTTTGAATAAATAAATAACTGAAATTTTGACTATAAAGTGCTTTCATTTAAGCCCAATTACTATTAAGCATACAAATCAAGTGTCATAAAATGAGATTAGCTTTGTTGTAAATTTTATTCTGTTAAAGTAACTGTTTTTTACAGCACACACATGTGCATCCCTCAACACTGATTTGAGGAAACCACCCGACTCTACATCTCCCAATCTTCCATTCCATTAAGGATCTGATGCCTGCGATATACCACTAGAAAACTATTCTTTCAGTTGAAACAGTTAAATGGCAAGCACCCTGGGCGGGTTTAGAGCTGTTTACACCACAGGATTTCGAAGTGATTTTGGAGGTTTATCCAGGTGCATCAATGGGAGGGTGAGGACAGCAGGCAGTGGGCGGGGTTGCGCAGAGGGGGTGGGGTGGGGGGAACTTGGGCGCGGAGGCTCCAGGCTGGAGGGCCAGTAGTGCTTTGGGGGAAAGTTTGCAGAGGAAGGGCTCCGGGCAAAGTCGTGGGACTGGATCCTGAGACAGGCTGCCCCGGGCCGGGCCGCTAGTTTCCGGCAGAAACCCCCGCGTCCTGCCGCGCCTGCTCTGGGGAACTCGCGGCGCCGTGCGCACCAGGAAGTGACTCTCCCCAGCGGCTGCGATCCGGGCCCTTAGCTTAGTCTTTTCGTTGACAGCCTCCGGGTTGTATTGGTTACAGAAGGTAAGAGGGGTGCGTGAAATGTCCGAAAACCCGACTTGAATATTCCCTACAGTACAGAAAACTGCTTACCGCGCCAAACTGCCGGCCGGGCGGGGAGTGGGGAAGGTAGGCGCGGCGGGAGGGGACGACCCTGCGCTGGCTGCACTTGGGCGCGTCCTGCCCCGCGTCCGTCTGTCTGTGCTCAGACCTCCGGGCTCCCGGCTCCCCTGCCCCTGCAGCCCGCCAGAGTTAAGTAGTTGCCTTTCCTAGTGTCTCTTCTTGTTAGGCTTCTTACGGACTCGGTGGGCAGAACTTGCCCAAAGAGGAAAGGGATGGAGGGGCCGGTGAATGGGGTCTGGTGCGGGAAGAAAGGACCTGACTGCACGAGGGCGACAGTCAGGAGGCTGCAGCCAGGGATGCGGCAGTAAACCCGTCTGTCCATCTGGTTTAGCCAGGAAGCATGTATGGGACCAGGTCACCTGAAAGAAAGGTGAACGGAGAGTGTAAGCAGAATTTTTTTTCTGCGGGTGAACATTTGCTCCAGGGAGATCCATGGCTCTGTGAGGATCAGACGTACCACACAGTCTCTGCTTTGAACCTCCCTGAGCATTTCAGGCTTGTTCGCTATTCAGCCCTGGAGACTTGGTTTACCTCCATGTCTGGCGGCTTTGGACCCTGGGTGCCCTTTCTGATAAATTTCTGAGGCAGAAATAGATTGTCACAGTCTTTTTTTTTTTTTTTTTGAACCCAACATTTACTTAAAACAGGAAACACTATAAAAACAAAATAGTCTTTGTATGAACAAATGCCCCCTCTGTCATCAAGAAACAGATGTAACTCACTTTGGTGTTACTGTACTGCCTCGAAACATGTATTTCACTACAGAAATTACTGAATATGATGAGAGGTTCTTTACAGGGAGAGATGTCTGGTTGGCACCTTGAAATAGCAGAGTCCTACTGTAGACTGTATCTGATCATTTGGAGAAGGAAATCTAGAAAGACAAGGGGTACAAGGCAAATGGAGCAGAGTCATTGTGGCAGTCAGGAGGGAAAGGGGCCACACTTTCCCAAAAGTCTGGATGTTATGGGTAGAGACAGCTATATTCAGGTACCTCAGCTCCCCTGCCAACCCCACCAAGGCGTGCAGCTTCCTTCCTTCCTTGCCAGCTGGAGGGACAGTGGCCCTTTCCTGGATGAGCACTGCTCCTTCTCTCTGTAGTGGGGCCTCCTCAGTGGCCCCCTCCAAACCATTCTTTATTCTTTGTCTCCTGCACCTTCACTCACTTCCTCTCTCTGGCTTTTGCTTTTCCTTATATCAAGTATACACATGTGTCTCACCTTGGAAAAAGGTCTCTCACAGGTCACACATTTAATAATATTAACAACTGGTCCAGAGTGAGCCTTAAGTTCATCACACTCCAGCAAGCACTGAGATTACGAAAGTTTGTGTGTGTGTTTTACTTAATTAATTAGGTTGTATCAGGTCTTAGTTGTGGCATGTGGGATCTTTCATTGCAGTGTGCCGATTCTCTAGTTGTGGCACACGGGCTCAAATAGTTGTGGTGTGCAGGCTCCAGAGTGCATGGGTTTTAGTAGTTGGAGCACGCAGGCTCTGTAGTTGTTCCGTGCCAGCTTAGTTACTCCGGGGCATGTGGGATCTTAGTTCCCTGACCAGGGACTGAACCCATGTCCCCTACAGTGGAAGGCTGATTCTTAAGCCCTAAACCACCAGGGAAGTCCCTGTGTGCTGTTTTTCAAGTTTCCACATAATTGTTTTTGAGCTTTCCAGGTGGCTCAGTCAGTAAAGAATCTGCCTGCAATACAGGAGACTCACATTTGATCCCTGTATCAGGAAGCTCCTTGGAGAAGGGAATGACTACCCAGTCCAGTATTCTTGCTTGGGAAATCGCTTGGACAGAGGAGCCTGGTGGGCTACAGCTCATGGGATCGCAAAGAGTTGGACCCGACTTAGTGACTAAATAACAACAATAATAGTTTTTACCCTCACAGCATTCACATGCATCGTTATATCTTGCAGGTTTGCAGGTTGGACACATTGAGGCACAAAGAAGTCAAGTGACACATTTGAATCAGAGCCTGAGGCAGGATGGTGATACCTGTTGAATACGTGCTGTGTTAGGCCCAGTCTTGAGTGCTTTCCATATATGAGGCCATTTAATTCTTACCACCCAGGACTGATCTCCTTTAGAAAGGACTGGTTGGATCTCCTTGCAGTCCAAGGGACTCTCAAGAGTCTTTTCCAACACCACAGTTCAAAAGCATCAATTCTATGGATGAGATGGCTGGATAGCATCACCGACTCGATGGATGTGAGTTTCGGTGAACTCCAGGAGTTGGTGATGGACAGGGAGGCCTGGCGTGCTGCAATTCATGGGGTTGCAGAGTCGGACACGACTGAGCAACTGAACTGAACTGAACTAAACTGAACTGAATTCTTACCACAACCCTGAAAGGTAGGTGTTACCAGTTCTTGTTTTATAGACGGAGGCACTGAGATTCATAGCACTTAAGTAACCTGCCCAAAGTCACAGAGCTAGTGAGAAGCAGAGCTGGGGTTTGAACATGACCCCAAAGCCCATGTTCTTAATCACATGCCATTTTCTGGAAACTGGTTGAAGTATGTTTATTTCCAAGGCAAACCATTCAATATTACAGTAATCCAAGTCTGCCCTGACTAGTAATGCTGAAGAAGCTGAAGTTGAATGGTTCTATGAAGACCTAAAAGACCTTCTAGAATGAACACCCAAAAAAGATGTCCTTTTCATTATAGGGGACTGGAATGCAAAAATAGAAAGTCAAGAAATACCTGGAGTAGCAGGCAAATTTGGGCTTAGAGTACAGAATGAAGCAGGGCGAAGACTAATAGAATTTTGCCAAGCGAACGCACTGGTCATAGCAAACACCCTCTTCCAACAACAAAGAGAAGACTCTACACATGGCCGTCACCAGATGGTCAATACTGAAATCAGTGATTATATTCTTTGCAGCCAAAGATGGAGAAGCTCTATACAGTCAGCAAAAACAAGACCAGTAGCTGACTGTGGCTCAGATTGTGAATTCCTTATTGCCAAATTCAGACTTAAATTTCTTTCTTAAAGAAAGTAGGGAAACCCACTAGACCATTCAGGTATGACCTAAATCAAATCAGATCATTATACAATGGAAGTGATTATACAGTGGAAATGAGAAATAGATTCAAGGGATTAGATCTGATAGACAGAGTGCCTGAAGAACTATGGATGGAGGTTCATGACATTGTACAGGAGGCAGGGATCAAGACCATCCCCAAGAAAAAGAAATGCAAAAGGCAAACTGGTTGTCTGAGGAGGCCTTACAAATAGCTGTGAAAAGAAGAGAAGTGAAAGGCAGTGGAGAAAAGGAAAGAGATACAAATTTGAATGCAGAGTTCCAAAGGATAGCAAGGAGAGATAAGAAAGCCTTCCTCAGTGATCAGTGAAAAGAAATAGAGGAAAATAATAGAATGGGAAAGGCTAGCGATCTCTTGAGACAGCAAGAAACACAGATATATAGAACAGTCTTTTGGACTCTGTGGGAGAGGGAGAGGGTGTGATGATTTGGGAGAATGGCATTGAAACATGTATAATATCATATATGAAATGAATCGCCAGTCCAGGTTCAATGCATCTTACTGGATGCTTGGGGCTGGTGCACTGAGATGACCCAGAGGGATGGTACAGGGAGGGAGGAGGGAGGGAGGTTCAGGATGGGGAACACGTGTATACCTGTGGCGGATTCATGTTGATGTATGGTAAAACCAATACAATATTATAAAGTAATTAACCTCCAATTAAAATAAATAAATTTATATTTAAAACAATTTAAAAAAAGAAAAAGAAAACTAGAGATAACAAGGGAACATTTAATGCAAAGACGGGCTCAATAAAGGACAGAAATGGTCTGGCCCTAACAGAAGCAGAAGATACTAAGAAGAGGTGGCAAGAATAATCAAAAGAACTGCACAAAAAGGTCTTAATGACCCAGATAATCATGATGGTGTGATCATTCACCTACAGCCAGACATCCCAGAATGAGAAGTCAAGTGGGCCTTAGGAAGTGTCATGACGAACAAGGCTAGTGGAGGTGATGGAATTCCAGTTGTGCTATTTCAAATCCTGAAAGATGATGCTATGAAAGTGCTGCACTCAATATGCCAGCAAATTTGGAAAACTCAGCAGTGGCCACAGGACTGGAAAAGGTCAGTTTTCATTCCAGTCCCAAAAAAGGCAATGCAAAGCATGCTCAGACTACCACACAATTGCACTCATCTCACATGCTAGTAAAGTAATGCTCAAAATTCTGCAAGCCAGGCTTCAGCAGTACGTGAACCATGAACCTCCAGAGGTTCAAGGTGGTCTTAGAAAAGGCAGAGGAACCAGAGATCAAATTGCCAACATCTGCTGGATCATGGAAAAAGCAAGAGAGTTCCAGGAAAACATCTACTTCTGCTTTATTGATTACACCAAAGCCTTTGACTGTGTAGATCGCAACAAACTGTGGAAAATTCTTCAAGTGATGGGAATATCAGAACACCTGACCTGCCTCTTGAGAAATCTGTATACAGGTCAAGAAGCAACAGTTAGAGCTGGACATGGAACAACAGACTGGTTCCAAGTAGGGAAAGGAGTATGTCAAGGCTATATATTGCCACCCTGCTTATTTAACTTCTTTGCAGAATACATCATGAGAAATGCTGGGCTGGATGAAGCTGGAATCAAGATTGCTGGGAGAAATGTCAACAACCTCAGATATGCAAATGACACCACCCTTAGGGCAGAAAATGAAGAAGAACTAAAGAGCCTCTTGATGGAAGTGAAAGAGGAGAGTGAAAAAGCTGGCTTAAAACTCAACATTCAGAAAACTAAGATCATGCCATCTGGTCCCATCACTTCACGGCAAATACATGGGGAAAGAATGGAAACAGTGACAGATTTTATTTTTGGAGCTCCAAAATTATTCCAGATGGTGGCTGCAGCCATGAAATTAAAAGACGCTTGCTCCTTGGAAGAAAAGTTACGAGCAAACTGGACAGCATATTAAAATGCAGAGACATTACTTTGCTAACAAAGGTCCGTCCCAAAGCTATGATTTTCCCAGTAGTCATGTATGGATGTGAGAGTTGGACTTTGAAGAAAGCTGACTGCTGAAGAATTGATGCTTTTGAACTGTGGTGTTAGAGAAGACTCTTGAGAGTCCCTTGGACTGCAAGGAGATCCAACCAGTCCATCCTAAAGGAGATTAGTCCTGAATGTTCATTGGAAGGACTGATGTTGAAGCTGAAAACTGCAATACTTTGGCTACCTGATGTAAAGAACTGACTCATTCAAAAAGATCCGGATGCTGGGAAAGATTGAGGGCAGAAGGAGAAGGGGGCGACAGAGAATGAGATGGCTGGATGGCATCACAGACTCAATAGGCATGAGTTTGAGTAAACTCAGGGAGTTGGTGATGGACAGGGAGGCCTGGCATGCTGCAGTCCATGGGGTCGCAGAGTCAGACACAACTAAGGGACTGAACTGAACTGTTATAACACTTGAACTCTGGTCCAACTTACATTTATCCTGTTAGAAATTTAACTCCCCCACCCCGCCCCCGCACAGAATGCTTCCATGTTATGACAGTTGCCTTCTTTAGTACTTTGTAAACACAGAAAATGTTATATGGCTAAATATTACAGCACCCATGTCAGCATCCTTTAAATTACCTAGTGATCATGCATACTAATTTTGTGGTAATAGAGAGAGCCATGGAAGAATCTTTGTTAATGAACCAATTCCATAATTAAACTTTGAATATATTTCATTCTGAATTAAAGTATGACTTAACATGAAATCCAAGGTAGAGGGAAAGGGCAAAAAAGTTATTTCATGACAGATCAGTGAGGTGTCTGAGTCCATTCACGTGTCCTGGGTGTTTAAAAGTTACACATCAATGATCATGCATCATTAAGTTAATAGGCAACAACACAGAGTCTTATGCTGGGAAAAAGGGATTACTTCCTCTTTCCAAAGTGAGGTCGTTCACCTGTTCTAACTCTTCCAGTTTTTGATTCATAGTTACTCCCACTATTCTTTCCCCCTCTGTTCCCTTCCTTTAATGTTGCCACCCCCACTCAGTCCAATACTGTGTTTAAACATTATGACAGTTGTAATTAACATGTACTGAGTTTTTCCTAGGCACTGGGCACTGTGTTCTGAGCTTTACAAACATCATTTCTATTTACTGTTCAGCTAAGTGTTTCCCTGGTGGCACAGAGGTTCAAGCATCTGCCTCTAATGTGGGAGACCTGGGTTTGATCCCTGGGTCGGGAAGATCCCCTGGAGAAGGAAATGGCAACCCACTCCAGCATTCTTGCCTGGAGAATCCTATGAACGGAGGAGCCTGGTGGGCTATAGTCCATGTGGTTGCAAAGAGTCGGACACGACTGAGTGACTTAACTTAAGTGCGTTTTATTATCCTTTATTAACTCTTGCAGCTACTCTATAAGGTAGATGCTATTATTATTTGCATTTTGCAGATGAAAAAGAGGTGGATCAGAAAAAAATGATTAACCTGCCAAAGGCCACATAGCTAGTAGGTGGTGGAGTCAGGGAATTGCCCAGGTCTTCCTGAATCTAGGGTCTGCACTCCTAAGGTCTCAAACTTTCTCAAACTGCCTACCATTTCCCATTGCCTTATTTCCTGTTTTTCTTTGGACTCAGATTTAATGAATGGGACAGTGCTCTTGCCAAAAGTCATCTCCCTTGGCCACCAAGATCTCTAATCCCCTGATTCAACTGGGTCACCAGCATCTCATCTTGCTTTCCAAATATTGCGTTTCTCCCAGGTTTTGTCATTTTGCTCTTCTCTTTGCTAAAAGCTCTTTTTTTAATCTTGTAGACACTTGACTAAGTCTCTCACCTGGACTTCTCTCCTGAATTGTACTGCTTCTGTACTTACTTGTTAGATGTTTCCGCTTGGATGTTTCCCTACCATTTCAAACACGGGCTTCAAACATGATTTTGCTTTTTATTGACCTCTGAGTTTCATCTTAATTTTTCTATGTAAAGACTCCATCAGCTCACAGTTGCCTTCACAATAAAGTCCACATTACACTCAGGCATTAAAGTTCTTCCAGATAAACCTTTGGTGGAACTTTTCAACCTGATTTCCTCTGTTCCCTAAAATGAACTACCATTTTAGCCAGACTGATCGAGCCACTATCCTCCAAATATCTGATTCATCTCCTTGCCATCTTTTAAGACACAGTGCATGGTCTGCTTACTGTGAGAAACCTTTCCTGAAAACTCATCAGGAACCAGGCATAGGGTGTTATTTCATCTTTTCCTGTGTCCATGCTTGATCTCCTAAATTACTCAATAGATTATGACCTTTGTAACCCCTCTGGTATCTAGTGTGGCACAGTGCCTGGCACATAGTCACTGCTTACTAAATATTAGTTGATTGATGGGTTGTTTAGTAGGAGGGTAGAATGGAGAGGGACTGGCCACAAAAGTGTATACAGAGTTGAACCCTTTTCTGGAGGACAGATACTATCTTTTCCTCATCTTTTTATATTGGGAGCCATAGCTGGTGCCTGGAGCGCAGTAATTGAGTTCAGCCAAGCAGTGGCTCTGTGCCAGGCACTGTGCCAGGTGCTGGGTAAAGTTTCTAAATGAATGAAGGACTTTTGAAGTTGTGCCTCTGTTTCCCAGCTTCTGTTTGTCCACCTTTCCTGCTGGTGAATTTCAGTGTTTCTGTGGTTGTCAGGTATTAAGAGTTCCAGTGCACAGCCCAAGATGCTTCCTCTCCAGAATGGGTCTCTTCTCTTAAACCAGGGCTGTTGCCCTGGTATGCCAGAAAACCTCCAGGCTAGTCACAGCTCTTTCTGCGCTCAGCATGTAAGGAAAACTTCACCCAGGTGATAGCCAAGAAGCGTCAAAGAGGACAAGAAAGTCAGAAGAAACCAAGACATCTTGGACCACTAGATGATTCCTGGCAGGAAAGGTAAGGCCCTTCCCCTTAACGAGTCTGAGTCTCTGGGCCTGTTGAAATTCTGTAGGCTTGATGTGCAATGTGGTGTTGCAAGAACTCAGAGGGCACCTCAGGCAGGATACTCAGGACCAACTGAAAACATCTAAGGAATGCTGGCGGAAATGCTTTGGGATTACAGAAAATATTCTTCTTGGCTTTACATGTGTTTTTGGCAGAAAGGGGATATTAAACTGCGATCCTGTGTCTAAAAAGATCCAGGATAGGTCTGCTGAAAACAAGGGACTTGGAGATGAGATGGATTAGAAATGAATAGTCTCACTGCAGTCATGCAAATACAAATACACCTCATTTTATGCAACAACTGTATTTTCTAAATCAAATTATACTTTAAAAGCTTAGGGAGGTGAGCTATTTAAAGGAACCCAACAGTGAAGCCTTTTTGTAATATGATTAATTACCTCCTGATAAATCTGGATTTTTCTTATATTAGGTTTGCCCATCTGTTCAGCTTTGTTAAGCAGATAGCACCAAAATGGGCTCTTCTCCCAGACTCTTATCTCCCCAGGGGCCTGAGAGTTAGGTCTTCTGAATGACAAGTAAAATGCCGGAGCAAATGGCCGCAGGAAGTACTTTTGCGAAGTAAGAGGCTCAGTACATATTTGGATAATGAATTAGGTAGCTGGTTTATTTTATTCAATGCTGGCTGATGTTGGGACGCCGCTCTGAAGGCTGAGCTATGAAGAACAGCTCAAGGTAGGGACCCAGCTCAAATCTTCACTACTCCATCCCATCAGGTACTAGACTTGTAGGAAGCTTGGCTGGACAGCTCTACCAGATGCCCCAACAGGTCCTTAAAAAGAAATATGCTAATGAATCTGAAACTTTCACTTTAGGCCAGTTATGTCTGCCAAACACTAGAGCCTTATATCCAAATGCCTGTTTCCTTTCTTCCTTGATTTTTTTTTTTTGTGTGTGTGTGGTACTTATAGCTCTGTGTATGTGTGTAGCAACTGCTCTTGCTTCATATATAGCTGCACTTTCCAACATGGGAGCCACTAGCTACATGTGGCTATTTAAATTTAAATACAGTTAATCCTGCTCTAATGCTTGTTTTGAAAATGAAAATTTGTTCCAACAGATTGAGGTCTTAGGGAACAATTTGAACATAATGCAGATTTCATGTTTGCTTAGGAATGACTTCGTCCATAAGAAATGCAAGATAAAAGGGTATCCATACCTAGCTGAACTGAGCTGGGTATGAATTCATAAAATGAACATGTGTGCACATATCATACATCTCCCAGCTTCCTCAGTTTACTGAGTGTGTTATGAGCCACACCCATTCACATCTGCTGTGAAAACTTTCTGTTCCACCCATATAACCTTCTTTTCACCATCTCATGGTAACTCACAAGTGGACAGCCACTTCCACAAGCAAGTTTCAGGTCTTTGTGGTAACGTGCCATCCCATTTATACATTGCTTAACCATTTAACATGCAGAAAACTGTGTTGTTTTTATTTGTTTCCTACATTTTCTGTGAGTGTAACTGATAAAGGTTTGGAATGTGAGTGCGCAACCCCATATTCCCATGAGCCCTGTGATTTGTTTGGAGTATTGTGCATAGTATGGAGTAAGAATTCTTGTCATACATGATAGCAGAGCCAACTGCTATTAAAATGAAATAAGATGAAAAATTCAGTTCCTCAGTTGCATGAGTCACTTTTCAAGGGCTCAGTAGCCACCTGTAGCTATGTAGGCTGCCGTATGATAGAGAACATAACACCAATAGAGAACATTTCCATTATCACAGCAGATCTACTGGACAGCACTAACATATAGCTGGAGTGTTCAGTCTGAAAGATCAGATAGAATGATGAGTTTACACAAGAGCTCACTTAACCTTTTCCCAATACCATGTTAGATCTGTGGCTGGCCCGTCATTCTGAGTTCCTTATCTGCTGAGACCATGACCCAAGGATTCATGGGACTACTTTCTCTCATCCTGTTTGTTTTCTGTTCTTTGAGTTGATGCTGCTGAAGTTGTTTGTGTCATTGCTTATGTTCTTTTGCAGGTGAAATTTGAAGCTCAGAAGAAAATTTTAGAGACTAGAATTTTACCTCCAAGAGCTAAATGGAATCAATATGACAACAACTGGACCCAGATCCAAGGGGCTCTGTTGTTTTCTCCAGCCTATTATACCTCTGTAAGTCCATACTGCCCTATCCTGTTTCTACTAAGTCTCCTTAATAGCTAATAATATCAGCCAATACTTAACTGGGCACTTGCTGGGGACCAGGCGCTATGCTAAGTGAGTAACATGCATCATTGTCTTGTTTTACTGTTTTCAGTCACACTGATGGGTAGACACTATCATTTTACAGGTGAATACTTGAGGCACAGTGGTTTTATTATTTTTGTCTATTTTAAGTTTTTAATTTTTGGCTGCACTGGGTTTTGTTGCTACCCACAGGCTTTCTCTGGTTGCAACAAGCAGGGGATTATTATTTGTGTTGTGTGGGTTTCTCATTGTTGTGGCTTCTCTTGTTGGCTGAGCATGGGCACTAGGGCATGCAGGCTTCAGTAGTTGTGGCGCATGGGCTTAGTTGCTCCATGCTATGTGAAATCTTCCTGGACCAGAGACCAAAGCCAAGTTCCCTGCATTGGCAGACAGATTCTTAACCACTGCACCACTAGGGAAACCCAAGAGATTAAATGATTTGCTGAAGGACACACATCTAGAAAGTGTCAGATCTACTTAGATCGATCTGATGCAAAGCCACTTTTTCAACCAGTACACACTGCTTCCTCCTTAGAAAGATCTTAGACTTTGGAAAACATCTAATGAGAGAGGCAGAATTTAATTTGTGGTTGACAAACCATGGCCCAAAAGCCACCTCTGCCCTGCTGCTTGACTTTGTAAATAAAGTTTTATTGGAACACAGCTGAGCTCACTTGTTTATGGATTATCTGTGGCTACTTTTGCACTGCCATGGCAGAGTTAAATAGTTGTGACAGGGACCATAGAGCCTGAAAAACCTAAAATTACTTACTATCTGGCCCTTTATTGTGTTTCCCAGATGGCTCAGTGGTAAAGAATCTCCCTTCCAATGCAGGAGACGCCAGAGACAGGGTTTGATCCCTGGGTTGGGAAGATCCCCTGGAGAAGGGAATGGCAAACCACTCCAGTATTCTTGCCTGAAAAATTCCATGGGCAGAGGAGCCTAGCGGGCTATGGCCAGGGAGTCACAGAGAGTTAGACAAAACTAAGCACACATGCACACTTCCTTTATTGAAAAAGTTTTTCAGCTCCTGCTTTATGGAAGGATTGGGGCTCTTTTTCTTCTGTCAAGTGTCTATGGAGTGCTTTTATCTTCTCAGCCATGGACTTTCATGTAGTCATACCTCCCAATCAAGCATCTTTTATTTTTTTCTCATCCAGACAACATTCTTTCATTCTTTGTATTTGTCCTGCTTGGTTTTAATTGACCTGTTGTCCCTATCCTGTCCTTCTGCCTTCTCCAGCCTGTCATTGATGGCTACTGAAATAAGTCTACCTTCTTTGTGAACCGAGGTCCAGGTGGCAATCCAAAGACTGTGGGGTACTACCTGGGAACTTGGGAGAGGTCAGCTGGAGCATGTGCCTAGTAGAAATAACAAACCAAACACTGAGAGGAAAGGGGAGATTGCAGAGCACAGTGTCTGTGAGAGTGGAGAGGATTGGGAAATATGATGGATTTAAAGGAGAAGGTTGAATTTGAAGCCTTTGATGCCCCATGGACTGTAGGCCCACCAGGCTCCTCTGTCCATGGAATTCTCCAGGCAAGAATACTGGAGTGGATTTCCATTCCCTTCTCTAGGGGATCTTCCCAACCCAGGGATCGAATCTGAGTCTCCTGCATTGCAGGCAGATTCTTTATCATCTGAGCCATCAGGGAAGCCCAAAGGAGAAGGTTAAATTGGAAGCCTTTTATTCAGAGCATGATCACAAGGTTAATTAGAGAAGTGGTGTGTATATATACACAATGGAATATTACTCAGCCTCAAAATAATGAAATAATGCCATTTGCAGCAACATGGATGGACCTAGAGATTATTGTATTAAGTGACATAGTTCAGTTCAGATCAGTCTCTGAGTCGAGTCCAACTTTTGTGATCTCATGAACTGCATCATGCCAGGCCTCCCTGTCCATCACCAACTCCCGGAGTCCACCCAAACCCATGTCCATTGAGTCGGTGATGCCATCCAACCATCTCATCCTCTGTCATCCCCTTCTCCTCCTGCCTTCAATCTTTCCCAGCATCAGGTCTTTTAGATGAGTCAGCTTTTCGCATCATGTGGCCAAAGTATTACAGTTTCAGCTTCAACATCAGTCCTTCCAATGAACACCCAGGACTGATCTCCTTTAGAATGGACTGGTTGGATCTCCTTGCAGTCCAAGGGACTCTCAAGAGTCTTCTCCAACACCACATTTCAAAAGCATCAATTCTTCGCTGCTCAGCTTTCTTCACAGTCCAACTCTCACATCCATACATGACCACTGGAAAAACCATAGCCTTGACTAGAAGGACCTTTGTTGGCAAAGTAATGTCTCTTTTTAAGTATGCTGTCTAGGTTGGTCATAACTTTCCTTCCGAAGAGTTAAGCATCTTGTAATTTCATAGCTGCAATCACCATCTGCAGTGATTTTTGTAGCCCAGAAAAATAAAGTCAGCCACTGTTTCCATTGTTTACCCATCTATTTGCCATGAAGTGATGGAACCAGATGCCATGATCTTTGTTTTCTGAATGTTGAGCTTTAAGCTAGCTTTTTCACTCTCCTCTTTCACTTCCATCAAGAGGCTCTTTAGTTCTTTGCTTTCTTCCATAAGGGTGGTGTCATCTGCAAATCTTAGGTTATTGCTATTTCTCCCAGCAATCTTGATTCCAGTCTGTACTTCCTCTTGCTGAAGATTTCTCGTGATGTACTCTGCATATAAGTTAAATAAGCAGGGTGACAATATACAGCCTTGATGTGCTCCTTTCCCTACTTGGAACCAGTCTATTGTTCCATGTCCAGGTCTAACTGTTGCTTCCTGACCTGCACACAGATTTCTCAAGAGGCAGGTCAGGTGGTCTGGTATTCCCGTCTCTTTCAGAATTTTCCACAGTTTATTGTGATCCACACAGTCAAAGGCCTTGGCATAGTCAATAAAGCAGAAATAGATGTTTTTCTGGAACTCTCTTGCTTTTTGATGATCCAACAGAGGTTGGCAATTTGATCTCTGGTTCCTCTGCCTTTTCTAAATCTAGCTTGAACATGTGGAAGTTCACTGTTCATGTATTGCTGAAGACTGGCTTGGAGAATTTTAAGCATTACTTTACTAGCTTGTGAGGTGAGTGCCATTGTGCGGTAGTTTGAGCATTCTTTGGCATTGCCTTTCTTTGGGATTGGAATGAAAACTGACCTTTTCCAGTCCTGTGGCCACTGCTGAGTTTTCCAAATTTGTTGGCATATTGAGTGCAGCACTCTCACATTGTCATCTTTCAGGATTTGAAACAGCTCATCTGGAATTTCCATCACCTCCACTAGCTTTGTTCGTAATGATGCTTCCTAAGTGGCACAAGCTAGACAGATAAAGAAAAATATATTATATGGCTTATATTTGGAATCTAAAAAATAATACAAATGAACTTATTTGCAAACTGGAAATAGACCCACAAATACAAAACAAATTTGCGATTACCAAAGGGGAAACTGAGGGGAAAGGATAAATTAGTAGTTTGGGATTAACATAGATACACTACTATATATAAAAGAGATAACTAACAAGGACCTACTATATAGCACAGGTCCTTGTGCTATATATTAGACTCTACTGAATATTTTGTAATAACCTGTAAAGGAAAAGAGTCTGAAAAAGAACATATATATGTATGTGTGTATATGTGTATATATCTGAATCACTGTGCTGTACATGTGAAAATAACACAAAATTGTAAATCAACTATAGTTCAATTAAAAAGATGTAAAAAACTAAGGTTAGTTGGGGATAATTTTTTGGTGAGTAATCATTCTATTATAGTGCTAGCAATCATCCTCTGCCCCCAGCTTTCTTCCTCCAAAAACCATGTGCCTGAGACCTAGTGAGCACTTCCCCAGTGCTAATGCTGGCACTGTTGCTCTCATTCCCATCACTGTTGTCATCATTGTCGTCATTATTGTCTGCATTTTATGTTACTTTCTGTACTAACAACGGTCTCCTGCTTCTTAGAGAGATGCCTTTTCTATTTCACATCCCTAAATCCCTGAAAATCCGAGCTTTCTGTGATAAATCTACCTTAAAAGAGTTGATAGGGAAGGTGAGCTCTGTGAGGAAAATCACAGTGTCATATTTCTGATGCTTAGTTCCAGTATCCATTCCCAGATTCCATTCCTGAACTTTCCATTTGCCCATTTTCAATAAACTCACTTGAAAAACCATCTTTTTATATTAGTCACACTGTTTAATATCCGTATGCCTTAGACTACAGTTCATTAGGGCAGGCACTTGGGTTTCTTTTTTCCCCCTGTGTACTGAATTAAATGAGTATATGACGTCAGTGTTCTGTTATTCACTAACAGAGAAAAAAACAAATTACATTTTATTTCCCTGTTAAAATCTGAACAGAAAGCATACATTGTCATATCATGCATTTGTGGCAAGAGAGAAAATATTGAGAACTAGCTTTGTTAAGAATAGGTGTTTTAATGGCTAGACCAGGAAACAGGTTTTTCCTCCGAAAAGTGGCCTTGAGCATGAATTAGGTACTTTGCTTCTTCACATATGCATATGCCTCTTTGGAGGAGAGGATTTGTGTTGCCATGCATTTTCTTCTTAATTATCTTTGAGGAAGAAAACCATGTAAATCCAATTCTTTTTCTTTCCGTAAACAGGGACAACGTCTGTCTGTGGTCTAACCATCTGAAAAACATCCCCAGAAACACAGTCAAGTGGCACAGGTCAAAAGGAACAAAGAAAGGCTGGTTGGAGATGACCCCGGGCATTGCAGTCCAACTACAGCAAGGCAGACATTTAATAATAGAGCCGCATCTAGTGCCGCAGGGGAGGAGCGGTTCTGTTCTGAAAGTGTACCTCTTAACGTCAGAGAGAACATTGCTAGTGTTTCATTTCAGAGAGGATGGAGAGGAGGAGAGAGAACTGCATCCATTACTGTAAATGTCAAATGTCCAAAGAATTTAATAGGGGGAAATTTAGAACAGAGAGGTACTGATGAGGACAGGATAGCAAGTAGCATGTGTCTGAAATAGTGGGAAGGCTAGTGTTTTCAGCAGAACAAGGTTGAAAACTACAATGAGAGATGTGGGAGTGGGCATAAGACATCTACATCATGACATTTTTACATCCTTCTGTTTCATGTACCCATTATTTACTGAGTACCTACTATGGGTCAGGCACTGTGGTACGTGCTGGGGATTCAGGGGTGACTCAAACATGGTGCCTGCCCTCCTGGAACTTAAAAAGGCAAAAGCCTTACTTACGAGGACTAAACAAGACTCCCAACTGACATACTTGTTCCCTATTTATACTTACCAGTATCCATCAGCTTTATGAGACTTGGTGGTTTCTTCTGATAGGATACATCTTGACCTCAAAGATTTCTTGGCCAGGACATAGCTCTCATCACAGGATCATTCTCCAGAAATCTTCCCACATGACCCTTATCAGCATCTTCTCCCATTGTATTCAGTGACTATTCTAAATTACCTCTCCTTGAATTTCCTATCCCATCATGTTTACCCTTGCTTTTGACAGATGGCTGTGCCTGGTTCTTCTCTAGAAAATTAAGACCATCAGATGAGAACTCTCTTAGCTACTTCCCCTACCATCTACCAATTTTGCTGAAACCTTACCCCCTTTTCCCTCTTATCTCAGTGAAATGCTGTCAGTTCCCCCTGTCCAAGGCTGTTCTTGAAATACCATCTTGGACTCATCTCCTCTCTCCCCAGGATCCTTGCTCCTTCATTATATTCCCTCTTTCTCCTGTTTCTTTACCTCTTTTTCACCTCTGTCAGCTCTTTTCTTTCAGTTCATAAGCATGTTCAGTATCTTTCATCTTTTTTAAAAAATATGATGGTTCTTGCTTCTGCCCCCAATAATCCCTAGAAATCAATCTTTCCAAAGTTATCAGTGACCTCTGTTTTGCCAGATTTAATGGAAACTTTCTGCCCGTAACTTATTCAACTTTTCTCTGCCTTTGGCACCACTTCTTATCCTTATTTTCCTCCTTGGGAACACTGTTTTTGTTTGGTTTCTGTGATACCATTCTCTTGATGGTTTTCCTCCTGTTGCACTGGCCAAAATCTCTTAGTCTTTCTCATGGGATCTTTTTCTTATTTTCTTTCCCATAAGTGTTGGTGTCCTCCAGGACTCTGCCCTTTGCCTTCTTTTTGAATATATTCGTGGGAGACTGTACAGTCCTATAGCTGATGATTGGAATCAGTCAGTTCAGTCACTCTGTTGTGTCCAACTCTTTGCGACCCCATGGACTGCAGCACACCAGGCTTCCCTGTCCATCACCAACTCCCGGATTTTACTCAAACTCATGTCCATTGAGTTGGTAATACCATCCAACCATCTCATCCTCTCTCATTCCCTTCTCCTCCTGCCTTCAATCTTTCCCAGCATCAAGGTCTTTTCAGATGACTCAGTTCTTCCCATCAGATGGCCAAAGTATTGGAGTTTCAGCTTCAGCATCACTCCTTCCAATGAACATTCAGGACTGATTTCCTTTAGGGTGGACTGGTTGGATCTCCTTGCAGTCCAAGAGACTCTCAAGAGTCTTCTCTGACACCACAGTTCAAAAGCATCAATTCTTCAGCACTCAGCTTTCTTTTATAGTCCAACTCTCACATCCATACATGACGACTGGAAAAACCATAGCTTTGACTAGATGGATGGATGATTGGAATGACCACCTATAAATTGACAACTCCTAAACGTATATTTTCATTCCAGCTCCCTCTTGAGCATTGTCCTGCAGAGCTCTTCAAGTCAGTATTGGCCTACATCAAGATTTCTCAACCTCTACACTATTTGCATTTTGAATTGAGTAATTATTTATTGTTTGGGGCTGTTAGGTGCACTTTAGGATGTTTAGCAGCATCCCTGGCCTCTGCCCTTAGGGACCATCAATCAGTTGTGACAGCCAAAAATGTCTCCAGATATCTTTTGTGCAGTACAATCACCTCTGGTTGAGAACCATTGCCCTAAACTAAATATATCCTCTTCCCTTTCCAAGTGTGCCCTTTTTGGTCACCTTAGTAAATGGTAGCAATGTGTACTGGAAACATACATCATCTTTGACTTCTCTGTCTTTTTGATGGCTGGGCCATGCAGCTTCCAGGATCTTAGTTCCCCAGCTAAGGATCGAACCCATGCTCCCTGCAGTGGAAGTGCAGAGCCCTAACCAGTAGGCCAGTAGGGAATTCCCCTAGATTCCTCTGTCTTAATCCCACCTCTTCCTCCTCAGCAGCATCTAATTATCTCCAAGTCCTTTCAGTTTTCCTTTCCTTTTTTTTTTGGTTTTTGGTGCTGTGGGGCAGCGAGGGGGTGTTGTTTGGTTTTGTTCTTATTTATTTATTGGGTTCAGTTCAGTTTTCTTTCTAAAAAAAAAATCTTGGCTCCACCCTCTTCTTTCTAGTTCCACCACCATTATCACTATCATGATCACTACCACTGCAGTCCAAGCTTCCATCTTCTCTCAGACTGCCGCAATAGCTTCTAAATTGGTCTCACTAGTATTTCAGGTCTGTTTGTTATGCATGTGTGTGGGTTCTCAGTCGTTCCCGTTTTGTTTGACTCTTTGCGACCTATGGACTGTAGCCGGCCAGGCTCCTCTGTCCATGGGATTCTCCAGGCAAGAATACTGGAGTGGGTTGCCATGCCCTCCTCCAGGGGATCTTCCCCCATCTGGGGACTGAAGCTGTGTCTCCTGCATTGCAGATTCTTTACCCACTGAGCCACCTGGGAAGCCCCTATATTGTTATGATTCTATAAATATTCACTCCTGAACTAAGTAGATATATTAAGATTTTGTTTCCTTTATTGTATTATTTTTTTCTTTCATTTTGTATTATGGAAAGTTACAAACATATTAAAGTATAGAATGGTATAATAAACCACATATACCCATTACCAAGCTTCAATAACTATCAAAATGTGGCCCAACTTGTTTTCGCTGTACTCTCACCCACTTTCCACTAACCCCTTTGGATTTGTTTGAGGCAAATTCTAGGCATTATATTATATAATATGCAAATACTGCAGCTTGAGTTTTAACAGAAAGGACTTAAATTTTTAAACATAATTTCATACTCTTGTCACACCTGAAAATAAGCATTTATCCCTTAATATCACCAAATACCTAGTAAATGTTCAGATTTGGCACTATATTATCCCATAAAAGGGGCTTCCCTGGTGGCTGAGATGGTAAACAGTCTGCCTGCAGTGTGGGAGACCCGGGTTTGATCCCTGGATCGGGAAGATCCCCTGGAGAAGGAAATGGCAACACACTCCAGTATTCTTGCTTAGAAAATCCCATGGATGGAGGAGCCTGGCAGGCTCTAGTATATCGGGTCATAGAGTTGGACACGACTGAGTGACTTCACTTTCTTTCTTATCTCAAAAAGCTTGATTGTTATAGTTGGTTTGTTCAAACCAAGATTCAAGCAAGGTATACACATTGCATTTGATTAACATGTCTCTTTAGCCTCTTAATTTGTAAGTACCCTTCCCTATTAATTTCTTTGTCCCTGCAGTTTACTTTTTAATGAAACTGCTTTGTTTTCCTGTGGAGATTCTCACTTTCTAGATTTTGCTGATTGAATCTTCTTGATATCACTGAGTGTTCTTCCTCTATCCCCTGTATTTACTATGAGCTGGTAGATGTAGAGTGTTTATTAGAATCACATTTGATTTTTGGCAAGAATGTTTTTATACATAATGTCTAATGGGCTGTCTTTTGGTGATGCTAAGATTGAACTGTTGATTCAGGTATCATCAGTCTCATCCACTCATTGTAAAGTTTCCTGTCAGCTTTTCACCTACTGGTTTAGCTGTCTTTGGTGATCATTGCCTAGATCCATTATTTCAGAAAGGGGGTTGCAGTGTAATGATATTCTAAATCTATCATTCATTAGTGAAAATCCTTATAGAAATAACTTTTCCCTACCAATCCTTTTATTATTCTAAAGTACTCTTACAAGAAAGGCAGGATAAATCCTTGTTTCTTTGTCCTTCCTCAAAAGATGATCAGTTAAATGTGTTTGTTTTGGTACCATTATGAATCATAAATTTTTTTAGCATACTTGATATATTTAAATCTATTACAGCTACTAGAGTTTTTTAGTACTCAAAATATTCCATTTTTGGCCAATTGAAACCTCTTTAGGTTGTTTATCAACCCTAGATGGCCCTGATAGTTCTAGAATGATATTTCGAGCACATCTAGTCCATTTTCTGTTTAGGAGCTGAGATCAGCTGTTTCTTCAAGGAATCCTTGTCTCCTTTAATGGGAAATGGTAGGGTGCTAGGTGGGTACTTATTTATACTAAGTTGGTCATATTTCAAAGCCTCTTAAGTGGACAGTGCTAGGAAATATTTTTTAAAAAAGAAAATATATCATGAATTTGTAGCGATATACCCAAATCAAATTAAAAAATTACAGAGTTTTTACTTAAATTCTTTGATTTTATATTTTTATCTTCTGTCTCTTACAGTAAAAACTTTAGTCCTGACAACATTAGCATAATTACAGTTGACCCTTGAACAAGGTCACAGTTAGGGGTGCCAACCCCAGTGCAGTTAAAAATCCACCTCTTATCTCTGATTCTTCATCTGTGGATTCAACCAGCCATGCATCATATAGTCCTGTAGTACCGGTTTAGTGAAAAAAATCCTCCTGTAAGTGGACCTATGCAGTTCAAACCCGTATGTTTAAGGGTCAGCTGTACCTATTTATTCTATAGAAGTCTTTATGTACAATTTCAAAACAGTCGTACTAATATTACTAACAAATGGTTACTGAAAAGAGTTTTGAGATCTCTGTCCAGTTCTTTTTGTCAAATGATTGTGACTGTGAAGGAATTCATCTCTCTGTAGTTACATCACCAACTTGACACTTGATACATGGGTTTTTTTGTTTGTTTTTTTTTACTTTTTCCTTTTGATTGAATTCTTAAAATAATTTCATAAGATATTTACATGGTTTCAAAGTCAAATCCACAAAATGAAGGTGTATTTAGAGAGTTCTAGCTTTTACCTCTGCCCTGTCTACCCAGTTCCCTTCCTTCGTCTAAGGGTGTCATTATGATTCACTTTTATTTATTTGTGAAAAATGGAAACATTTGTATCTCCCCCTTTCTTAGCTAAAAGGTAGCTTAATGTGAACATGGTTCTGTATTTTTAAAAAAATTAATTAATTTTAATTGGAGGCTAATTACTTTACAATACTGTAGTGGTTTTGGTCCTTTGTTTTTAAAGAAGCCTTAATTGAATGAAGGACCCTGTATTAGTAATACTCATTAATATAAATACCTAAAGAGAAAGAGCCTCCTAGAATTTTTGTAGCATTGAAATAAGTGGATATATTTGAATATGCTCAGCATCTCTACTGACAAAACCATTTTTAAGAAACATTGGTGAGATTTTGATAGGTGAATCTTGTGCGATGACTTTTATCTTCATCCATCCATCCATCCATCCATCCATTTAGTATTTACTCTGTGCCAGAAACTGTGCATGAGTGCTAGGGGGTTCAGCAGTGAGCAAGATGGTAAAATGGTACCCATTCCTCTGGGAGTGTGTAGGTCAAAGGATGGGAGTTCCAGGGAACCACTGTCATACATGGGCAAGCTGAAACCAGATTTGGAAGAATAAGAATAAAATTAGGTTTGTTTGATGAATTTCTTTTTTTTCTCCCCCATATAATTAATTTGACACATCCTGTGTACCTTTGGGGTTCTATCTGAGCTACTGCTTTTCACTCCTGAGGCTGTGAAATCCAGTGAGGCAGGCTGTGCCTACTAGGTACAGGAGTTAGGGTTGTTCCAGGCCCAGGGTATGTCAGAACCCAGTCTGGGTGCCTAGGACAGCTGTTCACATCAGCCAAGCAGCGCAGTCCTTTCCCTCGGTTTCTTTGGGAGTCTCCACTCACTTGTCATGGTGGGCTTCAGTTTGTCAGGGGCGCTGAGCTGCTGTCTGCTGGGAGACCGTCTCTGGGGGATCAGACTGAAACTCTCTTGGCTGCTCTTGAGAAACTGTAAAATCAACAATTCATTGACTGCGTATTAAATACTCAATAATGTATTGTTTTCTTTCTTTTTTTTTTTCAATCATTAGTAATTAAAACAAAGACTGTCATAACCATCTAATCCTTGTCCTTTGCTGTGAACCTGAAATGCTACAGCGACAGAAAGGCTATTTTTAAACCAGCGTAATGCACAGAGAGTAGCTTAGGGAGAATAAGTAACAAAGAAAAAGGGAAAGTGGTGAATTACAGATTTAAAAGCAGAGTGCTCATACAGTGAAAGGAAAAGTGTTTTTGAGGGATGGGACAAGCAGATGGGGTGGTAATATGTGTGAGATAAGAGGGAAATCTTTGAAAATATAAAATAGTCATTAGGTAAAATAAATGGAAATCTTAAGCTTTTGGAAGTCCAACAGTGTCTTAAAAAAAAAAAAGACTTTTAAAAATAAGATTTCTTGTTGTTGTTTAGTCACTAAGTCATGTCTGACTCTTTTGCAACCCCACGAACTATAGCTCTCCAGGCTCCTCTGTCCATGGAATTTCCCAGGCAGGACTATTGGAGTGGGTTGCTGCTTCTTTCTCCCAGGGATCTTCCTGACCTAGGGATGGAACCTGGATCTCCTGTACTTCAGGCGGATTCTTTACCTCTGAGCCACCAGGGAAGCCTGACAATGCTAGTAGGCACCTTCTAGCTGGATGCAAAGATTTGGAGTTAAACTCAGCTACTATACCTTGTCGGGTTACACCTTCTGGAGAAGGCAATGGCACCCCATTCCAGTACTCTTGCCTGGAAAGTCCCATGGATGGAAGAGCCTGGAAGGCTGCAGTCCATGGGGTTCCTGAGGGTCGGACACAACTGAGCGACTTCACTTTCATGCATTGGAGAAGGCAATGGCAACCCACTCCAGTGTTCTTGCCTGGAGAATCCCAGGGACGGCGGAGCCTGGTTGGCTGCTATCTATGGGGTAACACAGAGTCAGACATGACTGAAGTGACTTAGCAGCAGCAGCAGCAGTGGTTTTTGCCATACATTGACATGAATCAGCCATGGGTATACATGGGTTCCTCATCCTGAACTCCCCTCTCACCTCCCTCCCTATCCCATTCTTTAGGGTCATCCCAGTGCACCAGCCCTGAGCACCCTGTCTCATGCATTGAACCTGGACTGGTGATCTATTTCACATGTGATAATATACATGTTTCAGTGCTATTCTCTAAAATCATTCTACCTTGGCCTTCTCCCACAGAATCCAAAAGTCTGTTCTTTATGTCTGTGTCTCTGTTGCTGTCTCACATATAGGGTCATTGTTAACATCTTCCTAAATTCCATAAATATGCATTAATATACTGTATTGGTGTTTTTCTTCCTGACTTACTTCACATTGTATAATAGGCTCCAGTTTCATCCACCTCATTAGAGCTGATTCAAATGCGTTCTTTTTAATAGCTGATTCCATTGTGTGATATTGTAATATTCTATTGTGTATACGTACCACAGCTTTCTTATCCATTGGTCTGCTGATGGACATCTAGGTTGCTTGCATGTCCTAGCTATTATAAACAGTGCTGTGATGAACATTGGGGTACACATGTCTCTTTCACTTCTGGTTTCCTCACTGTGTATGCCCAGTTTTTTTTTTTTTTTTCCATTTAATAATGTACTTCCTTTTTTAAAAAAAAAGCTGCTTAGTTTTATGTAATATGATGAATTTTAAAACTTTTGGTTTCATTGGCTTGATTAATTACATCATTTTCTCATTGGCTTTGTTTTCTATGAACCTATTGCTTTTGTTTCTTCTGAGTGCTCTAAGAGCTCTGTTGAACATTCATCAATATTATCCATATGATCAAAAACTTGAGTGTAGTTTTTTTCCCTGAAGAGCTTTTTTTCTGGAGAATTCATGCTTGGCTCCTGAGGGCTTCTGCTTGACTGTTACCTTGGGACTCCTTTTGCTGTTCTCCTCCTGTCCATCCCCCTGTTTCTTAGACCCTCTGTCTTTTTCTGGTTTACATCCTCATTTGGCTGGAATACAACCTCCATTAGCTTCCCGAGGAAGGATGCCCAGGAATAAGTCTTGGCAAGTCTATAAATGTCTTCATTCTTTCCTGACATGTGATTGAGATTTTTCTTGATTTCAAATTCTAGATTTTAATCATTTTCCTTTATAAATTTGAAGACATGGTTTTATTGTCATCTGACTGCTAGTGCAGTGTAAATCTAAATGCTACTTGAAGTTCTATTTCTTTGTAGATAATCTCTCCCCTCTTTTTCTGTCTAGAAGCTTTTAGGAAATCTCTTCATCCCTGAAACTTCATGAACATGTGGCTCTTCTTTCACTCATGGAGGTAGGCACTTTGTAGCCTTTGTTAACCTGGAAGCTAGCACTTTCAGATGTAGGGATGTGTTATTTCTTTAAATATTTTTTATTCTTTGTCCATGCCACTCAGCTCATGGGATCTTAATTCCCTGACCAGGGGTTGAACCCTGGCCTCTGCAGTGAAACCGCCAAGTCCTAACCACTGGACTGCCAGGGAATTTCCTATTTTTATTTTATTTTTGAAGTATAGTTTATTTACAATGTTATATTAGTTTCAGGTATACAGCAAACTGATTCAGTTATACATATATATTCTTTATCATATTCTTTTGGTTTATAGGTTATTATAAGATATTGAATATAGTTCCTTGTACTATATAGCAGATCCTTGTTGCTTATCTATTTTATATGTAGTAATGTGTATTGGAGAAGGCAATGGCACCCCACTCCAGTACTCCTGCCTGGAAAATTCCATGGACGGAGGAACCTGGTAGGCTGCAGTCCATGGGGTCGCTGAGAGTTGGACACGACTCAGTGACTTCACTTTCACTTTTCACTTTCATGCATTGGAGAAGAAAATGGCAACCCACTCCAGTGTTCTTGCCTAGAGAATCCCAGGGACAGGGGAACCTGGTGGGTTGCCGTCTATGGGGTTGCACAGAGTCGGAAACGACTGAAGCGACTTAGCAGCAGCAGCAGTGTGTATAAGTTAATTCCAAACTCCTAATTTAGCCCTCCCCCAATCCTTCCCCTTAGATTAGTTTGTTTTTATATCTGTGAGTCTTTCTATTTTGTAAATAAATTAGTTTGTATCATTTCTTTGAGATTCTGCATGTGAGTGATAGTAAATGATATTTATCTTTTTCTGTCTGACTTAATATGGTAATCTCTAAGCTTATTCTGGAATGTGAAGTCAAATGGGCCTTAGGAAGCATCACTAAGAACTAAGCTAGTGGAGGTGATGGAATTCCAGTTGAGCTGTTTCAAATCCTGAAAGATGATGCTATGAAAGAGCTGCACTCAGTATGCCAGCAAATTTGGAAAACTCAGCAGTGGCCACAGGACTGGAAAAGGTCAGTTTTCATTCCAATCCCAAAGAAAGGCAATGCCAAAGAATGCTCAAACTACCGCACAATTGCACTCATCTCACATGCTAGTGAAGTAATGCTTAAAATTCTCCAAGCAGGGCTTTAGCAATATGTGAACCGTGAACTCCCTGATGTTCAAGCTGGATTTAGAAAAGGCAGAGGAACCAGAGATCAAATTGCCAACATCCTATGGACCGTGGAAAAAGCAAGAGAGTTCCAGAAAAACATCTATTTCTGCTTTATTGACTATGCCAAAGCCTTTGACTGTGTGGATCACAATAAACTGTGGAAAATTCTGAGAGAGATAGGAATACCAGACCACCTGACCTGCCTCTTGAGAATCTGGATGCAGGTCAGGAAGCAACAGTTAGAACTGGACATGGGAACAACAGACTGGTTCCAAATAGGAAAAGGAGTACGTCAAGGCTGTGTATTGTCACCCTGCTTATTTAACTTATTTGTAGAGTACATCATGAGAAACACTGTGCTGGAGGAAGCATAGGCTGGAATCAAGATTGCAGGAGAAATATCAATGACCTCAGATATGCAGATGACACCACCTTTATGGCAGAAAGTGAAGAACTAAAGAGCCTCTTGATGCAAGTGAAAGAGGAGAGTGAAAAAGTTGGCTTAAAGCTCAAGTTTCAGAAAACGAAGATCGTGGCATCTGGTCCCATCACTTCATGGGAAATAGATGGGGAAACAGTGGAAACAATGACTGACTTTATGTTTCTGGGCTCCAAAATCACTGCAAATGGTGATTGCAGCCGTGAAATTAAAAGATGCTTACTCCATGGAAGGAAAGTTATGACCAACCTAGACAGCATATTGAAAACAGAGACATTACTTTGCCAACAAAGGTCCGTCTAGTTAAGGCTATGGTTTTTCTAGTGGTCATGCATGGATGTGAGAGTTGGATTATAAAGAAAGCTGAGTGCTGAAGAATTGATGCTTTTGAACTGTGATGTTGGAGAAGATTCTTGAGAGTCCCTTGGACTGCAAGGAGATCCAACCAATCCATTCTAGAGGAAATCAGTCCTGAATATTCACCAGAAAGACTGATGTTGAAGCTGAAGCTCCAGTACTTTGGCCACCTGATGCGAAGAGCTGACTCATTTGAAAAGACCTTGATGCTGGGAAAGATTGAAAGCAGGAGGAGAAGGGGATGACAGAGGATGAGATGGTTGGATGGCATCACCGACTCAATGGACATGGGTTTGGGTGAACTCCGAGAGTTGGTGCTGTGGCCTGGCGTGCTGCGGTTCATGGGGTTGCAAAGAGTCGCACACGACTGAGTGACTGAACTGAACTAGGCTTATCCCTGTTGCTGCAAATGGCATTATTTCATTCTTCTTTTAATGTCTGAGTAGCATTACATTGTATACATGTATATATCGTATCTTTATCCACTCATCTGTTGATGAACGTTTGGATTGCTTCCATGTCTTGGCTATTGTAAATAATGCTGCTGTGGACATTGGGGTGTGTGTATATTTTCAAATTATAGTTTTATCCAGATATGTGCCCAGGAGTAGGGTTGCTGAATCATATAGAAAGTCCATTTTTAGTCTTTTAAGGAATCTCCACACTGTTTTCCATAGTGGTTGCACCAATTTACATTCCTACCAACAATGTAGTAGGGTTTCCTTTTCTCTACACTCTGTCCAGCATTTACTATTTGTAGATTTTTTGATGACGGGCATTCTGACTGGTGTGATATATTATTTTTTAAATTATCTCCTTTCTCTCATTTTATATGTTCTCTCTATACTGCCTGTTATTTAGACTTTGGACTTCACAAATTAATTCTGTAGTCTGCCACTCACTCTTCTATTTGCCATCTCTTTCCCCTTTTGTTCTTTTCATGAAAATTTCTTGACATAAATGCCAACATTTTTATTGTTTTTTTCTACTACCTTTTAATTTTCAAAAGCTTTTCTTGTTCTCTCATTTTCCCCTTTGTATAGCACCTTCTTTTTTTTTAGTAATATATGTGTGTGTGTGTGTGTGTGTGTGTATATATATATATATATATATATTTTGCTGTTGTTGTTCAGTTGCCAAGTCATGTCTGACTCTTTGTGACTCCATGGAAGCATGCTGGGCTTCCCTGCCCCTCACCATCTCTTGGAGTTTGCCCAAGTTCATGTCCATATATATACATATATATTTTTTGCTTTTTCTCCCTGTTCACTGAATTATCTGCTTCCTTTAGGAATATTTTTTTCTTGTTTGTTTTGGGCACTGTCTTTTGCAATGGAGGCTTTAATCAAATAGCTGGATGGTATTTGCCTGACTTCATATATAAAAATGAGGCCTTAAAAAATTGATTGGCAATTCATCTTGAATGGGCTTGTTGATTCTTGGCTTCACTGCTGGTACTTATGGGTGGGGGCCCATGTCTCTGTCTTGGGAGAGCATTACTCTGAGACTTTTCAGTTTCTTGAGAGAATTTATATTGAATTTTCTTTAGTTAATTTTATTTATTTTCATTGGAGGCTAATTACTTTACAATATTGTATTGGTTCTGCCACACATCAACATGAATCCACCAGATGTATATTGAATTTTTCCAATGTCCATTGCTCTGCCTGTTATTTCCAAATTCAGAGCTTTTATGTGTTCATTTTCTCCCAAGGAAAAAGGAATCCCCAATCTCCTGCTATAGAACAATAGAGGTTTTTGGTAGGATGAGGTTATTTACGAGTTCTATGTCCAGACTTTCAACTAAATCCTGTGTTTAGCTCTATACCTTATTCCACCTCTGCCTCCTACAATACCTTGCACTTCAGGTTTCAGTCTTTCCAGCTTGTGTGGAGCAGATAAGCTTTATATCTCATCAGATCCCCCTTTGTTGGTAGTCCAGATGTAGCTTCCTTCATCTTGCTAAGTCAGTTGCCACTACAGTCTGCTTTGTATCTTTTCAAACTTTATTTAGTTTGTTCTTATTGTCTTCTTTCCCATTATCTCGGTTCTTTCTTTCATTTATTCATTTAACAAGTTCAATTGAGTACCAAGTGCCAGGCACTATTCTGCATGCTTAGGATATAATAATGAAGAAAATATCCCTTCCCTTGTGGAACGTACGTTTTAGTAGGAGGAGACAGATTTTTAAAAATAATAAAGTAAATTATATAATATATTAGAAAGTAATAAGTATGGCTGTGGTCTGAATGTTTGAAAGTGAAGTCGCTCATTCGTGTCCAACTCTTTGCGACCCCGTGGACTGTAGCATACCAGGCTTCTCTGTCCATGGGATTCTCTAGGCAAGAATACTGGAGTGGGTTACCATTTCCTTCTCCAGGGGATCTTCCTGACCCAGGGATCAAACCCGGGTCTCCGGCATCGGAGGCAGACGCTTTAACCTCTGAGCCTTATGTCCCTCCAAATTTTATGTTGAAATCCTAACCCTCAGGGTAATAGTATTAGGAGGGTGGGGCCTTTGGGCGTTACTTAGATCATGAAAATGGAGTTCTCATGAAAGAAATTGTGCCCTTATAAAAGAGGCCCCAAAGAACTAGGTCATCCTATCTGCCATGTGAGGCTACAGTGAAAAGACAGCCATCAGTGAGGAAACTGTCACCAGACACTGAATCTGCCAGTATCTTGAGTTTGGATTTCCCAGTCTCCAGAAGTGAGAAATTTTTGTTCTTTATAAGTCACTTAGTTTATGGTGATTTTGTTTTGGCAGTCCAGACAGACTAAGATAAATACCATGGGAAGCCTACAGCAGGATAAAGAGGATGAGAATTCATAGGTTTGGGGGAAATGTGGACTGTAATTTTAAATGGGATCAAGGCAGGCTTCATTGAGAAGCCTGAATACTTGGTATATATACTGATACTGATACTTGAATAAAGCAGTTTTCAACTGGATGTGTTAGTTACCTAAAATGGGTAGCCCTTTCCTTCTCCAAGGGACCTTCCTGACCGAGGGATCAAATCCAGGTCTCCAAGTTGCAGGCAGATTCGTTGCCACCTTTTATTTTCTCATGGGAGACGTTTAGCAGTGTTAGAGAAATCTTTGGCTGCCACCACTGGGGGTGGTTGGGCAGTGCTGCTGGTATCTGTCTAGTTAGTAGAGGCCAAGGATGCTGTTAAACATCCTGCAGTGCAAGAAATTGACAATAACGCCAAGGTTGGGAAGCTTTGGAATTAAGACTTAAAGGAAATGAGGGTATCCGCCATGTGGAGGTGAGGGAAGACCATTCTAGGCAAAGAGAACAGCCATGGCGAAAGCCCTAAGGTAGGAGTGTGGCATGCTTTCCGGAGGAACTGAAAGCACACCCAGAAGAGGAACAGAAGATGAGGCAAGATGATTAATATGGGCCAGAACATGTGGTACCTTAGAGGTCGTTGTGGGGACTTTGGCTTTTATTCTGAGCTATTGGAAGTTGGTGGGTCAAGATGAGGACTGCGAATTAACCATAGGGACCATTGGTGACTGCAGCAGAAGATGTTTTGGTGGAGTAGTGGGCACCTGATTCCAGTGGGTGAACAGGAAGTGAGGAATGGGAGGCAGTGAGTACAGACAATTCTTTTGAGAGTTTTGATACAAGGAGGAACAGAGAGATGAAACAGTGGCTGGTGGGGAAAGTGGGGTCAAGAAGATACTTTTCTTTTTAAAGGTAGGAGAGTAAGAAAGGCATGCTTGTATATTGATGGGAATGATCCCATAGTGAGGGATGAAAATGATGCAGGAGAGAAAGAAGGGAGAATTGGTAGAGCAATGAGTTTAAAGAAGTTTATATTTTTGATTCCTCTGTTTCATTTTAGTAGGATTTTTTTAAGAGGAATAGTCTGTTATTTTAACCAAAAGCCCCTTTTACTCTTAAAAACTTATTTTATTGAGGTATAATTGACATGCAGCATTGCATACGTTTAGGGTGTACAATATGTTGATTTGATGCATTTTTGCAGTTGACCCTTGAACAACACAGGGATTGGGCACTGGCATTCTGCAGTGGAAAATCCACCTATAACTTTATAGTCAGCCCTCCATATCCTTGGTTTCCCATATATGTGGTTCCAGATCTCGAGTTCAACTAACCCCAGATTAAAATAACCACAGATAGTGTAGTACTTCTTTATTGAAAAAAATCCACATGTAAGAGGACTCACATAGTTCAAACCCATGTTGTTCAAGGGTCAACTGTATATTGTAATATGAAACTTGGCATTCCCATGTAAGAATAAGAGTTTCAGCCTCTATTTTGTAAATAAACAAACCAAGGCCTTGCCTCATACAGTGGAGAAGCTGCATTTCATATTTACTTACCCATTATCTTCCAGGTCAGATTTAGTTTTTCAGCTCCCATCCTTCTAGGACCTCAATGCTATTTGAATTTTGCCTCCAGAAAACCAGCAAGTAAACAGCAGTTGAACCAGTCTTTTACTTTTTTTTTAACAAGTTAAAAAATATTTATTTTTTGTCTGCATTGTATCTTAGTTGCAATTTGCGGGCTCTTCGTTGCATCATGCAGGCTCAGTAGTTGTGGCACTTGGGCTTAGTTGACGTGTGGCATGTGGGACACTAGTTCCCCGACCAGGGATTGAACCTATGTCTCCTTAATTGGAAGGTGAATTCTTAACCATGAGGCTACCAGGGAAGTCCCTGAACCAGTCTTTCTTTAAATCACCAACTTCAAAATTTGGGAAAATATGTTCAGTATAGTTAAGCATCTTATGTCGCATTTATATTAAATTATAGCAAAAGTAATCAAGTGCACCCTTAATTGATGTTTACCCTTTCAGGCTGTACTAGTTTCTGGTGTAACTCTCCTTTCCATGCACAATTTTGGGTTTGTTTGAAAATAGAGTGCACCCCGAACACATGTATTATGAAAACAAGAGGACCTAGTAAATAAGATAATGTGTCCTGTTGTCATAGCAACTGGCTTTTGTTTGAAGGTTGGCTTTAAGGATTTTTGATATCTCAACAACTCAGTCAGGATTGCTTTTGACCTGTGTTTGCCAGGACAAGATGAAGGATCTGACTAAGCTATGGTATAGTTGACACCTGGTTACATGAAGAAATACAGAAACAATGGGCTTACATTAGGAGGTTATACTAAAAATGGAATTATAGCAGCTTAGTAGTATATTAGGAATTGCTGCCAGGGGGAATTCACAGAAATGGAAGATTATTGTATGCCACAGTATACATACAGTAAATTGAGATTCTACATACAAATACCTTTCCTGTTCTTTCATAACTTCTCTCAATAATAATTATTGAGCACCTGTTGTATGCTATACTCAGGGTACAATTCTGAGTCTTCATGGAGCATACTGTTTGAGCTACAATGGGTAGGACCCCTCTGTAAGGTCATAGGCAGGAATCATACTTCTTACATCACTGCGTTAGTTTGCTAGGGGCGCCATAACAAAATACTGCACAGACTGCGTGGCTTAAGCAACATAAACTTGTTTTCTCATAGTTCTGGAGGCTGGAAGTGCCCAGATCAGTGTGTCAGCAGGTCTGGTTTCTTTGGAGGCCTCTTTCCTTGGCTTTCAGATGGCTGCCTTTCTGCTGTGCTCTCGGTGTGGTCTTTCCTCTGTGCACATGTGCATCCCCAATGTCTCTGTGCATCCACATTTCCTTTTCGTATGGAGATAACAGTCAGATTAGATTAGGGCCCACCCTAATTGCCTCATTTTAACTTAATCACATCTTTAAAGGCCCTATTTCCAAACATAGTCACATTCTGATATATTCGGGGTTAGGACTTCACTGTATGAATCCTAGGAGACACAGTTTAGCTCGTAATACTGTATCCTCTGGACCCTCAAAATTCATATTCTTCTCATATGCAAATACAATCATGCACATCCCAGCACCTCAAAATTCTTAACCCATTCCAGCATCAATTCTTAAGTCCTAAATCTTATCTAAATGAAATATGGATGAGAGATACCAATCAAGGTATAAGTCATCTTGGGCTTCCCAGGTGGCTGGACAGAGGAGCCTGGCAGGCTATAGTCCCAGGGGTCGCAAAAGTCAGACACAGCCGAGCAACTGAGCATACATGTGCAGCCGAGGAAGCCCTCGCTCACATTGGGCTTCCCAGTGGGCATAGTGGTAAAGAATCTGCCTGCAATGCAGGAGATGGAGATTTGATCCCTGGGTTGGGAAGATGCCCTGGAGTAAGAAACAGCAACCCTGTCCAGTTTTCTTGCCTGGAAAATTTCATGGACAGAGGAGCCTGGCAGGCTGCAGTCCATGTGGTCGCAAAGAGTTGGACATGACTAAGTGGGCACACACACATAATTCATCCTAAGACAGAATTTCTCTTTAGCTGTGAACCTGTGAAACAGAGCAAGTTAACTGCTTCCCATACAGAGGACAGTCATTCCCATTCCAAAAGGAACAAATTAGAAATAAGAAAGGGGTCACAGGTCCCAAGCAAATCTGAAGCCTAGCAGGAAAATTCCATTTTAAGGTTCAAGAATAATCCTCTTTGGGTTAATACTTTCCTCCAGGCCCACTGATGTGGTGGGCCCACTCGGGTGGCAGCCTTGCCGACTGAAACCACCGGGGTTCAGACACCCTAATGGCCTCATTTTAACTCAGTCATCTCTTTCAAGACCTCATCTTCAAATCTAGTCACATTCTGAGGTACTGAGGGCTCAACATTTGAATTAAAGGTGGGGGATGTATTTTAGCCCATAGCAGTCATTCAGCATGAGTAATCAGCTGTCAAACTTTGTTAGTTTTGCCTGTGTGATAATACTGTTTTCTTCCAGCACTGTGAAGTATTCCTTTGACAGTCCCCATTGGGGCCCTGCCTTCTGTTTCATGAAGGTGGGTACTGGCGTGGGTACCAATAGCCAAGGGCACACAATGGCCATCATCATTTTTCATGCCCAGGAATTAACGCAGAGACTCAAGGAATGACAAGGGGCAGCTTCTATAGTAATCCTTACTATCAGTATGCTGTAGTTGGTGTTGAGAGGTTTCGGGGTAAATAGCAGATACAAAGCATCTGTGGAACGTTTGTATGCGTTAGAAGGGTTAGGGATGATGATGAGGAGGAGGTGGCCAGGATTCTCTTAACCATGCTGCTGGCATAATCAAACCAAAGGGACAGGCTCCGTTACCAAGTTAGTTATCACCGAAGGACTCCTAAGGTTTTTCACAAGAACTTTGCCCATGGAAGTTATTAGGTGCTCTACCAAATTCAAAAAGCCAATTTAATAGAGACTAGAATATAGAGCTTTTCTAGTGGCTCAGATGGTAAAGAATCCACCTGCAATGCAGGAGACCTGGGTTTGATTCCTAAGTCTAGAAGATCCCCTGGAGAAGGAAATGGCAATGCACTCCAATATTCTTGCCTGGAGAATTCCATGGACAGAGGAGCCTGGAGGGCTACAGTCCAAGGGGTCACAAAGAGTCAGACGTGACTGAAAGACTAATACTTTCACTTTTTTTTTCAGAATATGGTCAGAATTTCATAATCCACATAATACTTTTACATTTGTAATACACTTAGAACTTTCAAACATTCCAACATTAAAACATTCTTATGTGATCATCTCAAGTAATTTGTGAAGTAGACTAGAGAAGGAGAGGGTGACATAGAGGTACCAGAGGTTAAAGGGCCAATAAATAAATGCCAAGAGCCAACTCATTGGAAAAGACCCCGATACTGGGAAAGATTGAGGGCGGGAGGAGAAGGGGGTGACAGAGGATGAGATGGTTGGATAGCATCATCAAATAGATGGACATGAGTTAAAGCAAGCTCTGGAAGATGGTGAAGAACAGGGAAGGCTGGCATGCTGCAGTCCATGGGGTTGCAGAGTCAGACACGACTTGAGAGACTAACAACAGCAACAGAATAGCAAGACTAAGGCTTGAACCTACATCACTGATTCCTGGCCTTTTAGCTCCATAGCTCAAACATTGCTTATTGTCATATGTCCTTGTGTTAAGCTAATGGATAGGGCTCTCTGTAGTGATAACAAGAATTTTAAAACATTTGGGACTCAAAGAAAGGATTTAGTTCCTATGGTCATTCTCTTCCATGCCCTTCCTTTCCTTTCTCCTAGAATGCATGTCTTCTGAGATGGCATTTGGATGAGTGGGTGGGATATTTGAAACAGAGAAGTATGAAGTGAATTAAAAGGTCATTGTTTACTTGAGATGAACAAAAGCTTAGTTTAGCTCCTTGGTTACAACAAGAATAAGTGTCACAGTTTCTTTAGAGAATTATTAAAGATGCTCAAACCAGAGAAAGTGCCATGTCTATGGTACTTTAGGATTTGTCAAAACCCAATAAGCAAAGCAATGCTTCTGCTGAAATGTGAAAATAACATTTTTTTGGTTCTACAGAACATTGCTTTATGTTAAGTGTTATTTATAATAGGATTTGAGAAATGTGCCTTCTTGTCTGACTGCTGCGTGGCTGATTACCATAGAGCTTGGAGAGAAAATTATCAAAGATGAGTTTTTGCTTGACTCCTGATTTTGTGCTGTGGGCATGAGGAGCTCTCTGTTCAGGAGGAGCTCTCTATAAATCAACACTATAAATCTGTAAAGGAGTTTTTCACCAAAGGGCTAGGAGCAGTCTGTGACTTAACATCACTTTACTTCCAGGAAAGGTAAGCCTGGGACAGCCCCACAGCAAGCCGGAGGCTGACAGCTTGCTGTATCCTGGGTTGTGGATTAGTGAGGCAGAGCTGCTGATGGCTGAGTGCCTGCACGTACCTCCATCCCCTGAGAGGGGAACACCAGCAGAGCTCTCGGGCCATGCCATGGAGGCTTTGTCTCCTAGTTGAGATGCTGGGGGCTCCTTCTCCAGCCAACCACAGAGATAGGTTGGCCTGCCATTCCAAAGGGCTCTCTTCTTTTATTCTTTTGTAGCACAAGGATCCATTGCAGCCATCAGCAGTCTCCCTACTAGCTCCTCTTTGAGGACCCCCACATCTTCGAAGATCTCCTAGGCTTGAAGTTCTGCATGTCTCCGAATGCCTTTTTCCTGGTCAACACTGCTGGTGCAGAGATGCTGTATCGGACTGTGGGCGAGCTGAGTGGAGTGAACTCTTAACACCATCCTCCTTGACATCTGCTGTGGAACTGGCAAGTGGCAGCCCAGGGCAGAATCTGCATGCAGCTTATCTCCCTAACACCATCTGCCCTGCACCCAGGGCCCTTGCAGACTGGGAGGTTGTGGTAGTGGTATAGGCATAAGCTCACTGGTCTCATACCCTAAAATACCCTCCTCTTATTCTCTCCTACTTCTTCAGGTGTGATCGGCCTCTCTGGCCCAGTATATCTCCTAGGTCCTTGGGATTGAGTTGGTGGAGCAGGAGGCAGAGGATGCCAGGTGGACAGCAGCCTTCAGCAGTACACTGCTTACCTTCTGGGGAGAAATTAAGAGTTGTTGTTCCTCTGCCGTGGGAAAGAGCATGCACTGTATCCACGACTGTGGGGAGGAAGGGAAAGTATTCTGGAATGGTCAGAGTTGGATCCTGATGGTTTTCCAAAAGAGGTCCCAATAACTAATCACCCCCCTTTTTTTTAAATTGAAGTATAGTTGATTTATGTGATATGAGTGAAAGTTGCTCAGTCGTGTCCGACTCTTTGCGACCCCATGTGCTGCAGCCTGCCAGGCTCCTCTGTCCATGGAATTCTCCAGGCAAGAATACTGGAGTGGGTTGCCATTTCCTTCTCTAATAGTTGATTTATAGTGTTGTATTAGTTTCAAGCATACAGCAAAATGATTCATATATATATATATATATATACACACACACACACATACAGACATATATATATTCTTTTTCAGATTATTTTCCCTTATAAGTTATTATGAAATATTGAGTGTAGTTCCCTGTCCTAAACAATAGGTCCTTGTTGATTACCTAGTTATGTATCTGTTAATTTATCCCTCCTGAATTTATCCCAAACTCTTAATTTATCCCTCCTGAATCATTCTTTTTTTCTATCCAGAAAAAGCCTAAAGAAAGGAATAAGCCTAGTTGATAGAAAGGGAACTTGGCAAAGCTTTACTATAAAAGAGCCTTCTTGACATTCGACTTACGAGGCATCATAACATAATACAGTCAGTTTCAAATTATTTTTAGCAATAAGATCTTTTCTTTGAACAAAATCTTCTGCCAAATGCAACATAGAAAAAAAGATCTTCTCTCCCCCTCTACTTCACCTCCAGACAGTTCCTGAGGCTCTGTGTGAAAGCCTCCAATATAGCAGAAAGAGCACTTGAGTTATAGACAAGGTTCTCTTCTTGGTATAGGTCCTTAAGTACTGTGTAAGTTGCTGAGCTGTAAAATAATACATCTAGTCTCTCAAGGTCAAAGTCTCACTGAGATACTGCAAGGGAAGTGCATTGGAAAAAAATAAAACAGGTCTAGAGCATTTCTTTCATTGTTAGGCAGAAATATGCTAGATCCAATGGGAAGATCCCTGGCGTCTGCATGTTTCCATAAAGCTGAAGCTCCCCACCCCCAACTACTGTGCTTGTTCTTTTTTTTTTTCATTAATTTATTTTTATTTGAAGAATAATTGCCTTACAGTATTGTGTTGGTTTCTACCAAACATCAGCATGAATCAGCCACAGGTTTGCCCATGTCCCCTCTTACTTGAACATCCCTCTCACCTGCCTCCCTGTCCCACCCCTCTAGGTTGTTACCAAGCCCTGGTTATGGCATGTGGGCCTCTCTTTGCAGGCATCACCAACTGTGAATTCCACCTTGGTCAAGCAGAGAAGATTTTGCCACAGCTACTAAAGGCAAAGGAAGATGCGCAGTTAATTGTTGCTGTGGGGAACCCAGCCTGGGCGGCACTGTGTAAGGCTGACTAGCTTTCCTGCTACAGAGCAAGTTAGGCATTGCCATGATGTCCACCAGCTTTGGTTCCTCACATCTACACCTTGGTAAGGCTGCTCTTAGTGGGCTGGCTCTGAACCTGCTTCTCCTCTTTATTCCTAACCGGTCCTGTGTGCTCACCAGTTGGGAGTTTGTGATAACCTGGACCATGATAGTTTAATTATATTAATAGCAACGTGTTTCCTCCTTCAGACTACCAGGTGGTTCAAGCCAATTGCAACTGTGGGGCCATCCACACTCTAGTTTTTGTTTCCTGCAAGCCCCGTGGCGAAACCACAGGGAACATCATTGAGTGAGTCTTGACTTCATTTTCAGATTATCTTTTCCTGATGATCAAAGTAATCCTTATTGTTATGTTTATTGTGCGAAATTTGGAAAGCATAGAGAAGTGAAAAGAAATTGAAAAGTCATTATACTATCATCAAGCGTTAGTTATGGGGCCAGATCTTAGATGAGGCAAGTAAAGCAACCCACATTGGGTATAAAATTTAAGAGGATACCTCAAATCTTAGTAATCAAGATACATTTAAAAAATTATTTATGTATTTATTTATTTTGGGCTGCACTGGGTCTTTGTTGCTACGCAGGGGCCTTCTCTTAAGACAGAGCATGGGCTCTGTCGAGGTATGAGGGCTCAGCAGTTGTGGCACACAGGCCCAGCTGCCTTGAGGCATGTGGAATCTTCCCAGACAAGGGATCAGACTGTTGTCCCCCTCACTGGCAGACAGATTCTTAACCACTGGACCACCAGGGAAATCCTCAAGAACATTTTTAATGCAATATTTTAAAAAATTAAAATTAGTCCAAAATATCTGTGAACAAAATACTAAGTATTTACTAAGTGAAATTCATTCCTGTACTCGCTAAACCATGCATTATTCCTCTTACTCTAGTCCTGGCCCTACTTCCAATAAAACTTTATTTATAAAAGCAGGCAGCCAGTCTGCAGGTCATAGTTTTACAATTTGATTTTCCAGAATATTGTATGAAGATATTATTTGTCTTGATTACTGAGTTTGGGGCACCCTTTTACATTTTGCACCCACAGTGAATGCCTCCTGCTTTATTCCCAGTTCTGACCCTGGTCAATTATTTTGATCTTTGAAATGTTCTTTTCTTGTAACTATCTCTCTCTCTCTCTTTTTACATAAGTAACATAACTTCTTTGTAATATTCAAACAATATAGGTAGGCATAAAGTACAAATGAGGGAATTCCTTTGCAGTCCAGTGATTAGGACTCTGTGCTCTCACTGTCAAGGGCCTGGTTTCAGTCCCTGGTTGGGGAACTAAGATCCCACAAGCTGTATGGTGTGGCATAAATAGATAGGCAGACAGATAGATAATTAAAGATGATGTACCTAGACGAAAGTGTGAATTAAAAGGAAATAAATTTAGCTTTCAAGTTAGTGAGCTAGGAAAAGAACAGTGACTCTAAGAATAACTGAAGGAAGAAATCACTAACATTTTAAAATTCCAGAAATAAATGAACTACAAAACAAAAAACCTATAGACTTCAACAAATAAGCCAGAAGCTATTATTGGAAGAAGAAAATGAAATAGATAAGTAAACCTAATCAAGAATATAGTCTTAAATGAGAAAAAGAGTAAAACAGAGGTTAAAGCGTCTGCCTCCAATGCGGGAGACCTGGGTTCAGTACCTGGGTTGGGAAGATCCCCTGGAGAAGGAAATGGCAATCCACTCCAGTATTCTTGCCTGGAGAATCCCATGGATGGAGAAGCCTAGTAGGTTACAGTCCACGGGGTCGCAAAGAGTCGGACACGACTGAGCCGACCTTACCTTACCTTACCTTACCTTACCTTATAGGTATGAAGACATTTTTAAAAATGTAAAGAAGTACTTTGTATAACTCCCTCCTAATACTCTGAAAACCTAGGTGAAATGGAAGTTTTTCCAGAAGAATGCAAATGGCTAATATTAATTCTAGAAGCTGTAGTAAACTTTAACATACCAGTACCCACAAGAAAAAATTAAGAAAGTAGTTAAAGAGCTTCTTCTACCCAAAATAAAGTCATGAAGCCCATATATTTTCACACTCTTATTTCCTTCTCTTTTCTTGAATACTCTTCCAGTTTTCCTTTATTTTCATTATACAGTTTAAAAATGTTTATATATATGTTTATGAAGATGGGACCTCAAATCACTATGGAACAAATGAACTACTGAATAGATTAGATGGTGGTTGACAACTGGGAAGCCAAGGCAAAAAGACAAATGATTGGCTCCATATCTCATGCTGCAGACCAGGATAAACTATAGAAGAGTTAAAGATTTAAATGTAAA